>CM038669.1:496215351-497415351 GCA_021605145.1 Aegilops bicornis | reverse complement strand
AGACACTTTGAAGTATGCTTATCTTGATGAAAAGAAAATATATCCTGTTATTATTAGTGCTAACCTTTCAGAACATGAAGAAGAAAGATTATTGAAAGTTCTAAGGAAGCACCGGGCTGCTATTGGATATACTCTTGATGATTTAAAGGGTATTAGTCCCACTCTATGTCAGCATAAAATTAATATGGAACCTGATGCTAAACCAGTTGTTGATCACCAACGCCGGTTAAATTCGAAGATTAAAGAAGTGGTAAGAACGGAAATATTAGAACTTCTGGAAGCAGGTATAATCTATCCTATAGCTGATAGTAGATGGGTAAGTCCTGTTCATTGTGTCCCTAAGAAAGGAGGTATTACTGTTGTTCCTAATGATAAGAATGAACTTATTCCACAAAGAATCATTACAGGTTATAGAATGGTAATTGATTTTAGAAAATTAAATAAAGCAACTAGAAAAGATCATTACCCTTTGCCATTTATTGATCAAATGCTTGAAAGATTATCTAAGGACACACACTTTTGCTTCCTTGATGGATATGCTTATAGACGTATGCCTTTTGGTTTATGTAATGCACCTGCTACCTTTCAAAGATGTATGATGGCTATATTCTCTGACTTTTGTGAAAAGATTGTTGAGATTTTCATGGATGACTTCTCTATCTATGGGAAGTCTTTTGATGATTGTTTAAGCAATCTTGATCGAGTTTTGCAGATATGTGAACAAACAAATCTTGTCTTGAATTGGGAGAAGTGCCACTTTATGGTTAATGAAGGCATTGTCTTGGGTCATAAAATTTCTGAAAGAGGCATTGAAGTAGATCAAGCTAAGGTTGATGCGATCGAGAAAATGCCATGTCCTAAGGACATCAAAGGTATTCGTAGCTTCCTAGGTCATGCTGGTTTCTATAGGAGATTTATCAAAGACTTTTCTAAAATTTCTAGGCCTCTTACTAGTCTCTTGCAGAAGGATATTCCTTTTGTTTTTGATGATGATTGTTTATAAGCCTTTAAGATACTCAAGAAAGCCTTAATTTCTGCACCTATTGTTCAACCACCTGATTGGAACTTGCCTTTTGAAATTATGTGTGATGCTAGTGATTATGCTGTTGGTGATGTTCTAGGACAAATAGTTGATAAGAAATTGAATGTTATTCATTATGCTAGTAAAACTCTAGACAATGCTCAAAGGAATTATGCTACTACTGAAAAATAATTTCTAGCAGTGGTGTTTGCTTGTGATAAGTTTAGATCTTATATTGTTGATTCCAAAGTAATCGTTCACACAGAGACCATCTTTGTTATTAAATATCTTATGGAAAATAAAGATGCTAAACCTAGACTTATTCGTTGGGTTATGTTGTTACAAGAATTTGATTTACATATTATTGATAGAAAAGGAGCTGAGAACCCCGTAGCTGATAACTTGTCTATGCTTGAAAATGTGCTTGATGACCCACTACCTATTGATGATAGTTTTCCTGATGGACAGTTATCTGCAATAAATGCCGCTAATAGTACTCCTTGGTATGCTAACTATGCTAATTACATTGTTGCTAAATATTTGCCACCTAGCTTTACTTACCAACAAAAGAAAAAATTCTTCTATGATTTAA
The DNA here is from genome assembly GCA_021605145.1 of Aegilops bicornis. Taxonomy (NCBI): domain Eukaryota; kingdom Viridiplantae; phylum Streptophyta; class Magnoliopsida; order Poales; family Poaceae; genus Aegilops; species Aegilops bicornis. The sequence continues at coordinate 497,413,738 of CM038669.1, read as the reverse complement.
TACATTACTTTTGGGATGACCCACATCTTTATAAAGAAGGAGTATATGGTATTATTAGGCATTGTGTACCTGAGCATGAACAGGGACAGATCCTACGGAAATGTCACTCTGAAGCCTATGGAGGGCATCATGCTGGAGATAGAACTGTTCACAAGGTATTGCAATCTGGATTTTATTGGCGTACTCTCTTCAAGGATGCACGTAAGTATGTCTCATCTTGCGATGAATGTCAAAGAATAGGTAATATCGGTAAGCGTCAAGAAATGCCTATGAATTATTCACTTGTTGTTGAACCATTTGATGCTTGGGGATTTAATTATATGGGACCTTTTCCTTCCTCTAATGGGTATACACATATTTTGGTTGATGTTGATTATGTTACTAAATGGGTAGAAGTTATTCCAACTAGTAGTGCTGATCACAACATCTCTATTAAAATGCTTAAGGAAGTTATATTCCCAAGGTTTGGAATCCCTAGATATTTAATGACTGATGGTGGTTCACACTTTATTCATGGTGCTTTCCGTAAAATGCTTGCCAAGTATGATGTTAACCATAGAATTGCATCACCTTATCATCCTCAGTCTAGCGGTCAAGCTGAACTTAGCAATAGAGAAATAAAAATAGTTTTGAAAAAGATTGTCAATAGGTCCAGGAAGAATTGGTCTAAGAAATTAGATGATGCACTTTGGGCTTATAGAACAACATACAAAAATCCTATGGGTATGTCTCCTTATAAAATGGTTTATGGAAAAGCTTGTCATTTACCTCTTGAGTTAGAACATAAAGCATATTGGGCAGTTAAAGAACTCAACTATGATTTCAAACTTGCTGGTGAAAAGAGGTTATTCGATATAAGCTCATTAGATGAATGGAGAACCCAAGCTTATGTAAATGCAAAACTATTTAAAGAAAAAGTTAAAAGATGGCATGACAAAAGAATTCAAAAGCGTGGGTTTAAAGTCGAAGAATATGTTCTTTTGTACAACTCTCGTTTTAGATTTTTTGCAGGAAAGCTCCTCCCAAAATGGGAAGGCCCATATGTCATTGAGGAGGTTTATCAGTCTGGTGCCATCAAAATAAATAACTCCGAAGGTACTAACCCGAAGGTTGTCAATGGACAACGAATAAAGCATTATATCTCAGGTACGCCTATTAACGTTGAAGGTAATATTATCCAAACTTTGACACCGGAAGAACACATAAAAGAGTCCTTCCGGGACACTCCAGAATCGTGAAAATAAGGAGGTACGTGATACCGTAAGTAAACGGACTCCAAAAAATCTGTAAAAATATTTTTTAGCAGTTTTGGAATATTTTAGAATTTTGGAAATAAAGAAACTTCCAAGAAGCATCCCCTGGTGGGCACAAGACACCAGGGCGCGCCAGGCTGGGTTGTGCCCACCTGGGACACTTTCCGTACTCTGTTTTTCTTCCATGTACTTGTCCTCCAAGGTAAAAATCTATATATACTTCCCGAACCTGTTAACCACCGCATCACAGAGAAATCTTCTGTTCTCTTTTTCACCTTGTTTTCAGTAAGATCTATTAGGCCAGGCATCATGTCTTTCTCCTCCTCCAACAACATGGAAGAAGATGCTTGGTTGATGAAGATCGAGCTGAAGAGGGAGGAACCCGTGGAAGTCATCAACGGAGACAAGGGCAAAGAGACTACCATAGATCCACCCTCAGTGGCAGAACAAGTGCTGCCTGCCGAGGAGGAAGAAGAAGATATCCTTAAGCCTTTCCTTCCTTATCTTATCCCTACTATGATCCAAGCATTTCATATCATTGAGATAATCCATGTGCAAAATAAATATCTTGTTCGCGAAAATATTTTGCACCAAGAGCACATCATCCATCTCCGGAGTGTCATCCATCGGTTGGAGTATCTCTTTACCCTTAAGGAGAGAATCGCTTCTTCACCAACATCATCTTCTTCAGCACCAAAAGAGAATTGAGTATCGGGTATGGGCACTCCCCTTGGCTTCCACCAAGCTTGGGGGAGGTGCCCCGGTAGCGTATCATCCCACTACCTTTTTGCTTTTACTTATTTTAGTTCGATATTTTGCTTTAGATGAATAAAAGTTTAGTTTGATCCTTTCTTTTCGAGAGTTTGCTTAGTGATCTATCCTTGTAATCGTGTGCAAGTTATATAATAAAATTTGTTTGAGCTTCTCCTTCTTTACTTTTATGTTGTAAATAAAGAAAAGAAATAAGGAGGTAAACTGTCGGTGTACTAGAGTAGGGGTACCCTAGTATCCCGAACTTGTGCACGGGCAGTCGCAGCCCTCCGCGGCAAGGCTTGCCGGGTGACCGCCAAGGTCCTCCGTGGTTCCTTTGGAGCCATTCAAGAACAAAGTATTCAAGCCGAGGAGACAAGGGCCCGGCAAGAGGAGCTTGCCGGGAAGGCCACCCAAGGCACCTAGGAGGCAAGGCCCCGGCAAGAGGAGCTTGCCGGGAAGGCCAGCCGAGGCACCTAGGAGACAAGGCCCCGGCAAGAGGAGCTTGCCGGGAAGGCCCGGTGAGCGACAAGCTTCCGGACGAGACAAGACAACAACAGCGGCAAAGGCGCTTGCAGCAGACTCACCACTCTATACCTGCGCTCCAAAGACATCCACTAACGTGTCGCCTGGACCTTTCCAGCATCGCAGCGTGGCAAGAGGTCTTGCGGCCAGTGAGCTGTGGCAAGCGGGCGCCGACAAGATTGCGATCGTGGCAAGCGGTGGCACCTGACGGTCCCTTTCTGACCGTTAGGGCGACGTGAGCGGGCATTTAATGCCTTTGTCCCCTGCCGTCAGGGTTAGGTATGATACACTGTACAAGTAGATGTACCAACCACTCCTTTTCCATTTTTACCCTTGTCTACGCTGCCACCTGTCGGAGACCCCTTGAGCATATAAAAGGAGGCCCATGCGCAACGTAGAGAGGGGTTCGAAAGGTTCGAAGCCATAGAACACTCACGCTCGATCTCGTTAGCAGCTTGTGTGTACTGTAGCACTCAAGCGCTCCCGAGCAAGAACTCAATACATTCAGACATGCAGCAGTAGGAGTGTTATCTCTCTGGAGAGCTCCGAAGCTGGGTAAAACTGCTCGTGTGCTTCGCCTCAATCTGCTCTTCGTGCGACCTCTGCCCTCCGCCGAACCGAAAGGGGCTCGGTCCGCCGGTCCCATAGGTGTTCGTGGGTCAGATCAGCCTCCCCGACATCTTTGGCGCGCCAGGTAGGGGGCGTCGAGATCGTGTAAACCTGATTCAGCGTCAACACGAGCTAGATCATCATCATCTTCATCGACATGCCACCGAAGAAGAAGGCTTCGGCGGCAGATGTTCCGTCCGCGTCGAACCCACCACCACCGGAGCAAGCGGGTGGTGGGGTAGACGCCGGCGGAAGAATGGACATCGACGGGGTAGCCCACGGTGCTGCCAAGTCCAAGGACAAGGCTGCGCAGACCTCGGCGTCCGTACATGCACCGCGCCCGTCTCAGGAGGCGCGGGACCGACAGCGTCATGGTATTCACAACGCCATACGCTCGTTGGACCAAGATCAAGCTGGTGGATCTCGGGATGCTCAAGACAGCATGCACGCCAACATGCTGGCACGAGCGAGGCACGGTCGCCTGGACGGGATACTGCTCCTTCTAACATAGTTAGAAGTCCGAGCATATCCCGCTCCTCGCGCCGTTCGCCACTGCCACCCACCACTCCAGCAAAAGCTTTGGCGAGAGCTCAACTGCTCCTGGCTTACCCTCCAACAGCCGACAAGGTCGATGAATGGAGGGCCACCATTCAGAGTCTCATCGGCTTTGCCAACGGCGATGCTCCGCGGCAACCGAGTGCATCGCTGCCGCAGCAGGACTGCCAGGCACGAGCAGGTGGCGACGAAACCGGTAGGGGTGCAACCACCATGCACTCTCCGCCCCGAAGGCCAAGATCGCCGACTCACCGGATCCACCTCGACAGTGACTCCACCGCATCATCGGATCCACGAACTCGTCGCGATCAGCACCAAGTTCTTCACGAACGACGGCAAGAAGATGCTTGAACTTCGCATCGGCGCCCGAAGAGAAGCGGCGTCAATCCGACCAGCGCGCTAGGCCCTCCGTGGACATGCATGCGCCGAAGAACCAGCGACTTGCCAGACGCGGTAGGTTGCCCTGCGTTCACTTTCGTGAGCTGCGGCAAGTCCAAAGGCCCAAAGAAGAAGAATTTCAAGCCGACGTGCGAGAGAAGTACGACGGCAAGACACATCCGTCGGAGTTCCTCGGCATCTACACCATCGCGGTGCAAGCTGCCGGGGCGAGACGACAAGATCCTCGCCAACTACTTCCACCGGTGCTCAAGCCCAATGTCGGATCTGGCTCATGCACTTGCCGGACAACTCCATATCCTCTTGGGCAGATCTATGCCATCAGTTTGTCGGCGCGCCTTTACAGCGGCCACAAGCCCCATGGCCAAGAAAGCGACCTTCATCTGCCGCCCGGAAGGAAGGAGAACCCTGCGCAAGTACATTCAGAGATTCAGCCGCGTCTGACACAACATCTCAGATGTCCACCCCGCTTGATGTCAGCGCGTTCCATCGAGCGTGCGAAACCGCGAGATGCGGGAGGAGATGGCGATGTGCAAGATCAGAGACGTCGGTGAGCTATATGCCTGGCCGACAAGTGTGCACGTCTTTGAGGAAGGAGGAGACTCCGGAGAGAATACTGAAGCAGGAGGATCTCGATAGTGAGGAGACCGCCCGACAAAGAAAAACCGCGGCGGAACAACATGAAGAAGAAAGGCAAAGATGTGCTAGTTGTTGAGCAGTCCGCAACGGAGGTGGCGCCAAGAAAGCCAAAGCTGGTAGCTCCGGCAAGGAGGTTGCCGCTGGCACCAAGCTGCCGGCTGCGGCGGTCGCCGACAAGCGGGACGGCTCCAACAACAAGATCTTGCAAGATCCACCGCACCAAGGGCCATGACCTCCAGAGCTGCAAAAGGTTGAGCAGCTTGTCGAGCAGCGAAGGCTGAATCTGAACGACGCGACAAGGAGAAGGCCCAGAAGGTGCCGGAGGAGCTGGCAAGAACGCCCGGCCGGGAGGACGCGCGGCAAGGCCAAGCAGCGGCAAGGAGACAGACCTCCCGCGCCGCGACAAGGATGAAGATGACGACGACGATGAAGATATGGATGATGACGAGACCGATGAGCAGGAGTTCCAGAAAGCCACGAGAGGTCTTGTGCGTTGACGGCGGTGCTTCTGCGCATACTTCACACCGACAGCTCAAGCGGTGGATGCGGAAGTCAATGCGGCAGAACCATCCGCCGAGTCACGCAAGCCTACGAAATGGTCCAGACGCCTATCATCTTTGATATTGAGGACCACCACGATCGGCGTAACTGCGGTCGGGTGCTTGCCGATGTTGGTTTCACCAACTATCCGCAACCTCAAGGTCACTAAGATGCTAGTTGACGGCGGGGCGGCTTGAACCTGATCTCCTCCGCGGTTCTCCGAAACTCCAGATCCACGATGGCGAAGCTCGAAGAGACCGCACATTCCAAGGAATCAATCCGGGAAGAAGCAAGCGAAGGAAAGATCACGTTGCGGTGACATTTGGCGTGAAGTTGAACTTCAGGGATCGAGAGGGTCACTTTTGACGTTGCTGACTTTCCATTGCCTTACAATGGGATACTTGGCCGACCAGCACTCGCCAAATTCATGGCAGCCTCTCACTATGCATACAACATCTTTGAAGATGCCAGGCCCGATAAGTGTCATCTCATCCTGGCGACAAGAAGGATGCTCTTATCTGCGCCGACAAGATCTACCGGGAAGCAGCAGCTGCAGCAAATTGCAAGCCACTTGCCGCTGAAGCTCCCGGGGCGAAGAAGAAGACCAAGTCCGGCAAGAGCTCTGATGCCCACTCCGGCAAGCGCACCTCTTCGGAGTGCTGCGCTACCGTCGAGGACGCACCATCGAGATCCACCGGCAAGTGTAAGAAGACGATGGCGGCTCCACCAGAGACCAAGAAGGTGTCCGCCAAGGAGGACGGCACTGGTGGTACCTTCACCATCAGTGCCACTCTCGACCCTAAATAGGAAGGCGCGCCGTTGCTTTCCTGCGGCGAAACGTCGGCGTGTTTGCGTGGCAACCGTCGACATCCCGGTGTTCCTGTGAAAGTAATTGAGCACCATCTTGCCGTTTGTCCTCATGCGCGGCCCGTCAGCGTAAAGTCGAAGCAAGCGGTGGAGCGCCAAGAATTCATCGCAGAAGAAATCAAGAAATTGGAAGCAGCGAGGCCTTGTCGGAGGAGTGCTCCATCCTACGTGGTTGGCTAATCCTGTAGTCGCGCCAAGGCAAGCGGAAATGGAGGCTTTGTATCGACTTTACCGATGTCAATAAAGCTTGTCCCAAAGACCCATTTCCCTTGCCGCGCATCGACCAGATTGTTGACTCCACGGCGGATGTGATTTGCTTTCATTTCTGGATGCATACTCAGGATATCATCGATCTTCATGGCGTAAGAGGATGAGGAGAAGACCGCATTCATCACCCCATGTGGCACATCTTTGTTTAAATGCGAATGCCTTCGGATTAAAGAATGCTGGTTCAACATTTGCAAGAGTAGTCCATGACGCTTTTGAGCCGCAAATGCATGTAAATGTGGAAGCCTACATGGATGACATAGTGGTCAAAAGCAAGGACAAGGCGACTACGATTCAAGATTTAGACGAAACCTTTGCAAATCTGCGCCAAGATCAACCTCAAGCTCAACCACGAGAAGTGTGTGTTTGGAGTCCCTTCCGGCAAGCTTCTCGGGTTCTTCGTGTCTCAGCGGGGAATTGAAGCCAATCCCAACAAGATTAAGGCCATTGAGCAGATTGAAGCACCAAAGCGCGTCAAGGATGTACGAAGGCTTATCGGTTGCGTAGCTGCTCTCAGCAGGTTTATCTCTAGATCTGCTGAGCGCGCCCTGCCATTTTTCAAAATTTTGAAAAAGGCAGGTCCAATGAAATGGACTCCTGAAGCGGAGGCTGCGTTGCAGGACTTAAAGAGATACCTGTCCTCCACTCCAACACTTGTCGCACCTAAGCCACAAGAGAAGTTGCTGCTATATATAGCGGCCACCAATCAAGTGGTTAGTGCTGCGTTAGTAGCGGAGAGGGAGGCGGATGATGAGCTAGCAACCATGGCAGATGCATCCAGCGACAAGCAAGGGGCTTCACCGACAAGCTCTGGTCCCGACAAGGATGGATCTGCGCAGACGCATGAGAAGATGCAGAAAAGAATGGTGCAACGTCCAGTTTACTTTGTCGGTTCCCTTCTCGCAGGGGCTAGGTCAAGGTACTCTGGTGTGCAGAAATTGCTTTTCGGCCTCCTCATGGCCTCGAGAAAGCTGCGCCATTACTTCCAGGCACATGAGATCACAGTCGTCACCCGTTTTCCGCTGAAGAGGAAACTGCAAAATCCAGAGGCAACAGGCAGGATTGTCGAGTGGGCACTTTGGAACTGTCAAGCTTTGGCCTCAAGTTGGAGAGCACTTCAACTATCCAAAGCAGAGCATTGGCGGAGTTCATAGCAGAGTGGACGCCAACACAAGATGAAGAAATTCGAAACGAGCATCCCGTCAAGGAAGCAAGCAAAGAGTGGCTGATGTACTTTGATGGTGCCTTCTCGCTGCAAAGGCGCCCGGTCTTGAAGCGTGCTACTTGTTGCACCCACCGTGAGAGCACCTCAAGCACGTAGTCGGATGCACTTTCCCAAGGAGCAAGCAACAAACAATACCGTAGAGTATGAAGGTTTGCTTTCCGGTCTCGTGGATCGATGAGACCTTGGGATCAAGAAGCTCATTGTCAGGGGTGACTCACAGCTTGTCATCCGCCAAGTGAACAAGAGTTATCAGAGTCTGTTGATGGAAGCTTATGTTGATGAAGTGATAAAGCTAGAAGAGCACTTTGACGGCCTACAGATGGAATATATTCCAAGAGCTCGTAACGACATTGTCGATGGCACTGTCGAAGTCGCGCCGCACTTAAGTTACACAATGGAACCAGGGATCTTTGTGCTCAAGCTGACTCAACCGTCTGTAACGCCATCAACCGGACAGAGCAAGAAGAGGAAGTTGATCTTTGGTGACTATTTTCGTGAGCTTCCTCAAGTCGCCGCCAAGAAGGTCCTCAAGATCAACACCAACGATCTTGAGGAAGCGATCTGCTCCGACAAGCCCTAGGGTTTGTCTCGTTGAAGCGAGCGCTCCCGACAAGTTTTGCTCCGGCAAGCTTGCGAGGAACGTCAAGCTCCGGCTGAGCCGCGAGTTCTCGCCAGAAGCGGATTTTTCGCGGCAGAGCAGATGTGCCTTTAGTCCTTGTTGTCGAGCCGCAAGCTCCAAAGATGGGCACAGCAGATTGTCCGTTTCCTTGAGACGGGAGAACTTCCGAAGAGCAAGAAGAAGCGGAAAGAGTAGCCCGGCGGTCAAGTATGTACCAGTTTGTCGACAAAGACACTGCATGTAAGAAGACTCAACGGTGTGAAATTGAAGTGTATTCACCGGGAAGGCGGACAAAAGCCGTTGGCAGAGATACATGGAGGCATATGTGGTCACCACATTGGTGCCAGAGCACTTGCCGGGAAAGCGTTCCAGCAAGGTTTCTTTTGGCCGACAACCCTCCAGGATGCAACTGCACAAGTAACCAAGTGTGAAGCGTGCCAGTTCCATTCCAAGCAGATACACCAGCCAGCTCAAGCTCTCCAGACGATCCCTTTATCCTGGCCATTTTCGGTGCAGGGGCTCGACATCCTCGGCCCCTTTCCCCGAAGCCGGGGGCTTTGTGTACTTATGCGTTGCAATCGACAAGTTCACAAAGTGGCCGGAAGTGGAAGCAGTGAGGAAGGTGACAACACGGTCAGCCGATCAAGTTCTTGGTCGATTGTTTGCCGTTTGGAATCCCTAACAGGATCATCACCGACAACGGCACGCATTCCACGAGCCGCACCTTCATGCAAGACGTCCAAGATCTTGGCGCCAAGGTTCCGCTTCGCTTCATTGCTCATCCGAGAAGTAACGGTCAAGCGGAGAGGGCAATGCTGAAGTGCTGCGCGGGCTCAAGACCAGAACTTTCGACAGGCTGCACAAGTGCGGAAGAAGCTGGATTGAGGAGCTGCCGGTGGTTCTTTGGTCGATCAGGACGACGCCAAATCGAGCCACTGGCCAGACACCTTTCGCTCTAGTCTATGGAGCAGAGGAAATTCTCCCCACGGAACTCGTATAAGGATCACCTCGAGTGCTCGCTTATGATGAGCTTGAGAAAGAGCAGTTGCGACAAGATGACGTGCTGCTCCTCGAGGGGGATCGTCTTCAGGCTGCTGTACGAGCTGCTCGATACCAGCAAGCTTTGCGCCGCTACCATAGCCGCAAAGTTAATGCCAGAAGTCTCGAGGAAGGCGACCTTGTTCTTGGCGTTCAGTCCGCCAAGAATTCCAACAAGTTGACGCTGAAGTGGGAAGGCCCTTACCAGGTGAAACGAGTCACTAGGCCCGGGCGCTGTCCGCCTTTGAGACCGAAGATGGCATTCCGGTGAGCAACTCCTGGAACATTGAGCATCTTCGTAAGTTTTACCCGTAAGGCGCGGTTGCCGGAACCTATTCCGGCAACCACCTTTTGTACAAGTCTTGCCGATGTTGCATGTAATCCTTTGTACAAAGCCGGGCGCAGACCCCGTGCATAAGTAAAGTTAGTGTGCTTCGCACATCTTGTCAATTTCATGCTTTCTACTTTTCATTTTGCATGCGTTATCTGACACTTTGTGCAGCACATAACCCCGGTAAGCAATAACGAGCTGTAAGGCACCATATCTTTATTTTCTCTTCTTTCTCTTTCTCAAAGGAAGGAAGGTTCCCTCGCCCACAAGTTTGCCGGGGGGAAAGGAGAAGATAATGGTGTGGACCAAGCGTCGCTCAAGGAAGTCTAGCCTTACCGGGAAGCAAACGACAGAAAAGCTAAGTTGCTAAAGTTTGAGCAATCAGTTTTAATTTTTTTAAGTTATTCTCCTTGAACGACCGTACTTTGTATGGAAAACCTGTGCGCGGAGGAACCAACTCGTAGCTAGTTGCGCCCTTACTTTGTTTCGAGTCCGCTCAACAACTTAAGTGAGCTGCGACTAGTTGCAACAAGGTTACTTTGTCGAAGCGGCACTGCTTAGTAGGCTTGACGTCCGTACTCGGCGCCATGCCTGTGTGCCTGCACCGACAAGTTCCCTAAAAGCGTAGGGCAAAACATACAAAGGAAGGAATCAAGTAAAGGAAATAACATAGCAATCACTACCCGAAATTGAGTTATATTACAAGATAGCTTGTCGCAGCTCTAATAGATTGTTCTCATAACATGACCAGCAGCGGCAAGAAATAGAGAAAGCAGGCGGCCTAATCTATGCGATCGCCCTCAACCCTCTTGATCCCGCTCACCCTGTCCACGATGGGTGCGACAAGGGTCTTGAGCGCCTCCACTTCAGCATCCGGCGGCAAGGACTTGAGGACGTTGGTGAGGTTGAGGCCTGGATTGCAGAAGGCCACCTTCATCAGCACCTTTTGAAGAGCTCCCGCGCAGATCTGGCGCGACTCCTCGGCCAACTGCTTTGGGGTTTCTTCCCGGAGTCGCTGGAGGGCCGTCGCCATGCCCTTGAAGAACAAGCTGAGCTTGGCGCTGGGTTGGAGGTGCTCATCGGAGGAATATCCAAGATCCTCCATCCCCAGCTGCGCCAGCTCCCTGTCGATGGCTGCAGCAACATCCATGAGACCCTCGGTCCAAAGGTTCCACATTTTCCCTAAAGGTATTCTGGCGGCAAAGAAGATTTCCAAAGAACGCCTCGTCGGCCTTGATCTTCTCCTTCAAGGCCACCTCCTGCTCCCCGGTGCCGTCCAGCGTCTCGAGTCAAGGTGGTGGCTTAAACTCAAGATCTGCATTGGAGTCCTTGGCGGCCGAGCTCCTTGCTCCTCTCGGCGAGGCAGCCTGCAGCTCGCCAAGAGTGTAGGCGCCCTTCCCGACGCTGCGTGCTTGAGTGCAGCAAGCTCCTCGCCGCTCTCCTTGAGATTGGCCTCCAACTGCGCCCACCTTCGTCTCCAGCTCCTTCTTGGCGGCCTCGGCAGCTGCGGCAGCATCCTTTGCTTCCTTGAGAGCCCCGCCAAATGTTTGCTCGCGTGGCTAGATCCTCCTCATGGCTGTCAAGATTAACCTTCCTCTGCGCCTAACTCGCCTTCCTGCGCAGATAGGTTCTCGGTGGCAAGCCGTTGCTCCTCAGCTTCGACCTTCTCGAGGAGGAAGGCTTTGCGCTCCTCGGCGAGTTGCTCCCGCTCCGCTGCCAAGGACCGGAGAGCTTCCTGGTTAAGGCCCCGGAGCTCCTCCGCGCGCTTCTCGATGTCTACTCCCGCCTTCGCGACAAGCGCTTCCCGGGATTCCAGCTTGGCTTGTCGGGCGCGGTAGAGCGACAGCAGCTTTCGCAGCAGCTGCTCCTCCTCAGACTCGCCGCTGCTGCTGCTTGGCGCGTCGACCAGCGTCAGTCCAGCGGAGGCGAGCAGCTCTTTGTCAAAAGTTTCTCCTTCGGCCGGTGCCCTGGAGCTCGGCGCCCATGGGAGCTTGATGAAGACGCCATCGCCGACCTTCAAATAGCCGCCGGGATGGGGCTCTTGAACTGGCAGCTGCAGCAGCGGAGGGATCGGCGGTCGGCGTAAGCGCTGGCGCTCCTGCGGCCTCGGGGCCGTCGGTCACGATCGCCGGACCTCGCCCGGCTTTCTGGCGGCAGCTTTGGCGGCCTCTTCGCCCGGCTGGCTCGTCGGCCATCAACTTCTTCTTCGATGGCAGCGGCGTCGTCAAGATTACCTTGTAGCGTCCTCCTCGCCGGCGACCTCGGTCTCCATTGGCTCTGTGGCGGATGGGTCTGACGACCGGAAAATGAAGAAAAGTCAAGCAAATATTCAGAAAGAAAATCAGAAGAAGAAGAACACAAGGGAAGTTTTCAGGCAAGAGGATTACTCAGGCTGGGTCTGAATTACGGTCTCCGCCACTGGGGGATCACTGGTGTTGTCCCTTGCCGGAGAGCTGTCCCTTGCCGGAGAACTGCCCCTTGCCGGAGAAGTCTCCCTTGCCGGAGAACGCTCCCTTGCCGGGGAATCCTCCCTTGGCGGTGTAGTCGAAGAAGAAGGCACGTCAGGAGCGGCTTCAGGGCACTCCTGGTAAGGCTGCTCTGCTCCTACACAAATCAGCAGTCAGATATCAGCAAAGAAAGAGCACCCATGCACGCCGAACAGCAGGAAGTAAAAACCATATACTTACGCTGGGGGCTGCGCTGGGGGCTGCTTTGAGGAAGAGTTGCCGCGTCCGGCAAGGTGGTCTCGGACGCGCCTCCTGCTGTCGCGGTGGGTTCGTCCTCGATGACAATCACCGGGGTCTTGGCTCTCTTCGACGCTTTCTGGGCCAGCGTCCTGAAAAGGAATGGATTCAGAGTGAACCAAATCAGATACAAGACGAAGCAACAAGCCGAAGAACTACAAATGCTGCAAAGAATCTTACTCTTCTTCTTCCTCGTCGAAGCTGAGCGCGGAGAGATCAAATTCTGGCCCGCCCAAAGGCGACGAGGCGGAGGAGTAGGTTCCCTTGGCCGCTTGGCGGGAGCAGAAGCGGTGGTCTGCGAGGGCCCCGCTCCAGTTGCCGCATCGGCTTGAGGTGCTCCCGTGGCAATAGTGCTTGCCGCGGTGGAGCGCGTCGCGCTGCGCGGCGGCTGTTGACCCGTTTGCCGCCCCGCTACATCTCCGGCCTTGTGGAGACGCCTTCTTGGTGGAGCTGGGGGCTCCGCTCGCGGCAAGCTGTCTGAAGGAGGGGAGGAGGCGCCCTCGGCGGGCTCGCTCGATTCAGCTTCAGGCCCGGCAAGCTCTTCCTCGCCGGCAAACTCCCCTCGCTCGACAAGGCTTGCTGCCTCTGCTGCCTCTGCCTCCTCCACGGTGAATCCGAACCGCACGCAGCGGCTGCCGCCGCCCTCTTCCGGCCCTGGTGGCGATGCGCTGCATCTCATCATCGGTGGTGTCGCGGGTGAGGCTCTTACATTCATCGTAGGCGGACCGGCACTTCTACCAGGCTGTCAAAGAACACTCGACGACGTCATCTGCGGGCTCTTGCCAGTTGGAATGATTCCATGCGAGTCGCATACGTATCATTGCACGGATGCGGTCGGCGGGGAGTTGTTGCACAGCGAACGACATTCTTCGGCAACCTGAACGGCTCCGGGATGCTCGGATCGTGCTTGAACAGCTCCAGAGCATCGCGTCCAGTTCTGTGACAGTGAAATTGAAGTTGAGGCCCGGGCGCAGCCTCATGATATCCGCCGCGTTCTGAAACTCCCAGGCGGGTCTCCTCCTCTCCTGCAGGGGGGCGATGCGGCGACGAAGGAAATCTGCGCCAACGGCGCCTACAGTGAGTCTGGCAAGCCACAGGCGTAGGATCCGGATGACGGCAATCTTCAGCCTAGCGTCTTCGGGGCCGATCGCTTCCAATCGTTGCCAAGACCACCGGGTTTGGCGCCGAGCGGTAAACGGCTGCGGTTCTCCTCGACAATCCAGCACCAGTCCGCTCTCCACTCATCCCATTTGCCGCGGAGCTCTCCTCCGAGATAAGCTTCCTTCTTGCCAGTCCTCGAGATCCAGGCGATCCCACCGGAAAGAGGCTCCCCTCTCTCAACTCGGGGCATAAAGAAGTGGCGGAAAAGAGCTACGTTTGGATGGACTTCGACAAAGTTTTCGCAGAGATGTGCGAAAACTGCCATGGTCAGAACAACATTGGGGGTGAAGTCAAGGATGCGGAACCCGTAGGTGTTCACGATATTGCAGAAAAATTCAGAGAAAGGCGGGCAGAGACCGTAGTAGAAGAACAACGCGAAGAAAGGGTACCCATTCGGAGCCAGTTCCGAAGCAGCAGCTGGGAGTACCTTCGTGCGCGGATGCGCTCGCGTCTCCGTCGACGGAAGAGGTAGTAGTACTCCTCGGCTCCCTCGCGGGCGAGCTGGAAAGATTGCCCGCTCCTTCCGGCGCCGCAAGCGCCGCTGCGCCTCGGCCGACTTCACGACCTTCCCCTTGTCGGCTTTCGGAGCCATGGCGGAGGTGGTGAGGGAGATCGACGGCGTTGGCGATGCTGGTGGCGATGGGGGGCGGAGCGCTGCTCTTCAGCCTTGGGAAGAAGGGGGGAGCAGCGGAGGTTTTTTCAAGATTGGACAGCAACTGGCGAGATGGGCGAACTGCCCCTGTTTCCCCTGCTTATAAAGAGGGAGGGGGCGGACGTTCCGGCTTTACGAATAAAGAAACTACCCACGATCTCTCCCACGACGCCGCATTCAACGCGTGCCGTTCGTGGAGGGCGTGGTGGGTCCGGGGTGAGTTACGGCGTAATCCAGGCCGCGCATGCCCGTGCCCTGTTTTGGGCCTGGCCCAACAGCGCTCGGCACCGTGTGTGGCCCAGGACCGGGGGCTCCTGTCGGTGTACTAGAGTAGGGGTACCCTAGTATCCCGAACTTGTGCACGGGCTGTCGCAGCCCTCCGCGGCAAGGCTTGCCGGGTGACCGCCAAGGTCCTCCGTGGTTCCTTTGGAGCCATTCAAGAACAAAGTATTCAAGCCGAGGAGACAAGGCCCCGGCAAGAGGAGCTTGCCGGGAAGGCCACCCAAGGCACCTAGGAGGCAAGGCCCCGGCAAGAGGAGCTTGCCGGGAAGGCCAGCCGAGGCACCTAGGAGACAAGGCCCCGGCAAGAGGAGCTTGCCGGGAAGGCCCTATGAGCGACAAGCTTCCGGACGTGACAAGACAACAACCGCGTCGAGGCGCTTGCCGCGGCAGACCACCACTCTGTACCTGCGCTCCAGCACATCCACTAACGTGTCGCCTACAGGACCTTTGAGCGGCGTGGCAAGAGGTCAGGCGTCTTGACGTGAGCGCCGGTGGCAAGCGGCGCCGACAAGATTGCCATCGTGGCAAGCGGTGGCGCCTGACGGTCCCTTTTCGACCTGTTAGGGCGGCGTGACGGGCATTTAATGCCTTTGTCCCCGCCGTCGAGGTTAGGTATGATACATCTGTACAAGTAGCTGTACCAACCACTCCTTTTGCATTTTTACCCTTGTCTACGTTGCCACACTGGGAGACCCTTGAGCATATAAAAGGAGGCCCATGTTAAGCGTGAGAGGGGTTCGAAAGGTTCGAAGCCATAGAACACTCACGCTCGGTCTCGTTAGCAGCTTGTGTGTACAGTAGCACTCAAGCGCTCCCGAGCAAGAACTCAATACATTCAGACATGCAGTAGTAGGAGTGTTATCTCTCCGGAGAGCTCGAAGCCGGGTAAAACCGGCTTGTGCTTCGCCTCGATCTGCTCTTCGTGCGACCTCCGCCCTCCGCCGAACCGAAAGGGGCTCAGTCCGCCGGTCCCATAGGTGTTCGTGGGTGAGATCAGCCTCCCCGACATAAACAAAAGAAAGGAAATAAAGCAATAAGATTATATAATAATCCTATGGTAGGTGATGGCACCACATAAGGAAAAGTATAAGAAGAAAATTTAATTAGAGATTGACAAACATAGCATTAGTCAATGATGCAACTCATGAAAGGATTAATAAGGGAAGAGAAGATTCACATATAAATATACTATCCTAGAAATCTTTTGTGATTGTGAGCCCTCATCAAAATATTATATGCCAAAATTGTTGACGTTGGACAAGGAAGACAACTTAATGTTTTATGTTTGTTTATATTCACATAGAAGTCATATTGTCATAGACCCTTCAACATGTGGTGCTTGCCCCCTATCTTTTCTAGCCAAAAACTCCGCACTAAGTATGAGCTCTACTTGTGCATCCAGAACCCTTAAACCCAAATCTTATTTTCGAGAGTCCACCATACCTACCTATGGATTGAGTAAGATCCTTCAAGTAAGTTGTCATCGGTGCAATAAGGCAATAAAAAATGCTTCTAAAATGTGAGATCATTTAGTGTAAGAGAAAATTGAGCGTTGCACGAACTTGCATGGCAAAGAACAAAAGCGACAGACTGCATAATAAAGGTTGTCATCTTAAGGGGCAACGCAACGTGACGTTCTCTTGCACTAAGGGATTGAGCATACAAACAAATAAGCGCATGACAACCTCTGCTCCCCACTGCGTAGGGCCTATCTTTTACTTTTATGCAAGAGTCAAAGTTTTTCTCTCTATTCCTTTTTATTTTTCTCCTTTGGCAAGCATCATGTGGTGAGGAAAGATCTAAGCACATATGTCCAGTTGAATATAGATAGCATGAGTTATTATTGTTGATATCACCCTTGAGGTGAGTATGTTGGGAGGAGAAACTATAAGCCCCTATCTTCCTATGTGTCCGGTTGAAACGTTTTGTTCATGTGTATGATACATCTCCGTCGTATCTACTTTTCCAAACACTTTTGCCCTTGTTTTTGGACTCTAACTTGCATGATTTGAATGAAACTAACCCAGACTGACGCTGTTTTCAGCAGAATTGCCATGGTGTTATTTATGTGCAGAAATAAAAGTTCTCGGAATGACCTGAAACTCCACGGAACAACTTTTAAAAAATAATAAAAAATCCTTGCCAAAGATGAAGACCATGGGGCCCACAACCTGTCCATGAGGGTGGGGGGCACCCCCCCTAGGGCGCGCCCCCTACCTCGTGGGCTCCTTGGAGCTCCTCCGACGCCAACTCCAACTCTATATATTTGCTTTCGGGGAGAAAAAAATCAAGGAGAAGAAATCATCGCATTTTACGATACGGAGCCGCCGCCAAGCCCTAAAACCTCTTGGGAGGGCTGATTTGGAGTCCGTTCGGGGCTCCGGAGAGGGGGTTTCGTCGCCGTCGTCATCATCAACCATCCTCCATCACCAATTTCATGATGCTCACCGTCGTGCGTGAGTAATTCCATCGTAGGCTTGCTGGACGGTGATGGGTTGGATGAGATCTATCATGTAATCAAGTTAGTTTTTTAGGGTTTGATCCCTAGTATCCACTATGTTCTGAGATTGATGTTGCTATGACTTTGCTATGCTTAATGCTTGTCACTAGGGCCCTAGTGCCATGATTTCAGATCTGAACCTATTATGTTTTCATGAATATATGTGAGTTCTCGATCCTATCTTGCAAGTCTATAGTCACCTACTATGTGTTATGATCCGGCAACCCTGAAGTGACAATAATCGGGACCCCTCCCAGTGATGACCATAGTTCGAGGAGTTCATGTATTCACTATGTGCTAATGCTTTGTTCCGGTTCTCTATTAAAACGAGGCCTTAATATCCCTTAGTTTCCATTAGGACCCCGCTGCCACGTGAGGGTAGGACAAAAGATTTCATGCAAGTTCTTTTCCATAAGCACGTATGACTATATTCGGAATACATGCCTACATTACATTGATGAATTGGAGCTAGTTCTGTGTCACCCTATGTTATGACTGTTACATGATGAACCGCATCCGACATAATTATCCATCACCGACCCAATGCCTACGAGCTTTCCATATACTGGTTCTCGCTTATTTACTTTTCTGTTTCTACTGTTACAATCACTACAAAATACCAAAAATATTACTTTTGCTTCCGTTACCTTTTGTTGCCGTTACCACTACTATCATATTACTTTGCTACTAAATACTTTTCTGCAGATATTAAGTTATCCAGGTGTGGCTGAATTGACAACTCAGTTGCTAATACTTGAGAATATTGTTTGGCTCCCCTTGTGTCGAATCAATAAATTTGGGTTGAATACTCTACCCTCGAAAGCTGTTGCGATCCCCTACACTTGTGGGTTATCAAGACTAATTTCTGGCGCCATTGCCGGGGAGCATAGCTCTATTCTTTGAGTCACTTGGGATATATATCTGCCAGACACTATGAAGAACTTGAAAGACGCTAAGACAACAATTTATCCCTCAACTACGAGGGGAGGTAAGGAACTGCTATCTAGCTCTGCACTTGATTCACCTTCTGTTCTGAGTAAACTTGCGACACCTGAACCCGCTTACGCTATTCGATTACGATATGTGCATGTTATTGATGATGCCACTTCTGCTATGCATGATACTTATGATGAAACTACTTCTATGCTTGATACTACCGTGCCCCTTAGTGCATTTCTTGATGAACAAATTGCTAGGGCTAGAGAGAAAGAAATTATTTGTCGGGGAGGCTGATCTGACCCACGAACACCTATGGGACCGACGGACCGAGCCCCTTTCGGTTCGGCGGGGGGCGGAGGTTGCACGATGAGCAGATCGAGGCGAAGCACACGAGCAGTTTTACCCAGCTTCGGAGCTCTCCGGAGAGATAACACTCCTACTGCTGCATGTCTGGATGTATTGAGTTCTTGCTCGGGAGCGCTTGAGTGCTACAGTACACACAAGCTGCTAACGAGACCGAGCGTGAGTGTTTCTGGCTTCGAACCTTCTAACCCCCCTCTACGTTGCGCATGGGCCTCCTTTTATATGCTCAAGGGGTCTCCGACAGGTGGCAACGTAGGCAAGGGTAAAAATGGAAAAGGAGTTGTGGTTGGTACAACTACTTGTACAGTGTATCATACCTAACCCTGACGGCAGGGGACAAAGGCATTAAATGCCCGTCTATGTCGCCCTAACAGTGCAGAAAGGGACCGTTAGGGGCGGCACCGCTTGCCACGATGGCAATCTTGTCGGCCGCTTGCCACCAGCTCCGGCAAGACGCCTGCCCCTCTTGCCACGCAGCGCTACCGAAAGGTCCTGTGGCGACACGTTAGTGGATGTGCCGGAGCGCAGTCTGAGTGGTGGTCTGCCGTGGCAAGCGCCTTGCCGCGGTTGTTGTCTTGTCGCGTCCGAAAGCTTGTCGCTCACCGGGCCTTCCCGACAAGCTCCTCTTGCCGGGACCTTGTCTTCTAGGCGCCTTGGCTGGCCTTCCCGGCAAGCTCCGCTTGTCGGGGCCTTGTCTCCTAGGTGCCTTGGCTGGCCTTCCCGGCAAGCTCCTCTTGCCGGGGCCTTGTCTCCTAGGTGCCTTGGCTGGCCTTCCCGGCAAGCTCCTCTTGCCGGGGCCTTGTCTCCTAGGCTTAAATACTTTGTTCTTGAATGGCTCCAAAGGAACCACGGAGGACTTTGGCGGTCACCCGGCAAGCCTTGCCGCGGAGGGCTGCAACTGCCCGTGCACAAGTTCGGGATACTAGGGTACCCCTACTCTAGTACACCAACATTATTGAAACTAATGATGAAGATAGGCCTGTTATTCCTGAGGGTTATGTTTTTGATATGGAAGCTTCTGCAGCTATTTTAGCTTGCAAAGATAGATATGAGCTCAAGAGGTTATTAGCTGAATGGAATAAGCAATCTCTTAAGGATAGAATGAGGCCTGACCCTGCTTTTGCTACTTCACCTATTTGTGTTGCCGATAAGGATTACGAATTCTCTGTTGATCTTGATATAATTACTTTGGTTGAATCTGATCCTTTTCATGGTTATGAATCTGAAACTGTTGTGGCACATCTTACTAAATTAAATGATATAGCCACCCTGTTCACTAATGATGAGAGATCTCGCTACTTTTATATCCTTAAAATATTTCCATTCTCATTAAAGGGTGATGCTAAGATATGGTTAATTCTCTTGATCCTAGTTGTGTGCGTAGTCCCCAGGATATGATTTATTACTTCTCTGCTAAATATTTCCCTGCTCATAAGAAACAAGCAGCTTTGAGGGAAATATACAAATTCGTGCAAATTGAAGAAGGGAGTCTCCCACAAGCTTGGGGGAGGCTTCTCAAGTTACTTAATGCTTTGCCTGATCATCCTCTTAAGAAAAATGAAATACTTGATATCTTTTATAATGGACTAACCGATGCTTCCAGAGATTACCTGGATAGTTCTGTTGGATCTGTTTTCAGGGAAAGAACACCAGATGAAGCTGAAATTCTATTGAATAATATGTTGGCAAATGAAAATAATTGGACACTTGTCGCGTCCGGAAGCTTGTCGCTCACCGGGCCTTCCCGGCAAGCTCCTCTTGCCGGGACCTTGTCTTCTAGGCGCCTTGGCTGGCCTTCCCGGCAAGCTCCTCTTGTCGGGGCCTTGTCTCCTAGGTGCCTTGGCTGGCCTTCCCGGCAAGCTCCTCTTGCCGGGGCCTTGTCTCCTAGGTGCCCTGGCTGGCCTTCCCGGCAAGCTCCTCTTGCCGGGGCCTTGTCTCCTAGGCTTAAATACTTTGTTCTTGAATGGCTCCAAAGGAACCAAGGAGGACTTTGGCGGTCACCCGACAAGCCTTGCCGTGGAGGGCTGCAACTACCCGTGCACAAGTTCGGGATACTAGGGTACCCCTACTCTAGTACACCGACAGGAGCCCCCGGGCCTGGGCCATACACGGTGCCGAGCGCTGTTGGGCCAGGCCCAAAACAGGGCACGGGTACGCGCGGCCTGGGTTATGCCGTAACTCACCCCGGACCCACCACGCCCTCCACGAACGGCACGCGTCGAATGCGGCGTCGTGGGAGAGATCATGGGTTGTTTCTTTATTCGGAAAGACGGAACGTCTGCCCCCCCTCTTTATAAGCAGGGGAAACAGGGGCAGTTTGCCCATCTCGCCAGTTGCTGTCCAATCTCGAAGAAACCTCCGCTGCTCCCCCCTTCTTCCCAAGGCTGAATAGAGAGCAGCGCTCCGCCCCCCATCGCCACCAGCATCACCAACACCGTCGATGTCCCTCACCACCTCCGCCTTGGCTCCGAAAGCCGACAAGGTGAAGGCCGTGAAGTCGGCCGAGCCGCAGCGGCTTGTGGCGCTGCGGAAGGAGCGGGCAATCTCCCCCCCCCCCCAGCTCGCCGCGAGGGAGCTGAGGGAGTACTACTACCTCTTCTGGTCGACGGAGACGCGAGCGCATCCGTGCATGAAGGTACTCCCAGCTGCTGCTTCAGAACTGGCTCCGAATGGGTACCCTTTCTTCGCGCTGTTCTTCTACTGCGGGCTCTGCCCGCCTTTCTCTGAATTTTTCTGCGATATCATGAACACCTACGGGTTCCGCCTCCTTGACTTCACCCCCAATGTTGTTCTGACCGTGGCAGTTTTCGCACATCTCTGCGAAAACTTTGTCGGAGTCCATCCAAACGTAGCCCTTTTCCTCCACTTCTTTATGCCCCGAGTTGAGAGAGGGGAGCCTCTTTTCGGTGGGATCGCCTGGATCTCGAGGACCGGCAAGAAGGAAGCTTATCTGTAGGGAGAGCTCCGCAGCAAATGGGATGAGTGGAGAGCAGACTGCTGCTGGATTGTCGAGGAGAACCCGCAGCCGTTTACCGCCTAGCGCCAAACCCCAGTAGTGCGCGGCAACGATTGGAGCAATCTGGCCCCGAAGACACTAGGCTGAAGATTGCCGCCATCCGGATCCTACGCCTTAGACTTGCCGGACTCACTGTAGGCGCCGTTGGCGCAGATTTCCTTCGTCGCCGCATCGCCCCCCTGCAGGAGAGGAGGAGACCCGCTTGGGATTTTCAGAACACGGCGGATATCATGAGGCTGCGCCCGGGCCTCAACTTCAACTTCATCACCAGGAACTGGGCCGCGATGCTCTTGGAGCTGTTCAAGCACGATCCCGAGCATCCCGGAGCGTTCAGTTGCGAAGAATGTCGTTCCGCTGTGCAACAACTCCTCGCCGACCGCATCCGTGCAATGATGCGTTGCCAGCGACTTCGCATGGAATCGTTCCAACCTGGCAAGAGCTGCGCAGATGACGTCGTCGGCGGGGTTCTTTGACGGCTGGTAGACGTGCCGATCCGCCCGATGAACAGAAGAGCCTCACCCGCGACACCACCGATGATGAGATGCGGCGACGCCATACCAGCTGGAAGAGGCGGCGGCAGCCGCTGCCGCGGGCGAGTTCGGATTCACCATGGAGGAGGCAGAGGCAGCAGAGGCAGCAAGCCTTGTCGAGCGAGGGGAGTTTGCCGGCAAGGAAGAGCTTATCGGGCTTGAAGCTGAGTCGAGCGAGCCCGCCGAGGGCGCTTCTTCCCCTCCTTCAGACAGCTTGCCGCGAGCGGAGCCCCCAGCTCCACCAAGAAGGCGTCTTCGCAAGGCCGGAGACGTAGCGGGGCGGCAGACGGGCCAACAGCCGCCGCCACATGACGCGCTTCCACCGCTGCAAGCATTGCTCGCGGAGCACCTCACGCCGCTGCGGCAACTGGAGCGGGGCCCTCGCAGACCACCGCTTCTGCTCCCGCCAAGCGGCCAAGGGAACCTACTCCACCGCTTCGTCGTACTGGAGGCCAGCCAGAGTTTGATCTCTCCGCGTTCAGCTCCGACGAGGAAGAGGAAGAGTAAGATTCTTTGCAGCATTTGTAGTTCTTCGGCTTGTTGCTTTGTCTTGTATCTGATTTGCTTCACTCTGAACCCATTCCTTTTCGTGACGCCGCCCAGAAGGCGTCGAAGAGAGCCAAGGCCCCGGTGATTGTCATCGAGGATGAACCCACCGCGACAGCAGGAGGCGCGTCCGAGACCACCTTGCCGGATGCGGCAACTCTTCCTCAAAGCAGCCCCTAGCGCAGCCCCCAGCGTAAGTGTATGATTTACTTCCTGCTGTTAGGCGTGCATGGGTGCCCTTTCTTTGCTGATATTTGACTGCTGATTTGTGTAGGAGCAGAGCAGCCTTACCAGAGTGCCTCAAGCCGCTCCTGACATGCCTTCTGCTTCGACTACACCGCCAAGGGAGGATTCCCCGGCAAGGGAGCGTTCTCTGGCAAGGGATACTTCTCCGGCAAGGGGCAGTTCTCCGGCAAGGGACAACACTAGCGATCCCCTACCTGGCGCACCAAAGATGTCGGGGAGGCTGATCCGACCCACGAACACCTATGGGACCGGCGGACCGAGCCCCTTTCGGTTCGGCGGGGGGCGGAGGTCGCACGAAGAGCAGATCGAGGCGAAGCACACGAGCAGTTTTACCCAGCTTCGGAGCTCTCCGGAGAGATAACACTCCTACTGCTGCATGTCTAGATGTATTGAGTTCTTGCTCGGGAGCGCTTGAGTGCTACACTACACACAAGCTGCTACCGAGACCGAGCGTGAGTGTTTACGGCTTGAACCTTCTAACCCCCTCACGTTGCGCATGGGCCTCCTTTTATATGCTCAAGGGGTCTCCGACAGGTGGCAACGTAGGCAAGGGTAAAATGGAAAAGGAGTTGTGGTTGGTACAACTACTTGCATGCGATGTATCATACCTAACCCCGATTGCGGGGACAAAGGCATTAAATGCCCGTCTATGTCGCCCTAACGGTGCGAGAAAGGGACCGTTAGAAGGCGGCACCGCTTGCCACGATGGCAATCTTGTCGGCGCCGCTTGCCAGCGCTCGGTCAAGACTGACCTCTTGCCACGCTGGCGCTGGAAAGGTCCTGAGGCGACACGTTAGTGGATGTGCTGGAGCCTTGGTCTGAGTGGTGGTCTGCCGTGTAAGCGCCTTGTCAGCGGTTGTTGTCTTGTCGCGTCCGGAAGCTTGTCGCTCACCGGGCCTTCCCGGCAAGCTCCTCTTGCCGGGACCTTGTCTTCTAGGCGCCTTGGCTGGCCTTCCCGGCAAGCTCCTCTTGTCGGGGCCTTGTCTCCTAGGTGCCTTGGCTGGCCTTCCCGGCAAGCTCCTCTTGCCGGGGCCTTGTCTCCTAGGTGCCTTGGCTGGCCTTCCCGGCAAGCTCCTCTTGCCGGGGCCTTGTCTCCTAGGCTTAAATACTTTGTTCTTGAATGGCTCCAAAGGAACCACGGAGGACTTTGGCGGTCACCCGGCAAGCCTTGCCGCGGAGGGCTGCAACTGCCTGTGCACAAGTTCGGGATACTAGGGTACCCCTACTCTAGTACACCGACATTATTGAAACTAATGATGAAGATAGGCCTGTTATTCCTGAGGGTTATGTTTTTGATATGGAAGCTTCTGCAGCTATTTTAGCTTGCAAAGATAGATATGAGCTCAAGAGGTTATTAGCTGAATGGAATAAGCAATCTCTTAAGGATAGAATGAGGCACGACCACCTTTTGCTACTTCACCTATTCGTGTTGCCGATAAGGATTACAAATTCTCTGTTGATCCTGATATAATTACTTTGGTTGAATCTGATTCTTTTCATGGTTATGAATCTGAAACTGTTGTGGCACATCTTACTAAATTAAATGATATAGCCACCCTGTTCACTAATGATGAGAGATCTCGCTACTTTTATATCCTTAAAATATTTCCATTCTCATTAAAGGGTGATGCTAAGATATGGTTAATTCTCTTGATCCTAGTTGTGTGCGTAGTCCCCAGGATATGATTTATTACTTCTCTGCTAAATATTTCCCTGCTCATAAGAAACAAGCAGCTTTGAGGGAAATATACAAATTCGTGCAAATTGAAGAAGGGAGTCTCCCACAAGCTTGGGGGAGGCTTCTCAAGTTACTTAATGCTTTGCCTGATCATCCTCTTAAGAAAAATGAAATACTTGATATCTTTTATAATGGACTAACCGATGCTTCCAGAGATTACCTGGATAGTTCTGCTGGTTCTGTTTTCAGGGAAAGAACACCAGATGAAGCTGAAATTCTATTGAATAATATGTTGGCAAATGAAAATAATTGGACACTTCCTGAGCCAATCTCTAAGCATATTCCTAAACCAACTTCGAAGAAGAGAGGTGTTCTATTCTCAGTCCTGAAGATATGCAAGAGGCAAAGAAATCTATGAAAGAAAATGGTATTAAAGCTGAAGATGTTAAGAATTTACCTCCTATTGAAGAAATACATGGTCTTAATTTACACTTTGTTGAAGAAACATATGATCTTAATCCATTACCTATTGAAGAACCTCATGGTCTTGATAACCCGACACAGGTAGTAAAGGTAAATTCTCTCTATAGATATGATAGAGCTGAAATCCCTCCTACTAAAATTGCTAGCAAATGCTTGGATGAGTTTGATAACTTTATGGTTAAGAAAGAAGATTTCAATGCTTATTTTGGTAGACAATTAAAACAAAATACTTATATGATTAAACACTTGGGTGATTATATGGCTAATGTTAGAGGTGAACTTAAACTTTTTAGCAAACATGCTTCTATGGTTACCACTCAAGTAGAACAAGTACTTAAAACTCAAAATGATTTGCTCAATGAAATAAATAGTAAGAAAAATGATTATGCTGTTAGAGTGGCTACTAGTACTGGTAGAATGACTTAGGAACCTTTGTGTCCTGAAGGCCACCCTAAGAGAATTGAGCAAGATTCTCAGAGAAATAATATTGATGTACCTAGTTCTTCTAAAAGGAAGAAAAAGAAAAATGATAGGACTTTGCAAACTTCTAGTGAACCTATTTCTGAACCACCTGAGAATCCAAATGATATATCTATTTCTGATGCTGAAACACAATCTGGTAATGAACATGAATCTAGTGAAAATGTTAATGATGATGTTCATGATGATGCTCAACCTAGTAATGATAATGATGTAGAAATTGAACCTGCTGTTGATCTTGATAACTCATAATCAAAGTATCAACATTATGATAAGAGAGACTTTGTTGCAAGGAAACATGGTAAAGAAAAATAACCTTGGGTTCAGAAACCCATGCCTTTTCCTCCCAAACCATCGAAGAAAAAGGATGATGAGGATTTTGAGCGCTTTGCTGAAATGATTAGACCTATGTTTTTGCATATGCGATTGACTGATATGCTCAAAATGAATCCTTATTGTAAGTGCATCTAGTGCCACCCCTAGTTGGTTTTGGAGTATTGACGACAAATGTGGTTGAGGGACTAATGCGTTTGTGAGAATTGCAGGATAACGCATGTAGTGTCCCTCATTGATTCGGTTTACCTACCGGAGACGACCCCTAAAAATGTATGAAGACATTGATGACAATGGTGGTATGTGAAGATATTCACATTGAAGACTATGACATGAGAAGACATTGAGTGAAGACTATGGAGCACGAAGACTGTGTTGTTTCATTGTTTCCTTTTCTTCTTTGTTGAGTCATAGGAACCACCGTACTGTTAAGTGGGGTCCTAGTGATCATAGTCAGAATGACTGAAGTGATGCTCAACCCAAATCCTATGTCTTCGAGCAAAGACAATGAGAGCAAAACTTATCCAGAGCCGGATGAGTCAGCTTTGCTTGTAGCCCAAGTAAAGTTGCCGCGTGTGTTTGAAATCTGACCGTTGGAACACATGTCAGTTCCTTAGTGACCCAGGGTCATTTCGGACATATCAGGTCGGGTTGCCTAGTGGCTATAAATAGCCCACCCCTACACCATAAATTGGTGGCTGCTCAGAGTTAG
Source organism: Aegilops bicornis (assembly GCA_021605145.1). Taxonomy (NCBI): domain Eukaryota; kingdom Viridiplantae; phylum Streptophyta; class Magnoliopsida; order Poales; family Poaceae; genus Aegilops; species Aegilops bicornis. The sequence continues at coordinate 497,387,459 of CM038669.1, read as the reverse complement.
TGCACGGCTTTTGTCGTTTGAGAGCAACCCACCTCGAAGCCTTTGAGAGAGAGAAATCCTTGCGAGGACAAATCCCAAACACCCAGAGCCAAAGAGTGTTAGGCATCACTGAAGTCTTTCTGTCTATGTGACCTAAAGACTTATTACACTTGAGGACTGTGAATCCTCCAGCCGGTTAAGCGTCGCGTTCTGAGCATCCAAGAGTCATTGTGGATTGCCGGTGAACGCAGTCTGTGAAGGTTTGGAAGTCTACCTTGAAGACTTACCAGAGTGATTGGGCTAGGACTGTGTGTCCTTAGCTCAAGGGGAATAAGGTGAAGACGCGGTCTTCTGAGTTGAATCTCAGCCTCCCTAACCACATGTACAGTTGTCACATCAACTGGAACTGGTCCAACAAATCCGGTGTCTTCAACAAGTGGTGGTTCTATCTTCTTCCTCACCTTACTTAGAGTTTGTCTTCGTGAAGTCATTGCCTATTTGTCTTACCTGTTTGACTTCATTGCTTGACTACTTTTGTTGATTGGCTTCTCACTATCTTCCATCTTGATCCTACTACCAAGCTGCTATTAGCCTTGTACTTTCACGTTATTGCATACTAGAGTATGGTTTGCTTGTTGTAGTTTATCTTCTGCTGCATATCAATTAGGTCATTTCTATTGTTTGTCTTTGAAACATCCGTGTTTTGAAGACTTTCCTAAAAGTCGCCTATTCACCCCCCTCTAGTCGATAACTAGCACTTTCAATTGGTATCAGAGCAAGGTACTCCCTTGTTCTGTGTGATTCGGTTTAACCACCTGGAGTTTTAGCTATGTCGACTGCAGGGACAATCAAAGTCTCCGCTGCTTGCCCCGTGTTCGATGGAACTGACTATCCCTACTTGAAGAATAAGATGCGCTTGCATCTTAAAGCCATTGATGTCGACCTCTGGTATGTCGTCAAGAACTGCGTTCCCAAAACTGGTGAAGGTGTCACCCCTGCTGATGTCAAGAAGTACATCCAACTGGGAAGAAGAGCTCATCTGGTGACAAGAAGAGAAACTGGTGAAGGTGTCACCCCACAGTGGGACAATGAGAAGAAGAAGAAGAAGAGCAAGGAATATGATTCTGATGACAAGAAGAAGAAGAAATCTTCAAAGTCTTCTTCCAAGTCCTCATCAAAGTCTTCATCTCATAAGAAGAGCTCATCTGGCAAGGCTCGTGCTTTTGTTGGCAAGGAAATGGATTCGGAGGAGGAGTCCGCTTACGAGGAGGTGGAGGTGGAGTCTGAAGAGGAGTCCGACCCTGGCGTTGCAAGTCTGGCTTTAGCCACAGCCTATGTTGCCAAGTCCATCTTCAACACTCAAGACAATGACTTCTAGACCAACGCTGAAGCTGATGACAAGGACGACCCTGCTCCCCACCTCTTTGCTTCATGGCAGCGGTGCCAAGGTAAAATCACGTGACGCTTACTTTCAAACATCAAGTGAAGATGACTCTGATTGTGAATCCAAACCCAGCTACAAAACACTTGCTAAAATTGCAACTGAACAACAAAGAGCTATGGAACATACTCAAAAACCGTTAGACAAAAGCGATGACCTGTTGGACGCGGAAATGACACGTTCACAGTCCTTAGTTGAAGACATTCAAAATCTTCATGCTAAGTACCAAGAACTTGAAAGTCGTCATGAAACGCTCTCAACTACTCATGAAAAGCTCTCCTATGATTATCTTCAAAGGAAGCAAGAGCTTGAGAAATTGAGAGCAGCTCATGAAGATCTTCAAAAAGAGAATGAGTCACTTCGCGCTCAACAGATCAGTTCCGCTCAGGATGGATTTGAACCACCATGTCTAAAATGTCTTGAGCGTGATATCGCTACCTCTGTTGCTGAATGTTCAACTGCTGCTACTATTGCATTGTCTTCAACTACTAATGTGGTAACTAACCCCTCTGCGGAGGATACCACTGCTATTGCTGATGAAAATGCTAGGTTGAAGACATTGCTTGAAACAGGGATGTATAAAAGTGCGAAAGGGCATCGGACACTGCGATGTCCTCAAAAGCAGATTCTGAACCGAAACCCTAGGAAAGAGGGTGTTGGGTTCGAGAGGAAAATGAATGTTGATGGTTCCTCTTTGGAAGCCTCGAGCGGTATCCCAAAACCACATGGGTTGCTGCAAAGGGACCTTCGATGGATCCATCCACCTTATCTGGCTTTACCTGTGCTAACCCTATTATCATTGATGAATCCTTTGATGCAAACTATAAGCTATTCAAGAATCAGAATGGTGAAGTGTTTGCCACGTATATTGGTACTAACTGCAGGAATGGACCGCCTATGAAGAAGATCTGGGTTCCCAAAAGCTGTCTTGAGAATCTTCCAGTGAATGTCTTCATGACACCACAGGAAGAAGACAAACCCAGCACCTAAGGCGTCATATGGTCCAAAGGCTTCATACAGACGGAGGACTCACCGAGTCACCCTAACGCCAATGTTTTGCGGAAACCGTACTCAAATTTATGAATATGAGCGTGTGTCTTCAAACCGCTATGTTCATAGAACTAAGAACTTTTCTGCTTATTCATACGAGTATCATTCATCTCCTACAAGGCTATTTGCTAGGGCACCAAATCCGAAATTCTCAGATGCTGCACTTAGACTCATTGCTTCTAAGCCACCCCTGAAGATGTGGGTGGTTAAGAAGAATTAACTCTCTTTTGCAGGAAAGGGTCTCCAGCAGAAAATCAAAGGCGTCTGATGCTATAGCTGGGGACCTAAAATATCCTGTAGGGCACAAGATCAAATGCCCAAATGGTCTCACTATGTATTTTGTTCCTGAATCGTTTGCCATTCATCCTATCAGTCCTAATCTTGATTTAAGCTTCAATAATCCACTTGCCCGTCAAATGCTTATGCTTCACAATGCTCTTGGTGAAGCCTATCCCCCTAACTGTATTGTAGGGTATGACACCTCATGCTTCAGAATGGATTATGGACAGTGGATCCACTAATCATATGGTGGTGATCGAAGTCTTCTCATGGACTCAACCTTACGTCCATCGGACAAGAGTCACATCACATTTCTTGACCTTTGGTAAAAGCAAGGTATTGGGTCTAGGTAGAGTTGCAATCTCAAAGGATCAACGCATGGATAAAGTGATGCTTGTTGAATCCCTTGGTTTCAACTTGATGTTTGTCTCAATGCTTTGTGACTTGAACATGATTGTGATATTCTGAAAATATCGTTGCCTTGTACTAATGGAATCGACAAGTCTCTAGTCTTTGAAGGGTATAGGAAAGATGATCTATACATGGTAGATTTCTCAAAGGTCCACAACTTGCCGTATGTCTTCTTGCAAAAGATTGAGAATCCGGCTCGGCATCGGAGGTGGGGCATCTTGGCATGAGGAACTTACACACACTCGCCAAGAAGAAGCATGTCATAGGCATCGAAGGTGTCAAGTTCAAAAGGATCATTTGTGTGGTGCCTGCGAAATTTGGAAAGATGACTAGGGCAAAGCACCCCTCGAAGACAATCATGACGACATCTCAACCCTTCGAGCTGTTACACATGGATTTGTTTGGCCCTACTCATTACTCTACCCTCACAACAACTGCTTGTCTCTATGGCTTCGTCATTGTTGATGACTACTCAAGATACACATGGGTGCACATAATTCTCTACAAGACTAAAGTGCAAGATGTCTTGACGCTTCGCCAATCGAAAGCAATGAACAATTATGGTGTCAAGATCAAGCATATCGAAGTGATAACGACCTTTGAATTCAAGAACACCGGACTTGATCTTTATCTGGATACCATGGGAATCACTCATGAGTTCTCTGCTCCATACACACCTCAGCAAAATGGCATCATGGAGCGCAAGAACAAAACCCTCATTGAGATGGCTCGAACAATGCTCGACGAGTACAAGACACCAAGAAAGTTACGGCTGAAGCTATTGATATGACTGTCACGTCATCAACCGTGTTTATATCCATAAGCTTGAACAAAACATCCTATGAGCTCCTTACTAGCAAGAAGCCAAATGTCAGCTACTTCAGAGTATTTGGGGCTAAGTGCTGGATCAAGGATCCCCATCACAAGTCAAAATTTGAACCTAAAGCTCACGAAGGCTTCATGCTCGGTTACGGAAAGGACTCACACTCCTACAAAGTCTTCAACCTTTATCTCTACAAAATCGTCGAAACTGTAGACGTCCGATTTGATGAAACCAATGGTTCACAAAGAGAGTTCTTGCCAAGTACACTAGACGAAGCTCCGCCCAGCGAATCTATCAAGCTACTAGGAACTGGTGAAATTATGCCTTCTGATGCACAGCCTGAAGAGGAACTTATCATTTCTGCACCTAACCAACCAGAAGACAATGCTCACCAAGACAATCCTTCCAATGATAGCGGTGATCGGCAAGAGCAAAGTCTTCGTCCGATTCATCCTCGAGTTGCAAATGAAGTACAGATTGAGAAGATAATCGATAGCATCAATGCACCTGGTCCGCTTACTCGCTCAAGAGCAACACAGCTAGCAAATTTACATGGGCACTTTTGTTTTGTGTCAATATCGTAACCCAAGAAAGTTCTGAAGCCTTTATGGAACCAGAATGGATACAAGCTATGCAAGAAGAACTTCAGCAGTTCAAGCTAAACAATGTTTGGGAACTTGTCAAGCATACGACCCTCGCAAGAATAACATTATTGGCACCAAATGGATATATCAAAACAAGCAAGATGAGCATGGTCAAGTCGTCAGAAACAAAGCACGGCTTGTGGCTCAAGGATATACTCAAGTTGAAGGAATTGACTTCGATGAAACATTTGCTCCTGTAGCTAGGCTTAAAGCTATTCGCATACTACTAGCCTATGCTAACCACCACAACATCTTGCTCTATGAAATGTATGTGAAGAGTGCATTTCTCAACGGCAAGATTGAAGAAGAAGTATATGTCGCTCAACCCCCTGGCTTTGAAGATCCAAAACATCCTGATATGGTGTACAAGCTAAATAAAGCATTGTATGGCCTCAAACAAGCTCCTCGCGCCTGGTATGATACGATCAAAGACTTCCTGAAGAGCAAAGGCTTCAAACCTGGATCCCTTGATCCCACACTCTTCACGAAGACATATGATGGTGAACTGTTTGTATGCCAAATATATGTGGATGACATTATCTTTGGCTGCACCAACCAGAAGTATAGTGATGAATTTGGATACATGATGCAAGAACAATATCAGATGTCCATGATGGGAGAGCTAAAGTTCTTCCTTGGTCTTCAAATTCGTCAGCAAAGGAATGGCATCTTTATATCTCAAGAAAAACACCTCCAAGATTGTCTAAAGAAGTTTGGAATGCAAGAGTGCAAAGGATACACGACGCCAATGCCAGCCAAACACCATCTGGGTCCCGACGACAATGGTAAAGAGTTCGATCAAAAGGTATACCGCTCCATGATTGGTTCCTTACTTTACCTATGTGCATCTAGGCGGATATCATGCTTAGTGTTTGCATGTGTGCTCGATTCCAAGCGGCACCAAAGGAATCGCATCACTTAGGCGTGAAGCGAATTCTTCGATATTTGGCTCACACCCCAACACTTTCGGATTATGGTATCCAAAGGGCTCAAAATTTGATTTGGTTGGATTTTGGGATCTTGATTATGCTTTGGTGACAAGGTGGATCGCAAGTCTACATCAGGCACATGTCACTTTCTCGGGACGATCACTTGTCATTGGTCTTCAAAGAAGCGTAACTGTATCACTCTCAAGCTCTTTGAATCTGAATACATTGCTGCTGGATCTTGCTGTGCTCAGCTTCTATGGATGAAGCAAAATCTCAAGGACTATGGCATCAATCTAAAACAAGTACCTCTCTTCTGCGACAACGAAAGCGCAATCAAGATTGCCAACAATCCTGTCCAGCACTCGAAGACAAAGCACATTGAAATTCGTCATCATTTTCTCAGGGATCATGTCATGAAGAAAGATATTGACATCATTCACGTCAACACTGAAGAGCAACTGGCAGATATCTTCACAAAGCCCTTGGATGAGAAAAGGTTTTGCAAGTTCTTGTGTGAGCTAAATATCTTGGAATCCTCAAATGTCCTGTGATCAAGCACACATCCTAACACTTATGCATGTTGATGACTTAGATGTGCAACACGAAGTAACGTATATCTTCAATCAATGAAGACTTACATTACGAGTGTGAATACATTAACGTGTAATTTGACTTCGAGCGCCACGATAATTGTGCGCCGTGATGCGGGTCTAATACTACCTATACGGTGGGTAACGCCACCACCAAATTTCTCTGTTTGAAGTGTTTCACTCATGGCGTTATTTACGCAATATCTTCGCATTTGATTTGTCTTCAACTTCAACCTATCTTCATGATTTTCTTCACTATGTTGATTTGGTTGTTGTATGATATATATATATATATATATATATATATATATATATATATATATATATATATATATATATATATACATATTGTTCTGTCCTCTACTGACATTCACTTATAGCTATGTCTTCCAAGTTGAATCTTTTGAACTAAGTGAATGTGATCGGACCCCAATCTCTCTATGCTTTCTATCTCAAACTCTATCTGTCCAAATCATATGCATTCTATTGAAGCGTCGAATGTCTTCTCTGCGTCCTTGTCGTGAAGACATAGAGACAAACTTTAAGTCTGTTTTAAATGATTCATCCTTCTTGTTGAAATCGGAGAAGCGGAGCGACCATTCGACAAACCTGGCGGGCGTGGGAACGTGGGACAACTCAGAGCATGTTGCATGCTTGCCACGTGACCCTCAGATGTGAACCGCCAGGGGCACCTGTGTAATTGCGCTGTGCCGCACACCTTCTTATAAATACATGTCCCCTGCAGTAAAGAAGACCTTCTTCCACCTCTCCACCTCGTCAAAACCCTAGCGCCACCGCTAGCTCTCGACGACACCGGCGACGAAGCGCTTAGCTGCCGCGACTTCTCCGACGCCGTCCTCACGCCGGCCGCGTACATTGTCATCTCCGCCGCCGCCGTAGGTGTCCTCCGTCGTGGGCACGGTGGATTGAACTGCTCGGCTTCCTTTTCTTCCCGTCTAGCAGTTCTTCGAGTGGTAAATATAACTCTATTTTTACCATCTTTTTGATCTTCAAGATTCATCCTACTTACCAAAATTGGTTTCTGCCCATACAATGTTAGATCTATTCTGTCTGCATCTCATACTGCCTAGTATATTCACTTAAGCTTCACAACTAGTAGATTCCTCACTTGTACTTATTCACGTATTCGTACAAATCTGGAACCAACTCTCAGCGTATAAGTGAATGTCTTCGCATCATGAGGTCAATGTCTTCAAACTGATTTATCTTCAAAATCTTCTGAGAATGCATATGACCTCTTCCCCTTCCCTCGCATCTCTAATGCTGTCACAGGTACATGTCCATGGGAGGATCCCTTGGTTCTCATAGTCTGCATTCGTTTGCAGAATTCTTACAGCATCAAATGAACTATCCCGAAGCCAGTTCCTGTTTGTCCAGCAAACGCAAGCCTTTGAAGCCTTTGAAAGTACTAAAGCCATTCAGTTTGAAGTTCATGGCTGCAGAGAAATCAGTTAGGAAGGGTGGCAGACAGTGTCGTGAGGGAACCTCAAAAGATCTGCCTGATGACCTCGCAGAGCTCTACAAGACAGATCCTGAAGAGAATTACAATCAACAAGAAGACGCGAATCCAATGGATTCGACGATATTGGGCTGAACAATGGTTCAAGTACAATTTCGTGACCCAGGAATATGCCGAGAAGAATGCTATCAGAAGCCCTTGGGGTGATATTCTCTTTCGAGGCCTTCCACCCAAGAACATGGCTGAAGCTATTGCACAGGGTTTCTATCCTTGTATGGTCCGTGGACCTCAGCCTGAAAATGCCGACCCAACGTCATTGCTCTGGTGTCGTGACGACAATCTCTTCAAGCGCAATTTCCAGCTCGCAAAGGCTTCGGCCTAGGAAAACAAGAAGTCATTGGGATTAGACTTCAACCCTGGTCCTTCTGCTCCCCGTGCTGACGGCTCACGTGATGCTGAACCCAATGTCATCGGCCCCTTTTCAAACCTTGATGGCCTCATCACTTACTTCTTGGTCCAAGGTGCCAAAGTGGATCACTCTGATGACGATGCTGAGTCTGATGAAGCCCCAGCTCCAGCTCCTGCTCCTGCTCCAAAGTCGCAGAAGCAAAAGAAAGTCAAGGATTCAAAGTAAGCTGCTCCTCCAAAAGCTTCACGTGTGAAGCCAGCAGCTCTTGCACCTCCACGAAGCCGGTGTGCGGTCTGAAAGATCAATCCCGTATCTCCAAGAAGGCGGAGAAGAGAAAGAAAATTGTCAAGAATCTTGAATCGACATCGACTCCTGCTGCCATGCTGCGAAGAGCACATTGATCATCCGGTGATGAAGATCTTGCGAGATGATGCCCTTGAGCAACTTATCAAGAGCAAAGAAGAAGCGAAATCTTCAACAATTTGCCTCTCTTTGATGTGGCAATCATCCATCACTTCATTGATGAGTGGTTTGACACCCCAAACATCAGCTTTGAAGATCTACAACTTCCTATTGGCCTCGGCGTCTCTTTCAATGGCGCCATTTCTTACGAGCTAGCTCTTGCTCAGCATTGTTGAACTGAAGCATAAGATTGACTATGAGAAGGCTCAGTTCAAGAAGCATATGGCTGCACTCAGCGTGCAAGATGTCAAAAACTTCAAGGTCATGCTGCACGAGCTCAAAGAAGCCTTTCTCAAGAAGCGTGAAGAAGCCAAAGGCTCTCGTGAGCGCATGAAGAGTCTGGCTGACAAGTGTGTGCTAGCCTACAATGAGGCTGAGAAGCGCAAGGCTCTTGGCCGTCCTGGCATTGACCCCAGAATGGCTGCAAAGAGGAAGAAGTCTTAACCTGACCAAGCTGCACCTTCAAGGCAGGAAGAACCCCGCATAGTCTTCCCAAGCGGCATGGTAGCTCGAAGCCAAAGGTCCGTCAACCGCTTACGAGCAGAAGAAGACGAGGGGCTCGAGGTGAAGCGAGAAAAAGGAAACTTCACGAAGCCTCGATGCTGCTCCCTCCAAGAAGAAGCTCAAGACCAAGAAGAATCAGGCTGCTCCCACAGAGCCCTTGGTTGTTGAACCCATTTCGGTGGTTCGTCCGTCTGCGCAACCTAAGAACTTAGCATGACTGTTCATGAGCCTGCTTCCACAGAGGCTCCTGAAGTCGACGAGATTCCAAAGGTGATCCCGTCACATCTGCTGAAGACATTGGTCACCATGACAATGTTGAAGATGATGAAGTTCTTCCTCAAATTGAATACAATGTGGTATCATCGCTTTGTTAAATGCGAGCAGTGAACTCATCGACATTGATTGGTCGTCCTCTGACGCAAATTGCTCAGGATGCTTCATGGGCTGATCGCCCGCAACAAGAAGACTCCCCTAGTACTCCCCAACAACAAGTCACTCCCCAACAACAACAGCAAGAAGACTTTTGAGGCCCAGGAAACCCCATCTCCAAAGGCGTCGCCAGCATTTTGCAGGCTTCGCAAAGGTCAAAGGCCTCAAGTACCTCTCTCGAGCGTTCCAGAAGGAGAAGTGCACAACCAACTTTGTTGCCGTCAAGTGTTTTCGAAGCCACTCAAGCTGTGAATGTCTCCGAGTGCGAAGTCAAAGCTGCTGAAGACAATCCGTCAGTATCGGCCAAGACACTCAAGAAGAAGAAGAACGTGTCCCTACACCCCTGTAATTGAAGAAGTTATTCACGATATCAACGTGCGGTGCCCGACCCTCCGGCTCCTCAAGTGGAGGTTGAAAACATTGAGGCTGCCACCTCCAACACCAATGAAGCCAATGGCGTGGTCATGGTTGAAGCAAATGTGGAGCCTGCACCAACAGCTCCACGAAGCCAATGAAGGAAATGTGCCTGAAGCCAATGAGGCAAGCTGCTCCCGAAGCATCTGGCGAGCAGCTGAAGCCTCGATTGTTGCCCTTTGCTCTAGTTCTGCCACCAAGGCCCTACACAATTGAGCAAGCATACAACTATGGTCAGCTAATCACAGTAAGATGGCCTGTTCTGGTCCCTCCGCCTCATGCCTCTGGTCCTCAGTTTGAATATCACATTGCGCATAGGCCTCAGGTCCAGAAGCCGAAGCCAAGACTGCCAAGGTTTCCAGGCACTGCCACCTCTACAGGTTCTTTCAATGCAAATGGCTTCAAAGCCCACAACACTTTCTTTGACAGAGCAAAGAACCCCTACACAAGGCCAAGGATATCATCTGACCGTTTCTGGAGCTATCAGCAACGAAGCTATTACTCCTGCGTTCTGTATGATCAAGGGTGCATTTTCCCTCATATGCGCCTCGACACTGAAGCCATTGCTGGACTGCCGTGCTTAGAAGAAGCACTTGATTGCTTTCATGATGCAGGTCTGCTCGGCTTCGTTACAGACAAAGAACACTGGAATGAAGAACTTGTGCTTCAATTCTATGCTACCCTCCACATCCGCGGCTACTACAGAGATACGAAGACATGGGTTCTCGAGTGGATGACATGAAATGTTCATCATGAAGCCAAAGCTTTTGACGTCATTGAGCTCACATGCCTACCCACTCCCGGAGAGCTGTTTGAATCTGGTTGCCAACTCCATCGCGATGCACTGGAGAGCATATTTCATAAGTCAGAACCCGACATGAGTCAGATGTTGAGCATGATGAAGCCACTGCCACATGACGTTGAATACCCTCAGAACTTCTTTGTTGATGACCTTGAGTATCTGCCTCGTACAATATATCACATCATCAGGCGAACTCTATGGCCTATCAAAGGGCATTCATCATCTGCAAAACTTGAAGGAGCAATAAAGACATTGGTCTTTTACATCCTCAATGGCATCAGCTTCAATACGCAAGAATTTTTCATCCGACAATTGGATGCGTCTGGATCTGATCTGTTTGGTCTAAAATTTTATGCTCCATGGGTCATGCGCCTCATCAAGATGCACTCTGCTATCAACTATCAGCCCTCTGCTCGCAATCATCTGATCTTTCTACCAGAGGTTGATATGTCAGTTGATGCCATATACGCTGAGCCTGCCAAAACGCCACTTTGTCTTCAGAATGCAGATCACCATAGCTTCTCTCAACCCATGGAAGGCGTCCAAGCGGTATCTCGTGTCTATCCTTTGGCTGGGAACACACGTCTGCCTCACCGTGCGCAGACTGAAGCCACTGAGAGCACAATTGGCCAAAGGCCTCGGAAACGCTCTCGAGTCCTCAATGATCGAGAACTTCTTGTCGCACTACATTAGAAACAAGATAAGCATCACACCTGGCTCAAGCGACAAATGCAAAGCCTCTTGGTGGACTTTAATCGCATTCGAAACCTTGCCACCAAGAATGCTTTTGTCACTCACGAGACCTGTCGGCGATCATGGAAGAGTTTGACCCTGCTCAGTGCTGAAGCAGATCTTCAAGACGATGGCTTCACTGAACGCTTCAAGTTTGACTCCACTCCTCCACGGAATGCAGTCCTACGACGAACTCCATCACTTGAAGACTCTGACTATTCTTCCTCCGCGGCAACTGTCAATGCCAGAGTGATTGATGATGAAGCCGATGCTACTTCACCGCCCCCTACTTCTGCACGCGCCGACCTTTCGCAAGCACTAAGCTGCGCACCGCCAACCAACAACGACAACCCTGCTGCATCATCTACTTCTGAAGAGGACGAGTAGATGCTCTATATCTTCGAACCTTTTTGGTCCTTACTGACAAAAGGGGGAGAAGCATATGACTTTCATAGTCTTCAAGCGGGTTCATAAGGGCGGTTGCATAATATTTTGCCTAGTGTTTACAACTCCCGCTTTTGATACATTTGGTTCTTTGAGTTGTAACACTTAAACTCGATGGTCGTCTGCTACTTATTTGCCTTACTCTAGTCCGATGATAAATTCCGCATGTGCGACGATAACTTCCGCACTTAGATCATTCTGCAGACGTCCATTTTTCATTATGCATGTCATTCTCTTAGTTATATCATTTCATGCATGATGAATTATCTTCATAAGTTGAAGAGGATCTCCACAAGTACAACCTGCCATGTGCATTTGCATTCCAAAAGCAAACTACTTATATGCACATCTTCGTGGGGAGCCTACGCCACTTATGAAGACAATTCTATCCTTTACAATTTCACATATTTTATCCCCGTTGAAAACTTCAACCAGTTTGTCATTAATCACCAAAAAGGGGGAGATTGTAAGTGCATCTAGTGCCACCCCTAGTTGGTTTTGGAGTATTGACGACAAATGTGATTGAGGGACTAATGCGTTTGCGAGAATTGTAGGATAACGCAGGTAGTGTCCCTCATTGATTCGGTTTACCTACCGGAGACGACCCCTAAAAATGTATGAAGACATTGATGACAATGGTGGTATGTGAAGATATTCACATTGAAGACTATGACATGAGAAGACATTGAGTGAAGACTATGGAGCGCGAAGACTGTGTTGTTTCGTTGTTTCCTTTTCTTCTTTGTTTAGTCATAGGAACCACCGTACTGTTAAGTGGGGTCCTAGTGATCATAGTCAGAATGACTGAAGTGATGCTCAACCCAAATCCTATGTCTTCGAGCGAAGACAATGAGAGCAAAACTTATCCAGAGCTGGATGAGTCAACGCTTGTAGCCCAAGTAAAGTTGCCGTGTGTGTTTGAAATCTGACCGTTGGAACACGTGTCAGTTCCTTAGTGACCCAGGGTCATTTCAGACATATCAGGTCGGGTTGCCTAGTGGCTATAAATAGCCCACCCCTACACCATAAATTGGTGGCTGCTCGAGTTAGTGCACATCTTTTGTCGTTTGAGAGCAACCCACCTCGAAGCCTTTGAGAGAGAGAAATCCTTTGAGGACAAAGCCCAAACACCCAGAGCCAAAGAGTGTTAGGCATCACGAAGTCTTTACATGTCTGTGACCTGAAGACTTATTACACTTGAGGACTGTGAATCCTCCGGCCGGTTAGGGCGTCGCTCGAGCATCCAAGAGTCATTGTGGATTGCCGTGAACGCAGTCTGTGAAGGTTCGGAAGTCTACCTTGAAGACTTACCAGAGTGATTGGGCTAGGACTGTGTGTCCTTAGCTCAAGGGGAATAAGGTGAAGACGCGGTCTTCTGAGTTGAATCTCAGCCTCCCTAACCACATGTACAGTTGTCACATCAACTGGAACTGGTCCAACAAATCCGGTGTCTTCAACAAGTGACTGGTTCTATCTTCTCCCTCACCTTACTTAGAGTTTGTCTTCGTGAAGTCATTGCCTATTTGTCTTACCTGTTTGACTTCATTGCTTGACTACTTTTGTTGATTGGCTTCTCACTATCTTCCATCTTGATCCTACTACCAAGCTACTATTAGTCTTGTACTTTCACGTTATTGCATACTAGACTATGGTTTGCTTGTTGTAGTTTATCTTCATTGCATATCAATTAGGTCATTTCTATTGTTTGTCTTTGAAACATCCGTGTTTTGAAGACTTTCCTGAAAATCGCCTATTCACCCCCCTCTAGTCGATAACTAGCACTTTCACTTATGCTAAGTATATGAAAGATATTGTTACAAATAAGAGAAAGATACCAGAAGCTGAAATTTCCACCATGCTTGCTAATTATACTTTTAAGGGTGGAATACCAAAGAAACTTGGAGATCCATGAGTACCTACTATACCATGCTCCATTAAAAAGAAACTATGTTAAAACTGCTTTATGTGATCTTGGAGCCGGTGTTAGTGTTATGCCTCTCTCTTTATATCATAGACTTGACTTGAATAAGTTCACACATACTGAAATATCTTTGCAAATGGCTGATAAATCAACTGCTATACCTGTCGGTATTTGTGAGGATGTGCCTGTTGTGGTTGCAAACGTTACTATTTTAACGGACTTTGTTATTCTTGATATTTCCGAGGACGATAGTATTTCTATTATTCTTGGAAGAACTTTTTTGAATACTGCAGGGGCTGTTATTGATTGCAACAAAGGCAATGTCACATTTCATGTTAATGGTAATGAGCATACAGTAGACTTTCCAAGGAAACAACCTCAAGTTCATAGTATCAACTCTATTGGAAAAATTCCATCGATTATATTTGGAGGTTTTGAATTTCTTCTTCCTACTGTTAAGAAGAAATATGATATTCTTATTATTGGGGATGTGCATATCCCCGTTGAGGTAACATAGTGTTATTCGAAATTTCTCCGGTTCCATGTTATTCGGAATGAGTTTGTTAACAAGACCTGATCAACCTTGTTAGTGGATTCCTTTTGATGAGCATGAGATGGATGAAACTAGAAGCACAACCTTTTGTACCCTCTTTCTACTTTCTGTTATTTAGTTGAAATAAAGTAAAAATAGTATTTTTCTGTCTGTTTCCTGATTTATCCGTGCAATATAAAAATAGTCCAAAAATAAAAGTTCTCCAAACGCCCTGAAAATGGAATACGATTTTTTCTAGAATATTTGAGGAATTATGGAACTGAGAACACAGCAGGGGGTCAACCACCTGGGCACGAGGGTGGAGGACGCGCCTTATCCCCCAAGGCGCGCCCCCTGCCTCGTGGGCCCACGGTGGTCTTCCTCCACTTATTCCTACACCCATACAGTTCTTCTTCCTCCCACAAACACCAGTATCCAGCTCAAGCACGAGTTCTAGCTCACTTTCTGTGATTTTCGATCTCCTTGCTCAAAGCACCTCTCACAAAACTGCTTGGGGAGATTGTTCCTTGGTATGTGACTCCTCCATTGGTCCAATTAGTTTTTGCTCTTGTGCTTTATTCATTGCAAATTTGTGCTGCATAGGTGACCATGTTTTTGAGCTTGCATGTCAAATTTATATGGTTCTAAGTAGTTCTAATGCTTGATATAGGCCCTAGGCACTTGTAGGAGTAGTTGCTATCAATTTTATTGAGTTTGGTTCACTTTTGTTTGAAGTTACTAAAAATTTCAGAAATTTTTCAGAGGAAGAAATATGTTTAGGAAAATGTTCCAAGGTGGTTCTTCAAGGAAGCAAGGACCCAGGCTTGCCATACGTGATGCTGACGAGGAGCCACCAAGAGACGCCCCAGTGCGGCCTTGTGAGTGGCCTTCAGAAAATTTTATGGATCGAGCGGGAATCAAGAAGGAATTTAACGCATATTTGCGTAACGCCGATCTTGTGAGCTTTGAGGCAGAAAAATGCCCCCAGTACCATCATCTCACTAGTTCATTTGTGAGAAGGTTTGAATTTTCATCTTCACGTAATTCTCCAACTATCCTGTTTGATCTTTATGAGAAATCTTATACCATGGACTTAGAGGATTTCACTTCTGCTTGCAAACTTCCACAATGGGGTAGTATTAGTGATACCCGTAAATCTGAATTTAGAGACTTTCTTGCTGGTATAACCGTGGGGGAATCTAGAGATATAGCACAAGCTACCATATGGAGCATTCACTTTCCTGCTATACATTATTTTGCTCTCTTCATAGGTAGATGCATAAATGGTAAAGATGAAGCATGCCACATGTGTGTCCCTGATCTCAGTATTCTTATGAGTGTTGATTTGGGAGACCAATCTTATAATTTGGGAGCCATTGTTGCACGTAGGTTGCATCATAATAGATTTAATGGAGATTTCTTTGGAGGAATTTGTGCAACCCGCTTAGCTGATTTTTTTGATGTGGACGTTCGTGAGGATGATATGGAGTTCCCTCCTACTTATTTAGATTATAATTCTATGGTCCACCATCAGTTTATTAAGAGGAATGAATCACCTCTCCAGTATCGACTAATCTTTGACAAACGGCGTGTTTTCCGTATTACTCTCCCTGCTCCTGCCTTCTTTGATTATCAGGCAAAAGGAATATATGTTATTACCAGAGAGGAGGCAGATGAGTACGAGAGGAGGGTGGAGGCAGCTCGACGCCATGCTGCAGCTCAGGAGGCGATAGCCGCTGCATCGCAGTACGACCCCAGCTACACCTACGGATATCCGCCAGGCCATCCCTGGCAACGAACCAACTTAGGCCAAAAGCCTAAGCTTGGGGGAGTACGTATTTCCCACCGACATTACATTTATGTTCACACACACTCATTGCTAGATGTCGGCGCTCATACTTTTTCACTGTAATATCCATGTTAGTTTATTTTCTTTTTCCTGTTTTCTTCTTGTGTGTTTGTTAAACTTAAAAAAACAAAAAGTTAGTAATACTTTTAGTTAGTTTACTTTTCTTGCTGTAGTAGTAATAATTAAAAAGAAAACCCAAAAAGATTTCCCGTTCTTCTTTTGCTTGTTGGGAGCTTTCCCGTGTAAATAGTTTTTATTTCTTTTCTTTTCTTTGGGGTCGATAGGAGAAGACCATAATTAAATTGTTGAAGTGGCTCTTATATGCATTATTGTTGATTTAACTAAGAGCCCATATTGCCTTGTCTTCTCCTGCTTATTGAATGCTCACAGATTCCAGCTTAGTCCAATGCACGTGCACTCTTATTATTATTCACTTCGTTCGGTCGTGCAAGTGAAAGGCAATAATGATGATATATGATGGACTGACTGAGATGAGAAAAGCTGGTATGAACTCGACCTCTCTTGTTTTTGTAAATATGATGAGTTCATTGTTCCTGATTCAGCCTATTATGAATAAACATGTTTGCAATGGCAATTAGATATCATAGTTGCTTGTGCCATGCTTGATTAGCTATGAGTTATAATAGTTTACCTTGCATGCCAACATGCTATTAAAATGGTTATGATGTGGTATAGTGGGGTGGTATCCTCCTTTGAATGATTTAAGTGACTTGACTTGGCACATGTTCACACATGTAGTTGAAACAAAATCAACATATCCTTCACGATATTTATGTTCATGGTGGATTATATCCTACTCATGCTTGCACTCAATGTTTATTAATTTTAATGCATGTTCATGACCGTTGTCGCTCTCTAGTTGGTCGCTTCCTAGTATTTTGCTAGCCTTCACTTGTACTAAGCGGGAATACTACTTGTGCATCCAATCCCTTAAACCCCAAAGTTATTCCATATGAGTCCACTATACCTTCCTATATGCGGTATCTACCTGCCGTTCCAAGTAAATTTATATGTGCCAAACTCTAAACCTTCAAATAAACATTCTGTTTTGTATGCTCGAATAGCTCATGTATCAACTAGGGCTGCCCTTATCTTCCATGTTAGGCGGGTTATTCTCACGAGGAGTGGACTCCGCTCCTCATTCACGAGAAAATGGCTGGTCTCCGGGATGCCCAGTCCCATGCTTTATGCAAACTAAACCAAAATAATTGCAAAGAAAACTCCCCCTGGGACTGTTGCTAGTTGGAGACACTCGTTGTTTCGAGCAAGTCGTTGATTGATGCTTGTTGGTGGAGGGGGAGTATAAACTTTACCATTCTGTTTGGGAACCGCCTATAATGTGTGTAGCATGGAAGATATCACCATCTCTTGGTTGTTATGTTGACAATATGCCGCTCAAAATATTATTTATCTCTATTTCAAAACCGAGATCTAGCACCTCTACAAATCCCTGATTCCCTCTATGAAGGGCCTTTCTATTTACTTTTATGTTGAGTCATCACCCTCTTATTAAAAAGCACTAGCTGGAGAGCACAACTGTCATTTGCATTCATTACTATTAATTTATATTGGGTATGACTATGATTGGATCTCTTTTACCATGAATTACAATGTCTAGTCAGTCCTTGATCTTTAAAGGTGCTCTGCATTTATGTTTTGCGGTCTCAGAAAGGGCTAGTGAGATACCATCCTGTTATATCATATTATGATTGTTTTGAGAAAGTGTTGTCATCCAAGATTTATTATTATGGCTCGCTAGTTGATTATGCTATTCATATGAGTAAACATGAGACCTGAGAGTTATTGCAAATGTGGTTAGTCATAATCTTTGCTAAAAACTTGAATGCTGGCTTTACATATTTACAACAACAAGAGCAAACAGAGTTTGTAAAAGTTTTTCTTTATCACTTTCAGTTTATCAACTGAATTGCTTGAGGACAAGCAAAGGTTTAAGCTTGGGGGAGTTGATATGTCTCCGTCGTATCTACTTTTCCAAACACTTTTGCCCTTGTTTTTGGACTCTAACTTGCATGATTTGAATGAAACTAACCTGGACTGACGCTGTTTTCAGCAGAATTGCCATGGTGTTATTTATGTGCAGAAATAAAAGTTCTCGGAATGACCTGAAACTCCACGAAACAACTTTTCAGAAATAATAAAAAATCCTTGCCAAAGATGAAGACTAGGGGGCCCACACCCTGTCCACGAGGGTGGGGGGCGCCCCACCTAGGGCGCGCCCCCTACCTCGTGGGCCCCCTGGAGTTCCTCCGACGCCAACTCCAACTCTATATATTTGCTTTCGGGGAGAAAAAAATCAAGGAGAAGAAATCATCGCGTTTTACGATACGGAGCCGCCGCCAAGCCCTAAAACCTCTCGGGAGGGCTGATTTGGAGTCTGTTCGGGGCTCCGGAGAGGGGGTTTCGTCGCCGTCGTGATCATCAACCATCCTCCATCACCAATTTCATGATGCTCACCGTCGTGCGTGAGTAATTCCATCGTAGGCTTGCTGGACGGTGATGGGTTGGATGAGATCTATCATGTAATCGAGTTAGTTTTGTTAGGGTTTGATCCCTAGTATCCACTATGTTACGAGATTGATGTTGGTATGACTTTGCTATGCTTAATGCTTGTCACTAGGGCCCGAGTGCCATGATTTCAGATCTGAACCTATTATGTTTTCATGAATATATGTGAGTTCTCGATCCTATCTTGCAAGTCTATAGTCACCTACTATGTGTTATGATCCGGCAACCCTGAAGTGACAATAATCGGGACCCCTCCCGGTGATGACCATAGTTTGAGGAGTTCATGTATTCACTATGTGCTAATCCTTTGTTCCGGTTCGCTATTAAAACGAGGCCTTAATATC
The DNA here is from genome assembly GCA_021605145.1 of Aegilops bicornis. NCBI lineage: Eukaryota > Viridiplantae > Streptophyta > Magnoliopsida > Poales > Poaceae > Aegilops > Aegilops bicornis. The sequence continues at coordinate 497,368,444 of CM038669.1, read as the reverse complement.
CCTTAGTTTCCATTAGGACCCCGCTGCCATGGGAGGGTAGGACAAAACATGTCATGCAAGTTCTTTTCCATAAGCACGTATGACTATATTCGGAATACATGCCTACATTACATTGATGAATTGGATCTAGTTCTGTGTCACCCTATGTTATGATCATTACATGATGAACCGCATCCGCATAATTATCCATCACCGATCCAATGCCTACGAGCTTTCCATATCCGGTTCTCGCTTATTTAGTTTTCTGTTTCTACTGTTACAATCACTACAAAATACCAAAAATATTACTTTTGCTTCCGTTACCTTTTGTTACCGTTACCACTACTATCATATTACTTTGCTACTAAATACTTTGCTGCAGATATTAAGTTATCCAGGTGTGGCTGAATTGACAACTCAGTTGCTAATACTTGAGAATATTCTTTGGCTCCCCTTGTGTCGAATCAATAAATTTGGGTTGAATAGTCTACCCTCGAAAGCTGTTGCGATCCCCTACACTTGTGGGTTATCAGTGTACAAGGTGAGTGTTAGCAATCATACAAGACTATATGATGGTTGAGTATGTGGACTTGCCTAAAGGCTCCGACATGTGACCCTTCCTGAAAAGATGATGAATTGTAGTTGCAAAGTTGACTGAGAACATAGCTTGTTGGTTTCTAATAGAGTTTTTGCTTTATACTTAGACTATGTGATGAACTGTTACTTATTCATGGGAAGTGTATGATAAGAGTTCTATGATAAAAGTATTATGTTTAAATTTGTTGATTTTATAATAATCAACATGATGCTTCTCTGTCCGTATTTTGTTTTTATCGACACCTCTCTCTCAAAGCATGTGGACATGTTTTTCGATTTTGGTTTTTGCTTGAGGACAAGCGAGGTCTAAGCTTGGGGGAGTTGATACGTCCATTTTGCATCATATTTTCCTAATGTTATTTATAATGTTTTATCCATAATAATGCTTTTTGGAGTAATTCTAATGCCTTTTCTCTCATAATTTGGAAGGTACACACCAAGAGGGAGAATGCCGGCAGCTGGAAATCTGGACCTGAAAAAGCTACGTCAGGCCACCTATTCTGCACAACTCCAAACAAGCTGAAACTTCACAGAGAATTTTTATGGACTATTTAAGAAATATTGGAGCCAATAACCACCAGAGGGGGGCCACCAGGTGGGCACAACCCACCTGGGCGCGCCAGCCCCCCTGGCGCACCCTGGTGGGTTGTGGCCTTCTCGGCCCACCTCCGGTGCCCATCTTCTAGTATATAAGTCATTTTGACCTAAAAAAATTGAGGAGAGGACTTTCTGGATGAGGCATCGCCGCCTCGAGGCGGAACTTGGGCAGGAGCACTTTTGCCCTCCGGCGGAGCGATTCCGCCGGGGGAACTTCCCTCCCAGAGGGGGAACTCATCGTCATCATCATCACCAAAAACTCTGCCATCTTGGGGAGGGCATCTCCGTCAATATCTTCAACATCACTAACTCCTCTTAAACCCTAGTTCATCTCTTGTGTTCAATCTTGTTACCATAACTATAGATTGGTGCTTGTGGGTGACTAGTAGTGTTGATTACATCTTGTAGTTGATCACTAGATGGTTTATTTGGTGGAAGATTATATGTTCAGATCCATTATACTATTTAATACCCCTCTGATCTTGAGCATGTTTATCACTTGTGATTAGTTGCCTTTGTTCTTGAGGTCACGGAAGAAGTCATGTTGCAAGTAATCATGTGAACTTGATATGTGTTCGATATTTTGATAGTATGTATGTTGTTATTCCCTTAGTGGTGTCATGTGAACGTCGACTACATGACACTTCACCATATTTGGGCCTAAGGGAATGCATTGTGGAGTAGTAAATAGATGGTGGGTTGCAAGAGTGACAGAAGCTTAAACCCCAGTTTATGCGCTATTCCGTAAGGGACCGATTGGATCCCAAAATTTAATGCTATGGTTAGAATTTATTCTTAATACTTTTCTCGTAGTTGCGGATGCTTGCGGGAGGGTTGATCATAAGTAGGAGGTTTGTTCAAGTAAGAACAACACCTAAGCACCGGTCCACCCAGATACCAAATTATCAAAGTAGCGAACACAAATTGAACCAACATGATGAAAGTGACTAGATGGAATTCCCGTGTACCCTCAAGAACGCTTCGCTTATCATAAGATACCGTTTTGGCATGTCCTTTGCCTAAAAATGAATTGGGCTACCTTGCTGCACTTTTTTTACCGTTACCTTTACTTGCTCGTTACAAATTACCTTGCTATCAAACTACTCGCTACTTACAATTTTAGCACTTGCAGACATCACCTTACTAAAAACTACTTGTCATTTCCTTCTGCTCCTCATTGGGTTCGACACTCTTATCGAAAAGAGCTACAATTGGCCCCCTATACTTGTGGGTCATCAGTGTTGTGGATCTGGCCACTACATTCCAGATCCTGGGGTCAGTGAAGAAGGAACGGTGACGGGGGTCGAGGTGCGGGGCGGCATAACCAGTGGAGGAGGGTCAGCACAACCAGTGGTTGTCGGGCTGGTGGTAGGGCGGCTAGGGTGGGGGCATGGGGTAGGAAGAAGGTTGTCGGGGGTGGGTTGATGTTTGTCTAAATTGCATGTCCTACGTGGCAAGTAAAGAGAGAAAACCGCTTCCACGTGTCTGGTTTTCTCCTCAGATCTGGTTTTGAATGCATTTTAACCGGTTTTGAGACTTGAGGGATGAAATATCACCGAAAAAATCTTTAGGGACTAGATGTATACTTTTGGTAAACTTGAGGGACCAAAAACATACTTTTCCCTATAATTAAATTCAAAAAACTGTTGCAACAAAATGTCATATGAGATCGGAAGAAAAACAAATATATTTCTAGGTACACATCTAATATCTAATATATGTAAGACAGATCCAGACCATCTTTTGGTCACCTTCCCCAGCCGATACCATTAAATTCAATGTTCACGGGGCCATGTCCGAGGGAGAGGCATGGTGCGTCTGGGGTCATTGCTAGGGCTAACAATGGCATGATTATGGCTGCTAGAGCGGCACACATAATGCATGTATCGGATGCTTTTGGCACTAAACTATGTGTAGTTGAAAAGGCTCTGGACTTGGCGGCTGAATTAGGGGTCGTAAGGATTGTGGTTGAAACTGATCCCTTGCTAGTCGAACAAGATCTGAACAGGTGTTCTCCAGATTTCTCAAAGGAAGCCCAGGTGATCGAGGATATAAAAGTACATGCCAGATTGTAGTTTTCTTCCTGTGATTTTCCCACTGTAAGCGTGATGTAAACAAACCTGCTCACTGTCTAGCCCAGCTAGGTTTACATCTCCAAGATGGAGTAGTTCTTGTGTTAGATGAAGATATTTCAGCTTGTATAGCTGATTCTGTATTGGGCGATTTAGCCCAGACTATTTCGTAATAAAGCTTTGTGCTTGATCTAAAAAAAGAACTTCTTCCTAGTATCTTATTTATGGGACCAACTATATGTAAGTCAGTTTGAAAATTTATTTTAGATAAGTCAATTTTGTAGGCACCGGATTAAAGACCCAATGATTATCCTTCTTTCTTCAGCTTTCTTTCTCCTTCAACCGGTCCTCCTCCCACAAAAATTTACTTACCCAAATTGTAAATTCAGTAAACCTGCATATACGTATTGGGCTTATTTATTATGCCATGCACCATATCCACCTCATTATATATGGCCCACACTTGGAACGTTACATTTGAACGCACATGCAAGTCATCCACATCATCTAGCGCATGAAACCCATCAATGTTTCACTTTCCACTTTTCACCACATGCACGCCCTCCACATCATCGAGCACCATGCAACCATTCAGCTTTCTAGTTTTTACTTTCCCTCACATGCGAGCCCTCTACACCATCAAGCACATAAAAACCTTCCACATCATTAATTTCTATTTTTATTCTTCAACAATAAATAATTGAACTCTTCAACAATAAATAATTAAAATTGAATGCCACAAGACAATATAATATGCATCCGCCCTTTACTTACCTCTATTTCTGAGAAGTTCATTGCTAAAATTATCTTATTTATCTTGTCATGCAGCCTATCCATCTCACAACATATGCCTCAAACATGCTAGCTCCCATTTAATTGCACATGCAAGTCATCCACATCATCAAGTGCATGAACCAATCAACGTTGTACTTTCCACCACATGCACGCCATCCACATCATCCAGCACTATACAACCATTCAACATGGTGCGGCTTGGGCCTATGCAAGTGGTTCAAACCCCCTTTCGCTGATACATTTTCGAGCCATGGCCTTGCTAAGGTGTACGATAAGGGGGAGTTGATACGTCTCCATCGTATCTACTTTTCCTAACGCTTTTGCTCTTGTTTTGGACTCTAATTTGCATGATTTGAATGAAACTAACCCGGACTGACGTTGTTTTCAGCAAAACTACCATGGTGTTGTTTTTGTGCAGAATTAAAAGTTCTCAGAATTGGACGAAACTTTTTTGAGAATTATGTTGGAATAAAAGAAAAAGATTGGAGCAAAGACCCACTTGAGGGGGGGGGGGGGGCTGCTGCCCACTAGGCACCAGGGTGCACCCCCTTACGGCGCAAGTAACATACCGACGATCGAATCTCGAGCAAGTAACATACTGATGGACAAAGGGAATTACGTATGTTGTCATAAACGGTTCGATCGATAAAGATCTTCGTTGAATATGTAGGACCCAATATGGGCATCTAGGTTCCTCTATTGGTTATTGACCAGAGAGGTGTCTCGGTCATGTCTACATAGTTCTCGAACCCGTAGGGTCCTCACGCTTAACGTTCGATGTCGATATGGTATTATCTGAGTTATGTGTTTTGGTGATCGAATGTTGTTTGGAGTCCCGGATGAGATCACAAACATGACGAGGAGCTCCGGACTAGCTCGGAGGTAAAGATTGATATATAGGACGAAGCTATTTGGTCTCCGAAATGGTTTCGGAATGCATCGGAAAGTTATCGGAATACCGGAAGCGGTTCCGGAGGCACCGGGAGAGTATTGGGCCTTAGTGGGCCAAGTGGAAGGGAACATACCAGCCCACATGGGCTGGTGCGCCCGTTTTAGGGTAGCCGCAGCTAATACATGGTAAGGGGGGCGCCACCCCTCTTACCATATCCCGGAGAAGGGAGGAAGGAAAGAAGGGGGCGCCTCCCCCCTTTCCTTCCCCCTTGTGCCATTATTTGGAAGGGGGGGCACCAAAAGAAGGAGTCCTAGGGCTGCCGCCACACCTGTTGGGGCGCCCTAAGGGCTGCCTCCTCCCCTCCCACACCTATATATATGTGGGGAGGGGTGCCACACAATACACAACTTATTCCGCGCCGTGTGTCGGCACCCCTCCGCCTTTAGTTTACTCCTCCGCTCTAGATCGTCACGGTGCTTAGGCGAAGCCCTGCGGGATTACTTCACCACCACCGTCACCACTCCGTTATGATGAGGGAACTCATCTACTACCTTGGCCCGCTTGCTGGATCAAGATGGCGAGGACGACACCGAGTTGAACGTGTGCAGAACGCGGAGGTGTTGTGCGTTCGGTACTTGATAGGACAGATCGCGAAGGTGTACGACTACATCAACCATGTTGAATAAACGCTCCTGCTTACGGTCTACGAGGGTACGTAGACACACTCTCCCCCTCGTTGCTATGCATCTCCATGGATAGATCATTGCGTGTGCGTAGCTTTTTTTTATTTCATGCAACGATTCCCAACAGTGGCATCATGAGCCAGGTCTATGCGTAGATGATATGCACGAGTAGAACCCAAAGAGTTGTGGGCGGTGATAGTTATACTGCTTGCCACCAACGTCTTATTTTGATCCAGCGGTATTGTGGGATGAAGCGGCCTGGACCAACCTTACATGTCCACGTACATGAGACCGGTTCCACCGACAAACATGCAACTAGTTTTGCATAAAGGTGGCTGGCGGGTGTCTGTTTATCCTACTTTAGTTGAATCGAATTTGACTACAGCCGGTCCTTGAAGAAGGTTAAAAGAACAAAATTGACGAAACACTGTTGTGGTTTTATGCGTAGGTAAGAACGGTTCTTGCTAGAAGCCCGTAGCAGCCACGTAAAACTTGCAACAACAAAGTAGAGGACGTCTAACTTGTTTTTGCAGGGCATGTTGTGATGTGATATGGTCAAGGCATGATGTGATATACGTTATTGTATGAGATGATCATGTTTTGTAAAAGTTATCGGCAATCGGCAGGAGCCTTATGGTTGTCTCTTTATTGTGTTTAATGCAAACGCCATGTAATTGCTTTACTTTATCACTATGCATTAGTGATAGTTGTAGAAGCAATAGTTGGCGAGACGACCATGACGCAACGATGGAGATCAATGTGTCGAGTCGGTGACGATGGAGATCATAACGAAGCTTTGGAGATGGAGATCAAAAGCACAAGATGATGATGGCCATATCATGTCACATATTTTTTTTGCATGTGATGTTTATCTTTTATGCATCTTATTTTTCTTAGTACGGCAGTAGCATTATAAGATGATCCCTTAACTAAATTTAAACATAAAAGTGTTCTCCCTGAGTATGCACCGATGCTACAGTTCATCGTGTTGAGACACCACATGATGATTGGTTGGGATAGACTCTATGTTCACATACAACGGGTGCAAGACAGTTTTGCATATACGGAATACTCGGGTTAAACTTGATGAGCCTAGCATGTACAGACATGTCCTTAGAACACTGGAGACCGAAAGGTCGAACATGAATCATATAGTAGATATGATCGACATAGAGATTTTCACCATTGAAGACTACCCCATGTCACGTGATGATCGGACATGGGTTAGTTGATTTGGATCACGTATCACTTAGATGACTTGAGGGGTGTCTATTTAAGTGGGAGTTCTTAAGCGATTTGATTAATTGATCTTAATTTATCATGAACTTAGTCCTGAAAGTATTTGCGAATTATTTCATAGATCAATAGCTCGTGATGTAGCTCCCCGTTTATTTTTGTATGTTCCTAGAGAAAAATAAGTTGAAAGATGATAGTAGCAATGATGCGGACTTGGTCCGTGATCTGAGGATTATCCTCATTGCTACGCAGAAGAATTATGTCCTTAACGCACCGCTATGTGACAAACCTATTGCAGGAGTAGATGCAGACGTTATGAATTTTTGGCAAGCTCGTAATGATGACTACTTGATAGTTTAGTGCGCCATTCTCTACGACTTAGAACCGGGACTTCAAAAATGTTTTGAAATGCCACAGAGCATATGAGATGTTCCAAGAGCTGAAATTGGTATTTCAGGCTCATGCCCGTGTCGAGAGGTATGAGACCTTTGACAAGTACTTTGCCTACAAGACGGAGGAGAATAGCTCAACCAGTGAGCATGTTCTCAGAATGTCTGGGTACTACAATCGCTTGAATCAAGTGGGAGTTAATCATCCATATAAGATAGTGATTGACAGAGTTCTCTAGTCACTATCACGAAGCTACTAGAACTTCGTGATGAACTATAACGTGCAAGGGATAACGAAAAAGATTCCCGAGCTCTTCGCGATGCTAGAATCGGTGAAGGTAGAAATAAAAAAGGAGCATCAAGTGTTGATGGTTAAAAAGATCACTAGTTTCAAGAAAAAGGGCGAAGGAAAAGAAAGGAACTTCAAGAAGAATGGCAAGCAAGTTGCCACTCCCGTGAAGAAGCCCAAAGCTGGACCTAAGCCTGAAACTGAGTGCTTCTACTACAAAGGGAATGGTTACTAGAAGCGGAACTACCCAAAATACTTGGCGGATAAGAAGGATGGCAAAGTTAACAAAGGTATATTTGATATACATGTTATTGATGTGTACTTTAGTAGTGTTCATAGTAACCCCTGGGTATTTGATACCGGTTCAGTTGCTAAGATTAGTAACTTGAAACAGGAGTTGTAGAATAAACAAAGACTAGTTAAGGGCGTGGTGACGATGTGTGTTGGAAGTGATTCCAAGGTTGATAAGATCACCATCACATACTCCCTCTACCTTCGGGATTAGTGTTGAACCTAAATAAATGTTATTTGATGTTTACATTGAGCATGAATGTGATTAGATCATGTTTATTGCAATACGGTTATTCATTTAAGTCAGAGAATAATTGTTGTTCTATTTAAATGAATAAAACCTTCTATGGTCATACACCCAATGTGAATGGTTTATTGAATCTCGATCGTAGTGATACACATATTCATAATATTGATGCCAAAAGATGCAAAGTTAATAATGATAGTGCAACATACTTGTGGCATTGCCGTTTAGGTCATATTGGTGTAAAGCGCATGAAGAAACTCCATGCAGATGGACTTTTGGAATCACTTGATTATGAATCATTTGATACTTGCGAACCATGCCTCATGGGAAAGATGACTAAAACTCCGTTCTCTAGAACAATGGAGCGAGCCAGTGACTTATTGGAAATAATACATACCGATGTATGCGGCCCGATGAGTGTTGAGGTACGCGGCGGTATCATTATTTTCTGACCTTCACAGATGATTTGAGCAGATATGGGTATATCTACTTAATGAAACAAAAGTCTGAAACATTTGAAAAGTTCAAAGAACTTCAGAGTGAAGTGGAGAATCATCGTAACAAGAAAATAAAGTTTCTACGATCTGATTGCGGAGGCGAATATTTGAGTTACGAGTTTGGCCTTCATTGAAAACAATGTGGAATAGTTTCACAACTCACGCCACCTGGAACACCACAGCGTAATGGTGTGTCCGAACGTCGTAACCATACTTTATTAGATATGGTGCGACCTATGATGTCTCTTACCAATTTACCACTATTGTTTTGGGGTTATGCATTAGAGACAGCTGGATTCACATTAAATAGGGCACCGTCTAAATGCGTTGAGACGACACCGTATGAACTATGGTTTGGCAACAAACCTAAGTTGTCATTTCTTAAAGTTTGGGGTTGCGACACTTATGTAAAAAAGCTTTAGCCTGATAAGCTCGTGCCCAAATCGGAAAATTGCATCTTCATAGAATACCCTAAAGAAACAATTGGGTACACCTTCTATCGCAGATCCGAAGGCAAGATCTTTGTTGCTAAGAATTAGTCCTTTATAGGGAAGTTGTTTCTCTCGAAAGAACGAGTCCTGATTATAGCGGCCGACTTAAATTTCAAAGCCGAGTCTTGCTCTGTGGTCGGCTTCTTCAAAGAGGTCATGTCTGCCGGGTCAACATTAGTTTGATAAAACTTCAGCTCCTCTTCAGCACAAACGGATTCAGCATAAGCCGCATCGCCTTCCTCGCATTCCAAGGCCACCTTTTGACTCCCATGCACAGTGATGGTGCCCTTGTAACCCGACATCTTAAGCTGCAGATAAACATAACACGGCCGTGCCATAAACTTGGCATAGGCCAGCCGTCCAAACAGAGCATGATACTGGCTTCTGATTTTGACTACCTCAAACGTCAGCTTCTCAGCCCTAGAATCGTATTCGTCTCCAAAAGCCACTTCCAGCTCGATCTTTCCAACAGGATATGCCGACTTACCGGGTACCACCCCATGGAAAACAGTGTTAGACGTCCTCAAGTCCTTATCAGTCGACCCATACGGTGAAAGGTCTCATAATAAAGAATATTAATGCTGCTTCCGCCGTCCATGAGCACCTTAGTGAATTTATATCCACCAACCCGAGGGGCCACCACCAAGGCTAATCGACCGGGTTATCAACCCGGGGTGGTCTTCTCTACTCCAAATGATAGGCTGTTCTGACCACCTCAGATAACGGGGAACTGCCGGTTCAACCGAATTCACAACCCTTTTATGAACCTTCTGGTCTCGTTTACACAAGTTAGTGGTAAACACATGGTATTGACCACCATTCAACTGTTTTGGATGGCTCTGATAGCCTGACTGCCGTTGCTGATGTCCTCCTTGACCGGACTGCTGCTGATTATAGCCGCCTTGACCACCTTGAAAACCGGAACTTGAGCCGCCACCCGGGCCATGGAAACCACCTGCTCCTGAACCGCCGCCTGATCCGTGATTGCCATCAAACATGTTTGAATTCTTGAAAGCCTTCATGATCGCGCAGTCCTTCCATAAGTGGGTGGCAGGATTTTCTCGAGTACCGTGTCTTGGACAAGGCTCATTCAGAAGCTGCTCAAGAGATGGACCTGAGCCACCAGATCAAGGAGGTCCTCTCCCCTTATGCTTCTTGTTATTACCTTGGGCATTAGCATTGGCCACAAACGCCGGGTTACCGTCCGGCTTACGCTTGCTACCACCTTGACTTACCGATTGTTGCTGCTGACCCTTTCCGTTGCCGTTCTTCTTTCCCTTCCCTGTCTTTTCCTCCTCAGACACGGGATCATCAGTAGTATCAGAATCGGCATATTTAACCAAAGCCGCCATCAGCGTACCCATGTCATTACAATCACGCTTAAGGCGCCCGGCTTCGCTTCAGCGGCACAAAAGCGACAATTCCGATGGAGCATAAGTATCAAGAGCCAAAGATCCATCTTATCGGATGAATGTATTATTTCCTTGACCCGGCGCACCCAATGAGTTGTGGACTCACCCTCCTCCTGCTTACAATTGGTCAAGTCCACAATGGACATAGATTGCTTGCAAGTATCCTTGAAGTTCTGGATGAACCGGGCTTTTAACTCGGCCCATGAACTAATGGAATTGGGAGGCAAGCTTTTCAACCAAGTTCGGGCTGTTCCATCTAACATCATGGTGAAATACTTAGCCATTGCCGCGTCGCTGACTTCCAATAGTTCCATGGCCATCTCGTAACTTTCAATCCATGCCCCCGGCTGTAAGTCGGCTGTGTAATTCGGCACCTTTCGAGGACCCTTGAAATCCTTGGGCAGACGCACATCTCGCAGAGCCGGCACCAGACAAGGGACACCACCAGTTCTAGTGGCCACCCCTGCTCCAACAGAAGTCACTGGATACTCTGGGAAACCATCATACACCGTCCGCTGAGCCGCCTGTTCATCCTCCTGACGCAATCGATCCTACACCGGGTTATAGCCGCCGGGTTGGTTGTGACGCTGGGCATTGCTTGATAAAGCCTCTGACTCCATGTGTCTGATGTAACTCGGACTCCGGTTTGGACGAGGTGCTACCCAAGGCCGAGGAGTGGAATGAATCCTGTCCCTGCTGTAAGAATAGGTCTCTTGCTGTGCCAAGGCCGTCTGAAGAAGCTCCCTAACCCTCCGGGTTTCCACCGCCGGGTCGTCACCATCCTTTGGAAGAGCCGCCAGACGCGCCGATGCTGCTATCGTGTTCTCCATGGTGTTGGAAAAGTGGCCGGAGGTGTTGGTATGTATCGGGCGGGCCATGCTCCAGTGAAGAGGTGCCGTCTCGAGGCTGAACCGACCCTCCCGCCCGGTGTCATAAATTGATTGGCTTCGGCCGGATTGCTAGGACCAGCTCCGGGTGTCGTGAAAAGATTCCGAGGATCGTAAACCAGAGGCAGACGGGACTGGGTTTTCTGATGTCTCCTTCTCATCACCTCATTAGATGCATTCAAACTCATGTTAAGCTGGAAAGCCTCTGACTGGAGTCGTTGCGCCCGTGCATCCAAAGCCGCCCGCTCCGCAGCCAGCCTGGTGTCCTCGGCCGCCAAGGCCTCCTTGGCCTGGGCTATCTCCTGACGCACCTTTGCCACCTCTGTGTTATGCTCATCTGGATTTGCAGGAATAACCGTGGAGGTTAACAAGGCCGTCAACTTGTCCATAAGATCTATCAAGACTGAGCGGGCGCTGCTGGGCTTCTGCCCGCCGCTCCTAACCCGGACGTCATTGCTGTCGCGACCGTCGAGTTTTGGCGGGTTGGGTACCAGCCATGAAGACTCCTGCCCAGCTTGGCGGCTCATAGCAATCTCGAACGCCGGAGTCGTCGTAACAGCCCCTAGCATGCCTTCTTGGACGATCTGAGAGAATCTGTTGAGCCGGAGGACGAATCATCATCTGATGGGATGGCCGTCTCTTCGCCATCTTTAGATCCTTCAGAAAGTGCCTCTCCATGAACACAGCCCACAAAGGCATGCTTCATAACAGGTTGAATCTGGGCGGGTCTCGCACGCTGAGCCGTCTCAATGAGGTCGATGCAGCTGTCCGGCTCTGGGCCCGGCTCACCAATCCGGCCGATGAAGACGTGGATTCCGCCAAAGGGGACCCGGTATCCGTACTCAATTGAGTCGGCCTCGGGGCCCCAGCCTTCGTTGTCGATGTAGATCTTGCCGCGACGACTCTTGGTCATCCGGCCCACTGCGTATCCTTTGAGCCCTTCGAAGCTGCCCTTCAAGAACTCAAATCCACCGTGCCCTGGCCCCACGGTGGGCGCCAACTGTCGTGGAATTGTCACGGCAGATGTCCTGTTGCAAGGACTTAATCGTGGAGCCATCGCAACTAGGAAGCTTAAAGGGGTTAATTGGGACAAAGGACATGAGAGGTTTATACTAGTTCGGCCCCTTACGGTGAAGATAAGGCCTATGTCTAGTTGGGTTGGTATTTCTTGAGGTTTCGATAACCAGGGAGCGAGATACGCTATGCCCGGTTCTCGGTTGGTTGTTTCTTTTCCTAAGCCGCCATGGTCGCCCCTTATATACACGGGTTGACGCCATGCTGCTTACAGAGTCCCGGGCGGCTCATTAATAGTGTGCGGCTCGGTGACTAGTCAAGTGTACGTTATGATACTAGTAATGCCATTATGGCGGTTTTACTACAACGGGCCTTAAGTCGCTTTGTGGGCCTTAGGCCCCTTGTTGAGACGCCATCTTCATGCTTGGACTTGGGCTTCTGTCTGGCAACTCTTTACGTAACCCGGCCCCTCCTGGGCGGCTTACACAAATAGTTATATCCCCAACAGGGAGGAAAGTAGAACTTGATGAGGTAATTGTACCTTCTCTCGAATTGGAAAGTAGTAAATCAGAGAAATCCATTCCCGTGATTCCTACACCAACTAGAGAGGAAGCTAATGATCATGATCATAAAACTTCAGATCAAGTTACTACTGAACTTCGTAGGTCAACCAGAGCACGATCCGCACCAGAGTGGTATGGTAATCTTGTTCTGGAAGTCATGTTACTAGACCAAGGCAAACCTACGAACTATGAAGAAGCTATGATGAGCCCAGATTCCGCAGATGGCTTGAAGCCATGAAATATGAGATAGGATCCTTGTATGAGAACAAAGTGTGGACTTTGGTGGACTTCCCGATGATCAGCAAGCGATAGAGAATAAATGGATCTTCAAGAAGAAGACTGATGCTAATAGTAATGTCACTATCTACAAAGCTCGACTTGTCGCAAAATGTTTTTGACAAGTTCAAGGAGTTGACTACGATGTGACTTTCTCACCCATGGTGATGCTTAAGTTTGTCCGAATCATGTTAGCAGTTGCCACATTTGTTGATTATGAAATCTGGCAAAGGACATCAAAAATGCATTCCTTAATGGATATCTTAAAGAAGAGTTGCATATGATGCAACTAGAAGGTTTTGTCGATCCTAAAGGTGCTAACAAAGTGTGCAAGCTCCAGCGATCCATCTATGGAATAGTGCAAGCATCTTGGAATTGGAATATACGCTTTGATGAGGTGATCAAAGCATATGGTTTTATACAGACTTACGGTGAAGCCTGTATTTACAAGAAAGTGAGTGGGAGCTCTGTAGCATTTCTAATATTATATGTGGATGACATATTGCTGATTGGAAATGATATAGAATTTCTGGATAGCATAAAACGATACTTGAATAAAAAATTCAATGAAAGACCTCGGTGAAGCTGCTTACATATTAGGCATCAAGATCTATAGAGATAGATCAAGACGCTTGATAAGATTTTCAATGAGTACATACCTTGACAAGATTTTGAAGGAGTTCAAAATGGATCATTCAAAGAAGGAGTTCAAGCCTGTATTGTAAGGTGTGAAGTTGAGTAAGACTCAAAGCCCGACCACGGCATAAGATAGAGAGAGAATGAAAGTTGTTCCCTATGCCTCAGCCATAGGTTCTATAAAGTATGCCATGCTGTGTACCAAACCTGTTGTGTACCATGCCATGAGTTTGGCAAGGGGGTACAATAGTGATCTAGGAGTAGATCACTAGACAACGGTCAAAATTACCCTTAGAGTACTAAGGAAATATTTCTTGGTTATGGAGGTGATAAAGAGTTCGTCGAGTTACATTGATGCAAAATTTTACACCGATCCAGATGACTCTCAATCTGGATACGTATTGAAAGTGGGAGAAATTAGCTAGAGTAGCTCCATGCAGAGCATTGTAGACATAGAAATTTGCGAAATACATACGGATCTGAATGTGGCAGACCCGTTGACTAAACCTCTCTCACAAGCAAAACATGATCACACCTTAGTACTCTTTGGGTGTTAATCACATAGCAATGTGAACTAGATTATTAACTGTAGTAAACACTTTGGGTATTGGTCACATGGTGATGTGAACTATGGGTGTTAATCACATGATGATGTGAACTAGATTATTGACTCTAGTGCAAGTGGGAGATTGAAGGAAATATGCCCTAGAGGCAATAATAAAGTTGTTATTTTATATTTCCTTATTTATGTTAAAGGTTTATTATTCATGCTAGAATTGTATTAATTGGAAACCTTAATACATGTGTGAATACATAAACAAACACCGTGTCCCTAGTGAGCCTCTACTAGACTAGCTCGTTGGTCAAAGATGGTTAAGGTTTCCTAACCATTGACATGATGTGATGGACAAGGCCCATTCATTAGCTTAGCATAATGATCGTTCAGTTTTATTGCTATTGCTTCGTTCATGTCAAATACATATTCCTTCGACTATGCGATTATGCAACTCCAGGATACCGGAGGAATTCCTTGTGTGCTATCAAACGTCACAATGTAACTGGGTGATTATAAAGATGCTCTACAGGTATCTCCGAAGGTGTTTGTTGGATCGAGATTAGGATTTGTCACTCCGAGTATCGGAGAGGTATCTCCGGGCCCTCTCGGTAATACACATCATAAGCTTGCAAGCAAACGGCTAAGGAGTTAGTCACGAGATGATGTATTATGGAACGAGTAAAGAGACTTGCCGGTAACGAGATTGAACTAGGTATAGGGATACCGACGATCGAATCTCGGGCAAGTAACATACCGATGGACAAAGGGAATTACGTATGTTGTCATAAACGGTTTGATCGATAAAGATCTTCGTAGAATATGTAGGAGTCAATATGGGCATCCAGGTTCCGCTATTGGTTATTGACCGGAGAGGTGTCTCGGTCATGTCTACATAGTTCTCGAACCCGTAGGGTCCGCACGCTTAACATTCGATGTCGATTTGGTATTATATGAGTTATGTGTTTTGGTGACTGAATGTTGTTCGGAGTCCCAGATGAGATCACATATATGACGAGGAGCTCCGGAATGGTCCGGAGGTAAATATTGATATATAGGGCGATGCTATTTGGTCTCTGGAATGGTTTCAGAATGCACCAGAAAGTTATGGGAATACCGAAAGGGGTTCCAGAGGCACCGGGAGAGTATTGGGCCTTAGTGGACCAAGTGGAAGGGAACATACCAGCCCACATGGGATGGTGCGCCACTTTAGGGCAGCCACACCTAATACGTGGTAAAGGGGGGGGGGGGATGCCATCACCTCTTACCATATCCCGGAGAAGGGAGGAAGGAAAGAAGGGGGCGCCTCCCCCTTTCCTTCCCCCTTATGCCATTATTTTTCAGGGGGCGCACCAAAGGGAGGAGACTTAGGGCTTCCGCTACACCTGTTGGGGCGCCCTAGGGGCTGCCTCCTCCCTCCCGCACCTATATATATGTGGGGAGGGGTGCCACACAATACATAACTTATTACATGCCGTGTGTCGGCACCCCTTCGCCTCTAGTTTACTCCTCCGCTCTAGATCGTCGCTGTGCTTAGGTAAATCCCTGCGGGATTACTTCACCACCACCGTCACCACGTCGTTATGATGAGGGAACTCATCTACTACCTTGGCCCGCTTGCTAGATCAAGATGGCGAGGAGGACACTGATTTGAACGTGGAGGTGTCGTGCGTTCGGTACTTGATCGGGCGGATCGCGAAGGTGTACGACTACATCAACCACGTTGAATAAATGCTCCCGTTTATGGTCTACGAGGGTACGTAGACACACTCTCCCCTTCGTTGCTATGCATCTCCATGATAGATCATTGCGTGTGCGTATAATTTTTTTTGTTTTCCATGCAATGATTCCCAACACTTCTCATGAACAAGTAACAATTCATCACAACAATGAAGTATAAAGCATAAACCTTATTGAAAGCCAACAAACTATGTTCTTAGTCAACTTGGCAACTACAATTCATCATATTTTCAGGAACGGTCACGTGTCAGAGCCTTTAGGCAAGTCCACATACTCAACCATCATATAGTCTTCTATGATTGCTAACACTCACAGCGTACGCAAGAACAAAAAGTTTCAACCAGACACAAAGAAAGATAGGGGCCTATAGTTTTGCCACCCAACGTATTCACATCAAGGGTGATGTCAACAATAATAACTCATGCCTACTCATATCCAACTGGATATATGTGCCTAGATCTTTCCTCACCACATGGTGCTTGCCAAAGGAGAGAAATAAAAAGGAATAGGAAAGAAAACCTTTGACTCTTAATAAAAGTAAGATAGGCCCTTCGTAGAGGGAAGCAGAGGTTGCCATGCGCTTATTTATGTGTATGCCAAATCCTTTGATGCAAAAGAACGTCACGTTATATTTCCCCTTATGATAACAACCTTTATTATGCAGTCTGTCGCTTTTATTCTTTGCCATCACAAGTTCGTACAACACTCAATTTTATCTTACATTAAATGATCCAACACATTTAGAAGCAATTTTTATTGCTTTATTGCACCGATGACAACTTACTTGAAAGATCTTACTCAATCCATAGGTAGGTATGGTGGACTCTCAAAATAAGATTTGGGTTAAGGGTTTTTGGATGCACAAGTAGTATCTCTACCTAGTGCGGAGTTTTTGGCTAGAAAAGATATTGATCAAGCACCACATGTTAAAGGATCTATGAAAATATAGCTTCTATGTGAATATGAACAAACATAAATCATTATGTTGTCTTCCTTGTCCAGCGTAAACTATTTTGACACAAAATATTTAATGGGGGCTCACAATCATAAAAGATGTCCAAGATAGTGTATTTGCATGTGAATCTTCTCTTCCCTAATTACTTCTTTCATGAGTTGCATCATGGACCAATGCTATGTTTTTCAATCTCCAACAATTTTTACCACTTATACATTTCCTTATGTGATTTCATTACTTACCATAAGATTAGCATATGATCTTTTCATTTATTTCCTTTCTTTCTATTGTACATGAAAATAAAGAAAGCAAATCTTGAAATAACTTTATTATATATCTCACACACTATTACACATATAGATCACTAAGCAAACACTCGAAAAGAAAGGGTCGAACTAAACTTTTATTCAACTAGATCAAAAGATAACTAAGGATTGAACTAAAAATAGATAAAAGCAAAGATATTGGTGGTGATATGATACCGGGGCACCTCCCCCATGGTTGGCACAAGCCAAGGGGAGTGCCCATACCATGAACTCAAGTCTCCTTTTGGTGATTAAGAAGGTGGTGGTGATGAGGTAGTAGCGATCTTATCTTCCGGTTTCCATGGCAAAGGATCACCATCATAAGAAGAAGAGTGGGTCTCGTGAGTCCTACAACTGGAAGCCAAACTCATACCTTTAAACCTTGCCTCATATTCAAAGACTTGGTTTTGGAGATCATAGATTTGACTTTGCAGAAAGTTGATTTGCTCATTGAAGGTGAAGACGATGTCCTTCATGGATTTGCCATCCACCTTGTGATCATGGGTGTATTCCGCGATCATGAGGTGATTGGCATTGAGTCCACGAACCACCATCCCCTTGCGCTTGAATACCTCCCTGCTCCATAGCTTCAAGCTTGGCATCCATGGTCCCCTTCCTTTGGGGCCCTGGACGTCCCAGATGTGGAGCACCTCCTCACGCATCTCAATGGCTTGAGGGTGCTGCATCACCTCCCGCAAATATGGGTTGATGACCTTCTCGAAGAACTTATCCTTGGAGGAGCTTGAAGCGGCCATATCAACCTAGATCTGTAAGAAAATAGCAAGAAAGAAGAACACGAGATTTCTCTGTGATACGGAGGTCATTACGTTCGGGGGGTATATAAAGATTTTTTATCTTGGGAAACAAGAAAACGAGACAAAATGGAGTACGGAAGGCAACCCTGGTGGGCACAACCCACCTGGGCGCACCAGGGGGCCCTGGCGCGTCCTGGTGTCTTGTGCCTACCAGGGTTTCCTTCCTGGTTGTTTCTTATTTCCTAATTTTTGATATATTCCAAAACTGTCAAAAAATATTTTTGCGGATTTTTCGGAGTCTGTTTACTTACCGTATCACGCACCTCCTCTTTTTTTAGTTATTCTAGTGTGTTCCGGAAGGTTTCTTTTATGTGTTCCTCCGGTGTCATGGTTTGGATAATATTTCTTTCAACATTAATAGGCATACCTGAGATGTAGTGTTTAATTATTTGACCTTTGACCACCTTCAGGTTGGTACCTTCAGCATTATTTATTTTGATGGCTCCAGAGCGATAAACCTCTTCGATAACATACGGTCCTTCCCATTTGGAGAGAAGTTTTCTTCAGAAGAATCTGAAACGAGAGTTGTATAGAAGAACAAATTCCTTAACTTTGAATTCCTGTTTTGGATTCTTTTATCATGCCATCTTTTAACTTTTGCTTTAAATAGTTTGGCATTTTCATAAGCTTGGGTTCTCCATTCATCTAATGAGCTAATATCAAATAACCTCTTTTCACCGGCAAGTTTGAAATCATAGTTGAGTTCTTTAATTGCCCAATATGCTTTATGTTCTAACTCTAGAGGCAAATGACAAGCTTTTCCATAAACCATTTTATACGAAGACATACCCATAAGATTTTTATAAGATGTTCTATAAGCCCAAAGTGCATCATCCAATTTCTTAGAGCAATTCTTTGGGGACCTATTGATAGTCTTTCGTAATATTAGTTTTATTTCTCTATTGCTAAGTTCAACTTGACCACTAGATTGAGGATGATAGGGTGATGCAATTCTATGGTTAACATCGTACTTGGCAAGCATTTCACGGAAAGCACCATGAATAAAGTATGAACACCATCAGTTATTAAATATCTAGGGACTCCAAACCTCGGGAAGATAACTTCTTTAAGCATTTTAATGTTGTGTTATGATCCGCACTACTAGTTGTAATAGCTTCTACCTACTTAGTGACATAATCAACATCAACCAAAATATGTGTATACCCATTAAAGGAAAAGGTTCCATATAGTCAAAACCCCAAACATCAAATGGTGCTACAGCAAGTGAATAATTCATAGGCATTTCTTGATGCTTACCAATATTACCAATTCTTTGACATTCATCACAAGATAAAACAAACTTACGGGCATCCTTGAAGAGAGCAGGCCAATAGAAACTAGACAACAATACCTTATGAGCAGTTCCATCTCCCGCATGATGCCCTCCATAAGCTTCGGAGTGACATTTCCGTAGGATTTGTCCCTGTTCATGCTCAGGTACACAATCTAATAATACCATCTACTCCTTCCTTATAAAGATATGGGTCATCCCAAAAGTAATGTCTTAAATCGTAGAAGAATTTTTTCTTCTGTTGGTATGTGAAACTAGGTGGTATATATTTAGCAACAATATAATTAGCATAGTCAACATACCTAGAGTATTATGAGAAACATTTATTGCAGCTAGTTGTTCATCAGGAAAGCTATCATTAATAGGTTCTGGGTTATCAAGGATATTCTCTAACATAGATGAAAGCACAAGTGCTCCCTGGGTGATTTTGGTAATTAATGTCAACATATCTCTTGTTGAACTAATGCTTCTACCTAGTATGTTTCAGATAAGTTCAACAATGGAGTGGCATGGACTAGAGGATGTGGAACCCCTTCAAAATGCTAAAGAAAAAGGATTGGCTCAAGCTCAAAGCTCAGGACTCTACATTTTCTATTTTAGTGATCCAAGATCACATTGAGTCCATAGGAAAGCCAATACTATTAAGAGGGGATGAGGTGTTGCTTAATGGCTTACTTGCTCAAAGTGCTTAGTGATATGCTCCAAAGCCCTCAACCACTTTCTCATATCCACATATGTCCCAAACCAAAAAGTCCAACTCGGCCCCACCGATTCTTTCTATCCGGAGCCACCGAGTTCAGTTGACATAGCCACTGCCAGAAACCCTAGTCTTTTAGGTCTCACCGACAGGGATCTCGGTCTCACTGAGATGGGATTGCAAACTCTCTGTTGCCTATTGCAATAATTTCGGTCTCACCGAAATAGGCAATCGGTCCCACCGAGATTGCAATGCAAACACTCTATTTCCTTTTCGTAACGTTTCGGTCTAACCGAGATGAGCGAATCGGTCCCACCGAGTTTGCCTAACCAACTCTCTGTCTGTCTGTTACCAAAATTGGTCTCACCGAGTTTGTGTAAGCGGTCTCACCGAGATTACGTTATGCCCTAACCCTAATTATATTGGTCCCACCAAGTTGACATGTCAGCCCACCGAAACTCCTAACGGTCACATTATGAACAAAATCGGTCTGACCGAGTTCTTTGAATCGGTCCCACCGAGTTTGGTGATTTGTGTGTAACGGTTATGTTTTGTGTGGAGGCTATATATACCCCCCACCCACTCTTCACTCGTGGAGAGAGCCATCGGAACATGCCTACACTTCCAACACATATCTTCTGAGAGAGAACCACCTACACTTGTATTGAGGTCAAGATATTCCATTCCAACCACATAAATCTTGATCTCTAGCCTTCCCCAAGTTGCTTTCCACTAAAATCTTCTTTCCACCAAATCCAATCCTATGAGAGAGAGTTGAGTGTTGGGGAGACTATCATTTGAAGCACAAGAGCAAGGAGTTCATCATCAACACACCATCTATTACCTTTTGGAGAGTGGTGTCTCCTAGATTGGTTAGGTGTCACTTGGGAGCCTCCGTCAAGATTGTGGAGTTGAACCAAGGAGTTTGTACGGGAAAGGAGATCGCCTACTTCGTGAAGATCCACGCTAGTGAGGCAAGTCCTTCGTGGGCGACGGCCATGGTGGGATAGACAAGGTTGCTTCTTCGTGGGCCCTTCGTGGGTGGAGCCCTTTGTGGACTCGCGCAACTGTTACCCTTCGTGGGTTGAAGTCTCCATCAACGTGGATGTACGATAGCACCACCTATCGGAACCACGGATAAAAAATCTCCGTGTCTCCAAATTGCGTTTGCACACTCCAATCCCATCCCTTTACATTCTTGCAACTTGCATGCTTTACTTTCCGCTGCTCATATACTCTTGGCATGCTTGCTTGATATGTATTGTGAATGCTTAAACTTGTACTAAAACTCCACATCAACATAAAGAATTAAAAACTGCAACTTTTCTTGATTAGAGTCTATTCACCCCCCTCTAGACACCTCTTCTCGATCTTTTCAATTGGTATCAAAGCTTTGGTCTCCATTGCCTTGGTTTAAACACCTTTGGAGGAAGATGGATGTGTCTACTTTGGGGAGTCTTAGACGTAGAGTGCCTATACTTGATGGAGAGTTCTTCTATGAGTGGAAAAATGAAATGCTTGAGATTTTCAATGAATATCATTTGAACAAGCATATTACTAGCCCTTGTGCACCTCATATTGATCATTTGCATCCTACACCCGAAGAGGATCTTGACATGATTCACAATCTTAGAACTATCAATCTTATCATTAGAGGATTGCCCAAAAATTTGATTGCTAGTCTTCCTACTCTTGATTGTGCCTATACTATTTGGAGATTTCTTGAGGAACGATTTCCAAATTATTCCTAAAAAAATTTAGACGAAATTCTCCATAAGTCTATTGCCTTGAGAAAGATGAATTCCAGTGATCCTATGTTTGGTGATTGTCTATCTGAGCTTACCAATCTCATGCGTGCCAAAGGAGATGTTGGAATCATTAGCAACATCATTTCCGAAGCTATTATAATTCATAAAGATAACCATAGGAATAATCATTTATCTAATGAATTACCCTCTCTAGGAGTTGATCAATCACAAGATGATGTTGAACATGGATACTATGATGAGGATGATGATAGTGACTATGATCTTGATGATGCAATGAGACACTTTGGTCTTATCGCAAATCTTCGCAGCTACATGGCTGGAAGAAAGGAATGGGTCCTTGATAGTGGATGTATTGATCATATGACCAGAGATAAATACATGTTCCGTGAGCTTGCTGAAAACGACGGCCCTCGAAAGTATGTCACCTTTGGTGATAACTCAAAGGGTAAGGTGGTTGGCCTTGGTAAGGTGGCCATCTCACATGATAGCTCCATACAAAATGTCATGCTCGTTGAATCTCTTGGGTACAATTTACTTTCAGTATCTAGACTTGCTGATTTCGGTTTCAATGTCCTATTTACTGAGATAGATTGCCAAGTGTTTCGAAGAGACAATCATGAAATGGTCTTTAGCGGTATACGTAGAGGTGATCTTTACATTGTTGATTTCACTAAAAAGGCTCAACCTAGAACTTTCTTAATTGCTAAATCTTCTAAAGGTTGGTTGTGGCATAGAAGGCTAGGTCATGTGGGCATGCGAAATCTTGATAAGCTTATAAATGGTGATCATATCCTTGGAGTAAAAGATGTCATATTTGACAAGGATAGACTGTGTAGTGCTTGTTAGGCAGGAAAACAGGTTGGAGGAGGTCATCGCGCGAAGAACATCATGACCACGAGAAGACCACTCGAGCTACTTCACATGGATCTCTTTGGTCCCAATGCCTACAAGAGTCTCATTGGTAACTCATTCGGACTAGTCATAGTCGATGATTTTTCAAGATTTACGTGGGTATTCTTTCTTGATGACAAATCGCAGGTCCAAAAGATCTTCAAAAACTTCGCTAGGAAGGCCCAAAATCAATTTGACGTGAAGATCAAGAAGGTTTGGAGCGACAACGGAACGGAGTTCAAGAACGCAAATGTGGATACCTTTCTTGACGAAGAAGGGATTTCACAAGAATTCTCGGCTACGTACACGCCTCAACAAAATGGAGTTGTTGAGAGAAAGAAGCGGACTCTTATTGAGATGGCAAGAACGATGCTTGATGAGTACAAGACTCCAAAACACTTTTGGGCAGAAGCGGTTGAGACAGCTTGTCATGTAACAAATCGCCTGTATCTTCACAAGCTACTCGGCAAGACGGCATACGAGCTCCTCACAGGTAACAAACCCCAAGTTGGATACTTTCGAGCATTTGGCTCAAAGTGCTAGATTCTTGATAATCATCGTCATTATAAATTTGCTCCTAAATCTCATGAAGGTTTCCTAATTGGTTATGGCTCAAACTCTCACACTTACCGTGTCTAGAACAATTTCACCCGAAAGGTTGAAGAGACGGTAGATGTGAAGTTTGACGAATCTAATGGCTCACAAGTAGAGCAATTGCCAATTGATGTAGGAGACAAAGACCCTTCGGAAGCTATCCAAGACTTGTCTATTGGCAAGATTCGTCCAACGGAGGTGAAGGAGAGTACCTCGTCCTTCCAAGTGGAAGCTTCTACCTGACGACAAGGTGAACCAAGAATCGATACGGAAGCATCCACAAGCGGGACACACCAGGATGAAGAAAACAAGGAAGTACACCAAGATGAACATCAACAACCTCCTTCTCCACCACGACAAGAGAATGACAACGTCAACAATGAAGAAGACCAAGAAGGAGAACAAGATTGTCGGTGTACTAGAGTAGGGGTACCCTAGTATCCCGAACTTGTGCACGGGCAGTTGCAGCCCTCCGCGGCAAGGCTTACCGGGTGACCGCCAAGGTCCTCCGTGGTTCCTTTGGAGCCATTCAAGAACAAAGTATTCAAGCCGTGGGAGACGAGGCCCGGCAAGAGGAGCTTGCCGGGAAGGCCACTCAAGGCACATAGGAGACAAGGCCCCGGCAAGAGGACCTTGCCAGGAAGGCCACCCGAGGCACTTACAAGACAAGGCCCCGGCAAGAGGAGCTTGCCGGGAAGGCCCGGTGAGCGACAAGCTTCCGGGCGCGACAAGATAACAACCGCGGCAAGGCGCTTGCCGCGGCAGACCACCTCTCTGTACCTACGCTCCAGCACATCCACTAACGTGTCGCCCTGGGACCTTTCCAGGCGCGCGTGGCGAGAGGCTGTGCAGCCAGCGGTGCGAGGTTGCAAGCGGCACTGGCAAGTTCGCCATCATGGCAAACGGTGGCGCCCCTGACGGTCCCTGTTTGCACTGTTAGGGCGACTAGACTGGCATTTAATGCCTTTGTCGCCTGCCGTCAGGGTTAGGTATGGTACACTATACACTGTACAAGTAGGTGTACCAACCACTATTTTTCCATTTGTACCCCCGTCTACGTTGCCACCTGTCGGAGCCCCTTGAGCATATAAAAGGAGGCCCATGCACAACGTAGAAAGGGTTGGTCGGTCAGTTCCCCCACGCTCAGTTTGGTTAGCAGCTCGTGTATACTGTAGCACTCAGCGCTCCTGAGCAAGAACGCAATACACCTAGACATGCAGCAGTAGGAGTGTTATCTCTCCGGAGAGCTCCGACGCTGGGTAAACCTCTCGCGTGCGTCGCCTCGATCTGCTCTTCGTGCGACCTCCGCTCCCCGCCGAACCGAAAGGGGCTCAGTCCGCCGGTCCCATAGGTGTTCGTGGGCAGGATCAGCCTGCCCCGACATCTTTGGCGCGCCAGGTAGGGGGCGTCGAGGTTGTGTGAACCTGATCCGGCGTCCACGCGAGCTAGATCTTCATCATCTTCATCAACATGCCACCGAAGAAGAAGGCTTTGGCGGTAGAAGCCCCGTCCGCGTCGAACCCACCACCACCGGAGCAAACAGGTGGTGGGGTAGACGCCGGCGGAAGAATGGACGACGATGGGGGAGCTCACGGTGCTGCCAAGTCCAAGGACAAGGCTGCGCAGACCTCGGCGTCCGTACATGCACCGCGCCCGTCTCAGGAGGCGCGAGACCGACAGCGTCATGGCATTCACAATGCCATACGTTCGTTGGACCAAGATCGAGCTGGAGGATCCCGGGATGTTCAAGACCAGCATGCACGCCAACATGCTGGCGCGAGCGAGGCACGGTCGCCCGGACGGGATACTGCTCCTTCTAACATAGTTAGAAGTCCGAGCATATCCCGCTCCTCGCGCCGTTCGCCACTGCCACCCACTACTCCAGCAGAAGCTCTGGCGAGAGCTCAATTGCTCTGGATTACCCTCCAACGGCCGACAAGGTCGATGAGTGGAGGGCCACCATTGAAGTCTCATCGGCCGCTTAACGGCGACGCTCCGCTGCAACCGAGTGCATTGCTGCGCGCGGGACTGCCAAACACGAGCGGTGGCGGCAGAGACGATGGGGTGCAACCACCATGCACTCTCCGCCCGAAGGCCAAAGATCGCCGACTCGCGGATCCACCTCGACAGCGACTCCACCGCGTCGCCGGATCCACGAGCTCGTCGCGATCAGCGCCAAGTTCTACACGATCGACAAGAAGAAGACGCTCGAACTTCGCATCGGCGCGAAGAGAAGCGCGACGTCAATCCGACAAGCGCGCTGGGCCCTCTGTTGACATGCACGCGCCGGAGAAACCAGGCGACTTGCCGTACGTGGTGGGTTGCCCTGCGTTCACTCGTGAGCTGCGGCAAGTTCAGTGGCCTAGCAAAGAAAACTTCAAGCCAGACGTACCAGAGAAGTACGACGGCAAGACGCATCCATCGGAGTTCCTCAGCATCTACACCATCGCGGTGCAGGCTGCCGGGGGGCGAGACAACAAGATCCTTGCCAACTACTTTCCGCTGGTGCTCAAGCCCAATGTCAGATCCTGGCTCATGCACTTGCCGGACAACTCCATATCTTCTTGAGCAGATCTCTGCCATCAGTTTGTCGGCGCCTTTACGGTGCCACACAAGCCCCATGGCCAAGAAAGCGACCTTCATCTGCCGCCCGGAAGGAAGGAGAGCCCCTGCAAAGTATATTCAAAGATTCAGCCGTACAAAGCACAACATCCCAGATGTCGACCTGCGGCGGTGATCGGTAGCGTTCCATCGAGCGTCGCGAAACCGCAGAGATGCGGGAGGAGATGGCGATGTGCAAGATCGAGACGTCGATGAGCTATATGCCTGGCCGACAAGTGTGCACGTCTTTGAAGAAGGAGGAGACTCCGGAGAAAATACGAAGCGATGAGGATCGGCGGTGAGGAAACCGCCCCGGCAAAGAAGAGCCGGCGGCGGGGCAACAGGAAAAAGAATGGCAGAGATGTGCTAGTTGTTGAACAGTCCGGCAACGGAGGTGGCGCCAAGAACGCCAAGGCTGGAAGCTCCGGCAAGGAGGTTGCCGCTGGCACCAACTGCCAGTCTGTGGCGGTCGTCGACAAGCAGGACAGCTCCGGCAAGCAGTACTGCAAGATCCACCGCACCAAAGGCCATGACCTCTAGAGCTGCAAGAAGGTCGAGCAGCTTGTCGAGCAGCAGAAAGCTGAATACGAACGACGCGACAAGGAGAAGGCCCAGGGAAGGTCTTTGGAGGAGCTGGCAAGAAAGCGTCCGGCCGGGGAGGGCGCCGCGGCAAGGCCAAGCAACGGCAAGGAGACAGGCCTCCCCGCGGCCGCGACAAGGACGACGATGCCGACGACGACGAGGACATGGATGATGAAGAGGCCGATGAGCAGGAGTTCCAGAAAGCCACAGAGGTCCTGTGCGTTGACGGCGGTGCTTCTCTGCATACTTCACACCGCCAACTCAAGCAGTGGATGCGGGAAGTCAATGCAGCAGAACCATCCATCGAGTCACGCAGGCCTCTGAAATGGTCCAGACGCCCATCATCTTTGATATTGAGGACCACCACGATCGTGTAACAGCGATCGGTGCTTGCCGATGTTGGTTTCACCAACTATCCGCAACCTCAAGGTCACCAAGATGCTAGTTGACGGTGGGGCTGGCTTGAATCTGATCTCCTCGCGGTGCTCCGAAACACGGATCCACGATGGCGAGCTCGAAGAGACCGACACTTTTCAAGGAATCAATCCGGGAAGGAGCAAGCGAAGGGAAAGATCAGGTTGCGGTGACATTTGGCAGCGACTTGAACTTCAGAATCGAGAGTGTCACTTTTGGCGTTGCTGATTTTCCATTGCCTTACAATGGGATACTTGGCCGTCAAAGACTTTCGCCAAATTCATGGCGGCCTCTCACTATGCCTACAACATCTTTGAAGATGCCAGCCCGATAAGTGTCATCTCTGTCCTGGCGACAAGAATGATGCTCTTATCTGCGCCGACAAGATATACTGAGGATGCACGGTACGCAGCAGTTACCAAGACACTTGCCGCTGAAGCTCCCGGGGGGAAGAAGAAGACCAGGTCCGGCAAGAGCTCTGATGCCCACTCCGGCAAGCGCACCTCTCCGGAGTGCTGCGCTACCGTCGAGGACGCACCATCGAGCTCCACCGGCAAGTGTAAGAAGACGATGGCAGCTCCACCAGAGACCAAGAAGGTGTCCGCCAAGGAGGACGGCATCGGTGGTACCTTCACCATCGGTGCCTCTCTCGACCCTAAATAGGAAGGCGCGCTTTCGTTGCTTTCTGCGGCGAACGTCGGCGTGTTTGCGTGGCAGCCGTCGACATCCCCGTGTTCCTGTGAAAGTAATTGAGCACCATCTTGCCGTTTGTCCTCGCGCGGCCCGTCAAGAAGAAAGTCGGGGAAGCAAGCGGTGAGCGTCAAGAGTTCATCGCGGAAGAAATCAAGAAGCTGGAAGCGGTGGCCTTGTCGAGGAGTGCTCCATCCTACGTGGTTGGCCAATCCTGTAGTTATGCGCCAAGGCTAACGAAATGGATGCTTTGTATTGACTTTACAGATGTCAATAAAGCTTGTCCCAAAGACCCATTTCCCTTGCCGAGCATCGACCAGATTGTTGACTCCACGGCCGGATGTGATTTGCTTTCATTTCTGGATGCATACTCAGGATATCATCAAATCTTCATGGCAGAAGAGGATGAGGAGAAGACCGCATTCACCACCCCAGTGGCACATACTGTTTTGTACGGATGCCCTTCGGGTTAAAGAATGCTGGTTCAACGTTTGCAAGAGTAGTTCATGACGCTTTTGAGCCACAAATGCACAGAAATGTGGAAGCCTACATGGATGACATAGTGGTCAAAAGCAAGGACAAAGCGACCCTAATTCAAGATTTAGATGAAACCTTTGCAAATCTGCGCAAGATCAACCTCAAGCTCAACACCGAGAAGTGCGTGTTTGGAGTCCCTTCCGGCAAGCTTCTCGGGTTCTTCGTGTCTCAGCGGGGAATTGAAGCCAATCCCGACAAGATCAAGGCCATTGAGCAGATTGAAGCACCAAAGCGCGTCAAGGATGTACGAAGACTTGCCGGTTGCGTAGCTGCTCTTAGCAGGTTTATCTCTAGATCTGCCGAGCGCGCCCTGCCAATCTTCAAAATTTTGAAGAAGGCAGGTCCGATGCAATGGACTCCGGAAGCGGAGGCTGCGCTGCAGGACTTGAAGAGATACGTGTCCTTCGCTCCAACACTTGTCGCACCTAGGCCGCAAGAGAAGTTGCTGCTATATATAGCGGCAACCAATCAAGTGGTTAGTGCTGCGTTAGTAGCGGAGATGGAGGCGGATGATGAATTGGCAACCATGGCAGACGCATCCAGTGACAAGCAGGGGGCTTCACCGGCAAGCTCTGGTCCCGACAAGGACGGATCTGCGCAGACGCATGAGAGGATGCAGAAAAGGATGGTGCATCGCCCAGTTTACTTTGTCAGTTCCCTTCTGCAGGGGGCTAGGTCAAGGTACTCTGGTGTGCAGAAATTGCTTTTCGGCCTCCTCATGGCCTCGAGAAAGCTGCGCCATTACTTCCAGACACATGAGATCACAGTTGTCACTCGCTTTCCGCTGAAGAGGATACTGCAAAATCCAGAAGCAACAGGCAGGATTGTCGAGTGGGCCTTTGGAACTGTCAAGCTTTGGCCTCAAGTTTGAGAGCACTTCAACTATCCAAAAGCGAGCATTGGCGGAGTTCATAGCAGAATGGGCGCCAACACCAGATGAAGAAATTCGAAGCGAGCATCCCGTCAAGGAAGCAAGCAAAGAGTGGCTGATGTACTTTGATGGTGCCTTCTTCTTTGCAAAGGCGCCGGTCTTGGCGTGCTACTTGTTGCACCCACCGTAGAGCACCTCAAGTACGTAGTCCGGATGCACTTTCCCAAGGAGCAAGCAACAAACAATACTGCAGAGTATGAAGGTTTGCTTTCCGGTCTCGTGGATCGCAGAGACCTTGGGATCAAGAAGCTCATTGTCAGGGGTGACTCACAGCTTGTCATCCGCCAATTGAACAAGAGTTATCAGAGTCTGTTGATGGAAGCTTACGTTGATGAAGTGAGAAAGCTAGAAGAGCACTTTGACGGCCCATAGATGGAATATATTCCAAGAGCTCAGAATGACATTGCTGATGGCCTGTCGAAGTGCGCCGCACTTAAGTTACACAATGGAACCAGGGATCTTTGTGCTCAAGCTGACTCAAGCATGCATAACGCCATCAACCGGACAGAGCAAGAAGAGGAAGTTGATCTCTGGTGACTACTTTCGGCAGAGCTTCGAAGCCGCCGCCAAGAAGGTCCCCAAGATCGACACCAACAGTCTTTGAGGCGATCTGCTCCGACAAGCCCTGTGGTTTGTTTCGTTGAAGCGACGCTCCCGACAAGTTTTGCTCCGGCAAGCTTGCCGAGGAACGATCAAGCTCCGGTGAGCGCGGGTTCTCGCCATGAAGCTGATATTCCGCAGCAGCAGATGTGCCTTTAGTCCTTGTTGTCGAGCCGCAAGCTCCGGCATGGGCGCAGCAGATTGTCCATTTCCTTGAGACAGAGAACTTCGAAGAGCAAGAAGAAGCGGAAAGAGTAGCCCGGCGGTCAAGTATGTACCGGTTTGTCGACTGACTGCTTTATGCGAAGAAGAAGATACATGGAGGCATATGTGGTCACCACATTGGCGCCAGAGCACTTGCCGGCAAAGCGTTAAGCAAGGTTTCTTTGGCCGACAGCCCTCGAGGATGCAACTGCACAAGTAACCAAGTGTGAAGCGTGCGGTTCCTTTCCAGCGAGATACACCAGCCAGCTCAAGCTCTCAGACGATCCCTTTATCCTGGCCATTTTGATGCGGGGCTCGACATCCTCGGCCCCTTCCCGAGCTGTCGGGGCTTTGAGTACTTATGCGTTGCAATCGACAAGTTCACAAAGTGGCCGGAAGTGGAAGCGATGAGGAAGGTGACAGCCACGATCGTGCCATCAAGTTCTTCAGGTCGATTGTTTGCCGTTTCAGAATCCCTAACAGGATCATCACCGACAACGGCACACAATTCACAAGCCGCACCTTCATGCAGTACGTCCAAGACCTTGGCGCCAAGGTCTGCTTCGCTTCTGTTGCTCATCCGAGAAGCAACGGTCAAGCGGAGAGGGCAAATGCTGAAGTGCTGCGCGGGCTCAAGACCAGAACTTTCGACAGGATGCACAAGTGCGGAAGAAACTGGATTGAGGAGCTGCCGGTGGTTCTTTGGTTGATCAGGACGACGCCAAATCGAGCCACTGGCCAGACACCTTTCGCTCTAATCAATGGAGCAGAGGCAGTTCTCCCCACGGAACTCGTATACAGATCGCCTCGAGCGCTCGCTTATGATGAGCTTGAGCAAGAGCAGCTGGGACAAGATGACGCGCTGCTCCGTGAGGAGGATCGTCTTCAGGCTGCTGTACGAGCTGCTCGGTACCAGCAAGCTTTGCGCCGCTACCATAGCCGCAAAGTCAATGCCAGAAGTCTCGAGGAAGGCGACCTTGTTCTTCGGCGTTCGATCCGCCAAGAATTCCAACAAGTTGACGCCAAAGTGGGAAGGCCCTTATCGGGTGAAACGAGTCACTAGGCTGGCGCTGTCCGCTTTGAGACCGAAGATGGCATTCGGTGAGCAACTCCTGGAATATTGAGCATCTTCGTAAGTTTTACTCAGAAGCGCGGTTGCCGGAACCTGTTCCGCAACCACCTTTTTGTACAAGTCTTGCCGCTGATGCATGTAATCCTTTGTACAAAGCCGGGCGCGAGACCCGTGCATCGATAAAGCTAAGCGTGCTCGCACATCTTGTCAATTTCATGCTTTTTACTCCTATTTTGCATGCGTTATCTGACACTTTGTGCAGCACATACCCCTGGTAAGCGATAACGAGCCACAAGGCTCCATATCTTTATTTTCTCTTCTTTCTCTTTCTCAAAGAAAGGAAGGTTCCCTCGCACACAAGTTTGCCGGGGGGAAAGGAGAAGATAATGGTGTGGACCAAGCGTCGCTCAAGGAAGCCTAGCCTTACCGGGAAGCAAATGATAGAAAAGCTAAGTTGCCAAAGTTTGAGTTTGAGCAATTAGTTTAAAAAAATTTAAGTTATCTTCCTTGAATGACCGAACTTTGTATGGAAAACCTGTGCGCAGAGGAACCAACTCATAGCTAGTTGCGCCCTTACTTTGTTTCGAGTCCGCTCAACAACTTA
Source organism: Aegilops bicornis (assembly GCA_021605145.1). Taxonomy (NCBI): domain Eukaryota; kingdom Viridiplantae; phylum Streptophyta; class Magnoliopsida; order Poales; family Poaceae; genus Aegilops; species Aegilops bicornis. The sequence goes on along the minus strand of CM038669.1, from coordinate 497,336,756 downwards.
AGTGAGTTGCGACTAGTTGCGACAAGGTTGCTTGTCGGAAGCGGCACCGCATGGCGAAGCTTGACGTCCACTTTTCGGCGCTTCATGGCTCGGTGCTTTCGCGCCGACAAGTTCCCTAAAAGCGTAGGGCAAAGACATACAAAGGAAGGAATCAAGTAAAGGAAATAACGTAGCAATTGATACTCAAAATAAAGTTATATTACAAGATAGCTTGCCGCAGCTCTAATGGATCGTTCCTATGACATGACCAGCAGCGGCAAGAGAAAGAGAAAACGGGCGGCTTAATCTACGCGATCGCCCTCAACCCTCTTGATTCCGCTCACCCTGTCCACAATGGGTGCGACAAGGGTCTTGAGCGTCTCCACATCGGCATCCGGTGGCAGAGACTGGAGGACGTTGGTGAGGTTGAGGCCTGGGTTGCGGAAGGCCACCTTCATCGGCACCTTGGAGGGCTCACAGCGCAGATCTGGCGCGACTCCTCGGCCAGCTATTTTGGGACCTCTTCCCGAGTCATTTGGAGAGCCGTCACCACGCCCTTGAAGAACAAGCTGAGCTTGGCGCTGGGTTGGAGATGCTCGTCGGAGGAGTATCCAAGATCCACCATCCCAGCTCCATCGGCTCCCCGTGAATGGCTGCAGCGGTATCCACGAGACCCTCGGTCCAGTGCTCCACATTCTCCCTCAAGGCACTCTGGGCGGCAACAGCATTCGCCAGCAGCTCCTCGTCGGCCTTGATCTCCTCCTTCAAGGCCACCTCCCGCTCCTTGGTACCGTCTAGCGTCTGAGTCAAAGTAGTTAGCTTCAACTCAAGGTCTGCATTGGTGTCCCTGGCGGCGCTGAGCTCCTTGCTCCTCTCGGCGAGGCAGCCTGTAGCTCGCCAAGAGTGTAGGCGTCCTTCTCGGCGCTCGTGCTTGAGTGCAGCAAGCTCCTCGCCGCTCTTCTTGAGGCTGGCCTCCAAGCTGCGCCACCTTCGTCTCTAGCTCCTTGGCGGCCTCGGCGTGGCGGCAACATCCTTTGCTTCCTTGAGAACCCCGCCAAATGTTTCCTCGCGCATGGCGAGATCCTCCTCGTGGCTGTCAAGGTTAACCTTCCGCTGCGCTAGCTCGCCCTCCTGTGAGCGGCTTCTCGGTGACAAGCAGCTGTTCCTCCTCGGCTTGACCTTCTCGAGGATGAAGGCCTTGCGCTCCTCGGCGAGTTGCTCCCGCTCCTCCGCCAAAGACCGGAAAGCATCCTGGTTGCGGCCCCGGAGCTCCTCCGCGCGCTTCTCGATGTCTGCTCCCGCCTTTGCGACAAGCGCCTCCGAGATGCGATTTGGCTTGTCGGGCGCGGTAGAAGCGGCAGCGACTTCCGGCAGCTGCTCCTCCTCGAGCTTCGCCCGCTGCTTTGCTGGTGCGTCAACTAAGCGTCGGCCAGCGGAGGCGAGCAGCTCTTCATCGAAGGTTTCTCCTTTGGCGGCGCCACAGGCTCGACTCCCATGGGAGCTTGATGAAGACGCCATCGCCCGGCCTTCAAGTAAGCGCCGGGCTGGGGCTCTTGAACTGGCAGCTGCGGCAGCGGCGGAGGATCGGCGGTCGGTGTAGCGCTGGCGCTCCCTCTTGACCTCGAAGTGCGTCGGTCGATCGCCGGACCCTCGCCCGGCTTCTGCGGCGGCAGCAGATGGCCTCTTCGGCCGGCAGGCTCGTCAGCGCCGGCTTCTTCTTCCACGGCGGAGGCTTCGTCAGTGTTGCCGCGCACGTCCTCCTCGCCGGCGACCTCGGTCTCCATTGGCTCTATGGCGGACGGATGAAGAAAGTCAAGCAAATATTTAAAGACAAAATCAGAAGAAGAAAAACACAAGGGAAGTACTCAGGCAAGAAGGTTACCGGCGCCGGGGGCTGCGGTCATGGTCTCCGCCGCCAAGGGATCACTGGTGTCGTCCCTTGCCGGAGAACTGCCCCTTGGCAGCGTAGTCGAAGCGGAAGGAGGCTGCTCTGCTCCTACACAAGTCAACAGTCAGATATCAGCAAAGGAAAAAGCACCCATGCACGCCGAACAGCAAGAAGTAGACCATATGCTTCTACTGGGGGGCTCTTGGGGGGCTGCTTTGAAGAAGGTTGCCTCATCCGTGAGGAGTGGTCTCGACGCGCCTCCTGCTGTCGCGATGAGGTTCGTCCTCGATGGCGACCACCGGAGTCTTGGCTCTCTTCGACATCCTGCAGGCCAGCGTCACGAAAAGGAATGGATTGAGTAAAGCAGATCGAGATACAAGACAAGGCAACAAATCGAAGAATTACAAGTACAACAAGGAATCTTACTCTTCCTCTTCCTCGTCCGGAGCTGGCGCGGAGAGGTCCAATCAGCCCGCCTCGGTGCAGCGACGAGGCGGAGTGGGCTCCCTTGGGCGCTTGGCGGGAGCGGGACCGGTGGCCTGCGAGGCCCGCTCCGATTGCCGCAGCGGCGTGAGGTGCTCCAGCGGCAACAATGCTTGCCGCAGTGGGCGGCGTTCTTGGCGCTGTGGCTGTTGGCCCGTCTGCCGCCCCGCTGCGTCTCCGGCCTTGCGAAGACGCCTTCTTGGTGGAGCTGGTGGCTCCGCTCGCGGCAAGCTGCTTGGAGGCGGGGAGGATGCGCCCTCGGCGGGTTCGCTCGACTCGGCTTCAGGCTCGGCAAGCTCCTCCTCGCCGGCAAACTCCTTTCGTTCGACAAGGCTTGCCGCCTCGGCTGCCTCTGCCTCCTCCACAGTGAAGCCAAAGTCGCCCGGCAACGCTGCTGCCGCCTCTTCGGCCTGGTGGCGTCGCTGCATCTCATCGTCGATAGTGTAGGTGGGTGAGGCCCCTACGCTTTCGTCGGGCGGACCGGCATTTCCACCAGTTGTCAAAAAACTGCCGCACCACGTCATCTGCCGGCTCTTGCCAAGTTGGGACAATTCCATGTGAGTCGCACGACGGCATCATTGCCCGGATGCGGTCAAGCGACGAGTTGTTGCACAGCGGAACGACGCCCCTCGGCAACCTAAACATCTCCGGATGATCAGGATCAGTCTTGAACAGCTCTAAGAGCATTGCGTCAAGCTCCAAGACAGTGAAGTTGAAGTTGAGGCCTGGGCGCAGCCTCATGATGTCTGCTGCGTTACGAAATTCCCGAGCAGATCTCCTTCTCTCTTGCAAGAAGGCGTCTGGCGGCGAAGAAAGTCCGCGCCAGCGGTGCCTCTGATGAGTCCGGCAAGTGCGAGGCGGAGGATTCGAATGCTGCGATCTTGACCTAAGCGTCCTCCGGGGCAGATTGCTCCAATCATTGCAGCGTACTCTTTGGGGTTTGGCGCTGGGCGGTAAAAGGCTGCGGGTTCTCCTCAACAATCCAGCACCAATCTGCCCTCCACTCCTCCCATTTGCTACGGAGCTCTCCCTCCAAATAAGCTTCCCTTTTGCCAACCCTGGAGATCCAAGCAATTCCTCCGGCAAGGGGCTCTCCTCTCTCAACACGGGGTAAAAAGAAGTGACGGAAAAGAGCTACATTTGGGTGGACTCCGACAAAGTTTTCGCAGAGATGCGCGAAAACTTCCATGGTCAGAACGGCGTTGGGGGTGAAATCAAGGAGGCGGAACCCGTAGGTGTTCATTATGTGACAAAAGAATTCAGAGAAAGGCGGGCAGAACCCGCAGTAGAAGAAGAGCGCGAAGAAGGGATACCCCGTCGGGGCCAGTTCCGCAGCAGCGGCGGGGAGTACCTTCGTGCGCGGATGCGCCCGCGTCTCCGTCGACCAGAAGAGGTAGTAGTTCTCCCTCAGCTCCCTAGCGGCAAGCTGAGGGGGGGAAGATGGCCCGCTCCTTCCGCAGCGCCGCAAGCCGCTGCGCCTCGGCCGACTTCATGGCCTTCCCCTTGTCGGCTTTCGGGCCCATGGCGGAGGCGGTGGAGGAGATACGGCGTTGAGGGTGCTGGTGGCGATGGGAGGCGGAGCGCCGCTCTCTTCAGCCTTGAGAAGAAGGGGGGAGCGGCGGTGGTTTTTCGATGGGACAGCAACTGGCAAGGTAGACGACGTGCCCCTGTTTCCCCTGCTTATAAAGAGGGAGGGGGCGGACGTTCCGATTTTCCGAATAAAGAAACCCCCACGATCTCGCCCACGATCTCTCACACGACGCCACGTTCGATGCGTGCCGTTCGTGGGGGGCGTGGTGGGTCCGGGGTGAGTTATGGTGTGACCCGGGCCGCGTGTGCCCGTGCCCTGTTTTGGGCCTGGCCCAACAACGCTCGGCACCGTGTGTGGCCCAGGCCCGGGGGCTCTGACCGATTGTACTAGAGTAGGGGTACCCTAGTATCCCGAACTTGTGCACGGGCAGTTGCAGCCCTCCGCGGCAAGGCTTACCGGGTGACCGCCAAGGTCCTTCGTGGTTCCTTTGGAGCCATTCAAGAACAAAGTATTCAAGCCAGGGAGACGAGGCCCCGGCAAGAGGAGCTTGCCGGGAAGGCCACTCAAGGCACATAGGAGACAAGGCCCCGGCAAGAGGAGCTTGCCGGGAAGGCCACCCCAGGCACTTACAAGACAAGGCCCCGGCAAGAGGAGCTTGCGGGAAGGCTGATGGCGACAAGCGTCCGGGCGCGACAAGACAATAACCGCGGCACGGCGCTTGCCGCAGCAGACCACCTCTCTGTACCTACGCTCCAGCACATCCACTCACGTGTCGCATACAGGACCTTTCGGTAGCGTGGCGAAGGCTGTGCAGCCAGCGGTCTTGGTGGCAAGCAGCACTAACAAGTTCGCCATCGTGGCGAGCGGTGGCGTCCTGACGGTCCCTGTTTGCCTTTGTTAGGCGACTAGGCGGGCATTTAATGCCTTTGTCCCCTGCCGTCGAGGGTTAGGTGCGGTACTGCATACCTTTGTACAAGTAGGTGTACCAACCACTATTTTTCCATTTGTACCCCCGTCTACGTTGCCACCTATCGGAGCCCCTTTAGCATATAAAAGGAGGCCCATGCGCACCGTAGAAAGGGTTGGTCGATCGATTCCTCCACGCTCGGTCCGTTAGCAGCTCGTGTGTCTTTGTAGCACTCAGCTCCTGAGCAAGAACGCAATACACCTAGACATGCAGCAGTAGGAGTGTTATCTCTCTGGAGAGCTCCGAAGCTGGGTTAACCTCTCGCGTGCTTCGCCTCGATCTGCTCTTCGTGCGACCTCCGCTCCCCACCGAACCGAAAGGGGCTCGATCCGCCGGCCCCATAGGTGCTCGTGGGCCAGATCAGCCTGCCCCGACAAAGATGAAGAAGATGTTCCACCCAGAGCCAAGCCAAAGCTCCCACGAGTTCGAGCAAGAATCGCTAAAGACCATCCCGTCGAACAAATCTACAATGATTTCCAAACCGGGAGAATCACTCGCTCTAAAACTCGTTTGGCTAACTTTTGTGAACATTATTCATTCATCTCTAGCATTGAACCTTTGAAGGTTGAAGAAGCATTGGAAGATCCGGATTGGATAAACGCTATGCATGAAGAGCTACACAACTTTGAGAGAAAACAAGTGTGGACATTGGTCGAGAAGCCCGACAATAACCACAACATCATTGGTACCAAATGGGTGTTTCGCAACAAGCAAGATGAAGATGGTCAAGTCGTCCGCAACAAAGCACGCCTAGTCGCCCAAGGCTACACTCAAGTCGAAGGTATGGACTATGGTGAGACATATGCTCCCATTGCTAGACTTGAGTCCATTCGCATCTTACTTTCTTATGCTAATCACCATGATATCACCTTGTACCAAATGGACATTAAAAGTGATTTTATAAATGGTGAAACTGAGGAGGAAGTTTATGTTAAGCAACCTCCTGGCTTTGTCAATCCTAAGAAACCCAATCATGTTTACAAACTTCACAAAGCCCTTTATAGTCTTAAACTAGCTCCTAGAGCGTGGTATAAATGCTTAACCAAGTTCCTCATTGATAAAGGCTTTTAAATTGGAAAAATTGGTTCTACTCTTTTTACAAAAAGGGTTAATGGAGAACTATTTGTGTGCCAAATTTATGTTGATGATATTATATTTGGTTCGACTAACCCTCATTTTAGTGAGAAGTTTGGAAAGCTAATGTCGCAGAAGTTTGAGATGTCTATGATGAGTGAACTCAAATTCTTTCTTGGTTTGCAAATCAAGCAAACTAAGGAAGGTACATTTGTTTCTCAAACAAAGTACACCAAGGACTTATTCAAGAAGTTCAATATGCAAGAATGCAAAGGTATGTCTACACCCATGCCTACTAGTGGACATCTTGACTTGACTAAGGACGGTGAACCGGTTGATCAAAAAGTTTACCACTCCATGATTGGTTCATTGTTATATCTATGTGCCTCTCGTCCCGATATTATGCTGACTGTGTGCATGTGTGCACGATATCAAGCGGCCCCTAAAGGGTGTCATCTTAAGGCTGTGAAAAGGATAGTGAGATACTTAATACACACACCAAATTTTGGCATTTGGTATCCTAAGAGGTCTTCTTTCGATCTTGTTGGTTACTCCGAATCGGATTATGCCGGAGACAAGGTTGATAGAAAGTCCACTTTGAGTACTTGTCAATTTCTTGGTAGATCTCTTGTGTCTTGGTCCTTCAAGAAACAAAACTCGGTATCCTTATCCACCGCCGAAGCGGAATACATTGCCGCTGGTTCATGTTGTGCTCAATTACTTTGGATGACCCAAACTCATAAAGATTATGGGATATATGTGAAACATGTTCCATTGCTTTGTGACAATTGAAGTGCTATCAAGATTGCTCACAATCCCGTGCAACATTCTCGAACTAAGCATATTGAAGTTCGTCATCATTTCATTCGAGATCACGTTGCCAAAGGGGACATTGATCTTAAGCATATTACATAGCGATAAGCAATTAGCGGATATATTCACCAAACCGCTTGATGAGAAAGTCTTTTGCCGTTTGAGAGGTGAATTGAACATCATTGATGCTTCAAACTTGGAGTAGGAACTCCATTTGATCACATGCAAGGCATGAGCCTTTGACTAATCCTTGATATTTCTTTCATGATGCTATCTATATGTCTTGGATATTCTTGCATCCTTGCATGCTATCTAACCCTTGTAGGTACTTGGATGAATCTAAATCCATGAAATTGCAACTCACTCATATCTTGAGCAATTTCTACATCACCAAGTCTCTACACAATGGTGGTTGAAGATAAGGAAGCACAAAACCCTTCAAATATATCCTTTGACAAATTCTATGTTAAATTTTATGATTGTCATTTTGGATACACAGGTGCTCTTCCTTGCAAAACTAACCCATGTAGGTAGATGAACTCAAATTCCAGGTGGTGCTCCCAACTCTTGATGAGCTACATCAACCTTGAGCAACCCACACAAGTTCAACTACATGATCAAGATCAACACCACCACCCAAGGTATGTTATTCCATCTTAGAGAAGCTTTACTCCAAGTCATGGAGCAAAGCAACTCAACAAGATGTGAATACATCAAGATGCTTAAACGAAAAATGGTAACCCCATTTTGAGCTTAAACGATGAGTATGACCTATGATCAAGTGCCCTCACTTGACTCCTAAGTCAATATACTCTAACATTAGCCCTATTTCTTTTTATTTGCTCTGATTTTCTGTTCCCTATCTTCTCCCAATATCCCATGCAAGATTCAGGGGGAGCAAGACATCTAAGGGAAGGAAATTCTCGAATTCATTGCACATCTTTACCTTTGGGGACATGTCTATATCCAATAGAGTACTCAGTATTCACTCTCTACATGTCATCCCAGTCTTGGTACTCTTTTGGTTTCTTTTGTTTGCTTTGGCTAGTAGATGTATCTGTGTTATCTAACCTTGTTTACTCATGTTCATTCCTTCCTAAGCCAAGTCAAGACCACAAGGTAAGTATATGCATCACAGTCATGTGTATGAGGATCTCTTGCTATTGTACATACTGTTTGAAAGAAGGACTCATGGGCATGAAGATACATTTCCTATATTTACATCATTCGCTCTGATGCATATAGCCAAAATACATGTAACACATGGCTTACTCTGTCATGCTTATGCATTCACATGCTCCTATGTTCCATATTTATATGATTGCATACATATAGGGGGAGCCTATGCATGTTATATGTCTTTCCAAAGCTTTACTTGTTATTCTCTATATCTTTATCTAAAGATTTGATGTATGTTGAAATCAATTACCAAAAAAGGGGGAGATTGAAAGCAAAAGTGCTCCCTGGGTGATTTTGGTAATTAATGTCAACATATCTCTTGTTGAACTAATGCTTCTACCTAGTATGTTTCAGATAAGTTCAACAATGGAGTGGCATGGACTAGAGGATGTGGAACCCCTTCAAAATGCTAAAGACAAAGGATTGGCTCAAGCTCAAAGCTCAGGACTCTACATTTTCTATTTTAGTGATCCAAGATCACATTGAGTCCATAGGAAAGCCAATACTATTAAGAGGGGATGAGGTGTTGCTTAATGGTTTGCTTGCTCAAAGTGCTTAGTGATATGCTCCAAAGCCCTCAACCACTCTCTCATATCCACATATGTCCCAAACCAAAAAGTCCAACTCGGCCCCACCGATTCTTTCTATCCGGAGCCACCGAGTTCAGTTAACATAGCCACTGCCAGAAACCCTAGTCTTTTTGGTCTCACTGATAGGGATCTCGGTCTCACCGAGATGGGATTGCAAACTCTCTGTTGCCTATTGCAATAATTTCGGTCTCACCGAAATAGGCAATCGGTCCCACCGAGGTTGCAATGCAAACACTCGGTTTCCTTTTCATAACGTTTTGGTCTAACCGAGATGAGCGAATCGGTCCCACCGAGTTTGCCTGACCAACTCTCTGTCTGTCTGTTACCAAAATCGGTCTCACCGAGTTTGTGTAATCGGTCTCACCGAGATTATGTTATGCCGTAACCCTAATGATATCGGTCCCACCGAGTTGACATGTCAGCCCACCGAAACTCCTAACGGTCACATTATGAACCAAATCAGTCTGACCGAGTTCTTTGAATTGGTCCCACCGAGTTTGGTGATTTGTGTGTAACAGTTAGATTTTGGGTGGAGGCTATATATACCCCTCCACCCACTCTTCACTCGTGGAGAGAGCCATCGGAACATGCCTACACTTGCAACACATATTTTCTGAGAGAGAACCACCTACACTTGTGTTGAGGTCAAGATATTCCATTCCAACCACATAAATCTTGATCTCCAGCCTTCCCCAAGTTGCTTTCCACTCAAATCTTCTTTCCACCAGATCCAGTCCTATGAGAGAGAGTTGAGTGTTGGGGAGACTATCATTTGAAGCACAAGAACAAGGAGTTCACAATCAACACACCATTTGTTACTTCTTGGAGAGTGGTGTCTCCTAGATTGGCTAGGTGTCACTTGGGAGCCTCCGTTAAGATTGTGGAGTTGAACCAAGGAGTTTGTAACGGCAACGAGATCGCCTACTTCGTGAAGATCCACGCTAGTGAGGCAAGTCCTTCGTGGGCGACGGCCATGGTGGGATAGACAAGGTTGCTTCTTCGTGGACCCTTCGTGGGTGGAGCCCTCTATGGAATCGCACAACCGTTACCCTTCGTGGGTTGAAGTCTCCATCAACGTGGATGTACGATAGCACCACCTATCGGAACCACGGATAAAAAATCTCCATGTCTCCAAATTGCGTTTGCACACTCCAATCCCATCCCTTTACATTCTTGCAACTTGCATGCTTTACCATCCTATAGCCAGTAACAATTATTTGTGGAATAAGTTCATTTTTATCATTTGGAACAACGGTAATACCTCCTTTGTTAGGGACACAATGAACTAGGCTTACCCATGTACTATCAGCTATGGGATAGATTATGCCTGCTTCCAAAAGCTTTAATATTTCAGTTCTTACTACTTCTCTCATTTTGGGATTCAACCGTCGTTGATGATCAAGAATGGGTTTAGCATCAGGTTCCATATTAATTTTGTGATGATAGAGAGTGGGACTAATGCCCTTAAGATCATCAAGAGTATATCCAATAGCAGCTCGGTGATTCTTCAGAACCTTCAATAATCTTTCTTCTTCATGTTCTGAAAGGTTAGCACTAATAATAACAAGATATATCTTTTTCTCATCAAGATAAGCATATTTCAAAGTGTTAGGAAATTGTTTTAATTCAAACACATGATCACCTTTAGGTGGAGCAGGACCTCCAAGAGTTTCAATAGGCAAATTGTGTTTAAGCAGATGTCGTTGTTCAAAGAATTTTTTATCTATTTCATTTCTTTCATGCATATGCAAATCATTTTCATGGTCTAGCTAATATTGTTCTAGTGGATCAGTAGGAGGCACGTCAATAGAAGCAAGACCAACTATTTCATCCTTACTAGGCAATTCTTTCTTATGATGTTTTCTACTAACCTTAGAAAAATTAAACTCATGAGACTCATCACCAAAACTAACACCGACAGTTTGTTTATGACAATCTATTTTAGCATTGACAGTGTTCAAGAAAGGTCTACCAAAGATAATGGGACAAAAGTCATCCTGTGGGGAACCAAGAACTAGAAAATCAGTAGGATATTTTATTTTCCCACACAAGACTTCAACATCTCTAACAATCCCAAGTTGTGTGATGGTGTCTCTATAGCAAGTTTGATATTAACATCTATGTCTTCTATTTCAGCGGGTGCTATATCATTCATGATTCCTTGATATAAGGTAAAAGGAATAGCACTCATGCTAGCACCTAAGTCACATAAAACATGATAGCAGGATCTCCTATTTTAACTGAGACAACAGGAATGCCAACAACAGGTATATGTTTATCCTTTTCATCTGGTTTGGCAATTCTAGCACCTTCTTCACAGAAGTAAATAACATGCCCATCTATATTTTCTACCAGGATATCTTTAACCATAGCAACACTAGGTTCTACCATAATTTGTTCAGCAGGTTCAGGTGCTCTAATATAGCTTTTATTTACCATGATTGAGACCTTAGCATGTTCCTTATCCTAAGAGGGAAAGGTGGTTTTTCAATGTAAGAAGTAGGAACAACTGGGCCAACATTGTAAGTAGTAGTTTCATCTTTAACCACAACTGGTTCTTTAATTTCTTCTTTAATAGGTGGATGATATTTAAACCACTTCTCCTTTGGAAGGTCAACATGAGTAGCAAATGATTCACAAAAAGACACTACTATCTCAGAGTCAAGTCCATATTTAGTGCTAAACTTTTGAAAACATCGGTATTCATAAAAGATTTAACACAATCAAACTCAAGCTTAATACCTGACTCTTTACCTTCATCGAGTTACCAATCTTTAGAGTTGCGTTTAATTCTTTCTAAAAGATGCCACCTGAATGCAATAGTTTTCTTCATAAAAGAACCAGTACAAGAAGTATCGAGCATGGATTGATCATTATGAGCAAGCCGAGCATAAAAATTCTAAATGATAATTTCCCTTAAGAGCTCATGATTGGCGCATGAATATAAAATTGACTTAAGCCTCCCCTAAGCTAGAGTGATACTTTCTCCTTCACGAGGCCAAAAATTATATATATATAATTCCGATCTCGATGAACTAGATGGATAGGATGATTTTTTGGTGAAACTCCAATTTCAATCCATTCCAATTCCAAGATCCAATATCATCATATAGCCTATACCATGCCAATGCTTTTACCTTCAAAGATAAAGGGAAAAACTTCCTATTAGCTTCATCTCTGGGCAACCATATATCAAGTGCATATAAGGATGTTTGGTTCCATCTCCTGCATAAGGATTAGCTAGTAGTTGCTCTATCATACCCGAAGGAATTTCACAACCAATACTTTAAGTAGGTTCAGTAGGCTGAGGTTCAACTAATTGTGGTTCCAGTCAAGGTGAAGATACCCTGAACAAACCCCTCAAAGGATTGTTCTCCATAGTAACAAGTGATAATAAATTTCAGCACGTAGTAATAATTTTTCCTTACCGATTTGAACTTACCAAGAGCGCTTCACTCCCCGGCAACGGCGCCAGAAAAGATCCTTGATGAACCACAAGTATAGGGGATCAATTGTAGTCCTTTCGATAAGTAAGAGTGTCGAACCCAACGAGGAGCAGAAGGAAATGGCAAGTAGTTTCAACAAGGTATTCTCTGCAAGCACTGAAATTATTAGTAACAAGTAGTTTGATAGCAATATAATTTGTAACGAGAAAGTAACGGTAACGGTAACAAAAGTGCAGCAAGTTAGCCCAATCCTTTTAAGACAAAGGACATGCCAAAACGGTCTCTTAATAAGCAAAGCGTTCTTGAGGGTACACGGGAATTTCATCTAGTCACTATCATCAGGTTGATTTGATTTGTGTCGCTACTTTCATAATTTGTTATGTGGGTGGACCGGTGCTAAGGTGCTGTTCTTACTTGAACAAACCTCCTACTTATGATTAACCCCCTCGCAAGCATCCACAACTACGAGAAAAGTATTAAGATAAAATCTAACCATAGCATTAAACTTTTGGATCCAAATCAGTCCCTCTTACAGTAAGCGCATAAACTAGGGTTTAAGCTCATCACTCTCGCAACCCATCATCTAATAACTACTCCACAATGCATTCCCTTAGGCCCTAATAAGGTGAAGTGCCATGTAGTCGACGTTCACATGACACCACTAAGGGAATCGCAACATACATATCATCAAAATATCGAACACATATCAAGTTCACATGATTACTTGCAACAAGATTTCTCCCATGACCTCAAGAACAAAAGTAACTACTCACAAGTGATAATCATGCTCAAGATCAGAGGGGTATTAAATAACATAATGGATTTGAACATATAATCTTCCACTGAATAAACCATATAGTAATCAGCTACAAGATGTAATCAACACTACTAGTCACCCACAAGCACCAATCTAAGGTTCCGATACAAAGATTGAACACAAGAGATGAACTAGGTTTTGAGAGGAGATGGTGTTGTTGAAGATGTAGATGGAGATTTCCCTCCCCAAGATCGGAGAGTTGTTGGTGATGATTATGACGATGATTTCCCCCTCCGTGAGGGAAGTTCGCCCGGTGGAATCGCTCCACCGGAGGGCAAAAGTGCTCCTGCCCAAGTTCCGCCTCGAGACGTGCGACGCTTCTCGTCGAAAGTCCTCCCCTGATTTTTTTTCTAGGTCAAAATGACTTATATTACAGAAGATGGACACCAGAGGTGGGCCGAGCAGGGCACAACCCACCAGGGCGCGCCTGGGCTCCCTGGCGCGCCCACGTGGGTTGTGCCCACCTGGTGGCCCCCCTCTGGTAGCTATTTGCTCCAGTAATTCTTAAATATTCCAAAGAAAATCTCCGTGAAGTTTCAGCTTATTTGGAGTTGTGCAGAATAGGTAGCTCTGACATGCTTTTTCAGGTCCAAAATTCTAGCTGCCGGCTACGAAGCACCGATACGGCCACACCGATACGACGATATGAGTACGGCGATACCGGATACGACTATTTTCAGAAACATCAATACGACGATACGGCAAGTATATAAAAATAATTAATAAAATAAATGTAATAAAGACAATCATATAATAGAAGGTGCGAGATGAGATCAAAATACTGCCAATTGGTTGCATCCATGGCTTTTTTCAAGTCATGCAGATTACATACATGTCGTGTTTCCCTCTCTAGCAGTAGACATAGCTCATAAAGATAAATCGAGGAATATATATATGTGCAAGTCTGCTTACGAACTAAGTTCAAAGGATTAGCCAAGTTAGCATTTTTAATCTAACAAGAAACACAGCAGATGCACCACGACACCAGCCAGCCAAGCACAGAGACAAGCAACCAAGTTCGTATGCGATGGAATTATACATCATTGTTTGGCGGCGACGGCTGTGGCGGAGAAGGCTCGAGTCACTCAGACGGCGACAAGGCAAGTTGGCAGGTTGGATGGGCAATTGCAGGCGATGGCGGTGGCGGCCGCAATGAGCCACTCAAAGGCGGCGGCGGCGCGCTCCTGCGATTGCCAAGATCCAAACCTTCTTCTATCAAACCGAGAGGACAGAGGTTAGGCTTGTGGGCTCCTATTGGGCTCAGGTCATTTTGCGACATGCTCGCCAGATTGTCGCTGTGGTCCATAGCGTGTCGCCGCCAGATCGTGTTTTTTAATTTTTAAATCAAAATTGGGATACCTACGTGATACGCCAGATCGGAGTCAGACGTATAGCGGAGTATCGGCCACGTGCGGTACGCCGATACAGCCGATCTTAACGTATCGGTGCTTCGTAGGCTGCCGGTACTCTCCCTCTTTGTGTAAACCTTGCATATTATGAGAGAAAAGGCATTAGAATTACTCCAAAAACATAATTATGCATAAAAACATTATAAATAATAGTAGGAAAACATGATGTAGAATGGACGTATCAATCCCAGACGGCCAGTCCTGGCTAAACGTTTCTGTTCGTATGTACATTCCACACAGTCGAATCCAAGGAATACGTTTCCGTTAGTATGTACATACCTCATAGTTAATCCAATAAGTACGTTTTCATTTGTATACACATCCCACACAATCACTCCAAGGAAAACATTTATGTTCGCAGGTACCTCACACACAATTTTCCCCATTAAATCGTTTGTGATAGCGTTGCCATTGCAGATGATATTAACAATTTTATCATTTGCGTTATTGAATGCATCACACATGGTGCATAGAAGAAATTGTGTGGCATAGGCTATCCATCGCACAGACTTTTTTTGTGGTAAACGTTTGCGCAAGGTGGCCTAACGCAAACAATTTTCAAGAGGATGTCGTGTGTGATTGTTCATCGATCCAACACGCTTTATTCCTAGAAATGTCATAGGCGGTTCCCAACGAAAACGACTTAGAGTTACCCACACCTTCCATGCTTAGATATGTCATAGACGGTTCCCAAACAGAAAATAAAATTTATTCCTTTTTCCACCAAACTTTCACTTTCCATGGCTAACCGTATCCACGGGTGCCCTCCATACCAACACTTTCCAAGGAATTTATTATTTGATAACATAAAGTAAAATTTTTTTTCATTTCGGGACTGCGCATCCCCAATACCTTTGCCTTACTCTCGTGCAATGACAAGTGAATAAACACTCATCATGAGAATAACACATCTTAGCATGGGAAACATAGGCCACCCCTCACCGCCTCGCGAGTGGTACGAGCACACAAAAGGGAAATTTATTTTTAAATTATAGATGGCACATACAAATTTTCTTAGAAAGGCATGGAAATACCGCATATAGGTAGGTATAGTGGACTCATGTGGCAAAAACTGGTTTAAACGATTTGGATGCACAAGTAGATCTCATACTTAGCGCAAAATGAAGGCTAGCAAAAGACTGGGAAGTGACCAACCAAGAAACAAATAATCTCATAAGCTAGCATTAAGCATAATTAACACCGAATAATGCAGCACAAGTAGGATATAACTTCATTGCATAATTATTGACTTTTGTGCTTGAATAGAGAATCACAAACCTTCAATATTCTTACTAAAGCATAATTACTCATCAACATGACTCACATATCACATCATCATATCTCAAAACTATTAATAAGAATCAAGTTTATTTTGTCCAATGATGTCCATGAAAGTTTTTATTATATCCTTCTTGGATATCTATCACTTTGGAACTAATTTTCATGTGTTGCTTTTGATAAGCTCTAACAAATATAAGTGAAGATCATGAGCATAATTTTTCTTTTCTCTCAAAATAATTTAAGTGAAGCAAGAGAGAATTCCTTCCAAAAATACTAAAGCACACCATGCTCAAAAAGATATAAGTGAAGCACTAGAGCAAGTCCATAGCTCATAAAAATTTAAGTGAAGCATAGAGAACAATTCTAACAAGTCATGACATAATATTGGCTCTCTCAAATATGTGTATCCAGCAAGGATTGATGACTTAAAACAAAAAGCAAAACAAGCAAAGAATCATATCATACAAGATGCTCCAAGCAAAACACATAGTATGAGACGAATAAAAATATAGGTTCGAGTAAAATACCGATGGTCGTTAGAAGAAAGAGGGGATGCCACTCGGCGCATCCCCAAGCTTAGTTGCTTGCCCTCTTTTGGATAATGGCTTGGGATGCCAGAGCATTCCCATCTTAGGCTCTTCTTACTCCTTATTCCTTCATCCATCGTAAGATAACCCAAAACTTGAAAACTTCAATCACACAAAACTCAACAAAACCTTAGTGAGATCCGTTAGTATAAGAAAATAAATCACTACTATAATTACTATTGCAAACCAGTTCTTATTTTATTTTTGCATTATTTCTACAGTATTCCAACTTTTCTATGGCAAAAACTCATCAAAGAAAACCATAGAGCCATCAAAACAAGCACACAACGTAAAGAAAATAGAATCTGTCAAAAACAGAACAGTCTGTAGCAATCTGAATTGTTCAAATACTTATGGAACTCTAAAAATTCTAAAAAGATAGGACGTCCTAGGCAATGTGTATATCAATCTTGTGAAAAAATTCAGATCAAAATCATGTTTCTGTGATTAACTAAAATTATTTTTGTGAGCGCATAAGTTTCTGTATTTTCAGCAAGATCAAACAACTATCACCCAAGAAGATCCTAAAGGCTTTACTGGCACAAACACTAATTAAAACACACAAAAAAACAACAATAACAGTAGCATAATTGTGTTAACACTCAAGAACAGAAAGCAAAAGATACAAATAAAATTTATTCATTGGTTTGCATTCCAACAAGCGCTATAGTTTTACGCCCTTAGCTAGGCATAAAGCAAGGATCTAAGTTTTTTCATCTTTGTTTCGAGATCCATAGGATGCCCTCATGATTGATTCATATGGTGTTCTAATTCTTGTTCTAGAGAATTGTTCCATTCCCTTCCTTAGTGGAAACCGAAATTTAATATTGCCTTCTTTCATATCAATCACGGCACCGATAGTGCGCAAAAACGGTCTACCAAGAATAATTGGACAAGACGGATTGCAATCAATATCAAGAACAATAAAATCTATGGGCACATAATTCCTATTTGCAAGAATAAGATCATCATTAATTCTTCCCATAGGCTTTTTAATAGTAGAATCCACCAAGTGCAAATTCAAAAAACATTCTTCAAGATCGGTAAAACCAAGCACATCACATAAAGATTTCAGAATTGTAGAAACACTAGCACCCAAGTCACATAAAGCAAAACACTCATTATTTTTAATCTTGACTTTGATAGTAGGTTCCCACTCATCATGTAATTTTCTAGGAATTGAAACTTCTAATTCCAACTCTTCTTCAAAAGCTTTCATCATAGCATTAACAATATGTTTAGTAAAAGCTTTATTTTCTTCATAGGCATGGGGTGAATTTATCATGGATTGCAACAAAGAAATACAATCAATCAAAGAGCAACTATCATAATTAAAGTATTTGTAATCCAAAATAGTGGGTACATCACTAGTTAAAGCTTTGACCTCTTCAAACCCAGTTTTATCAATTTTCTCAACAAGATTTTCACCCTCCGAACTATAGGGATGCCTTCTAGCTAAAGTTGACTCTTCTCCATTCCCTTTTTCATCAATCTTAACTTTACGAAACAAGGAACCAATAGAAGAAACACCAATAATTTTAAGATCTTCATTACTTTTGTGAAAGCAATCACTAAAAAATGCCTTTTCTAAAAATTCTCTTTTAGCTCTAAGCATAGCGGTTCTTTTCTTACTTTCATCCATAGAAACATAAGGAGCTTTAATTGATTCCTCTACTTTAGGCACAAAAATTTTATCTTGAGATTTTCCACATCAAGAGAAATTCTATCAACACTTCTAGACAAATCATCAATCTTATTCAACTTGTCTTCTATAGTAGTTTTGAAAACTTTTTGAGTGTTGATAAATTCTTTAATACTATTCTCAAGACCAGAGGTATTCCTATTATTATTGTAAGATTGATTACCATAGGAATTACCATAATTATTAGAGGAATTACTAGGAAAACGCCTAGGATTAAAATTACCTTTATAAGCATTGTTGTTGAAAGTACTGCGAGAGACAAAAATCACATCTATGGAATCACTATTTTGCTCAATCAAGGTAGACAAAGGCACATCGTCAATAGGAGCACTTATACTAGCAACCAATTTCATAAGAGTATCAACTTTTTCACTCAAAGAAGAAATTTCTTCAACCAAATTAACTTTTTTACTGGTAGGAGCTCTTTCGGTATGCCATTGCGAATAATTTGCCATAATGTTATCAAGCAATTTAGTGGCTTCTCCCAAAGTAATTTCCATAAAAGTACCACCCGCGGTGGAATCTAAAAGATTACGAGAAACAAAATTCAACCCCGTGTAAATTTTTTGTATGATCATCCAAACATTTAACCCATGAGTTGGGCAATTCCTTAGCATCATTTTCTCCTTTCCCAAGATTGTGCAACATGCTCATGTTCAATTTGCTTGAAATCCATGATCTGGGTTCTAAGGGAAATAATTTTTGCGGGCAGAAAATACTTAGTGATGAAAGCATCTTTGCATTTATTCCAAGAATCGATACTATTGTGAGGCAACGAAGAAAACCAAATTTTTGCATGATCTCGCAAAGAAAACAGAAATAATTTTAAATTCACCACATCATTGTCCACATCTTTTTTCTTTTGCATATCGCATAATTCCACGAAGGTATTAATATGGGATGTGGCATCCTCATTAGGAGTACCGAAAAAATGATCTTTCATAACGAGATTCAACAAAGCAGTATTAATATCACAAGTCTCTGCACTAGTGGCGGGAGACTGCAATCTCTAGAGCACTGTGTTGGATTTCCCCGAAGAGGAGAGGATGATGCAAGAAAGTAGCGTAAGTATTTCCCTCAGTTTTTGAGAACCAAGGAATCAATCCAGTAGGAGGCCACGCACAAGTCCTTCGTACCTGCACAAAACAATAGCTCCTCGCAACCAACGCGATTAGGGGTTGTCAATCCCTTCACGGTCACTTACGAGAGTGAGATCTGATAGAGATGATAACTAATATTTTTGGTTTTTTTTGGTATAGGGATGCAAAGTAAAAAGTAAAAGGCAAAGTAAAAGCAAAGAAAGTATTAAAGTGATGGAGATTGATATGATGAGAATAGACCCGAGGGCCATAGGTTTCACTAGTGGCTTCTCTCAAGAGCATAAGTATTCTACAGTGGATGAACAAATTACTGTTGAGCAATTGACAGAATTGAGCATAGTTATGAGTATATCCAGGTATGATCATGTATATAGGCATCACGTCCGAGACAAGTAGACCGAAATGATTCTGCATCTACTGCTATTACTCCACTCATCGACCGCTATCCATCATGCATCTAGAGTATTAAGTTAAAAACAGAGTAACGCCTTAAGCAAGATGACATGATGTAGAGGAATAAATTCATGCAATATGATAAATACCCCATCTTGTTATCCTCGATGGCAACAATACAATACGTGCCTTGCAACCCTTTCTGTCACTGGGTAAGGACACCACAAGATTGAACCCAAAGCTAAACACTTCTCCCATTGCAAGAACTACCAATCTAGTTGGCCAAACCAAACGGACAATTCGAAGAGACTTGCAAAGATAACTCAATCATACATAAAAGAATTCAGAAAAGATTCAAATATCATTCATAGATAATCTGGATCATAAACCCACAATTCATCGGTCTCAACAAACACACCGCAAAAAGAAGATTACATCGAATAGATCTCCACGAGAGAGGGGGAGAACATTGTATTGAGATCCAAAAAGAGAGAAGAAGCCATCTAGCTACCAGCTATGGACCCGAAGGTCTGAAGTAAACTACTCACACTTCATTGGAGGGGCTATGGTGATGATGTAGAAGCCCTCCGGAGCTCCGGAACAGGCCCCAAGATGGGATCTCGTGGATGCAGGAAGTTGCGGTGGTGGAATTAGGTTTTTGGCTCCTGTTCTGATCGTTTGGGGGTACGTAGGTATATATAGGAGGAAGGAGTACGTCGGTGGAGCAACAGGGGGCCCACGAGGCAGGGGGCGCGCCCTAGGGGGGCGCCCCCCACCCTCGTGACCGCCTCTTTTGTGCCTTGGCGTAGGGTCCAAGTCTCCTGGATCACGTTTGGTGAGAAAATCACGTTTCCGAAGGTTTTATTCCGTTTGGACTCCATTTGATATTCCGTTTCTTCGAAACACTGAAATAGGCAAAAAAAAACAGCAATTCTCGGCTGGGCCTGCGGTTAATAGGTTAGTTCCAAAAATAATATAAAAGTGGAAAATAAAGCCCAATATAGTCCAAAACAATAGATAAAGTAGCATGGAGCAATCAAAAATTAGATACGTTGGAGACGTATCAGGCATCCCCAAGCTTAATTACTGCTCATCCTCGAGTAGGTAAATGATAAAAAGAGAATTTTTGATGCGGAGTGATACTTTGGCATAATTTCAATGTAAATGTTCTTAATTGTGGTATGAATATTCAGATCCGAAAGATTCAAGACAAAAGTTCATATTGACATAAAAATAATAATACTTCAAGCATACTAACTAAGCAATTATGTCTTCTCAAAATAACATGGCCAAAGAAAGTTATCCCTACAAAATCACATAGTCTGGCTATGCTCCATCTTCCCCACACAAAATATTTAAATCATGCACAACCCCGATGACAAGCCAAGCAATTGTTTCACACTTCAACATTTTCAAAACTTTTTCAATCTTCACACAATACATGAGCGCGAGCCATGGGTATAGCACTATATGTGGAATAGAATGGTGGTTGCCGAGAAGACAAAAAGAGGGAAGATAGTCTCACATCAACTAGGTGTATCAACGGGCTATGGAGATGCCCATCAATAGATATCAATGTGAGTGAGTAGGGATTGCCATGCAACGGATGCACTAGAGCTATAAGTATATGAAAGCTCAACAAAAGAAACTAAGTGGTTGTGCATCCAACTCGCTTGCTCACGAAGACCTAGGGCATTTGAGGAAGCCCATCATTGGAATATACAAGCCAAGTTCTATAATGAAAAATTCCCACTAGTATATGAAAGTGACAAAATGAGAGACTCTCTATTATGAAGATCTTGGTTCTACTTTCAAGCACAAGTATGGTAAAAGGATAGTAGCATTGTCCCTTCTCTCTTTTACTCTTTTTTTTTATTTGGGCCTTTTCTTTTTTTTATGGCCTCTTTTTTTTCTTTTTTAATTTTTCGTCCGGAGTCTCATCCCGACTTGTGGGGGAATCATAGTCTCCATCATCCTTTCCTCACTGGGACAATGCTCTAAAAAATGATTATCATCACACTTTTATTTACTTACAACTCAAGAATTACAACTCGATACTTAGAACAAAATATGACTCTATGTGTGTGCCTCCGGCGGTGTACCGGGATATGCAATGAATCAAGAGTGACATGTATGAAAGAATTATGAATGGTGGCTTTGCCACAAATACGATGTCAACTACATGATCATGCTAGCAAATATGACAATGATGGAGCGTGTCATAATAAACGGAACGGTGGAAAGTTGCATGGCAATATAACTCGGAATGGCTATGGAAATGCCATGATAGGTAGGTATGGTGGCTGTTTTGAGGAAGATATATGGTGGGTGTATGATACCGGCGAAAAGTGCGCGGTATTAGAGAGGCTAGCAATGGTGGAAGGATGGGAAAAATGCGTATAATCCATGGACTCATCATTAGTCATAAAGAACGCATATACTTATTGCAAAAATCTAGAAGTTATCAAAGCAAAGTATTACGCGCGCATGCTCCTAGGGGATAGATTGGTAGGAAAAGACCATCGTCATTCCCCGACCGCCACTCATAAGGAAGACAATCAATAAATAAATCATGCTCCGAAGTTCATCACATAACGGTTCACCATACGTGCATGCTACGGAATCACAAACTTCAACACAAGTATTCTTTAAATTCACAACTACTCAACTAGCATGACTCTAATATCACCATCTTCATATCTCAAAACAATTATCAAGCATCAAACTTTTCTTAGTATTCAACGCACTCAAAAGAAAGTTTCACATATCTTGAATACCAAGTATATTAACATTAAGCAAATTACCATGCTATTAACGACTCTCAAACTAATCTAAGTGAAGCATGAGAGATTAATAGTTTCTTTAAAACAAATCCACCACCATGCTCTAAAAGATCTAAGTGAAGCACTAGAGCAAAAATTATCACGCTCAAAAGATATAAGTGAAGCACATAGAGTATTCTATCAAATTCCAATTCATGTATGGCTCTCTCAAAAGGTGTGTACAGCAAGGATGATTGTGGTAAAATAACAAGCAAAGACGCAAATAATACAAGACGGTCCAAGCAAAACACATATCATGTGGTGAATAAAAATATAGCTCCAAGTAAATTACCGATGGAAGAAGACGAAAGAGGGGATGCCTTCCGGGGCATCCCCAAGCTTTGACTTTTTGGTGTCCTTGGATTATCTTGGGGGTGCCATGGGCATCCCCAAGCTTAGGCTCTTGCCACTCCTTGTTCCATAATCCATCAAAAGAATTTACCCAAAACTTGAAAACTTCACAACACAAAACTCAATAGAAATCTCGTGAGCTCCGTTAGAGAAAGAAAACAAAAGACTACTTTAAGGTACTGTAATGAACTCATTCTTTATTTATATTGGTGTTAAACCTACTGTATTCCAACTTCTCTATGGATTATAAACTATTTTACTAGCCATAGATTCATCAAAATAAGCAAACAACACACGAAAAACAGAACAGTCTGTAGTAATCTGTAACTAACGCAAACTTCTGGAGCTCCAAAAAATCTACCAAAATTAGAAGACCTAGACAATTTGTTTATTGATAATCAGCAATTGGAATCAGTATTTTATCACGTTCTGGTGATTTTTAATAATTCGGGCACTGAGCGCAAAGTTTCTGGAAATTACAGCAAGATCAAATAACTATCATCCAAGAAGATCCAATAGGTCTAGCTTGGCACAAACACTAATTAAAACACAAAACCACATCTAAACAGAGGCTAGATGGATTATTTATTTCTGAAGAGAAACAAAAACAAAAAACTAAAAATAAAATTGGGTTGCCTCCCAACAAGCGCTATCGTTTAACGCCCCTAGCTAGGCATAAAAGCAAGGATAGATCTAGGTATTGCCATCTTTGGTAGGCAATCCATAAGTGGCTCTCATGATAGATTCATATGGTAATTTTTTTTCTTTCTAGGAAAGTGTTCCATGCATTTCTTTAATGGAAATTGAAATCTAATATTCCCTTCCTTCATATCAATAATTGCACCAATCGTTCTAAGGAAAGGTCTACCAAGAATAATAGGACATGAAGGATTGCAATCTATATCAAGAACGATAAAACCTACGTGCACATAATTCCTATTTGCAACAATAAGAACATCATTAATTCTTCCCATAGGTTTTTTAATAGTGGAATCCGCAAGATGCAAGTTTAGAGAGCAATCATCAAAGTCACGAAAATCTAGGAAACCACACAAAGTTTTGGGGATAGTACAAACACTAGCACCCAAATCACACAAGGCATGAAACTCATAATTTTTAATTCTAATTTTAATAGTAGGTTCCCACTCATAATAGAGTTTTCTAGGGATAGAGACTTTCAACTCAAGTTTTTCTTCATAAGATTGCATCAAGGCATCAACAATGTGTTCGGTAAAGGCCTTATTTTGACTATAAGCATGAGGAGAATTTAGCACGGATTGCAACAAGGAAATACAATCAATTAAAGAGAAATTTTCATAATTAAATTCCTTGAGATCCAAAATAGTGGGTTTAGCAACATCTAGGTTTTTATTTCTTTCAATCCCACATTTATCAATTTCATCATCAAGATCTAAAAACTTCGAATTCTTAGAACGCCTTCTAGGTAAAGGAAGATCATATTCAGTTTCATCAAGATTCATATTACAAATCAAAGATTTAATGGGGGACACATCAATAACTTTTAGATCTTCATCTTGATTTTCATAAGGATTCGGTTTAGCGGCCATCTTATTGACTAAGGTAGCTTGCATATCCGAAATTTCAGCGGACAATTTTTCAAGACGAGCAATTTGGGATCTTATACCATCAAATTCTTTAGACATATCATCGAGCTCTTTATTCATATAACTCATAAAACCTTTTTGTTCCTTAAGCTCGTTTCTAAAGAAATTATTATGCTCAAATTGCAGAACCATAAATTTCCTGACATTGGTTTCGATTTCTTCTAACCTTTTAAGGTGAAGAACACCAAATCTAGGTAGAGCCACCGCGACAAACAAGCAATCCAACACACGAGCAAACAAACAGACGAGGAAAATGCAACGGGAAAGAGAGGAGGAGATTGGGAAAGAGAGGGCGAATAAAACGACAAGGGTGAAGTGGGGGAGAGGAAAACAAGAGGCAAATAATGTAATGCAGGAGATAGGGATTGTGATGGGTACTTGGTATGGTGCTTGACTTGCTCTTGCGTGAGCCTCCCCGGCAACGGCGCCCGAAATTCTTCTTGCTACCTCTTAGGCACTGCGTTGGATTTCCCCGAAGAGGAGAGGATGATGCAACAAAGTAGCATAAGTATTTCACTCAGTTTTTGAGAACCAAGGTATCAATCCAGTAGGAGGCCACGCACAAGTCCCTCGTACCTGCACAAAACAATAGCTCCTCGCAACCAACGCAATTAGGGGTTGTCAATCCCTTCACGGTCACTTACGAGAGTGAGATCTGATAGAGATGATAAATAATATATTTGGTATTTTTTTGGTATAGGGATGCAAAGTAAAAAGTAAAAGGCAAAGTAAAAGCAAAGCAAGTATTAAAGTGATGGAGATTGATATGATGAGAATAGACCCGGGGGCCATAGGTTTCACTAGTGGCTTATCTCAAGAGCATAAGTATTCTACATTGGGTGAACAAATTACTGTTGAGCAATTGACAGAATTGAGCATAGTTATGAGTATATCTAGGTATGATCATGTATATAGGCATCACGTCCGAGACAAGTAGACCGAAAAGATTCTGCATCTACTACTATTACTCCACTCATCGACCGCTATCCAAAGATGCATCTAGAGTATTAAGTTAAAAACAGAGTAACGCCTTAAGCAAGATGACATGATGTAGAGGAATAAATTCATGCAATATGATAAATACCCCATCTTGTTATCCTCGATGGCAACAATACAATACGTGCCTTGCAACCCTTTACATCCTTTGGGTAAGGACACCGCAAGATTGAACCCAAAGCTAAACACTTCTTCCATTGCAAGAACTACCAATGTAGTTGGCCAAACCAAACAGACAATTCGAAGAGACTTGCAAAGATAACTCAATCATACATAAAAGAATTCAGAAAAGATTCAAATATTATTCATAGATAATCTGGATCATAAACCCACAATTCATCGGTCTCAACAAACACACCGCAAAAAGAAGATTACATCGAATAGATCTCCACGAGAGAGGGGAGAACATTGTATTGAGATCCAAAAAGAGAGAAGAAGCCATCTAGCTACTAGCTATGGACTCGAAGGTCTGAAGTAAACTACTCACACTTCATCGGAGGGGCTATGGTGATGATGTAGAAGCCCTCCGTGGTGGATGCCCCCTCCGGCGGAGCTCCAGAACAGGCCCCAAGATGGGATCTCGTGGATACAGGAAGTTGCGGCGGTGGAATTAGGTTTTTGGCTCTTGTTCACATCATTTGGTGGTACATAGGTATATATAGGAGGAAGGAGTACGTCGGTGGAGCAACATGGGGCCCCATGAGGCGGGCGCCATACAGGCGGGCGCCCCCAACCTCGTGATCGCCTCTTTTGTGCCTTGGCGTAGGGTCCAAGTCTCCTGGATCACGTTCGGTGAGAAAATCACGTTTCCGAAGGTTTTATTCCATTTGGACTCCGTTTGATATTCTGCTTTCTTGAAACACCGAAATAGGCAAAAACAGCAATTACGGGCTGGGCCTCCGGTTAATAGGTTAGTCCCAAAAATAATATAAAAGTGGAAAATAAAGCCCAATATAGTCCAAAACAGTAGATAAAGTAGCATGGAGCAATCAAAAATTATAGATACGTTGGAGACGTATCAGAGACCAATCGGAGTGCCGATAAAATCATTGTTGTTGGTATTTGAGAAATCACACAACTTGGTGTTCTCTTGAGTCATGATGACTACGCAACAAGATTGCACTCAAAAACAGATCCGGCAAGGAAACGGCAAACGGAAAAGAAGGGCGAACAAAATGGCAATTTTTTGTGAAGTGGGGGAGAAGAAAACGAGATGCAAATGGCAAATAATGCAATTGCGAGGAGATGAGATTTGTTATTAGGAACCTGGTATAAGTTGATGATGTCTCCCCGGCAATGACGCTAGAAAGGCACGTGGCCGGGAGACTATCTTGACTTGATCCTCCCCGGCAACGGCGCCAGAAATTCCGTTTGATGTTTGCTTGAACTACGTCGGTATTTCCCCAAAGAGGAAGGGATGATGCAGTACAACAACGGTAAGTATTCCCTTCAGTGATGAGACCAAGGTTATTGAACCAGTAGGAGAACCAAGCAACACAACGTAAACATCACCTGCACACAAATAATAAATACTCGCAACCCGATGTAAGAGAGGGGTTGTCAATCCCTCACGGGTAAAAGGGTAGATAGTTTTGTAGTACTTTGGATAAATAGATCTCGCGGAAACGCGAGATAAAATAAATAACAAAAAGTGCTGCAAGGTTTTTTTGGGTTTTTAGAAATATAGATCTGAAAATAAAAGCAAGGAAAAATAGATCGCAAAGGCAAATATGTTGAGAAGAGACCCGGGGGCCGTAGGTTTCACCAGTGGCTTCTCTCAAGAAAAATAGCGAACGATGGGTGAACAAATTATTGTTGGGAAATTGATAGAACTTCGAATAATCATGACGATATCCAGGCAATGATCATTATATAGGCATCACGTCCAAGATTAGTAGACCGACTCCTGCCTGCATCTACTACTACTACTACTCCACACATCGACCGCTATCCAGCATGCATCCAGTGTATTAAGTTCATGGATAAACGGAGTAATGCAATAAGAACGATGACATGATGTAGACAATATCTATCTATGTAGAGATAGACCCCATCGTTTTATCCTTAGTAGCAACGATACATACGTGTCGGTTCCCTTTCTGTCACTGGGATCAAGCACCGTAAGATCGAACCCACTACAAAGCACTTTTTCCCATTGCAAGATAAATAGATCAAGTTGGCCAAACAAAACCCAAATATCGGAGAAGAAATACGAGGCTATAAGCAATCATGCATATAAGAGATCAAAGAAAGTCAAATAACTTTCATGGATATAATAAATAGATCTGATCATAAACTCAATGTTCATCGGATCCCAACAAACACACAGCAAAAAGAGTTACATCATATGGATCTCCAAGAGACCATTGTATTGAGAATCAAATGAGAGAGAGGAAGCCATCTAGATACTAACTACGAACCCGTAGGTCTACAAGGAACTACTCACGCATCATCGAAGATGCACCAATGGACATGATGAACCCCTCCGTGATGGTGTCTAGATTGGATCTGGTGGTTCTGGACTCTACGGCAGCTGGATGAAAATTTCATCGACTCCCCTAGGGTTTCTGGAATATTGGGGTATTTATAGAGCAAAGAGGCAGTCCGAGGGGCACCCGAGGTGGGCACAACCCACCAGGGCGCGTCTGGGCCTCCTGACGCACCCTGGTGGGTTGTTCTCCCCTCGGAGCACCCCCTAGGCGATGCCTTGGCCCATTGGGTGTCTTTTGGTCCAGAAAAAATCTCCATAAAGTTTCGTTGCATTTGGATTCCGTTTGGTATTGATTTCCTGCGATGTAAAAAACATGCAAA
The DNA here is from genome assembly GCA_021605145.1 of Aegilops bicornis. Classification (NCBI taxonomy): domain Eukaryota; kingdom Viridiplantae; phylum Streptophyta; class Magnoliopsida; order Poales; family Poaceae; genus Aegilops; species Aegilops bicornis. The sequence goes on along the minus strand of CM038669.1, from coordinate 497,308,912 downwards.
AAACAGCAACTAGCACTTGGCACTATTAATAGGTTAGTACCAAAAAATTATATAAAATGACTATAGAATGATTATAAAACATCCAAGATTCATAATATAACAGCATGGAACAATAAAAAATTATAGATACGTTGGAGACGTATCAGAGTGCCATGATTTCAGATCTGAACCTATGATGTTTTCATGAATATATTTGTGTTCTTGATCCTATCTTGCAAGTTGTAGACACCTATTAAGAGTTATGATCCGCATGCCCCAAGGTGAAAATAATTGGGATTCTTTCCGGTGATTACCGTAGTTTGAGGAGTTCATGTATTCACTAAGTGCTAATGCTTTGTTCCGGTTCTCTATTAAAAGGAGGCTTAATATCCCTTAGTTTCCATTAGGACCCCGCTGCCACGGGTGGGGGGGACAAAATATGCCATGCAAGTTCTTTTCCATAAGCACGTATGACTATATTCGGAATACATGCCTACATTATATTGATGAATTGGAGCTAGTTCCGTGTCACCCTAGGTTATAATTGTTGCATGATGAATGCCATCTGACATAATTATCCATCATTGATCCAGTTCCTATGAGCTTTTCACTTATTGATCTTTGCTATGTTACTTTTCCGTTGCCATTGTTACAACTGCTACTGTTACTTTTGTCACCGTTACCGTTACTTCCATACTACTTTGCTACTAAATACTTTGCTGCAGATATTAAGTCTTTCAGGTGTGGTTGAATTGACAACTCAGCTTCTAATACATGAGAATATTCTTTGGCTCCCCTTGTGTCGAATTAATAAATTTGGGTTGAATACTCTACCCTCAAAAACTGTTGCAATCCCCTATACTTGTGGGTTATCAGTTGGGCTTGTCCCTTGCCATATTTCCTCGAGACGGGGTGACGGGGACACGTGATCATGACTCTCTGCTCGTCTCCGCGAGCTCCCAATACAGCAAGGGTTTGGGTATTTGATCTAAGTTGGCCACTGGCCTATACGCACTAACCACCATGCGGGAACAGATATGGGCACTCAGTGTCGTACGTTTCTTCCGAAAGCTCTGACAAACGTCCAGTTCAGCATTGTGGCCGGGCCGGATCGCGCCATCCATGCAGAGGTGGTGCTAGTATCCCCTTGCGCACAATGACCTGGAGTGCAAAGGTTGATGGGCACAAGACCCCGGAACGCTTTGGATGTAGACTGGCGGGGTCCTCTCTGCCGAGCCTAGGTTGGATTACTACGTGTTGATCTTTCGAGGCCAGGCATGGACCCAGGAAAGTGTGTCCACCCAGAGTAATCAAGCGTGTTGGGTAATGTAGTGCACCCCTACAGGGAAGATTATCTATTCGAATAGCCGTGTCCATGGTAATAGAAACTCGGAGTTGTATCCCGATGTATTACAACTAGAAATGGATACTTGAGACATGAGATGGATATGTTGGCTCCGGGATTGCTTTCTCGCAGGGAGTCGTGGCAGGATCTCTAGGCGTTTATGCTACAACATGTTTGTTAATTATAAACTGCTATTATGTACTCTTCTGAATGCTGCAAGATGCTTGGAGCTTCTTGAAGATGCTAGTATTCGATAGGCTAGGCTTTCCTTTCTCATCTGGCATTTTGCAGTTCAGTCCACAGATACAACCCCTTCTCTTTGGTACCGATGCATACTTAGCATAGTTCTGATGTAAGTCTTGCGAGTACTTTGGATGAGTACTCATGGTTGCTTTGCTATCTCTTTTCCCCTATACCTGGTTGCTGCGATCAGATGGTGGAACCCAGAAGCCAGATGCCACTGTCGATCGCTACTTCTACCCAAGGATGCCTACTTCTACGTGGAGGCCACCGACGACCAGGAGTAGTTAAGATGTCCTAGGCAGGAGGCCTTTCCTCTTTGACTGTGGTTAATTTTGTGTTTGCCTTCTTCAGGCATCCTAACTTTATGTATGTACTCAGATATTGTTGCTTCCGCTGACGCTTGTGTCTTGAGCTTTTGTATTCGAGCCCTCGAGGCCCCTGGCTTGTATTATTTCTTTTTGTGTCTAGAGCTGTGTTGTGGTATCTTCCCGCGAGTCCCTGATGTCTACTCACCAGAGCAGACTCGTGTTGGGCCTCCAAGCACAGAGTTTTGTAGACTCGTGTTGGGACTCCAAGCGCAGAGTTTTGTAGGACAGTAGCAATTTTTCCTCAAGTGGATGACCTAAGGTTTATCAATCCGTGGAAGGTGTAGGATGATGATGGTCTCTCTCAAACAACCCAGCAACCAAATAATAAAAAGTCTCTTGTGTCCCCAACATACCAAATACAATGGTAAATTGTATAGGTGCATTAGTTCGGCGAAGAGATGGTGATAAAAGTGTAGTAATGATAGTAGATATTGATTTTTGTAATAGGAAACAGGAAAAAACAGCAAGGTAGAAATTGATAAAACGAAGCACAAACGGTATTGCAATGCTTGAAAATGAGGCCTAGGGTCTGTACTTTCGCTAATGCAATCTCTCAAAAATGCTAATATAATTGGATCATATAACCATCCCTCAACGTGCGATGAAGAATAACTCCAAAGTTCTTATCTAGCGGAGAACATAAGAAGAATTTGTTTGCAGCTATTCTTTCCGGTCGATCTATCCAAGAGTTCGTACTAAAATAACACCAAGTTATTCTTTCCGATCGATCTATCAAGATTTCGTACTAAAATAACACTAAGTTATTCTTTCCGATTGATCTATCAAGAGTTCATACTAAATACTCAATCCAACACAAAGAACCTCAAAGATTTCCCCAAGATTTCTATCGGAGAAACAAAAGACGAGAACGTGCATCAACCCCTATGCATAGATTACCCCAATGTCACATCGGGAATCCGCGAGTTGAGTGGCAAAACACATATCATGTGAATCAATATGATACCCCATTGTCACCACGGGTATTCCTAGCAAGACATCCATCAAGTGCTCTCAAATCCATAAAAGTATTCAATCCGATAAAACAAAATCTCAAAGGGAAAACTCAATTCACAACAAGATAGAGAGGGGAAAAAACCATATAATCTGAGTATATTTACAAAGCCCGCGATACATCAAGATCGTGACATCTCAAGAACACAAGAGAGATAGAGAGAGATTAAACACATAGCTACTGGTACAAACCCTCAGCCCCGAGGGTGGACTACTCCCTCCTCATCATGGACACCATAGGGATGATGAAGATGGACTCCGGTGATGATCTCCCCCTCCGGCGGAGTGTGCGAACACGATCTAGATTGGTTTTTTGTGGCTACAGAGGCTTACGGTGGCGGAACTTCTGATCTAGGGTTATTTCTGATGGTTTCTTTATTTATAGGATTTTTTGGCGTTGGAATCATGCGAATATGGGCCATGAGAAGGGCACAACCAACCAGGGCGCGCCCCGGTGTCTTGTGCACTACTCACCTTCTGGTCCTTCCACGAAGCTTCGGAGGTCTCTTTTGTTCCAAAGAAATCATCAAAAAGTTTCAGCTCATTTGGAGAACTTTCATTTCTGCACAAAAAACAACACCACGGTATTTTTGCTGAAATCAGCGTCAGTCCGGGTTAGTTCCATGCAAATCATACCAAAACCATATAAAATTATTGTAAACATGCCCTGAATACTTCATAAATTATAGATACGTTGGAGACATATCAGCATCCCCAACCTTAATTCCACTCGTCCTCGAGTAGGTAAATGATAGAAGAAATAATTTATGAAGTGTGAATGCTAGCAAAGTGCATAAGTTTGATCAATGGTAATTTAAATCACTTTTTCTAGCATCATAACATCAATTCTTTCTCATAAAACTTATCATGTTAAAGTAGCATCCAATTCACATGTTAAGGTTCTGTCGGTGTACAAAAGTAGGGGCACATCTTTGTACCCCTTTACTTGTGCACGGGCAGTCGGAGCCGCGCGCCACGACCACACTAAGCAGGGCAGAGGAGGGGAGCGGGAGATAAGCCGAAGCACAAGATGGCCAAGGTAACGCCAAGACCAAAGATACCAAAGAGTGAGAGGGCAAGGTGGACTCCCTCGGCAAGGCCCTTGCCGGGGCAGCCTCCGCGGCCCCGGTAAGAGCCTTGCGGGGGCAACTTGCCCGATGCTAACAGAGCGAGCCACCCTTGAGCCCACGGGTTCCAACTCAACCAACCACATTGGAACTAGGGCTCGGGAGGCACCTCCGTGGTAGCATGCAAATCTTTGTTAAGACCATAGAGATATGAGATCATATGAGAACCAGAAGACGGCGACCCTCGGCGGGATCCTTGCCAAGGAGATCCACAAGACCCCCGGCAATCGCTTTGCCGGGGACGACTACAACGCCACGGCAAGACCCTTGCCGGGCCCCCAACAAGGCCCTTGCCGAGGGCGTCAGCGGGGCCACAGCCAGGCTCGCGTTGACCAAGACTCCACCACCGTCCCCAAGAAGCTACTAGCTCAACCAGCTGGGCAGGCACCTGCGTGGCGACAGGCGGCCTCTACGCCAACTCAGCAAGCACCTGCGTGGTGGCGTGCAGATATTCGTGAAGACCCTACCACCGCGCCACCTCATCTGCCTACCTTCCTGCATGGTGCCGCATGCACCGCTGGCCTGGGCGCCTGTCGAAGCAAGGCGAGGCGGCAACGAACGGGACGGGCCTCATTCCCGTCCCCAATAAAGCTAAGGGACACCTAAGCTACGCATTAAATGTGTCTTGTCCTGTAACATGAGCGATAAGCTCGCAACACTGTAGGCCTTTCCACCTCCTGTGTGCCACTGTGGCAGCCCCTTCCGAGTATAAAAGGAGGCCCTTGGCATACTGGAGAGGGATTCGGCTCTTTTGAACTACGCAGCCACCATAGCTGTTCGAGAGCTCAAGAACTCTCTCAAATACACACCAAAGCAGGGCTAGGGTAGTACGCATCCTCGCGGCCCGAACCTGGGTAAACGATCCTTGCGTTGACTGCTAATCCTTCTCTTCTCACAACCCCGCGCCCCGGCAACCGTAGTAGGGATTCTTGTGATCCCATAGGTGTCGTTTCCCACCGACATCTTTGGCGCGCCAGGTAGGGGTGGCGCAATTGTGAGAATCTGGTCTACTAGTTAGCCTAGCATTTTTCTGCACCATGGCTCCTAAGAAGAAGACGATCACGACGATCGGCTCGTTGGGAGCCGAACGGCCCGTGCCAGTGCGGGCGAGCAGCTGGCTGGTCGCGGACAGGACCCGGGCCGCAGTCCGCGAGCAGCAGCATCGCTCTAGCAGCCAAAGCCTGGCGAGCGGAGTTGTTCGTGCGCCAGGCGACGGGCCGCACGCCGCCAAATCCAAAGACGGAGCTGGGCCCCCCGCAGGCGGCGCGGGGCCCTCCAGGAGTGTCGTTGTGCCACCCACGGGCGGCGCAACAGCCTCCAAGACGCCCACGCCGGTGCCCACAGTGCGCTCTTCCCAGGGTGCACGCGACGAGCAGCGCCGCCGCGCTTGAGACCCCGGACACCGCCGTGGGAAGAGTTTGCATCGCCCACGGACGGCGAAGAGTTCAGCATGCTCGCCAAGTCTTTGGCGAAAATGGCATGCAGCCGCTGGGCCGTGGTAGAGCTCCTTCTAACGTAGTTAGAAGTCGAAGCGCGCCACGGTCCACGTGGCTGTCACCACCACCCACGCCAGCGGAAGCTTTGGTGCGTGCGCAGCTGCTCCTCGACTTCCCTCCTGCTGCGGAGAAGCTCGATGAGTGGAGAGCCACCATCTGGAGCCTCGTCGCCATCGCCAATAAAGATGATCCGCAACCGGCAGGGCTTTCGGGCCGGCGCTCCGTCGAACCACCGCATGCCAGAAGTGGAGGGGCCGGGGGTGCTGCGGCCACGGTGCACTCTCCTCCTCCACGCACCACCGCGGCTGTCGGTCCGTCGCGATGATGCTTGTGGTAACATTTCCATAGCGTCGTCCGACCCACGGACCCACCGTGACCAATGCCAAGTTCTTCGAGAACGAGCCCACGAAGATGCTCGAACCACTATCGAGCGCCGGTGCGATACACACCACCAGTCGGACAAGCGTGCGGGACCCGCTATGGACCACCCAGCGCCGGGGAGCTCCGGCGGCCTACCTTACGAGGTGGGTTTCCCAGCTTTTACCCGTGAGCTGTGGCAGATCCAATGGCCGTCCCACCGCACGTTCAAGCCCGACGTTGGCGAAAAGTACAACGACAAGACCCATCCGTCAGAGTTCCTCAACATCTACACCATCGCGATGCAAGCTGCCGGAGCTCGCGACGACAAGGTGCTTGCCAATTACTTCCCGTTGGCACTGAAGCCCAACGTCATGTCTTGGTTGATGCACTTGCCGGTGGATTCCATCTCTTCTTGGTCGGCTCTGTGCCATGAGTTCGTTGGTGCCTTCACCGGGGGCCACCAAGCTCATGGCCAGGCCAGTGATCTGCATATCATTCCCCAGAAGGAAGGGGAAACCCTGCGCAAGTACATCCAGAGGTTCCGCCGGGTGCAGTAAAACATCCCCGATGTTCATCCCACCGCCGTGATTAGCGCGTTCCATCACAACGTGCGCAACCGCAAGATGCGCGAAGAGCTGGCGATGAACAAGGGTAAGGATGTGGCCAAACTTTATGTTCTGGCCGATAGGTGCGCCCGGGCTGAAGAGGGAAGTAAGTACCCCAGCGAGGACACCGGCGCGGAAACCGACTCTACTGATGAAGACACCGCCGCCCCGACGAAGAAGGGCCGGCGTAGCAACAGGAAACGCAAGGGCAAGACCGTGCTTGCCGTCGAGGGATCTGACAGCACCGGCGCTGCCAAGATGGCCAAGGCAGACGACCCCGGGAAGGAGATTGCCGGGTGCGCCGCCTGCCGGGCCTTGGCGGCTGCCGACAACCCAGGAAGCTCCGACAAGTAGTACTGCAAGATCCACCGCACCAAGGGCCACGACCTCCAGAACTGCCGACAAGTCGAGCTGCTTGCTGAGAAGAAAAAAGCTGAGTACGAGAGGCGGGACAAGGAGAAGGGCCAGGATGGTGCCGAGGGATCCGACAAGAAGTGTGGCGGCCAAGGAAACTGCCGCGGCAAGGATAACCAACAAGAGAGGCCCGCTCGGGGCCGCGACAAGAAGCAAGAAGATGATGATCATGACGAGGACGACGAGTCCGGCGAGCAAGAGTTCCAGAAGGCTACAGAGGCCATGTGCGTCGAAGGTGGCGCCTCGCTGCATACTTCTCACCGCCGGCTCAAACAGTGGGCGCGTGAGATTACAGCGGCGGAGCCCTCATTCGACGCTCAGAAGCCGCTGAAGTGGTCCAGCACGCCCCTCATCTTTGACGCTGAGGATCACCCTGACCGCACAACTGCGGTCGGGTGTTTGCCGTTGTTGGTTTCACCAACGATACGCAACCTCAAGGTCAACAAGATGCTGGTTGACGGCGGGGCCGGTCTGAACTTGATCTCACCCGTTGTGATCAAAAGGCTGCAAATTTCTAATGGAGACCTCGAGGAAACGGGCATGTTTCAAGGGGTCAACCCGGGAAGGAGCCAGCCAAAGGGGAAGGTCACATTGCCCGTGACGTTTGGAGGTGAGCTGAACTACAGGACGGAGAGGATTGTCTGCGACGTAGCCAAGATCCCCTTGCCCTACAACGGGATCCTCGGTCGCCCGACACTGGCCAAGTTCATGGCGGCGGCACACTACGCCTACAACACACTCAAGATGCCTGGGCCGATGAACATCATCACCGTCCCCTCCGACAAGAAGGATGCGCTGATTTGCGCCGACCTACTCTACCGGGAAGCAGTTGCAGCAGCTGCCGCGAAGGCACTTGCTCCTGTTGCTGAAGCCCCAGGAGGGAAGAAGAAGACCGGCAAGACCTCTCGCACCCACTCTGGCAAGCGCACCTCTTCGGAGTGTTGTGCTGCCGTCGAGGACGTGCCAGAGAGCTCCACCAGCAAGAGCAAGAAATCCAGAGCTACGCCACCAGAGACCAAGAAGGTGTCCGTTAGGGAGGATGGCATGGGAGGGGCTTTCACAATAAGCTCCACCGTCGACAGCAAATAGGAAAACACGCTCGTCACTTTCCCGCGGGCGAATGTCGATGTGTTTGCATGGCAAGCATCTGATATTCCCAGCATTCCTAGGGAAGTGATTGAGCAACATCTTGCTGTCTGTCCCCATGCGCGAACCGTCAAGCAGAAGGTCAGGAAGCAAGCTTTGGAATGGCAGGAGTTCATCACAGAGGAGATCATGAAGTTGGAATCAGCAGGCTTGGTGAGGGGAGTGCTCCATCTGACGTGGTTGGCCAATCCGGTAGTGGTGCGCAAGGCAAACAGGAAGTGGAGGTGTGTATTGATTACACAGATATCAATAAGGCTTGTCTAAGGACCCCTTCCCGTTGCCGCACATCGACCAGATTGTTGACTCCACGACCGGGTGTGATCTGTTATCATTCCTCGACGCCTACTCGGGCTACCACCAGTTCTTCATGACAAGAGAAGACGAAGAGAAGACATCATTCATCACCCCATGTGGTACATACTGCTTTTTACGGATGCCTTTCAGGTTGAAGAGTGCTGGCTCAACGTTTGCACAAATTGGTTTTGAACCCTAGCTACATAGAATTTGGAAGCATATATGGATGACATAGTGGTCAAAACCAAGGACAGGGCAACTCTTGTACAAGACTTAGAAGAGACGTTTGCCAACCTGCACAAGATCAACCTCAAGCTGAACCCTGAGAAGTGTGTCTTTGGTGTTCCGTCCGGTAAACTTCTCGGGTTCTTCGTGTCGCAGCGTGGGATCGAGGCAAACCCAGAAAAGATCAAGGCTATCGAGCAAAATGAGGCTCCCAAGCGGATCAAGGATGTGCGTCGGCTCACTGGCTGCGTTGCCGCCATGAGCCGATTCATCTCCAAGTCTGTCGAGCGTGCCCTTCCGTTTTTCAAGATCCTAAAGAAGGCGGGCCCAATGGAGTGGACCCTAGAGGCCGAAGCGGCGTTGCAAGACCTGAAGAGATACCTTTCCTCTACACCGATACTAGTTGCGCCAAAACCACAAGAACCGTTGCTATTGTATCTGGCGGCGACGAACCAAGTGGTCAGTGCCACGCTGGTGGCGCAGAGGGAGCTTGACGAAGAGGCAGTGGCAACAGTAGGACCGGTGGACGGCAAGTCAGAGACTCCCCTGGCAGGGCCTGGTGCCGGCAAGGCAAGGCTCCCGACAGAGACTGACACCGTCAGGGCAGGGCCCGCGTGGCCAAATGAGGTGGTGCGGAAGAAGAAGATGATGCAGCACCTGGTTTACTTTGTTAGCTCCCTCTTGCAGGGGGCTAGGTCCAGGTACTCCGGTGTGCAGAAATTTCTCTTCGGCCTCCTTATGGCCTTGAGGAAGCTGTGTCATTACTTCGAAGCCCTCGAGATCACCGTCGTCACCCGCCTCCCGTTGCAACGGATACTGCACAACCCAGACGCAACCAGAAGGATTGTGGAGTGGGCCTTGGAATTGTCAAGCTTTGGGTTGAAGTTTGAAAGTACTTCAACCATCCAGAGCAGAGTCTTGGCGGAGTTCATTGCAGAATGGAGCTCAACGCCTGACGAAGAGATCCAGGAGACCACTCTCCCCGGCAAGGAAACAGCTCGCGACTAGATTATGAAAGTTGACGGAGCTTTCTCGCTGCAAGGCGCCGATGCTGGTGTGCTGCTCGTCGCACCCACCGGAGAGCACCTCAAGTATTTAATCCAAATGCACTTTCCCAGGGAGATGTCCACCAACAACACTGCTGAATACGAGGTATTGCTTGCCGGTCTCAGGATCGCGGCAGACCTCGGAGTAAAAAAGCTCATCATTCGGGGTGATTCACAGCTTGTCGTCAGACAAGTCAACAAGGATTATTAGAGCCCGTTGATGGAGGCCTACGTAGATGAGGTGAGGAAGCTGGAAGAGCGCTTTGACGGTATACAAGTGGAGCACGTTCCTCGAGCGGAGAACGACATCGCTGACTACCTGTCAAAGCGCGCTGCATTCAAGCTACCTGTGGAACCAGGTACCTTTTTGCTTCGGTTGACTCAGCCATCCGACGAACCATCAATGGAGCAGAACAAGCAGAGGAAATCAGGCCCCGGCAAGTACTTTCCCGCCGAGCCCCTAGCGGCCGCTGGCAAGGGTGCTGCCGTGGGCCCTGAGCCTGCCAAGGAGCGACCGACTCCGACAGGCCGTCAAGCCCTGGCCGTAGAGACGACTGCTCCCATGGTAGAAGAAATGCCTTTGGTCCTTGTCGTCGAGCCCCGGGCTCCAGCATGGGCGCAGCATACCGTCCGATTCCTCCAAACAGGGGAGTTTACTGAGGAGCATGAAGAAGCGGAGAAAGTAGCCCGTCGGTCTACTATGTATCAGTTTGTCAATGACGTCCTGTACAGAAAGAGATCGAACGGTGTGAAATTGAAGTGTATTCCCCGGGAGGAAGGACTAGAGCTGTTGGCAGAGATACACAGAGGCATATGTGGCTCCCACATAGGGTCGAGGGCCCTTGCCGACAAGGCATTCCAGTAGGGTTCCTTCTAGCCCACCGCCCTCCAGGATGCAACAACACAAGTAACCAAGTGTGAAGCGTGTCAGTTCCATTCAAAGAAGCTTCATCAACCAGCTCAAGCCCTTCAAACAATCCCTCTCTACTGGCCATTTTTGGTCTGGGGGCTCGACATACTGCGCCCCTTCCCCCGTGTTGTCGGGGGCTTTGAATAATTGTACGTTGCAATCGACAAGTTCGCAAAGTGGCCGGAGGTGGAAGCAGTGAGGAAGGTGACAACACAGTCAGCCGTCAAGTTCATCAAGTGACTAGTCTGCCGTTTTGGTGTGCCAAACAGAGTCATCACCGACAATAGCACGCAGTTCACAAGCCACACCTTCATGCAATACATCCAAGACCTCGGCAGCAAGGTCTGTTTTGCCTCCGTGGCACACCCACGGAGCAACGGCCAAGCGGAGAGGGAAAATGCTGAAGTGTTGCGAGGCCTAAGGACAAATAATTTGACAAGCTGCAAAAGAGCGGAAGGCACTGGATCGATGAGTTGCCGGTGGTTCTTTGGTCGATTAGGACGACGCCAAATCGAGCCACCGGCCAGACACCCTTTGCCCTAGTATACGGGGCAGAAGCAGTTCTCCCCACAGAACTCACATACAGGTCACCTCGAGTGCTTGCTTACGACGAGCTTGAGCAAGAGCAATTATGGAAGATGACGCAACGCTCCTTGAGGAAGATCGTCTTCGGGCGGCTGTGAGAGCAGCATGCTACCTGCAAGCCTTGCGCCGCTACCATAGCGGCAAGGTTCATGCCCGAAGCTTTGAGGAAGGCGACCTTGTTCTTCGACGCGTTCAGTCGGCCAAGAATACCAACAAGTTGACGCCGAAGTCGGAAGGCCCTTATCGGGTAATATGAGTCACCAGGCCCAGCGCAGTCCGCCTGGAGACTGAAGATGCTGTCCCAGTGAGCAACTCCTGGAACATCGAGCATCTTCACAAGTTTTACCCATAAGGCGCGGCTTGCCGGGCCCCCCGACAAGCCACCTATTGTACAAGCTTTGCCGGCAAGGCATATAACCCTCTGTACAAAGCCAGGCGCAGACCCTGAGCATAAGTAAATGAAGCGTTGGCGCCCTAAGTTATAGCATGCATGCTAGGTTAAGTCTCTTCCTCGGATAGGGTTGATAGTGCTTAGCGGCGACTAACCCCTAGCCTAGAGGTCGAGTGTGCGTCTTTCTGTCTTCTTTGGTTCGCAGGGCACATGGACATATCTCCTGAGCCACTTGGGAGAAAGAGGATGGACCGGCGCTCCGGCCCCGGCAAGCCAGGATCGCCGGGGGCTGAAGACAAAAGGATCCAACCACGGCAAGCCAAGGTTGCCGGGGGCTGCAGATTCAGTTAAGTCTTTTATCCCCTGTTATGCACTTCCGTATAGAACTAGGACGTATGAAACGTCGTTTATATTCTTAAAACCACCGTGCTCCCCTTTTCCCATACCCAAGAGCTATCCCCTAGGTTGGAACTTGGTCGTAGTCGCGGTGGCAAGAGAAATGAATGAGGGGCCTAACCCTGCTTCACCCCTGCCTCCGCCAAGAGCGTGAGAATGGTCGACCAAAGCGGGGGGACAGCAAGGCCTGTTGCCGGGTGATAATGTTTACCTTAGAAATAACAAGGATTCGTCCTTGGCATGGGCCTCGCTCACGCACAAAGAACCCGGCAAACACCCTTTTTCATTAAAAACGTCCCGTGCAGTGCAGTTAAATGCGGAATAAAAAACATGAGCAAGGGATTACAAGTCTAAAATTAACAAGTACCCATGAGGCTTACAAACTAAAAAGAGATAAGGTGCTCAGAATCCCTTTCTTGTCCCTCTCCTCGGGAGGTGAAACAAGACAACAGGAGGCGAAGGAGGCGCCTAGGCAAGGTGCGAGAAACAGAAGGCGCCAAGAGAGCATCCCGGTGCCAGCGGAGGGGCTGGAAGATGAGGCAACGGCCCGACAATACGCGACGAAGGCGTCGGTGCCCGCGTACTCCGAGTTGACGGCTGCCGCCCGCCTTCTCCGGCCCTCCTACGCCAGCCGCCCAAGGAGGCGATGGGGAACACGCTGATGAAGAGCTTGACGAGGAAGGCCCTCGGCAGGGCGCGAGACCGAGGGAGGGGCGACGCGATCAGTCGAAGTCGGGGTCGGCATCCTGCCGCCTGACTCCCTCGTCACCGCTGTCGCTGTCCTCCTCGTCACTCCTGCTCGAGGAGGAATCTTCATTGTCGGAGGAGCTCTCCACACAGCACTTCAGGCGAGTTCCAAGATCTCCGAAGACCTTGACGGAGAGTAGGCCGCCCTCCATTAACATGAAGTAGAGGACGAGCCCCACCGTCAGGCTATGGATGCGAGAAAATGTCTTCCATCCATGACGGAGATACATAACATGCGGAGCGGGGAAGTCGACGTCGACCCGCATATCGCCGGTCTCGCAGCCCCTCATGTGCAATCTGAGGGTCTGGGGCGGATCGAGCTCCATCTCCTCAGCATAGGGGATGGGGAGACGGAGACGACGACGCGGTGGCCGGCGCATCCTGATGAAGAACTCGCGGGGCTGGTCCCCGACGTGACCCTCCATCGCGGGAGGCGCCGGTGGCGGAGGCACGGCCGCCGCGCCACCTCGTCACCGTCTCCCTCGACCGCCGCGGCGTCCTCGGCCACGCCCCCTCCCCTTCCTCTCATGGCTGGCTCCGCCGCCACGGGTTCGTGGGAAGGAGGGACGCGCTGATGAGCAGCAACCCTCGCCGCCACCGTTGAAGGCCCAACGCCTCCTCTCGCCATGGCAGGTGGAAGAAAGAAGCGGAGGTGGAGGAGGATGGATGCTGAAGGAATGTGGGACGACGCCCCCCTCCCCCTCCTTATAAAGGGGCGGGGTCGAGGCTCGGCTGCCCCACTCAGCCAATCCAGCCGTCGGAGGCGCGGGTGTAGGACCTTGAAGTATGTCTAGAGGGGGGGGGGTGATTAGACTACTTGACCAATAAAAACTTAACCTTTTCCCAATTTTAGACTTTGGCAGATTTTAGCTATTTTAGAGCAAGTCAAGCAATCTTCACACAATTCAAGCAAGCATGCAAAGAGTATATAGGCAGTGGAAAATAAAGCATGCAACTTGCAAGAATATAAAGGGAAGGGTTTGGAGGATTCGAATGCAATTGGAGACACGGATGTTTTTGTCGTGGTTCCGATAGGTGGTGCTATCGTACTTCCACATTGGTGGAGACTTCAACCCACGTAGGGTAACGGTTGCGCGAGTCCGCGGAGGGCTCCACCCACGAAGGGTCCACGAAGTAGCAACCTTGTCTATCCCACCATGGCCGTCGCCCACGAAGGACTTGCCTCACTAGCGGTAGATCTTCACGAAGTAGGCGATCTCCTTGCCCTTACAAACTCCTTGGTTCAACTCCACAATCTTGTCGGAGGCTCCCAAGTGACACCTAGCCAATCTAGGAGACACCACTCTCCAAGAAGTAACAAATGGTGTGTTGATGATGAACTCCTTGCTCTTGTGCTTCAAATTATAGTCTCCCCAACACTCAACTCTCTCTCACAGGATTGGATTTGGTGGAAAGAAGATTTGAGTGGAAAGCAACTTGGGGAAGGCTAGAGATCAAGATTCATATTGTTGGAATGGAATATCTTGGCCTCAACACATGAGTAGGTGGTTATCTCTCAGAACTGGTAAGTTGGAAGTGTAGGTTTGTTCTGATGGCTCTCTCCATGAATGAAGAGGAGGTGGAGGGGTATATATAGCCTCCACACAAAATCTAACCGTTACACACAATTTACCAAACTCGATGGGACCGAATCATAAAACTCGGTCAGACCGATTTAGTAAACCTAGTGACCGTTAGGATTTTCGGTGGGACAGACATGCATCTCGGTAGGAACGATTTGGTTAGGGTTAGGGCATAACGTAATCTCGGTGAGACCGATTACACAAACTCGGTGAGACCGATTTTGGTAATTAGCTAACCAGAGAGTTGGTCAGGTAAACTCGGTGGGACCGATTTGCTCTTTCGGTGAGACCGAAAAGTTACAAAAGGGAAACAGAGAGTTTACATTGTAATCTCGGTGGGACCGATTCGCTGTTTCGGTTAGACCGAAAAGTTACGAAAGGGGAAATAGAGAGATTACAATCCCATCTCGGTGAAACCGAGATCCCTTTCGGTGAAACCGATTTGCCTAGGGTTTGTGGCAGTGGCTATGACTTCTGAACTCGGTGGCGCCGGATAGAAAGAATCGGTAGGGCCGAGTTTGACTTTGGGTTTAGGTCATATGTGGATGTGAGACAGTAGTGGAGGGTTTTGGAGCATATCACTAAGCACATGGAGCAAAAGGCTCATTAAGCAACACCTCATCCCTTCTTGATAGTATTGGCTTTTCCTATAGACTCAATGTGATCTTGGATCACTAAAATGTAAAATGAAGAGTCTTGAGCTTTTGAGCTTGAGCCAATCCTTTGTCCTTGATATTTTGAGGGATCCACTTTCATCATCCATGCCATGCCATTCATTGAGCTTTCCTGAAATATTCATCTTGGAATAGTATTAGCTCAATGAGCTATATGTTGTTATGAATTACCAAAACCACCTAGGGACAGTTGCACTTTCTATCTACCCCTTTTTGGTAATTGATGACAACATATAGATCAAAGCTTCGACAAATGATAATAAAATTGAAAAACATCGTCGCTTTGAGAAGTATGTGATAAGCAAGAGCTCCCCCTAAATTTGTGCATATCTTAAGACTTGCTTTGGACTGCAAATGCACAAGAAATTAGGCTCATGGGTTACTCTTCCATGGTGGAGCACTCAAAATAATAACGATTGAATACATGCACTCATCACCAAGCACAGTGAATGATCATATAAGGATAGATAAGATAATATCATAAAAGGCATAAGTGTAGCTTATTTGATCAAACACATGATCATCAATGTCTCACAGGTAATGCATAGTATCTCAAGCAATCAAATGCAAAAAAAATTCAACCAAGAAGACAAGAGAGAACAAAAGCAAATCTCTCTCTCTCTCGAAGCCTATGATCTATACATTTTTCTCCCCCTTTGGCAACAAGTTACCAAAAAGTTCCTAGAAAATGCATAGTACTATGTCGTCTCTCAGGCTTGGTCTTCTGGTGGTGGTGTAGATAGGACTCCAAGGATGAACGCATCAGTAGACGTGGTAGGAGCTGAAGAAGTTGGAGCTGGAGCTGGTTGAGCTGGAGTTGTAGCTGGAGCTGAAGTAGTGGCTCTGGTGTCTGGAGTTGGTACTGCAGCTGACCTCTGAGCTCTAGGCACTCTGGCAAATGCATCAGTTGTCGTCTTGCCCTTCCTCTCCTGCATATCATCTTGTAGCTGCTCCACAGCTGACTGAATCTCAGTCACTTTGACATCAAGATCATTGAATATTTGTTCCATGATTCTCTCCAGGCTCTCCTGGTTTTGAGTTAGGGTGGACAACCCCTTCTCAATCCGCAGAGATGATGCTATTAAGTAACCAAGCTGCTCCTGCTTTCTCTTCAAAAAGTAGTCAGATGCCTCTGCTTGAGTTGGCATCTTTGCAGCTTTCTCTTGTCTTGCCTTCTCCTTTCTCTCCTGAGCTTGCACTGATGATGGTTCATTTTCTGTCATGACAACTCAATTGTCCTCAAAATCAGGATAGAGAACCATGTGTTCCTTATCCAAGAGATACTTTCCTGTGCCCATCTTCGAGTTAATCAACTCCTGAATCTGTGGGGCATAACCACAGCTTCTCTTCTGATCTGCTGCTGTCCTCTTAATTGTCTCGACTATGAGGCTCATGACCTTGAATTTCTGAGGCACATCAAAAACATGAAGCAAATTGATTGCATGCCCTCTAATCATGTTATGGTCACCTGATTTAGGCAATAGTGTATGCCTTAAGATCCAGCTTGATCGTAGGCAAGATCGACAAAGCAGTAAAATGGACTGATCCAAACTTGAAAGTCTCAATTCCATCATCTGGGATCTCCTTGTACATGTGTGCCATTGAGTTATGATCCATTTTGTTCTTACCATAAATGTCCAGGTCATCCTGACTTTCCTTTGGGGCATTGATCAATTTGGCCCATTCCTCTATGGTAGACTGATATCTGGTTCCTTCTGACATCCACACTATCCTACCATCTGGATAGAAATGTGCTGTGGAGTAGAATTGCATGATAAGTTCATCGTTCCAGTTGGTGAGCTTCTGCCCAACAAAATCAGCAACTCCACAAGCACTGAAGCTGTCATAAACTCCAGGGTAGTGTTCTGCGTTCTCCTTCATGTAGGTCCAGTTGACCCATCTCATGTCGCAAACTATGGGCTTCTTATCCAGCAAGATAGTCTCATAAAAGTCCTGCTGCTCCTTGGTGTGGAACCTGTAATCGACAGCAGTCCTTCTCCTCGTGGCATATGGATCTGTCTCTCTCCATAGCCTTAACCCATTATCTCTCCTGATCTTCATGTTTTCAGCCAAAGGATGAGCATCGTTGTGGTCTAGGATCTTGGGTTTGAGCTTCCTTAGGACCTGCCCTTCTTCATCTTCTTCAGCTTCAACCTCAGGCAATGGAGCCTTGTTCTTTTCAGCTACTGGAATGCTCCTTGTATTCCTCTTGGGTGCATTCTTGGGCTTGGAGGCATCTTTGGGCTTGGAAGTTGCAGCCCCTCACTTGATTGCATCACCCATCAGCTTTTGTGCCTTGGGTGCTGGCTCTGCAGTCTCTTCTTCTTATTCCTCTTCCATCATGGAAGGCTTCCCAATCACTCTTGCCATGGTCTTCTTGACCCTTTCTTTCCTTTTCTTTCCCTCTGCAAAGAACAGGCTCTTTGGGTTGTGATTCCAAAGGAGCTTGAGTAGACACTCTAGCTTTGGAGATGGGCTGTCTGCCTGCTGGCCTTTTGATTTTCAATCCAGGCTTCACTGCAGATGAACTGACCTCCCTCTTGAGCACTTTCTTCTTGGAGCTTGCCTCATCCTCAACTGCCATGTAATCCTCAACCTCAGACTCTGAGGTCTTCTTCTTTCTTGACCTTGTGGCAGCCTTGGGCAAATTGCTCGGAGTGCTTCTGCTCCCCTCATCTGAGCTGCTTGAGGGACTAGTGCCCTCGCTCATCTGGATCTGCTCTTCAGATTTGTTCTGGCTATCACTCTGGTCTGACATGCTGTGCAACTGACTGCTGACCCTGTGAATAGTTATAGATGAGGTAGAGTGGATGAGCATCACAAAATGCAGAGATTTTTGCAAAAGAGTGATTCAAAAAACTTAGTTTTAGTTTCCCACTGAAAACATTTCGGATCTACCGATTTTCAAACTCGGTGATACCGAAGCAGTTTTGGAACCTAAACTAGTGAACTCGGTCAGACCGAGTCACAGTTTGGTGGCACCAAGACTGCTAGGGTTTCACACAGTTCAGAAATCGGTCACACTGTTTGTAATTCTCGGTCGACCGAGACTTACAAGTGCAATGGCATCAGCCAAATCGGTGGGACCGAGTTTTTCAACTCGGTGGGTCCAAGATGGTTTCGGCGGAAACCTAACCCTAAATTTTCGAATCGCAACTATTCTAAGGATTGACTTGACTGGATAGGAGTGATTCAATCGTGGCAAGATGCATAACATTCACAATGTGCTGAGAATCAGAAGAGGAAAGCACTGTGATCGAGTCCATACCCTAGTTCAGCGGGAACTCGCTACGGCGGCAACGGCGGAGGAGAATTCCGTTGACGGTGGTGGAGACCAGTGACTGGAGGCGGCTGGCGACGAAGTCGATGATTCATAGACCAAGTTGGCAGAGTGAGCTATGCACGGGCGCGAGGATTCGGAGAAAGTTTTCCAAATTTTGCACGTGCGATATATATAGCCCGACCCTGTCGGTGTGACCGAGTGGTACAACTCGGTGGCACCGAGATGCAAAACTATGAACAGTTATTGCAATTCGGTGTGACCGAAAAGTACAAATCGGTTGCACCAAGATGAAAACCTAGATCGACTTAGTAATCTCGGTATGACCGCAATGGAGGAATCGGTCAGACCGGAAATCACAAAGAAGTTTTGGAAGTTTAAGTCTATGACGAATCGGGGACTCCGAGTGCTCCTCACACAGAGTGGTTCGAATCTGACTTGATCAAATTTTCTGATGTAGCATGAATAGAGTTTGAGACGAGAAAAGCATAGATAGCTAGAGAAGGTTTTAGGCATTCTTGTCCATCCACTTGGCCAAATAAAGAAAAGCCAAACAATCAAAACAACAAGTGGATGTCCTCGAATGAGTAAATATGCAACCACCATGCTCACACAATAAGATGACAAATGAAATATGTGACAAAGCATGCACAACCACTTCTAGCATCTATCAAACTATTGGCGATGACTAGGTCATCTATATATCAGTATATTGACTTAGGAGTCAAATGAGAACATTTGATCATAGGTCATACTCATCGTTTAAAGCTCAAGTGGGGTTACCACTTTTACATAAAGCATTTATGTGTTCACATCATCAGAGTTGATTTGACTCAATTCTTAGAGTTAAGCTCCCCCTAGATGTGAGATCCCCCCTTAGAGGGATAAACTAACCCTGGGTTTTGTCGATGATGACTTCATGTAGGTGTTGAAGATGTGGATGCTCAATGTTGATGTAGATCGTTTGGAGCAATCCTTTGGAGTGAGTTGCACTTTCAATACCTTGTCCCTTGCCTTACCAACATGAGGGTTTGTGACTCCTTGAACTAGTGCAAGATATGGAAGTTGATTGCACTTGTCCTTGCCATAATGATATGAGTGAAAAATGTTGGCGGAGTCACCCTCAAGAACTCTCTAGTTCTTCTTCTTCGGTATCCACATCAACTTGATGGGAATCCTTGGTGTTGTAGTTGTACTTGATGAAGTAGAACTTGACGTATTCTTGGGAATCCACTTGACCAAGGCCTTAGGTGCTTCTTCAAATGCATCAATTTCCTCTTGAAGCTTGTCCTTGCCTTTGTTCTTGTGGTCTTGTGGTGGAAGATCATCTTGAGCTTGTGTTTCCTTGAAGGAAGTAGGATCATACTTCTCTTGTTGAGGAACAAACTTCGTCTTGGGGTATTGATCTTCTTCCCACTCAACTCCATTGGCATTGAACTTTCGTTCAAAACCAACACCTTGATTCTTCCGGTGCCTTCCTTGCTTGTGTACAATTTCCTCAAATTGCTTACTCGGCAAGACTCTTGTATACACCTTTCTCTATAATTCCCTTCAATAAGCTGTTTTCTTGCTCAAGTGTAACTTGGCTAAGAGGATCATTAGTGGAATCAAGAGAACTACTAGAAGCAACAATATTGGATTTAGCATTGTTATTGTTACTACTAGAAGAAGAATCTTTCTTGTTCTTGTTACTAGACTTGTCTTGAGGCATGTAAGTAGATAAGAGTAAACGCTTGGCAATGTAAGAAGAACTTTTCTTACGAAGATCATCATTGATTGCCTTTAAGAACTCATGCTCTTGCTCAAGATTGAGCTTTTCAAAGCATAACTTCTCATGAGCCCTTAAAAGTTCTCGATGATCTTCAAAGATAGTTTCATGAGCTAACTTAAGAGTGTTTAGTTCTTTAGTTAGATGCTCAATTTTCTCCTTATCATTGTCATTCGTTTCAACTCGATTAGCATGATTAATTGATGTTTCATCATAGTATTCATCACTAGAGTTGTCAACAAGTAAATCATCATCACCTAGCGAGTCATCTTCATCAACATCAAAATCAACATACTCGGGGTGTGTTACCTTAGTACCTTTGGCCATGAAGCATCTACCAATTCCTTCATTTGGTGATTCAAATATGTCGTTGGAGTTGGTTGACACAAGTGCTAGACCGGCAACACCTTCATCTTGAGTGTATTGTGAGTCGGAGTGATAGCTTCTCTCGGAGTGATGGTCGGAGTCGGAGCCGGATACCCATTCACCAACATGAGCTTGATGTCTTTTTTTTTGTGTAGCTCTTTGATGACTCGTCCTTCCTTTCCGAATCCTTGCTTCTCCATGAGGGTCTTCATTCATAACGATCATCTCTACTCCTTCTCTCTCTTGGTGGTGATTCTTCTCTTCTACTTCTTCTCTTGGGAGAATCTTCTCTTCTTTTGTAGGGTGCCGTACACTCATTGGAATAGTGTCCGGGTCTACCACAATTGTAGCAATTGCGCTCTCGACTAGAAGATCTTTTGTCATTGTAGGACCTTGACTTAGAACTTCTTTCTTTGCTTCTACTCTTGTAGAATTTGTTGAAGTTCTTCACCATTAAGCTCAACTCTTAATTGAAGGTTTGTTTCTCACTTGATGATGTGGGGGCTTCACATGAGGCTTTGTAAGCACCACTCGACTTGTTGTGAAGTTCCTCCTTATCCTTGAGTGACATCTCATGAGCAACAATTCTTCCAATGACTTCCGTAGGCTTGAGATCCTTGTAATTGGGCATCATTTGGATCAATGTGCACACGGTATCATATTTTCCATCCAATGCTCTTAGGATCTTCTTTATGATGAATCTGTCGGTCATCTCTTCACTTCCTAAGCCGGCAATCTCATTTGTGATGAGAGCAAGCCTAGAGTACATTTCAGCGACACCTTCACCATCCTTCATTTTGAACTTGTCAAGCTGACTTTGGAGCACATGCAACTTGGATTCCTTGACGGAGTCGGTACCTTCATGCATATCAATCAAAGTATCCCAAATTTCCTTTGCATTCTCAAGACGGCTGATTTTGTTGAATTCTTCGGGGCACAATCCATTGAAGAGGATATCACAAGCTTGAGCGTTGTATTGCAACATCTTCAACTCATCCGCACTAGCTTCACGATTCGGTTCTCTCCCATCAAAGAATTCACCTTGCAAGCCAATACACACAATAGCCCAAACGGCAGGGTTATGTCCAAGAATATGCATTTTCATCTTATGCTTCCAACTAGCAAAATTAGTGCCATCAAAGTAAGGACCTCTACGATGATAATTTCCCTCGCTAGACGTCATACTCTCCTAGGTTGTGAAACCAAGGCTATGACCACCAAAAGCTATGGAAATCAAAGCAAATGGGGACCAAAGCTCTGATACCACTTGTAGGACCTTGAAGTATGTCTAGATTAGGTGTGATTAGACTACTTGACTAATAAAAACTTAACCTTTTCCCAATTTTAGACTTTGGCAGATTTTAGCTATTTTAGAGCAAGTCAAGCAATCTTCACACAATTCAAGCAAGCATGCAAAGAGTATATAGGCAGCGGAAAATAAAGCATGCAACTTGCAAGAATATAAAGGGAATGGTTTGGAGGATTCGAACGCAATTGGAGACACGGATGTTTTTGTCGTGGTTCCGATAGGTGGTGCTATCGTACTACCACGTTGGTGGAGACTTCAACCCACGTAGGGTAACGGTTGCACGAGTCCATGGAGGGCTCCACCCACGAAGGGTCCACGAAGTAGGAACCTTGTCTATCCCACCATGGCCGTCACCCACGAAGGACTTGCCTCACTAGCGGTAGATCTTCACGAAGTAGGCGATCTCCTTGCCCTTACAAACTCCTTGGTTCAACTCCACAATCTTGCTCGGAGGCTCCCAAGTGACACCTAGCCAATCTAGGAGACACCACTCTCCAAGAAGTCACAAATGGTGTGTTGATGATGAACTCCTTGCTCTTGTGCTTCAAATTATAGTCTCCCCAACACTCAACTCTCTCTCAGGATTGGATTTGGTGGAAAGAAGATTTGAGTGGAAAGCAACTTGGGGAAGGCTAGAGATCAAGATTCATATGGTTGGAATGGAATATCTTGGCCTCAACACATGAGTAGATGGTTATCTCTCAGGCTGGTAAGTTGGAAGTGTAGGTTTGTTCGATGGCTCTCTCCACGAATGAAGAGGAGGTGGAGGGGTATATATAGCCTCCACACAAAATCTAACCGTTACACACAATTTACCAAACTCGGTGGGACCGAATCATAAAACTCGGTCGGACCTATTTAGTAAACCTAGTGACCGCTAGGATTTTCGGTGGGACTGGCATGCATCTCAGTAGGACCGATTTGGTTAGGGTTAGGGCATAACGTAATCTCGGTGAGACCGATTACACAAACTCGGTGAGACCGATTTTGGTAATTAGCTAACCAGAGAGTTGGTCAGGTAAACTCGGTGGGACCGATTTGCTCTTTCGGTGAGACCGAAAAGTTACAAAAGGGAAACAGAGAGTTTACTTTGTAATCTCGATGGGACCGATTCGCTCTTTCGGTTAGACCGAAAAGTTACGAAGGGGAAACAGAGAGATTACAATCCCATCTCGGTGAAACCGAGATACCTATCGGTGAAACCGATTTGCCTAGGGTATGTGGCAGTGGCTATGACATCTGAACTCGGTGGCGCCGGATAGAAATAATCGGTAGGGCCGAGTTTGACTTTGGGTTTAGGTCATATGTGGGTGTGAGAAAGTAGTGGAGGGTTTTGGAGCATATCACTAAGCACATGGAGCAAAAGGCTCATTAAGCAACACCTCATCCCTTCTTGATAGTATTGGCTTTTCCTATAGACTCAATGTGATCTTGGATTACTAAAATGTAAAATGAAGAGTCTCGAGCTTTTGAGCTTGAGCCAATCCTTTGTCCTTGATATTTTGAGGGATCCACTTTCATCATCCATGCCATGCCATTCATTGAGCTTTCCTAAAATATTCATCTTGGAATAGTATTAGCTCAATGAGCTATATGTTGTTATGAATCACCAAAACCACCTAGGGATAGTTGCACTTTCAGCAGGGAATCAGGACCGACCCGTTGCTCCAATCAGCGACGACCCGGTTTCCCGCCTCCAACGCCCGCCACTTGCATGAAGGATGCGTGGCGAGCAGCAGGGTCGAAAATATGGATGAGGCGACCCTTCCCCGCCCCGTGATGGGGGGGGGCATGGACGCCTTGAAGACTGCGACCCAAGTCCATCCAGTAAATGAACCGCGCCTCCTATTGGGGAACGTAGTAATTTCAAAAAAATTCCTACGCACACGCAAGATCATGGTGATGCATAGCAACGAGAGGGGAGAGTGTTGTCCACGTACCCTCGTAGACCGAAAGCGGAAGTGTTAGCTGCGCGGTTGATGTAGTCGTACGTCTTCACGATCCGACCGATCAAGTACCGAACGTACGACACCTCCGAGTTCAGCACACGTTCAGCCCGATGACGTCCCTCGAACTCCGATCCAGCCGAGTGTTGAGGGAGAGTTTCGTCAGCACGACGGTGTGGTTACTATGTTGATGTTCTACCGACGCAGGGCTTCGCCTAAGCACTACTACAATATTATCGAGCTGGACAATGGTGAAGGGGGGCACCGCACACGCTTGGGAGAGATCAACTGATCAACTTGTGTGTCTAGGGTGCCCCCTGCCCCCGTATATAAAGGAGCAAGGGGGAGGTGCGGCCGGCCAGGGAGGAGGCGCGCCAGGAGGAGTCCTACTCCTACCGGGAGTAGGACTCCCCCCTTTTCCATGTTGGACTAGGAGAGAGAGGGGAAAGAGGTGGAGGGGAGGAAGGAAAGGGGGGCGCCGCCCCCCTCTCCTTGTCCTATTCGGACTGGGGGGAGGGGCACTGTGACCCCTGCAGCCTGCTCTCCTCTCTTCTACCAAGGCCCACTAAGGCCCATTAAGTTCCCAGGAGGTTCCGGTAACCTCCCGGTACTCCGGAAAAAATCCCGATTTCACCCGGAACACTTCCGATATCCAAACATAGGCTTCCAATATATCAATCTTCATGTCTCGACCATTTCGAGACTCCTCATCATGTCCGTGATCACATCTCGGACTCCGAACAACCTTCGGCACATCAAAACATATAAACTCATAATATAACTGTCATCGTAACGTTAAGCGTGCGGACCCTACGGGTTCGAGAACTATGTAGACATGACCGAGACACGTCTCCAGTCAATAACCAATAGCGGAACACGGATGCTCATATTGGCTCCCACATATTCTACGAAGATCTTTATCGGTCGGATCATTATAACAACATACGTTGTTCCCTTTGTCATCGGTATGTTACTTGCCCGAGATTCAGTCGTCGGTATCTCAATACCTAGTTCAATCTCGTTACCAGCAAGTCTCTTTACTCGTTCCGTAATACATCATCCTGCAACTAACTCATTAGTTGCAATGCTTGCAAGGCTTAAGTGATGTGCATTACCGACAGGGCCCAGAGATACCTCTCCGACAATCGGAGTGACAAATCCTAATCTCGAAAATCGCCAACCCAACATGTACCTTCGGAGACACCTGTAGAGCACCTTTATAATCACCCGATTACGTTGTGACGTTTGGTAGCACACAAGTGTTCCTCCGGTAAACGGGAGTTGCATAATCTCATAGTCATAGGAACATGTATAAGTCATGAAGAAAGCAATAGCAACATACTAAACGATCGTGTGCTAAGCTAACGGAATGGGTCATGTCAATCACATCATTCTCCTAATGATGTGATCCCCTTAATAAAATGACAAGCCAATGGCTAGGAAACATAGCCATCTTTGATTAACGAGCTAGTCAAGTAGAGGCATGCTAGTGACACTCTGTTTGTCTATGTATTCACACATGTATTATATTTCTGGTTAATACTATTCTAGCATGAATAATAAAAACATTTATCATGATATAAGGAAATAAATAATAACTTTTTTATTGCCTCTAGGGCATATTTCCTTCAGTCTCCCACTTGCACTAGAGTCAATAATCTAGATTACACAGTAATGATTCTAACACCCATGAAGCCTTGGTGCTGATCATGTTTTGCTCGTGGAAGAGGCTTAGTCAACGGGTCTGCAACATTCAGATCCGTATGTATCTTGCAAATTTCTATGTCTCCCACGGACTAGATCCCGGATGGAATTGAAGGCGTCTCTTGATGTGCTTGGTTCTCTTGTGAAATCTGGATTCCTTCGCCAAGGCAATTGCACCGATTGTCACAAAAGATTTTCATTGGTCCCGATGCACTAGGTATGACACCTAGATCGGATATGAACTCCTTCATCCAGACTCCTTCATTTGCTGCTTGAAGCAGCTATGTACTCCGCTTCACACGTAGATCCTGCCACGACGCTTTGTTTAGAATCGCACCAACCGACAGCTCCACCGCTCAATGTAAACACGTATCCGGTTTGCGATTTAGAATCGTCCGGATCAATGTCAAAGCTTGCATCAACGTAACCATTTACGATGAGCTCTTTGTCACCGCCATAAACGAGAAACATATCCTTAGTCCTTTACAGGTATTTTAGGATGTTCTTGACCGCTGTCCAGTGATCCACTCCTGGATTACTTTGGTACCTCCCTGCTAGACTTATAGCAAGGCACACATCAGGTCTTGTACACAACATTGCATACATGATAGAGCCTATGGATGAAGCATAGGGAACATCTTTCATCTTCTCTCTATCTTCTGCAGTGGTCGGGCATTGAGTCTTACTCAACTTCACACCTTGTAACACAGGCAAGAACCCTTTCTTTGCTTGATCCATTTTGAACTTCTTCAAAACTTTGTCAAGGTATGTGCCTTGTGAAAGTCCAATTAACCGTCTTGATCTATCTCTATAGATCTTAATGCCCAATATGTAAGCAGCTTCACCGAGGTCTTTCATCGATAAACTCTTATTCAAGTATCCCTTTATGCTATCCAGAAATTCTATATCATTTCCAATTAGTAATATGTCATCCACATATAATATCAGAAATGCTACAGAGCTCCCACTCACTTTCTTGTAAATACAGGTGACGGTGTCCTGGACTAGGGGGTACTCACCACGTCGTCTCCCGATCAGTTGGATTGGGCCGAGAATCCCCATAGCCGTATACTCATGGGCCAGTCCGGACAGTTGTCGCATACAAGGAAGATTACACAAGACTTGGCGATCAAGACAAGGACTCCTCCCCCACCGGCGTGTTCGGCTAGGACTCTTGTTATCCTAGGCCTCTGGTGCATTATATAAACCGAGGCTAGGCTAGTCGATAGAAATATACAACAACAATCATACCATAGGCTAGCTTCTAGGGTTTAGCCTCTCTGATCTCGTGGTAGATCTACTCTTGTACTACCCATATCATCAATATTAATCAAGCAGGAGTAGGGTATTACCTCCATCGAGATGGCCCGAACCTGGGTAAAAACATCGTGTCCCTTGTCTCCTGTTACCATCCGCCTAGATGCACAGTTCGGGACCCCTACCCGAGATCCACCGGTTTTGACACCGACATTGGTGCTTTCATTGAGAGTTCCGCTGTGTGTTCGGCAAAAGGTCGATGGCTCGCCTGCAGATCAACTGCGACTTCGGCATCTTCGTCACTAGCTCAACTGGTCACCTTGGTTCGACCATGGGCTGCGCCCTACCTCCGATCGTCATGTTCGGATGAGGGCCTTCATCAACATCAACTGCGATCTCTATCAAGATCATGGAGGAATCATCCAGGGAGCCCGGGGGCTCAACGTCAAGATTGCCCTTGGGCGACCGTACTGTTTTTCTGAACAGCGGACTTGTGTCCGCCGCCACCGCCTCCTCAAGCGTAATTTTAACGATTGCCTCGGTGGAATTGTGCGGAATTGAGTCTACAATAACCCTGGAAAATTTCATCGAGTTCCGATGGAGGAATCTCTGGCAATCTCCGATATACCGGAGCCGCATTGAATCTGGACGAGAATCCGGACGAGTTTAGGGCGTGGTGTCCAGCTTCTAGCTCGGACTTCCTTTGGAAGATCCAACCGTTGATCGGCTGGAGAATTTTTATATCTACCACCCCTCAAAATTTCAGCACGATCCGACCGTCCAAACTCCGGGAACCTTCCGATTAGTGCATCACTTTTCGGATCTGTTTTCTGCGCGAAAACGAATCCGACCCGAGTTCGTCTTTTTTATGAACGGGATTTCGGACATCCTTTTTGAAGGAAGTTTTGTATGGGGTGTTGTGTTTTGTTCCTGAACACATCCCACTAACTTTAAAATCTTTTTGAACATGATCTTCAACATCATGCTGGTGTCAAACCAGTCCGCAATATTGCTCCACTACCGCCGACTGCGCTAGACACGTCGTCACTTTGTTGAGCCGAGCTCAACTACTTCGGATCATCATCTCGGCAAGCCGAACAAGAGTCCGGCATCGCGAAGGATAAATCATCACCAACATCGCCGCACGGTCGTTTCATCAAGCCGGTATCGACCACGTCACGACCTGCATCGGCAGGGCCGCACTATTGCTTCTTCAAGCTGGTGTCCATCACGCCGACCTACTTCGACATCTCGGCTGGACCGGGGGCTTCGCCATCTCTTCATCAACCTACTCCGGACGCTTCGGCGTCGCTAGCCGACCAGCTCCGTCAGGTTAGCTAGACCGAGGGCTTTGCCTCGACAAGCCAACCTTTGCCAGCATTGCCATGCCGTCGTTTTATCACCCATCGGGAAATGGGTGCGTGGATCGAGTCACAATTTTGGGAATCACCTTCCTTCGGATTACTACAACAAATAAACCAGGTGCTATTAATCCTAGTATTTTTTGCTTGTTTGGGTTCATTTTTCCCAAGGAATTATTACTCTGGTTTATCCATCATATGTACACAGGTCTATCAAGTGGTGGCCGCATTATCAATGGTCGAATGATGGTTCGGTCAGTTTCCGTATATAGTCCGGCGAACGCCGCATCCAGAACTCGAACCGACCTGTGAATTCAGGCCTTGCCACGCCTTTATTGCATTACGCCGACGACCTGCATCGACATTGACTTCGGCGCCAGGCCATATTTCTTTTATTACTCACTTTGCATAAATTATTTATTATGCAACACTTTTTTAATTCTTATTATTACTATTTTCCTTGGTCTGCACTATTTTTTGTGCACAGGAAAATGATCCAGCCGGACTATATCCTTTGGCGTCACCTCGGCTGGACGGGGGGCTTCGTCAACACCTCATTACCCCATGCAGGGGACTTCGGCATCACTCTGCCGTCCTGCATTTGCCGTGCTATGTCACCACTTCGGAGTCCCGAGCTCTTTGCTCCACCACCTCGGGATCGGCTTGGGGGATGGAACCTTGTCCCGCATCAAGCTCGGACCGCGTCGTCAATACAGAACACATTAACCAGCTAAGTTGCCTTCATGCTCAAAGTTTTAAATTTTTAACTTGTGTTCGGCTCGACCAAGCGTTATACTTTTTTGGGAAAAAGTTGCTTGTAAAAATTTTCCTTGTCCAAACTTTGTTTGTGACGTGCAAATTCAAATACCCCGTTTACTTGGGGGCTTCCTTCATGAAGTTTTTTCCTCTTGCACATGATTATACTTGTACGGCTTCATTCCTTGTTCGTGTATTATGCCACAATATGCACCATATTGACTTAAGCGATTTGCAAGCTGGGTTGCCTCGCTCCTGTGTTTACCCCTACGTTTCCGATTGTTCGGCTAGGGAGTAAAGGGAGCACCTCTGCGATTGTCACGATCGGGTCACCTGAGCCGGACCTCAGACTGGGTGAAGCTGAAAGCTAGCGCTCTTACTATTTTCAATAATGGTCGGCACACAACGGAACTCATGAGTACAAAAAATCTATTGCACAAGTCTCATATTAACAATGAGCACCGAAGAAAGGTATCGGTGGGGGTACTATTTTCTTCAAGATGCTTCTTACACTTTATCGATAATATAGCATAAGTTCCTGGCGCTTTATGCATTACAGCCTTATGACCTGATTGCCTGGTTATTGGAAACACCGTCGATATTCTCGACGGATGGAGTACATAACACTTTTCGGTCCTTGACCAAGAGGAGAAAGCCGACGGTCGGTTAAGACGCATTTAAAGTTCGGTTGAACATATATATGATATAAGTACTTCGGTACATACAATCATTCTTTTACCCTAGTCACTTGGGGGCTCTTATGTTTATTTGAGCCGTTTTATAATAAGTGTTTTTCTTCTTAGTCGTTGCAGAGTTTTTATTATTTATCACTCCTTTTTTCGATACGAGTGTGCGGTCACTAGCCGGGGAGCCTAATTTCTCTCTCAAAACCGCTAGAGTTTAGTTTTCTAAACTGGCCTAATGAGAAGTACTCCGCCTTCGGGATGGGAGACTGAAGGCGTGACCCGACCCTTCGAAGTCTTGAGATAGGATGTGTCATGTTAAAGCATGGCGAAGCACTTTTTTCTAAAGTCCAATTTTCGGATTGGCATCGAACACTTGATCTTGTTAAATCGTCATGTTTTTACCGACATTTTTTGTTTTTCCAAGCTTTTGGCACTTTCAAACTATTTGTGTGTTTTCAGCACAAGTCTCGCAAGGCAACGGACACCTTTAGAGATTCGGCAAAAACATTCTCGGATATTGATATATATGCATCGATTTGAATTGTGTCTTTGGTCAATAGTTGGGTTGCCGGCTCCAGCTTGCCTCCTACGTTCCGCTTTGTTCGGCTAGGTGTGCAAAGGGAGAACCACTGCGATTGTGCTTCCAGCTCGCATGGTCAAGCACCTCAGTGGAGAAAGCCGAAAACTGAATGTCACAATAGGTGTAAACTGGTCAGCGATCCGATGACTATATTAAATGACGGGCCATTCATAACATGGGCCGAAGTGTTTCCGGCTTGACCTCGACTATCGCCGAACACTACCGGGGGCTAATGGCTGGCCTCCCAAACTAAATCCTCAATATTTTGCTCTTACATTGGAGCTGAGGTTTCATGATCATGCTTAGCATGACAACCCAAAGAAAGGAACTGATAGCTAGACTATTTTCTTTGGAAGACATTTCTTCTGTTAAACAGTAATATAACATATCTCTCCGCGTACCTTTGTTTATGAAACCGTATGGCCAGATTCCCTTGTTTGTTGTAAATCTTTGCCCTCATAAAGGCTTTATAAAGTAGGACAAACACTCCTCGGCTATTGGCCGAGGAGGTGGAAGCTGATGGTCGGTCAACAAAGTTTTGTACAATACGGATCCGAGCATTAATGACGTCTGATACTTGGATACATAGAATCATTACACATAATTTGTGATTTTACTATGGATATCGATCCTTAATTGGCCTCCCGTGCCCGCATTAAGGCTCGGGGCTATCGCGCTCGGGCTTATTATTTACAAATATTAAAGGGGCACATCGATCCCACGATCTGGTGTTGCCACCCGACCCGATGTCTCGGGGGCTACTACATTGCCTGTTCTATGCAGAAAATTTTAAGTGCAATACAGTTTCCGAGGAGATTTTGATCCTCAGGTTGGTCGGCCGCACCCAACCTGAGTCTCGAGGACAGAGCACGCCGCTTTTTGTGTCCCGAAGTATTCTGCCGAGCTAGGACTTGATCCTCAGACCGATTTTGCAAATCAACCCGAGTCTCAGTGGCTACGGGGATTAGCGGTCTTATGTCATCCTTCATGTGCATCTCGGGTTTTAGACCGATACCCACCTTGAGGGCTACTAGCTATGTATCTCGGCAGAGAATAAATTGCACCAATCAAAAATATTGACAAAAATTGGCCCACATTCGGGGCGGTGCACGACCTCGGAAGCAGTCCGGCATAAAGCTCGGGCGCTAGTGGCTGGCTCCATAGAGGGCATTTCCGGCGTTAAGCTTGGCTAAACTCCTTCAAACTTCTCTGAACCAAGGTGATTTACGACACCTGGATACAGTCCGGTGTTGGAGCTCGGATACATAGTCCGGCGTTGGAGCTTGGATAGAGTCCGGCGTTGGAGCTCAGATACAGTCCGGCGTTGGAGCTCAGATACATAGTCCGGTGTTAGAGCTGGGAAGCAGTCTGGCATTGGTGCTCGGCTGCAACAGATACCTGGAATGCAGTCCGACGTTGGAGCTCGGATGCAAGAGGACGTTGCCGCCCGGGAACAACTTCAAACCCGAGGTGTGGCATAAAAATAACAAGGCATTGATAAAGGCCGGAGACTTAAAGGGGCTCCTCGGATACCCGACCTATAAACTTGTCAAATGCATTTCGGCGTTCCTCAAGATCGAAGATGAGAAGATTTGTTGAACCAGTTTTCAAGACCGACGACCGAAGATGAAGAACAGTTTGGAAGAATCGAGGAGCGTCCCCAACTTGAAGACGGTTCGAGGGACTCTTGACGGTGTCTGGACTAGGGGTACTCACCACATCGTCTCCCGATCAGTTGGATTGGGCCGAGAATCCCCATGGCCGTATACTCATGGGCCAGTCCGGATAGTTGTCGCATACAAGGAAGATTACACAAGACTTGGCGATCAAGACAAGGACTCCTCCCCCACCGGCGTATTCGGCTAGGACTCTTGTTATCCTAGGCCTCTGGTGCATTATATAAACCGAGGCCAGGCTAGTCAATAGAAATATACAACAACAATCATACCATAGGCTAGCTTCTAGGGTTTAGCCTCTCTGATCTCGTGGTAGATCTACTCTTGTACTACCCATATCATCAATATTAATCAAGCAGGAGTAGGGTATTACCTCCATCGAGAGGGCCCGAACATGGGTAAAAACATCGTGTCCCTTGTCTCCTGTTACCATCCGCCTAGACGCACAGTTCGGGACCCCATACCCGAGATCCACCGGTTTTGACACAGAAAACAGGCTTCTCCAACAGTCTGTACAAAACCAAATGCTTTGATCACACTATCAAAGCGTTTATTCCAACTCCGAGAGGCTTGCACCAGTCCATAAAATGGATCGCTGGAGCTTGCACACTTTGTTAGCTCCCTTTGGATTGAAAAAACCTTCCGGTTGCATCATATACAACTCTTCTTCCAGAAATCCATTCCGGAATGCAGTTTTGACATCCATCTGCCAAATTTCATAATCATAAAATGCGGCAATCGCTAACATGATTCGGAAAGACTTAAGCATCGCTACGGGTGAGAATGTCTCATCGTAGTCAACCCCTTGAACTTGTCGAAAACCTTTTGCAACAAGTCGAGCTTTGTAGATGATAATATTACCGTCAGTGTCAGTCTTCTTCTTGAAGATCCATTTATTCTCAATTGCTTGCCAATCATCGGGCAAGTCAACCAAAGTCCACACTTTGTTCTCATACATGGATCCCATCTCAGATTTCATGGCTTCAAGCCATTTTGCGGAATCTGGGCTCACCATCGCTTCTTCATAGTTCGTAGGTTCATCATGATCTAGTAGCATGACTTCCAGAATAGGATTACCGTACTACTCTGGTGCGGATCTTACTCTGGTTGATCTACGAGGTTCAGTAACAACTTGATCTGAAGTTCCAGGATCATCATCATCAATTTCCTCACTAATTGGTGTAGGTGTCACAAAAACCGGTTTCTGTGATGAACTACTTTCCAATAAGGGAGCAGGGTCAATTACCTCATCAAGTTCTACTTTCCTCCCACTCACTTCTTTCGAGAGAAACTCCTTCTCTAGAAAGCATCCATTCTTAGCAACGAATGTTTTGCCTTCGGATCTGTGATAGAAGGTGTACCCAACAGTCTCCTTTGGGTATCCTATGAAAACACATTTCTCCGATTTGGGTTCAAGCTTATCAGGTTGAAGCTCTTTCATATAAGCATCGCAGCCCCAAACTTTCAGAAACGACAACTTTGGTTTCTTGCCAAACCACAGTTCATAAGGCGTCGTCTCAACGGATTTCGATGGTGCCCTATTTAATGTGAATGCGGCTGTCTCTAAAGCATAACCCCAAAATGATAGCGGTAAATCAGTAAGAGACATCATAGATCGCACCATATCTAGTAAAGTACGATTACGATGTTCGGACAGACCATTACGCTGTGGTGTTCCGGGTGGCGTGAGTTGCGAAACTATTTCGCATTGTTTCAAATGTAGACCAAACTCATAACTCAAATATTCTCCTCCACGATCAGATCGTAGAAACTTTATTTTCTTGTTATGATGATTTTCAACTTCACTCTGAAATTCTTTGAACTTTTCAAATGTTTCAGACTTATGCTTCATCAAGTAGATATACCCATATCTCGCTTAAATCATCTGTGAAGGTGAGAAAATAACGATATCCGCCACGAGCCTCAACATTCATCGGACCACATACATACGTATGTATGATTCCAACAAATCTGTTGCTCTCTCCATAGTACCGAGAACGGCGTTTTAGTCATCTTGCCCATGAGGCACGGTTCATAAGTACCAAATGATTCATAATCAAGTGGCTCGAAAAGTCCATCAAGATGGAGTTTCTTCATGCGCTTTACACCGATATGACCTAAACTTCATTGCCACAAATACGTTGCACTATCATTATCAACTCTGCATCTTTTGGCTTCAACATTATGAATATGTGTATCACTACTATCGAGATTCATAAAAAATAGACCACTCTTCAAGGGTGCATGACCATAAAAGATATTACTCATATAAATAGAACAACCATTATACTCTGATTTAAATGAATAACCGTCTCGCATCAAACAAGATCCAGATATAATGTTCATGCTCAACGCTGGCAACAAATAATAATTATTTAGGTCTAAAACTAATCCCGAAGGTAGATGTAGAGGTAGCGTGCCGACCGCGATCACATCGACTTTGGAACCATTTCCCGCGCGCATCGTCACCTCGTCCTTGGCGGTGTTCGCTTAATCCGTAGTCCCTATTTCGAGTTGCAAATATTAGCAATGTAACCAGATCAAATACCCGGTGCTCTGCGAGCTCTAGTAAGGCACACATCAATAACATGTATATCACATATACCTTTGTTCACCTTGCCATCCTTCTTATCCGCCAAATACTTGGGGGCAGTTCCGCTTCCGGTGACCGGTATGCTTGCGAGACGACTTTTCAGTTTCAGGCTTAGGTCCAGACTTGGGTTTCTTCTCTGAGCGACAACTTGCTTGCTGTTCTTCTTGAAGTTCCCCTTCTTCTTCCCTTTGCCCTTTTTCTTGAAACTAGTGGTCTTGTTGACCACCAACACTTGATGCTCCTTCTTGATTTCTACCTCCGCAGCCTTTAGCATTGCGAAGAGCTCGGGAATCGTCTTCTCCATCCCTTGCATGTTATAGTTCATCATGAACTCTTGTAGCTTGGTGGCAGTGATTGGAGAATTCTGTCAATGATGCTATCATCCGGAAGATTAACTCCCAGTTGAATCAAGTGATTATTATACCCAGACATCTTGAGTATATGCTCACTGACAGAACTATTCTCCTCCATCTTGCAGCTATAGAACTTATTGGAGACTTCATATCTCTTAATTCGGGCATTTGCTTGAAATATCAACTTCAACTCCTGAAACATCTCATATGCTCCATGACGTTCAAAACATCGTTGAAGTCCCGGTTCTAAGCCGTAAAGCATGGCACACTGAACTATCGAGTAGTCATCAGCTTTGCTTTGCCAGACGTTCATAACATCTGGTGTTGCCCTATGCAGCAGGCACGGCACCCAGCGGTGCTTCCAGGGCGTAATTGTTACTGCAGCAATGAGGATAATCCTCAAGTTACGGACCCAGTCCGTGTAATTTCTACCATCATCTTTCAACTTTGCTTTCTCAAGGAACGCATTAAAATTCAACAGAACAACAGCACGGGCCATCTATCTACAATCAAGCATAGACAAGAAAGATACTATAAGGTACTAAGTTCATGATAAATTTAAGTTCAATTAATCATATTACTTAAGAACTCCCACTTAGAAAGACATCCGTCTAATCCTCTAAGTGATCACGTGATCCAAATCAACTAAACCATAACCGATCATCACGTGAAATGGAGTAGCTTTCAATGGTGAACATCACTATGTTGATCATATCTACTATATGATTCATGCTCGACCTTTCGGTCTCAGTGTTCCGAGGCCATATCTGCATATGCTAGGCTCGTCAAGTTTAACCTGAGTATTCTGCGTGTGCAAAACTGGCTTGCAACCGTTGTAGATGGATGTATAGCTTATCACACCCGATCATCACGTGGTGTCTGGGCACGACAAACTTTGGCAACGGTGCATACTCAGGGAGTACACTTTTATCTTGAAATTTAGTGAGAGATCATCTTATAATGCTACCGTCAATCAAAGCAAGATAAGATGCATAAAAGATAAACATCACATGCAATCAATATATGTGATATGATATGGCTATCATCATCTTGTGCTTGTGATCTCCATCTTCGAAGCACCGTCATGATCACCATCGTCACCGGCGCGACACCTTGATCTCCATCATAGCATCGTTGTCGTTTCGCCAATCTTATGCTTCTACGACTATCGATAAAGTAAAAGCATTACAGGGCGATTGCATTGCATACAATAAAGCGACAACCATATGGCTCCTGCCAGTTGCCGATAACTCGGTTACAAAACAGGATCATCTCATACAATAAAATATAGCATCATGTCTTGACCGTATCACATCACAACATGCCCTACAAAAACAAGTTAGACATCCTCTACTCTGTTGTTGCAAATTTTACGTGGCTGCTACGGGCTTAGAAAGAACCGTTCTTACCTACGCAACAAAACCACAACGATAGTTTGTCAAGTTAGTGCTGTTTTAACCTTCGCAAGGACCGGGCGTAGCCACACTCAGTTCAACTAAAGTTGGAGAAACTGACACCCGCTAGCCACCTTTGTGCAAAGAACGTCGGGAGAACCGGTCTCGCGTAAGCGTACGCGTAATGTCAGTCCGGGCTGCTTCGTCCAACAATACCGGCGAACCAAAGTATGACATGCTGGTAAGCAGTATGACTTATATCGCCCACAACTCACTTGTGTTCTACTCGTGCATATGACATCTACGCATAAAACCAGGCTCGGATGCCCTTTGTTGGGGAACGTAGTAATTTCAAAAAAATTCCTACGCACACGCAAGATCATGGTGATGCATAACAACGAGAGGGGAGAGTGTTGTCCATGTACCCTCATAGACCGAAAGCGGAAGCGTTAGCACAACGCGGTTGATGTAGTGGTACGTCTTCACGATCCGACCGATCAAGTACCGAACTCACGGCACCTCCGAGTTCAACACACGTTCAGCCCGATGACGTCCCTCGAACTCCGATCCAGCCGAGTGTTGAGGGAGAGTTCTGTCAGCACGAAATTCTGATTTCACCCGGAACACTTCCGATATCCAAACATAGGCTTCCAATATATCAATCTTCATGTCTCGGCCATTTCGAGACTCCTCGTCATGTACGTGATCACATCCGGACTCGAAAACCTTCGGTACATCAAAACATATAAACTCATAATATAAGCATCGCCATCGTAGCGTTAAGCATGCGGACCCTACGGATTCGAGAACTATGTAGACATGACCGAGACACGTCTCCGGTCAATAACCAATAGCGGAACACGGATGCTCATATTGGCTCCTACATATTCTACAAAGATCTTTATCGGTCGGACCGCATAACAACATACATTGTTCCCTTTGTCATCGGTATGTTACTTGCGAGATTCGATCGCGGTATCTCAATACCTAGTTCAATCTCGTTACGGCAAGTCTCTTTACTCGTTCCGTAATACATCATCCATAACTAACTCATTAGTTCCAATGCTTGCAAGTCTTAAGTGATGTGCATTACCGAGAGGGCCAGAGATACCTCTCCGACAATCAGAGTGACAAATCCTAATCTCGAAATCGCCAACCCAACATGTACCTTCGAGACACACAGAGAGCACCTTTATAATCACCCGATTCGTTGTGATGTTTGGTAGCACACAAAGTGTTCCTCCGGTAAACGGTAGTTGCATAATCTCATAGTCATAGGAACATGTATAAGTCATGAAGAAAGCAATAGCAACATACTAAACGATCGTGTGCTAAGCTAACGGAATGGGTCATGTTAATCACATCATTCTCCTAATAATGTGATCCCGTTAATCAGATGACAACCCATGTCAATGGCTAGGCAACATAACCATCTTTGATTAACGAGCTAGTCAAGTAGAGGCATGCTAGTGACACTCTGTTTGTCTATGTATTCACACATGTATTATGTTTCCGGTTAATACAATTCTAGCATGAATAATAAACATTTATCATGATATAAGGAAATAAATAATAACTTTATTATTGCCTCTAGGGCATATTTCCTTCACCTCCACGCCTCCCTCTTTTTATGGGGAAGGCGCGAGCCGCCTCTTTACCGCGATGTGACGCATGCGTGCGAGAACCTCTCCACGCATGCCCCCCACGTCACGCACGATCCTCCACGACGCGCGTTCAACGAGGGTGGTGGGGAAGCGCAGCGGTCGAAGAGTTATTGCGGTGAAAATCCGCCCCGCCTGCTCGCGCACCGTTCTGGGCCTGGTCCAACAACGTGTCGCACTTATGTGTGGCCCAGGCCCGCGGGCTCCTGTCGGTGTACAAAAGTAGGGGCACACCTTTGTACCCCTTTACTTTCGCACGGGCAGTCGGAGCCGCGTGCCACGTCCACACTAAGCAGGGCAGAGGAGGGGAGCCGGAGAGAAGCCGAAGCACAAGATGGCCAAGGCAATGCCAAGACCAAAGATACCAAAGAGCAAGAGGGCAAGGTGGACTCCCCCGGCAAGGCCCTTGCCAGGGCAGCCTCCGCAGCCCCGGCAAGAGCCTTGCCGGGGCAACTTGCCCGATGCTAACAGAGCGAGCCACCCTTGAGCCCACGGGTTCCAACTCAACCAACCACATTGGAACTAGGGATCGGGAGGCACCTTCGTGGTAGCATGCAAATCTTTGTCAAGACCATAGAGATATGAGATCAGATGAGAACCAGAAGATGGCGACCCTCGACGGGATCCTTGCTGAGGAGATCCACAAGACCCCCGGCAAGCGCCTTGCAGGGGCAGCTAACGCCACGGCAAGACCCTTGCGGGCCCCGGCAAGGCCCTTGCCGAGGCGTCGGCCAACCCTGGCCAGGCCCGTGTCGACCAAGACGCCCTTGCCGTCCCCAAGCGGTGGCAGCTCAACGGTGGGCAGAGCACTGCGTGGCGACGGGCGGCCTCTATGCCAACTCAGCAAGCACCTGCGTGGTGGCATGCAGATCTTCGTGAAGTCCCTACCACCGTGCCACCTCAGCTGCCTGCCTGCCTGCATGGCGCCGCATGCACCGCTGGCCTGGGCACGTGTCGAAGCAAGGCGAGGTGGCAACGGACAGGACGGGCCTCGTTCCCGTCCCCATTAAAGCTAAGGGAAACCTAAGCTATGCATTAAATGCGTCTTGTCCTGTAACACGAGCGATAAGCTCGCATCACTGTAGGCCTTTCCACCTCCTGTGTGCCACTGTGGCAGCCCCTTCCGACTATAAAAGGAGGCCCTTGGCATACTGGAGAGGGATTCGGCTCTTTTGAACTACACAGCCACCATAGCTAGTTCGAGAGCTCAAGAACTCTATCAAATACACACCAAAGCAGGACTAGGGTATTACGCATCCTCGCGTCCCGAATCTGGGTAAACGATCCTTGTGTTGAATGCTAATCCTGCTCTTCTCACAACCCCGCGCCCCGGCAACCGTAGTAGGGATTCTTGTGATCCCATAGGTGTCGTTTCCCACCGACAGGTTCAAACAATGAATTCTCTTGAAACTCAAAAACCTATATTCTTAGTCATCAAACAATTGCAATTCAACTTATTCAACAGAGTCTAAGTAAGAGGTCCACATACTCAATCATCATATAGTCTTCCATGATTGCTACTACTCATATCATATTCTTAGAACAAACGACATCCATCGAACACAGAGAAAGATAGGGGCTTAATATTTCGCCTCCCAACTCATTTATCATAGAGATAATTGTCAACAATAATAAATCATGATCAAATATATTTGACTGGTCATATGTGCCTAGATCTTTCCCCACCACATGATGCTTGCCAACTAGAGAATAATTGAGGTTCAAATGATAATTTATACTATTGACCCTTTCATAAAAGTAAATACTGAAAAGTAAAAGATAGGCCCTTCGCAGAGGGAAGCAGAGGTTGTCAGTGCTTTTTATTTGGATGCCCAAGCTCTTAATGCAAAGGAAGGTCACGTTATATTTCCCCTTATGATAGCAACCTTTATTATGTAGTCTGTCGCTTTTATTACTTTGCCATCACAAGTTCGTACAACGTTCAATTTTCAATCACATAAAAGATCAAACATATTTAGGAGCAATTTTTATGGCTTTATTCACCGATGAAAACTTACTTGTGGCACCAAACTGGGTTTAAGGGGTTTTGGATGCACAAGTAGTATCTCTACTTAGTAAGAATTTTTGGCTAGCAAAAGATCCTAGGCAAACACCACATGTTGGAGGATCCACGACAATATAACTTCTATTGAAATATACACAACCATAACTCATTACGTTGTCTTCCTTGTCCAACTTCAACTAATTGGCTCAAGTTTGAAAATAATTAATGGGTATTCACAAT
Source organism: Aegilops bicornis (assembly GCA_021605145.1). Lineage (NCBI taxonomy): Eukaryota > Viridiplantae > Streptophyta > Magnoliopsida > Poales > Poaceae > Aegilops > Aegilops bicornis. The sequence continues at coordinate 497,269,032 of CM038669.1, read as the reverse complement.
CATATAAGATGTCCAAGATAATATATTTGTATGTGAAAGTTCTCTTCCTTATACTAATCATTCATGAATTGCTTGTATGACCAATATTGTGATTGTCAAGCTTCAAAAGATTTCACTTTCTAAACCCAATGTGAAGCTACCACTAGACATGACATGAACATATAATTTCAACTTCAGGACATTCAATTTATTCAACAATTTACTCATAGGATATAAGTGAAGCACAAGAGTAATTGACAAACTACTCCAAAAAGATATCAGTGAAGATCAAGCGAGTAGTTATGTAAATGGGTAGCTATTCGAGAACTCTCTCTTATTTAAAAGTTTCAGATCTAAGTATTTTATTAAAACAGCAAGCAAAGAAAAATAAATGGACATTCCAGGAATAGCACAACTCATGTGAAGAAGCAAAAACTTAGGCTCAACCGATACTAACCGATAATTTTTGATGAAGAAAGGTGGGATGCCTATCAGGGCATCCTCAAGCTTAGATGCTTGAGACTTCTTGAAATATTATCTTGGGATGCCTTGGGTATCCCCAAGCTTGATCTCTTGTGTCTTCTTCATTCCCCTCATATCACGGTTTCCCTAAATCTCAAAACTTCATCCACACAAAACTCAACAAGAACTCGTGAGACAAGTTAGTATAAATCAATGCAAAATCTTATCATTCTCTCTACTGTAGCAAATCACTAAAATTACAATGTAACATTTCATACTAAATGCCTCTGCATGTTTAATACTCCTATCCTCAAATAGAATCATTAAACAAGCAAACGTATGCAAACATAACAGCTATCTATCTAAACAGGACAGTCTGTAAAGAGTGCAATATTCATCATACTTCCCTAACTCCAAAAAATGTAAAAAATTACCACAACGTAGAATTTTTTTTATATATTACTACGCAAAAACATTCAACCTTTTATCACATTCTTACCTTTCTAGAGATTTTTTGCAACAGCAATAAACTCTCTGTTTTGAAACAGCAACTCATATACTTGCAAAATAAGCATGGCAAAGGCTATACTTGACATTTTTATTGAAGTAAAAGATGCAAAACATTATTATAGATAGCAGAAAGCAAATCAAAAACAAATAAAATGACGCTCGAAGCAAAACTCATATCATGTGACGAATGAAAATATAGCCCCAAGTAAGATTACTGATAATGTTGGAGACGAAAGAGGGGATGCCTTTCGGGGAATCCCCAAGCTTAGTTGCTTGGATATTCCTTGAATATTAACTTGGCGAAAATATAGCCCCAAGTAAGATTACTGATAATGTTGGAGACGAAAGAGGGGATGCCTTTCGGGGAATCCCCAAGCTTAGTTGCTTGGATATTCCTTGAATATTAACTTGGGTTGCCTTGGGCATCCCCAAGCTTAGTGTCTTGTCACTCCTTATTCTCCTCATATTGATATATCACCCAAAACTTGAAAACTTCAATCACACAAAACTTAACGGAACTTCGTGAGATAGGTCTGTATGATAAAGCAAATCATTCACTTTGGTAATGTCAAAGACAAGATTCATAATTGTTCTCATACAATGCCTACTGTACCTTATCATTTCCACAATTTGCATTGAGCAATATAATCCATAGAAACTAGGAAACAAGGAAACTATGCATTGAAAACAGAATCTGTCAAAAACAGAACAGTCTGTAATGATCTGAATTGTTCTCATACTTATACACCTCTAAAAATTCTTAAAAATCAGTAAAACATAGATAATTTGGATATAAATCATGTGCAAAAAATTTATATCAAAATCACATTTGAATGAATTTTACAAATTCCTGGACTGAGCGCAAAAGTTTCTATTTTTGCACAGATTCAAGTCAACTATCATCCACACTATCCCAAAGGCTTTTCTTAGCACTTTATTGAAACAAAAGCAATAAAACATGCTTACTAGAGTAGCATAATCATTTGAACACATAAAAATAGTAGTGGTAAATGTTGGTTTGTCTTCCAACAATCGCTTTTCTTTAATGCCTCTTCTAGGCATGATGATTTCAATGATGCTCGTATAAAAGATAAGAATTGAAACATAAAGAGAGCATCATGAATCATATGACAAGAACATTTAAGCCTAACCGACTTCCTATGCATAGGGATTTTTTGAGCAAGCAATTTATGGGAACAAGAATCAACTAGCATAGGAAGCCAAAATAAGCAAAACTTCAAGATTTTCAACACATAGAGAGGAAACTTGATATTATTGAGATATGTAGAAGCACATGTTCCTTTCCTATAATAATTTTCAGTGGCATCATGAATGAATTAAACAATATAACTATCACATAAAGCATTTTTTTCATGATCCACAAGCATAGAAATTATATTACTCTCCACATAAGCAAATTTATTCTCATTCATAGTGGTGGGAGCAAACTCAACAAAATAGCTATCATGTGACATTTTATTGGCATAACCAAATTCAAAATTAAAATCATGATGACAAGTTTCATGGTTATTATTATTATTTATAGCATACATGTCATCACCATAATCATCATAGATAGCCACTTTTTTTTATCATAGGCAATTGAAACCTCTTCCAAAATAGTGGATTTGTCACTAAATAAAGTCATGACCTCTCCAAATCCACTTCATTAATATAATCATCATAAATAGGAGGCATGCTTTCATCATAATAAATTTTCTCATCAAAACTTGCGGGACTAAAAATATCATCTCCATCAAACATAGCATCCCCAAGCTTATGGCTTTGCATATCATTAGCATCATGGATATTCAAAGAATTCATACTAGCAACATTGCAATCGTGCTCATCATTCAAAGATTTTATGCCAAACATTTTATTGAATTCTTCTTCTATCAATTGAGCACAGTTTTTCCTTTCCATCATTTTCATGAAAGACATTGTAAAGATGAACAACATAAGACCACCTCAAGTCCATTTTTGTAGTTTTATTTTTATAAACCAAACTAGTGATAAAACAAGAAACTAAAAGATTCAAAATTCAAGACCTAAAGATATACCTTCAAGCACTCACATCCCCAGAAACGGCGCTAGAAAAGAGCTTGATGTCTCCTACACAACTTGTTCTTGTAGACTCATGTTGGGCCTCCAAGCACAGAGTTTTGTAGGACAGTAGCAATTTTCCCTCAAGTGGATGACCTAAGGTTTATCAATCCGTGGGGGGTGTAGGATGAAGATGGTCTCTCTCAAACAACCCTGCAACCAAATAATAAAAAGTCTCTTGTTTCCCCAACACACCGAATACAATGGTAAATTGCATAGGTGCACTAGTTCAGCAAAGAGATGGTGCTAAAAGTGTAGTAATGATAGTAGATATTGATTTTTGTAATAGGAACAATAAAAAACAGCAAGGTAGCAATTGATAAAACGGAGCACAAACGTATTGCAATGCCTGAAAATGAGGCCTTGGGTTCGTACTTTCACTAGTGCAATCTCTCAACAATGCTAATATAATTGGATCATATAACCATCCCTCAACATGCGATGAAGAATCATTCCAAAGTTCTTATCTAGCGAAGAACATAAGAAGAATTGCTTGTAGCTATTCTTTCTGATCGATCTATCCAAGAGTTCGTACTAAAATAACACCAAGTTATTCTTTCTGATCGATCTATCAAGAGTTTGTACTAAAATAACACTAAGTTATTGTTTCCGATCGATCTATCAAGAGTTCGTACTAAAATAACACCAAAGCAAATTCAGATTCATAATACTCAATCCAACACAAAGAACCTCAAAGAGGGCCCCATGATTTCTACCGGAGAAACAAAAGCGAGAATGTGCATCAACCCCTATGCATAGATTACCCCAATGTCCCCTCGGGAATCCACGAGTTGAGTGCCAAAACACATATCATGTGAATCAATATGATACCCCATTATCACCACGGGTATTCATAGCAAGACATACATCAAGTGCTCTCAAATCCATAAAAGTATTCAATCCGATAAAACGAAATCTTAAAGGGAAAACTCAATTCACAACAAGATAGAGAGGGGAAAAACCATATGATCCAACTATATAAACAAACTCCACGATACATCAAGATCGTGACATCTCAAGAACACGAGAGAGAGAGAGAGATTAAACACACAGCTACTGGTACAAACCCTCAGCCCAGTGGGTGGACTACTCCCTCATCATCATGGAAACCATAGGGATGATGAAGATGGCCTCCGGTGATGATCTTACCCTCCGGCGGAGTGCCGGAACGGGGTATAGATTGTTTTTTCGTGTCTACAGAGGCTTACGGCGTGGAACTTCTGATCTAGGGTTATTTCTGATGGTTTCTCTATTTATAGGATTTTTTGGCATTGGAAACACGCGGAGATGGGCCACGAGGAGGGCACAACACACCAGGGCGCGCCTGGGCCCCTGGCGCGCCCCGGTGTTTTGATCCCTACTGCTTCACCTTCTGGTCTTCAACGAAGCTTCGGGGGTCTCTTTTCTTCCAAAAAAATCGTCAAAAAGTTTCAGCTCATTTGGAGACATTTCATTTCTGCACAAAAAACAACACCACGGTAGTTCTACTGAAAACAACGTCAGTCCGGGTTAGTTCCATTCAAATCATAGCAGAACCATATAAAATTATTGTAAACATGGCATGAATACTTCATAAATTATAGATACGTTGGAGACGTATCAGTCCCTGATCTTGATCGTACACATTTGTGTGTATGATTAGTGTACGATTGAATCGGGGGCATCACTAGTTGGTATCAGAGCCGACTGCCTGTAGGAACCCCCTTTCCAACTCCTTGGCCGAAGTTGAGTCTTGTCTTTGAAAACCTATTTTACTAACATGGCTGTGTGGCTTACGGGCCCACGTCGCCAAATGGGTGCTACTAGGATCTTTTACTCCTCGTCTATACCATGGGACTCTGATCTCTCTTCTATTCAGGTTAAAATTTTTGCTGACTCTAACATTAGATTATCGTAATCACATCCACTCAGAGGTTTGTGTTACCTCTTTCCCGAATTAAGGACCAGGGCCCGCTTCACAATATTCACTGACCGCAGAATCCTCATTTCGAGGGCACCCTACATCGTCACTTGCAAATCCTTCGCTCCAGTTGTTTTTCTTCGACGTTGATATAGCCTTTGCTATGTCCCATTGTTGTATCCCTCCATCGCGTGCAAGAGTGCCGCCTAGTATGTCTAGGATGTTTCTCTTGTCCGAACTCTTATGAACAACGTGTAATTGGCTCCGTATATGTATTTGTATGTCTTCAATGGCTACTGCTTTGTACATACTGCGCCTTTGCTCATTGTTTAGGTTACCTCATGAATGACTCCATACACTTCCTCTACCCCTTGCTAAACTACCCCCTGTTGCATACATTTTTTTTGAAAACTGATGACAGTGAGATTCTCTCACTGCCTTTATATTAAATATATAAGGTTAGGGGTTAGAGTGTCCAGCACTATACAAATTACATAGTAGGGGGGGTGGGGGAGGGGTGGTTATCTAAACAACCAGGAAAACAGCACAATCAAAGCAAATTAACTATTGAAAGGATGTAGGGGCCTTGGTCCTGCTTTGACCGATGGACCAGCATAGCAAAGTCCTTCTTGAATCTGTTCCTCCAGGACCCAAAAGAAGGTTGTATCCCTCTGAAGTGCTTTCATTCCTCTCCTTCCAGATCCCCCAAGCAGCTACATCAAAAACTTCTAAAAACGTCGGCCTTGCCCATCTGTTATGCCCCTCATGCATCATTCTTATCCAGTCAGTGTCGTTTGGCCAACGTATGCCCAGTGCATCCCAGCATCTCTGACTGAAGGGGCAAGTGAAGAAGAGATGAACAATGTCTTCCTCCGGCAGGTGGTTGCAAAGTAGGCAGGTATAGTCATCATCCTAGATCCTGAAATGCCTTTTCCTGAGCATATTCTTGGTGTTCAATCCACCGGACAACAGCAGCCACAGGAACACCTTCCATTGCATGGTGCATTTGGAGATCCCCAGGGTTTCTGACTGCAGATGAATCACCTCATTCTTAGCCTCCAAAGATAGAGGCAGGAAAAACACATCTCCCAATCTCTCAGAAGACAGAAGATGTCTCACAGATATGTCAGGGTCTTTAGCAAAAGAAAAAGCTCTCGGGCATCTGTCCTAAAAAATATCTGTATTCCAGTTGTCCTTCTAAAACAGTATCGTTTCACCAGCAAACACCTCTGATTTGGTGACCCCTCTGTATATATCAGATAAAGACATGAGATCTCTCCACCAAAAGGATCCACATGGGTCAGAAGCATGTGGTATTTTATCCGCATAGTAGGTATCCCAGATCAGATTGACCCACGGAACATCATGATTGTTATAGAACTTGTGAAGTTGTTTCAGCAACAGCCCTTGGTTTTGGTCTTAAGATCAATGATCCCTAAACCACCCTTACTTTTGGGTTTGCACACCATATCACAAGCAGCCAGCGAGCTGCTCTTAACCCCATCATCTGACTTCCTCACCCAAAGACATGATCTTCCTCACCCTTACTGTTGCATACATGGCCGGAATGATACAACATTGAGCTCAATCGCCAGTTCATGAAAGGAGTCATGGCTCAGTTCCCTCGTCCCAATATGAATCAGCAGCCAACCCCAGTGATTCTGCAAGGCTTTATGTGTCTCAACCCTGTCAGCTACCGCAGCTCAAGTCAGCCCCTTGATGCTGATGACTGGCTCGGTGACATCACTTTCGAGCTAGAGTCTGCTGATGTATGCCAACTATGTCATCTTCGGGGATTATTACCTGAAAGGTCCCACTACTCAATGGTGGGACAGCCACAAGCGTTCCTTACCTGTTGGAACCGCCATCACTTGGCCAGAATTCGAAGCTAAATTCCGCGGGCCAATGTTTAACAACCATGGTTAGTCACAACGTCCCCGTTGAACTTGAAGGGATGGAATTCCATGTTTCCCCCATTGTTTTGAAGTCATCCAATATAGACCTCATTCTGGGACTGGAATGGTTGAAAACACATACCGCTTCTATCATTTGCACCACTAAAACCGTCCATCTACTACATCCTTCGGGTGAGATTGTAAGCTATCATGCTCATCTTGTTCGAAATGCCGAAGCACGGATTTATTCCTTGAATGCGTGAAACGCTTCTCCTGTTGTGAGAGTTGAAAGCGCTCCAGTCGTTTGTGAATTCACAGATGTCTTTCTAGAAGGACTACCTAGTCCATGACCTTGAACTTGCTGCAGTTAAACTTGTACCAAAGTTATGGCGGCATTTCGTTTTTGGCACTCGTTGCGAGATCTTCACCGATCATTAACGTCTGGAGTATCTATTTACTAAGCTAGATCTAGATCCATTTAGCAGCGATGTATGAAAACAGTCACAGACTATGACTACGGTATTTCTTATAGGCTAATATCATGGCCGATGCCCTGAGTCCCAAGTCTTATTGCAACAACCACATGGCTTATAAAGCTCAACCCCTGCAAGGTGATCTCACTTATAGAGAGCATCCGGTCTGAGTTCTCGATCAAGCTAAAAGTCACACCCGTTAGAGGGCAATCAAATTTCTTAAAGTTCAGTGGTCAAATCATTTTGAAGATGAAGCCACTTGGGAACGCGAGGACCATCTTTGTGATGAATACCCCACTTTGTTTAATTCTACCTCCTAAATCTCGGGACGAGATTTCTTGTAGTGGTGGAGAATTGTGATGCCCGGATAATTAAGCTACAGTAATCTCCCCCTAATGGTGCCATGTCATCAATATTGACTATGTCAAATTGCCCTTGATAAAGATCCAAGCCGAATTCAAAATTCAAATTTCAAGTAAGAAAATTTAATTCACAAATAAGAAAACTAAAAAGTTCATTTGATGGCAAATAATCCCTAGTTAATTATGGTGAAGAAAAACTAGGTCACTAGTTTGCCTATTCAAAATTTATCACCCAAAAATTGTGACTAAAACAACCACTTTAATCCATTTGCATTTATGCAAAATTCAAATGAATTCAAATATCTCTCAACTTTTTGTTGCAGTGCCAAATATTGCAATGTATGTATGTGGACAATTTCCATATTTTACAAAAGTCTTTTGGTTACTAATTAAATGCAAAACAGAAGCATAAAAGAAAACAAAATCTAACCTGCTGTGCACTTGCGGCCTTTTGGCCACCCTATGGCCCAGCCCATCGGGGCTGGCCTTCCCCTTACCTCCCGCGAGTGACAGGAAGAGCCTGAAGGCCATGTTCATCGCCCGACCCCCCCTCGCCACTGTAGTTTCCCCCGGATGGATAAGAGGAGCCACCGCCCCCTCTCACTCCCTCCCTCAAACCTTAACCCGCTTATCCACTTCCCCTCGCCCCCTCACTCGTTTAGGGGCTCGCCCGAGGTGCCCACGGCCGCACCATTGTCGTTCACGTTGCCGACGTGCTTCCCTCGTCGCATCTCCGTGTCTAGGAGCATTGCCAGAGGCCGCTGCTTCTTCGCCATCCACCAAACCAAGACAGAGAGCCCCACGGTGCCGGATCCATCACGTTCCACTCCGCCACGGCCGCCGTGTTGTCGTTCATGTTGCTGACGTGCTTCCCTCATCGCATCTCCGTGTCTAGGAGCATTGCCGGAGGCCGCTGCTTCTTCCCCGTCCACCAAGCCAAGCCGAAGAGCCCCACGGTGCCGGATCCATTGCCTTCCACTTCACCACGGCCGCCACACTTTGCCGATCGATCCGCTCGACCTCGGCCACCTCCAGCCTCACCGAGACGCCCGCGACAATTTCTGTGAGCTCCTGGTCCCTCGCGACCTCTCCCCTATTTTCCTCGCGGCGTAGCCGTCGCGCCCACCTCAGCCCTGCCGGCGCACGCGCCCGTCACGCTCACCTCGCGTGCGGGCGCTCGTGGCCGTGTTCCCCTAACCCCGCACGCCCCCGTGCGCGCCCACGCGTGTTCTCGGCCGCTCGCGTCCATGCTCCCCCGCGTAGCCCCCGCGCCTGCGCCGCTCTTGCATAGCCTGTGCCCCGCCACCCGGGCTGCGACCCCCACACCACCCCCGCTACCGCCTGCACACTGCAACGCACGGGCCCCGGGCAAGCTCGTTGTAGCCGTGCACATGCCCCCCTCACGCCCTCTGCCTCGCCCCGCCTCACCCCGACTCACCCTTCACCACGCAGCCATGCCTCACCGGGTGGGCTTAGCCCATGCCCGTTGAGGCACCCACGCACCTTCTGCCGTCGCCCGTTTGGCCCCACAGGCGGTGACCAAGGGGCCCCACGCCCCTCTTCCGTAAAGAAAGAAGAAAATAACTAATAAAAATTACTTAATTATTTAATTAGTGATATAATTAATTAACTTAATTAAATGTGCTTAATTATCCTAATTAACTAGATTAGTTAATTTAAATCTTTTTAATTAGCTAAGTCGATGACAAGCGGGCCCCGACTGTCAGTTTGACCAAGTGAACTGCACTGTTGACTGCTGACATCATGATGACATCAGGCTGATGTCATAATTTAATTTTTTGAATTAAATTAAATAATAATAATTTCAGAAAATGTTTAAAACTTAGAAAGTCATTTAAAATAATGCTTCTACATGAAAGTTGCTCGGAAAAATATGACGAATCCGAATATGCCCACTGTTCATTTGTCACATGCCCCTAGCATAGCGAACATGGAACCATCCTCCTCCGTTTCATCTGTCCAAAAATCCCAAACTCCGGGAAAACATTCCCGGGTGTTTTCCCCCTTCGCCGGTAACGAGTAATACTGCATTAGACACCCCTATCACCGCTTATTGTCATGCAAGGTTTGTGCTTTATATTTACTGTTTCTTCCCCCTCTTCTTCTCAAGTAGACCTCGAGACCGCTGCTGATACCCGTGTGATCGACTACGTCACTGATGACACTTCTTCCCTTTCAACAGAGCTTCTAGCCAAGCAAAACCCCCTTGATTATTCTGATATCGCCCATTCCATTCTCTCTCATGCTTGCACTAGATTTTGTTACTGTTATTGATTGCTCCTATTCTGATGCATAACCTGCTTTTGTAACCTGCTCATTGTACCTTACGTGCTTATCCTAAACTTCTTAGTATAGGTTGGTTAGTGATTCGTCAGTGACCCCTCACCTTGTCCCAGTTGCCTTGGCTTGATAACCGATGACTTGATCAACGTGATCGACATCCAAAGCCCGACACATCACATCACACCCCCTAGTTGTACGACTCTGCAGAGCTACTATCGAGTGCCGATGGTGATACCTCGTAACGTACTCCTGATGATAACTCTGTAGTGTAGTTATTCGGTCGCCGGATAATTAAGCTAGAGCAATCCCCTGTTAATGTTGCCAGGTCATCGCTTTTACTGTTGATAGAAATCACGTTGATTCAAAATCGGTTCAAATTCAAATTTAAAATAAAGTCAAAAATAAAAGTTTTCAAATGTCAAAACTAAAATGTGCAAATTGTGGCAAATAATTTATAAGTATTATTAGTGAAGAAACCAAATTGTTATAAAATGTTTAAGTGCTCAAAAAATAATTAAAACAGTGGCATTCACTATTAATTAAATGGCTTTTAAAAGATTATAAAATTGCAAACTATTTTATTTGGGTGCCCAATTTATTGTAGCAGGGGTGTAATTAGTAACACCAATTTAGGTGTTGTTCCTACATTTTTATAAAACTAATATTTAAAAATAAAAGAAAGCTGGAACTGTAAAAAAGAAAAACAAAAAAACCAAACAAGAAAAGAAATATTGAAAACTGAGCCCTCCCCTCCCCAAGTGGGCCTGGTGGCCCATCTGGCCACCCCCCGCCGCTCGTCCCCTCCGCTACAGGGATGGGGGGTTGCCGTGGCGGCCATCCATGACACCATGGCCATGGTGGCGGCCATCGGCGGCCCCGTCCCGCCTATTTATCCGGAGTCAAACCCTAACCCCCTCTCCTCCCTCGCGCCCCCGTTCACTCTCCCTCATCGACGTTGCCATGCCCGCGGACGCTGAGGCCACCACTCTCGTCCCCGTCGCCTCGCCTCTCCGGCCGCTTCCTCGACGGCTCCACCGAGCCTCGATGCCTCCTTGCCCCTGCAAGCACACATGAGGACCCTCCCCCCTCGTCTTCTCCCAAATTTCTGTCGTCGGCCACCCCACCTGATTCGAGCCGTCAACGCGCTCCGGCATCGCTCTACTCTGGTGCTGCCCCAGCAGCGCCTGCTCAGCCCCCGCGTGCGACCCCCTGCCCCTGCAGCACTCATGCTCGCACCTGCAGCACCTCGCCGCCGCGCTGCACACTCCTACTATTGCTGCCACGCACGGCCGCCGCAGCCCTGCCCACGGTCAAGCCGCCCGTGGCCTCACCCTGCTCGTCCTCGTCTGCGCGCCGCATCTGCAGCCGAGCCCTGCCTTGGCTCAAGCTCGCCGCCCGGCGCTCGCCTCGGCAGGCCATTGCGCCACCAACGCGGTCGCGTCGCCCTCCGCTGCGGCGCTCGCTGGCCGTCGCCGGCGCCAGACTCTGCCCGCCGCTCGCCGCTAACCCCACGGCTCCGCCCTACCGCGTTATGCACCGCCTGCACGCCCTTTGGCATCCGCGCCCTGGGCCTCCCTCACTCGCACCCACCTCTGCCTCGTGCCACTCGGCTCGCCTAGCCACCATCCGTCGCTCGCCCACTTGCGTCGGCGCCCGCTGCCCAGCTCCGCATCGCCATTGCGGGCCCAGGCACGCGCGTCTCGCTGCCGCAGTCGCCCCGTGCTGGCCGCTCTCCCCCGCCACTGCTGCCCTACTGCTGGTAGTCGTCGCACGCTGTTGCCCCGTCCCACTCCACCGCGGTCGCCTGCCTCCGCCGGTTGCGCCCTCGCTAGCTCCCCCACAGCCAGAGGCCCCCATCTGCGACCGCCCTCACCGAGGCCATGGCCTCCGCCGGCGCCCTCGATTGCCCCCGTGCGGGTGCACGGGCGCTCGCACCCATGCGCCCAATAACCCGCCCTACTAGGCCCGTGTGCCACTGCCATATGGGGCCCACACCCCAGAGAGATAAAAAAAGGGGTCTAAAAATAATAATTATAATATAATAAATTGATTGATTAACCTAACTAATTTATTGGTTAACCTAATTAATTGGTTTAATTAAACTAATTACTTTGTTAGTCTAGTTAATCAACTAATTACCTAATGTGTGCCCCACCCCCTGTTGACCAGTCAAACTTTGACTGGTCAACTCGGACCCCCTGGCCGACTTGTCATCCTCTGTGTACACTATTGTGTACACAGAGTTGGGTGCACCTAGCATTCTAGCATTTATTTTTGAATTAAAATATTTACAAAAAATGTTTAAATCTTTGAAAATTAATATAAATTAATCTGTAACTCGGTTGAAAAAGTTTTGTACATGAAAGTTGCTCCAAAAGATGTGACAAATCCGAATATGCCCTCCGTTTGTGTGTCACGCTTCCCTAGCATAGCGAGCATGGAACCCCCCTTCTGTTTCATCTGTCCGAAAATGCCAAACTTGGGAAAACTTTCCCGGGTATTTTCCTCCTTCGCCGGTATTGTGTAGCCTTCCGTTAGAACACCCCTAACTATGTGTGTAGTCATGTCATGCATCTGTGTGCTTTTTATTTACTGTTTCTTCTCCCCCTTCTTCTCCGGTAGACCCTGAGACTGCTGTTGATGCCCCTGTGATCGACTACGTCACCGAAGACCCTCCTTCCCTTTCAACTGAGCTTCCAGGCAAGCAAACCCCCCTTGATCATTCCGATATCGCCCATTCCATTCTCTCTCATGCTTGCATTTGATTTTGCTTGTTTGCTCCTATTCTGATGCATAGCCTGCTTTGGTAACCTGATGTTGTACCTTACCAGCTTATCCTAAACTACTTAGTATAGATTGGTTAGTGATCCATCAGTGACCCCTCTCCTTGTCCAAGTTGCCCCGGCTTGTTGACCGATGACTCGATCAACGTGATCGATGTCCAGAGCCCGACACATCAGTTCACCCCTTTAGTTGTACGACTCTGCAGAGCTACTATCGAGTGCCGAGGGTGATACCTCGTCACACACTCCCGATGTTAACTCTGTAGTGTAGCTATTCGGTCGTGGTCATCGAGGGTGATTCCTCATTCACCACCCCCGATGACGACTGTCGTGCAACCCCTTAAGTGTTGACCTCGAGGGTGATTCCTCCTATGTTCACCTTGATGATTACATCGAGTGTAATCCCTCGGGTTTTCCCCTGGATGTTTGGACACACCGTTACCCTGACTTACTTTAGACCCTTGTTAAAGTCGGGCGGGCCTAGTGAGCACCCACGAGAGATACCTGTGAAAGTCGGGCGGGCCCGGAGAGCACCCGCGAGATGTTATGATGGCAGCTGGCTATTTAGTGATATCACCCAGGAGGGGTGGTAGTTCCGGACTTGTCTTGACAGTCGTCACTTCTTTTAATAATGCACTAACATGCTTGGGTATTTGATTTGAGTTGGCCACTGGCCTATACGCACTAATCACCACGCGGGAAAGATATGGGCACTCGACATGGTAGTATCAGTTGAAAGCTCTGTTAGATGTCCAGTTCAGCATTGTGGCATGGGCAGATCATGCCAGCCATCCGTGGTGGTGCTGGTATCCACCCTGCGCACAACGACCCGGAGTGCAAAGGGCGATGGGCCCAAGACCCCGGAGCGCTTAGGATGTAGACCTACGGGGACCTCTCTATGGAGCCTAGGTAGGGCTGTGACGTGTTGATCTTTCTAGGCCGGGCATTGACCAAGTGTGTTCGGCCAGAGTAATCAAGCGTGTTGGAAATGTGGTGCACCCCTGCAGGGAAGTTTATCTGTTTGAATAGCCGTGTCCATGGTAACGGACGTTCGAAGTTGTATCTTGATCTATTACAACTAGAAATGGATACCTAAGGCATGTGATGAATATGTTGGCTCCGGGATTGCTTTCTCGCAGGGAGTCGAGGAAGGATGTCTAGGCATTAATACTACAACATGCTTGTTAATTATAAAAATGCTATTTTGTACACTTCTGAATGCGGCAAGATGCTTGAAGATGCTAGTCTTTGATAGGCTAGACTTTCCCCTCTCTTCTAGCATTCTGCAATTCAGTCCACAAATAAGCCCATTCTTTTGATACCAACTCATAATTAGTATAGTTCTGATATAAGTCTTGCTAGTACTTTGGATTAGTACTCACTACTGCAGGATGCTGCTAACGCGACACTACAATCAGAGACCCTTCGACGAAACTGTGTGCAATGCAATAATCGCAAGCGTTGGTGTAAAAAACTGTCAAAAAGGTGCAAAACATTTGCAATGGAGGATGCATAAAAAATGGTTCAGATTTTAGTTGCGTGTGCGATGCAGGGCATATGGTTCAGTTCAATTAACTATTTGCGATGATGAGGAACAAAAGAAACGGGCAGCCAGATGAAGGTGTGCATGATATACAGCATACGGTTCACTCAGATGAACTGTTTGTGATTAGGCAACACAAAAGAAATGGTCACCCAGATCAAGGTGTGTGCGATATACGGCATGCGGTTCACTCGGATGAACTGTTTGCTTTGAGCCAAGAGAACATAAACGGTTCAATATAACAAGATGTGTGTGATACCGACAAACAGGTCTGTAATCAGAAATCTGTGCGAAGACCGATAATACACAGATGATTGCTGCTAATAAGCCATGTGTGTTGTGGGCAAACGCTTGGTGGTATACAATTGTCAGTGATTGATGAAATCATCACCGACGGGCTCCCAAGTATGGTCCGTGTGCGATGTCATTGCACACAGAACAACAACATGTGTACTTACAACTTATAAGGACTTGATTCCATAAACAGATTGAACATCGAATTACATATGTGGCTAGTACACACATGACCTTTGCACACACGAAAGTACGTTCCAAAATGCCTAGGAAACTCAAATAATGTATAAAACGGCAAAATGAACCATGAATAATTTCATATTTTTAGGACGACACTACTATATATAGTTGCATGTTGCCTCTATAATATAAATCAAGGCGGGAAGAGACAGCGTATGTCGTTTAGCACACATAGGTGACAAAGTGCCTCTCGGGACCATGAGCCTTTTTGAGAGAAGCTCCGGTTTGTAAGAAGTTTGTACCGAAACTTGTCCCAAATTGGACTAATTTTTTACCACAACATGTTGGTGCTATGACATAACACCATGCCAAATTTCATGATTTTGAGGCGAGTTTTGGATTTACAGTAATTTTAAAACCAGGTTTCTCAATGTTTACTGTCGAGTCGGCACCGCCCTGAATAGGCTTTTTCCTCGTGGGTCCCAAATGACAAATCCGACTCTGTGACTACCATGCAGCTTTTCTTATTAAGAATTACAACCCATTTGGTGTGCATGCTAAAAATAAGTTTGTGGGTGCTGGTGGGCACTAAGAACTTGCGGTTCTATAATGAACAAAGATCTCCAGGATCCCGCGAGAGTGATGTTCTTTCCCTATGTTTTGAATGCTAATAAAATTTATGTCTTAATTAAAGAAATGTCAAGCCATTGGTCCAGTATGAAAGAAAATATGGGTCAAAGCCGAGTTGAAAAGGGCAACAATATCTAAATCCAGCTAACAAACAGTACAAAAGCACGAGGATGAATGGCTCATCAGGTTTAGACAAAATCCAGATTGAACAGGACAATGACATCTAACTCAACCAAAGTTTTCGGCAGTCACAATCAAATGGATCAGTCTGATCCATAAAATCAAGATGCCCGGCCAGATATTCTACTGGTCCATGATGACAAGCTGTTGTAAATAGAAGCCGAGCACGATCAGAACCCTTAGGTCCACCTGAAAATTTATTTTTATGTTGTTCAACACTTGCAGCTGTAAGAAATTTCTTGTTGAAAAACTTAATCCTCGCGGACAATAGTGCCCTCGCGTTCAACATGAATAATGTGACAAAGCTAGTGTTTTCATTGTTGGATGCATATCCTTCTAGTGTTACTGTCACGAATGTCATGAGATCTGAGAAAATCCCAGTGCTTCTTGAACCATCGATCGGTTATACCTTTTTCTCCATGTGTTAGTGCCTAAATAGAGATAAAGATTGAAAACAGTTAATGTCTAAAAAATATTATGTTGAGATAGTGATAGCTGAACGATTAATTATAGTACACTATATATATGGGCTTTCAATGTGTGTGAAATTATCACCTTTATATACAAATTCTCCAGACATGGAAAGCATTGCAGCAAGGCAATAATGATGTTGAGATCAAAACACCACATACTGATATATATGGTCTTGACGGAATCCACCACCACTGATTGGATAAACATGCACTTCATTGAGGATAGAACTTAATATTAGCACTGAAAGTGTACTCCAAGATGATACTTAACTTATGCGCACAAATGAAAAAATGCAAATTACAAAAGTGTATGTGAATAATATATAGTACCTCAATAGGTGTGGAGGCGAACACCATCTCGAACCTTACAAACGGATCACTAATTGCACCCAAGGTCTCCAGTTTAAGCGCAGAGACCACAATTATTTGTGAAGGTTTATAACAACAATCAAGGAACAACTTTTGAAGTGAAGGGCGTTGAGGGAGTCCTGGACTAGGGGGTGTCCGGATAGCCGAACTATCATCTTTGGCCGGACTCCTAGACTGTGAAGATACAAGATTGAAGACTTCGTCCCTTGTCCGGATAGGACTTTCCTTGGCGTGGAAGGCAAGCAGAAAGATAATGGAAAGTTTCCCGAAATGAGCACTAAAGACTTTTCGAGAAATCTCCTCCAAATCACCAGTATGACTATCGAAATCGTGAGCATCAGCATGTAGGTTCCAGATCCAAGTGGTAGTATCCGGGCCCTTAGCTAGTGTTCTTGAGAAATGGCCGGGTCTGGCCCATTCCTCAAAAGATGTTTTTACAGGATCCCTATCCACAACAATTTTTACTTCTGGTTCCGTGAGCGAATAATCATTAAGTCCTCCTCTTTCCGGACAAGACATACAAAGAGACCCGCCAACTGTCTTTTTAGTGAATCTTTGAAAGATATAGATTTTGAAAGATAGATTTTGAAAGATAGATTTTGAAAGATAGATATTGTGATTAGTTCTTTTCTTTACTATCTACCATCCTTATATTTTTAATTAAGTTATTCAAACGATCAATTATATATTGAAGTCAATCCGAGGCAAGAGTTCGGGTCTATTATGACATAAAGATTAGGTGCCTAACGGACATTGTTTATCTTGAAAAACAAATATTTCTCGACGTAAGAAAAAAATCTTTTTTATATGGATATGTAGATCTCCTACCATTGTAACCGACTCTGTGTAACCCTAACCCTATTCGGTGTCTATATAAACCGAAGGGTTTTAGCCCGTAGGACGAACAACAATCATACCATAGGCTAGCTTCTAGGGTTTAGCCTCTCTGATCTCGTGGTAGATCTACTCTTGTACAACCCATATCATCAATATTAATCAAGCAGGAGTAGGGTATTACCTCCATCGAGAGGGCCCGAACCTGGGTAAAAACATCGTGTCCCTTGTCTCCTGTTACCATCCTCCTAGACTCACAGTTCGGGACCCCTACCCGAGATCCGCCGGTTTTGACACCGACATTGGTGCTTTCATTGAGAGTTCCTGTGTCCGTCACCTATAGGCCCGATGGCTCCTTCGATCATCAAGAACGACGCAGTCCTGTGGTGAGACTTTTCTCCCGGGCAGATCTTCAGATTCGGGCGGCTTTGCTGCGGGCCAATTCGCTAGGCCATCTGGAGCAGATCGAAAGCTACGCCCCTGGCCATCAGGTCAGGTTTGGAAGATTAAACTACACGGCCGACATCCGCGGAGACTTGATCTTCGACGGATTCGAGCCGCAGCCGAGCGTGCCGCACTATCTCGATGGGCATGATCTAACTCTGCCACCGAACAGTGTCCTGGAGGCCGCACTAGTGTCCGCTCTGACCATTGATTCGGAGCCGATCTCGCCGATCGAGGATGGTCGGTTGGACACCACCTCGGGGGCTGAAATCTCTACAGCGATCGAGCCGAACACCATCCTCGTCTGTCATGGAGCTCATGACTCCTGTGTGCCGGACTCCTTTCCGGGACTCCGAACCTTCCGCGCCCTGCCGGCCGAATCCGATTAGGCGCCGTTACGGAATTCATCGCCACGGACATCTTTTCAAGACTTCGCCTTTGGCGACATCCTGAATTCACTAAAGTCTCTCTCTTTATCTGGGGAGCCCTGGCCGAACTATGGTCAGGAAGGTTGGGATTCGGACGACGAAGAAATTCAACGCCGACCCACCGCCCACTTTGTAGCCACTGTCGAAAGCTTAAACGACGTGCTCGATTTCGACTCCGAAGACATCGACGGTATAGACGACGATGTAGGAGACAACCATGAACCAGCACCTGTAGGATACTGGACAACCACCTCATCCCATGATGTATACATGGTGGATACACCTAAAGGAAGTAACGACGAGGAACAACGGGACACTACGAAGGATAAATCCCTCGAAAAGCAGTCAAAACGGCAACATAAACGCCGCACCAAGTCCCGCATCGACAAAAACCTAGCCATAGAGCAGGCGAACCGGTGGACGACGAACATGCTACCGAGCAACCGTTCGAACAGGACAACTTGGATGAACAACCCGTCCCCGGCGAAGATAACAGTCCGGATGATCTCACGCCGGACAAATTGTTGGAGCAGAAGAACCTCCACAAAAGGCTCGTCGCCATCGCTGCGTAGCCTGAAAAAGCTGAAGCGAAGCTCAAAACAGCGGAAGATACACTCAGAATCAGATCGAGCAAAGTGCTCAACATCAAGAGACAAATACGGCTGACGATCGCCGAACAAAGAGCTACCCAAAGAGAAAACTACTGCCCGAATTTGATGAAGAGGCCGTAGAGCCCCCACAATCAAAAAGCAAGAAGGCCACCCGGTCGGATGGACGACCCCACGGCAAACAGAGAGCGGCAAATGGCATCGCACATAAGCTGGTACGCGATCCGCATAAGGATTCACATCAAAAGGACGGCCGAGTTAGGTCCATCTATGGGCCGAGAAAGCAAGCTCTTCAAAGCAATGCAACACGCCAAATATCCGAATAGCACGGCAGACCCAAATATAGGGGTGCCGCACACCCCCTATGTTTCACCGATGAGGTGCTGGATAACGAATTTCCAGCGGGATTCAAACCCGTAAACATCGAGGCATACGACGGAACAACAGACCTTGGAGTATGGATTGAGGATTACATCCTCCACATACACATGGCTAGAGGAGACGATATCCATGCCATAAAATACTTACCCCTCAAGCTCAAAGGGCCAGCTCGGCATTGGCTTAAAAGCCTTCCCGAAAACACCATTGGAATTTGGGAAGAGCTCGAGCATGCGTTTCGGGCAAATTTTCAAGGGACCTATGTCCGCCCTCCGGATGCAGACGGTCTAAGTCACATAACTCAACAGCCCGGAGAGTCAGCCCGGAAATTCTGGAACAGGTTCCTCACAAAAAAGAACCAAATAGTCGACTGTCCGAACGCCGAAGCCTTAGCAGCCTTCAAACACAACGTCGGAGATGAATGGCTCGCCAGACACCTCGGCCAAGAAAAGCCGAGAACAATGGCCGCATTAACAAGCCTCATGACCCGCTTTTGCGCGGAAGAGGATAGCTGGCTAGCAAGATGCGCATCAAATGACCCAAGTACATCCAAGTCGAGGATGGGAATGGGAAACCACGACGTAGCAAGGACCAGCGCCGGATTAAGGGGAACGGTCCAAAGAGCGCGGCAGTCAACGCCGGATTCAAAAGCTCACGACAGAACAATAAAAAGCTGCCCCTTAAGTACAATAGCGAGGAGCTATCCAACTTAAACAAAATCTTGGACAAGATATGCCAAATCCACAGTACTCCCGGGAGGGCTGCAAACCATACCCACAGAGATTGTTGGGTCTTCAAGCAGTCCGGCAGACTCAACGCCGAACACAAGGGGCTCGACACACCAAGTGAGGATGATGACGAGCACCACAAGCAGAGCCCCGGAAAACAAAAGAATTTCCCACAAGAGGTTAAAACAGTAAACTCACTTCACGTGATAAAAGGGAAAAACAGCGCGGCGCCCACTAAAATGCGCGCCGCACAGACTACCCTAGCGGAGTACCAACACTGGTTGTCAAAACCAATCACCTTCGACCATTAGGACTACTCCGAAAGTATCCGGAACGCGGGATGGACTGCCTTGATACTAGAACCTATAATCGACGGTCTTCAATTTATGCAAGTCATAATGGACATAGCGATGATTTAAACCTGCTATATCGGACACAATCCGCAACATGGGGATAAACCCAAACAGGATTAGCCATAGCAACACTTCCTTCCAAGGAATAATGCCAGCACATATGCCCATTGTACGGGCTCCCTCATCGCTAGAAGTTGTGTTCGGCTCATCCGACAACTTCCGCCAAAAAAGTTAACCTTCCACATCGCCCCATTCGAAAAGTAGCTATCAAGCACCATCGGGGCGTGAAGCTACCGCTTTTAACATAATACCGCATTATGCATCTCTTACACTTAAAATGCCCGGTCCACGCGGCATCATCTCATTAAAAGGGAGTATTAAGTGTTACTCGAGCACGGAAGAACGCGAGACTGCCTTGACAACCCCACATCAATCCAGCTCCGCTGACCAAAGCACCTGAATAGGTCATTCGAACCCCGGACACGGCTAGACGAGTCCGGCGCCTACTAGCGGCATACCCCCGTACAAGGGGATGCACGCATGTACAACAAGAGACAATAAAGCTTAATTTTATTCACTTTTCGAACCATACTGCTTTATTTAATATAAAGTACATTTTTCACACGATCCTTTTTCTTTTCAACTAAGTTCCTCTCTTTACGGATGAACAACGTGCTACACCCGTCCGAATACGGCACAACGGAGACACAGCGCAGACGCAAGAGGGACCCGTTGCAAGGATTCTTTTCAGATTAAGACCCTGCGTAAACCTTTTTTACTGTCTCTTGTTGATACACATCCCCTGGTTTCTAGCTATAACCGAGGAGGAGGCTGGCGTTTTGGCATCGGCCGCACCAGAATTTTTGCACGTACCTAGACACCAGGGGCTGAGGGCATTATTCTGCCCGTTTTTATAAAGACCGAATACCTTAGGGAGTGTTCGGCGTCTCGAGTTAGGGCCTTATATGCATCAGCTCGAATCATGTCTTTGGTCAAATGTTGGGTTTGCCCGGCTCCCATGTTTTGGTACCTTACGTTCCTGTTATATCGGCTAAGGTAGCGCTTAGGAGAACCACCGCGATTGTGCCCGGTTGAGCTGGGTTGAGCACCTCAGTGGAGAAAGCTAAAACTGACTTTCATGATATAGCGTGAGACTGGTCAACCACTTGATGACCCACCGGAATGTTTAGAATTCCCCCGCATTAACGAAGGACCGTTTTCCGGTCAGGCACATACGCACCCCGAATTCGGGAGAGTGCGGTGCCCTGTGGGCTATATAGTAGCCCCACCATCGAACTCCTATGGCTCGGTGAAAGTGATAAAGCATTATAGTCCGGTTGCCTAGTTTGCTACGCTACCACCTCCTTAATAGGACCAAGACGTTGGATTAAGTGTGAAAAAGCGCCTTCTTTGCAAACACCCCGCACTATGTGCGTGGGGATGAAGTCAAGACTGCCATCTTTCAGGTTATATATACATATACATCAACGGCCAGACAGGAGTAGTTTACTACTTGAACGCACAAGTGTAAAAGCTCTTATATTATATTGAAACGTTGTTTCATAAGTTACACATGTCATTCAAACATAACATCCTTCGAGCACTGCGTCTCTATTAAACAAGCGCTCGACTGGTACTCGGCTTCCGTCCGAATCTAGGGA
The DNA here is from genome assembly GCA_021605145.1 of Aegilops bicornis. Lineage (NCBI taxonomy): Eukaryota > Viridiplantae > Streptophyta > Magnoliopsida > Poales > Poaceae > Aegilops > Aegilops bicornis. The sequence continues at coordinate 497,247,158 of CM038669.1, read as the reverse complement.
CGCAACGTCGGTGGCCTTCATTTCTGCCCAGTATGTCTTGACACGGGCAAGAGCCATACACGCACCCTCAATGCACGTCGACCGCTTCATTGCGTCGATACGCGGTACCGCACCAAGGAACTGCTGCACTAAGCCAAAATAACTCTTCGGCTGAAGTTTCCCCGGCCACAAATGGGTCACGACACGCTTCATGGCAAGTCCGGACAATCGATTCAGCTCGGCCCATTCGGCCAACCGATCGGTTAACAGAAGAGGACGCTCTGGACTATGGAACTGCGACCAAAACAGCTCTTCCCTTCGCGGCCCCTTTCGCCTCGGAAGTGCTCGATCGCGTCCGCGGCACTCGCCGCTAAATCTAGATAAGCATCCTTCGAACTCCACAACCGGTCCAACTGAGCATACTTCGGATACGTGAACTTCCTCCGCAGCAGAAAAGGCTTTCCAGCAGCAACATCCACAGGCTGACGCAGCTCCTCCTTTGCAGCTCTCATTGCGGAGCGGGCATCCTTGGCTTCGGCGGTAGCCTTTTTCAGGTCCTCTTGCTCCGCTTAACGTTCTTTCTCAAGAACCCGGCAGCGGTCGGTAGCATTCTTCAACTTTACGGCCATATCGGCCATTTCATCCTTGCTTCGGCAGTGAGCAGCCCGTTCGGCTTTTAGCTCTTCGGCCGCCCTTAAAGCGGCCGCATTACTATTTCTGGCTTGCTCTTTAGCTCGGGTGAGTTCCGCCCGCAGCTCCTCCACAGCAGCGGCACCACAGGTACGGGCGTCAAGCTCCCTTACCAGGCGTCCGCGAAGAAGTCGCATACCTTGTGACTCGTCAAACCGCTTATTGACAAGCGCGATGTCCGCATCTGCCTCGTTAAGTTGCCGCTTTAGTTCGGCATATTCATCAGTCCGGCTGGCCACTGGACGCCTGCCACCTATTTAGGAGTGGCGATATGTTATAACTGAGATTATGATCCTCGGCACTCTGTCAATTTTGACAACATACCGAGTCTCAGGGGCTACTATCTATACAGGGCGCATTTTATATGCATAACTGTCAGAAGGTACATCATTTTTGCGTTCCTCAAACCCCGTCAGTAAGCTTTTGACGGCTTCGTGCAATCCGCTCTCAGCGGATGCAATTCTTTCAATCACCGCACCCATCAGCGCACGACGATCTTCTGAGATAGCCGCTCGCCCGAGCAGATCCTTCAGCTCCTCCGACCAAGACGCCCGGTTGGCGCGGACCCTCGGCCCCGCCGACTGGGATGCCCTCGCGGCGACACCTCGTGGTCGTCCGCCTGCATGAAGGTGCGACAGGTGGAGGCGTTGGCTCTCCATCATCTCCGGAAGAAGATCCCCAAGACGAGCTCTCGAGAAGGGCTGAGATCCGAAATACAAGGTATAATTTCGGTTATCTTCAGAAATAAATACAGGGATGTCCCTTATTACAAGACCCCTTCTTTTTACTTACGGCTCGCTGGAGGGCTGATCCCCTTGTGGAAATAGTGAGGCTGGGGTACTTCCCAGCGCCGGACTCTCTGACGAAGATTTCTTTCCCCTCTTTGAGGCCTTGACCTCCGGACCTTCCGAAGCGGTCCTCTTCTCTCCTTGGAGGGTGGGACTTTTGATCCCTCCTCACTAGAAAGCCTCGTTAAGTGGAGGCAGTTGCTTCCCGCTCCCCCCTTCGCCTTCTTCAAAAGGCGGCCTTCAAAGATCTTGGTCAAGACGGATCCGGCGTGGTCTCTGGGAGGGGAGCCGGACACCTTATCAACTTTTCCTTCGCTATCCACTCCTGTTCAAGAAACAACTCCTTTAAGGGCAAGTTTATGATAAATGATCGGACAGCCTGTCCGGGTACAGGACTACTTACTTGAGTATCTAGGCGATTGCAGCTTAGTCATGCATCCTCAGTCAGGTCCGGACACTTTTCTTGTGATCTGAAGAACAGTTTATACATCTCCACGGGCGTCGTACCCATAAAATGTTGGAGAGCTCATGGTCCCTCCGGATTAAATTCCCACAGACGGAGGGGGCGATGTTTGCAGGGCAGAAGGCGTCGAATCAATATAACCTGCGCCACTGCTACCAGATTAATCTCTCTTTCTTGAAGGTCTCGAATACGGCCCTGCAACAAAGGAACGTCCTTGGACGGCCCCCAGTCGAGCCCCTTGTTGACCCATGACGCCAGCCGTTGTGGTGGACCCGAGCGGAAGGCGGGAGGTGCCACCCATTTGGTGCCCCTGGGAGCGGTGATATAGAACCACTCCCGTTGCCACAAACCAAGCTCCGCCGGAAAAGAGCCCTCGGGCCACGGAGCATCAGCGCACTTGCTTATGATAGCCCCTCCGCACTCTGCCTGTTGCCCCTCGATCATCTTCGGCTCCACCTTAAAGGTCTTGAGCCACAATCCAAAGTGAGGGGTAATATGGAGGAAGGCTTCACATACGACAATGAATGACGAGATATGGAAGATGGACTCCGGATTCAAGTCATGGAAATCCAGCCCATAATAAAACATGAGCCCCGCACAAAGGGATCCGTGGGAAGCCTAAACCACGAAGGAAGTGAGATACAAACACCACGCTCTCGCCGGGCTCGGGAGTGGGAATGACCTGCCCCGAGCAGGCAGCCTATGCGAAATCTCGCGGTTAGATACTGGCTTCGCAGCTTTAGCACATCTTCTTCTATGACGGAAGAAGACATCCATCGGCCGAGCTGGTCGGAGCCGGACATCGTCGAAGGTCCAAGCGCCTAAATCTGAAGCTTTGGGTGTTAGAACTCGGCGAGGCGAATTCGATGGAGGGTGGAAAAAAGAAGAGGGCCTTGGTCTCATTATAAAGAGGTTGAATACCAAGAGCCCTCCCCGTGGTCGATTGGGACTCGCCTTCGATAGAGGAGGCGTGCCAATGGGCACAGTTGGGTTACCCACGTCCGTATTGATGAGAATCCCGGAATAAGGGGGCACGATCTACGCTTTGATAAGACGTGCCAAGGAAACCGCCTCGCCAAACGCGCTAAGGTGGAACAGTAAAAAAACTATTCAAATAAAGGATTGGCCATGGTGTGATATCACGCCGCGGAATACGTCAACAGATCTGTGCAAAAATTATTCTCTCTACGGTGGTATGTGGAACTTGTTTCGCAGAGCTGGACACTATCCTTGTGTTCAAAACCTTCTATGAAGTATTCGGAGGAGGAACCCGCCTTGCAATGCCGAAGACAATATGCGCCGGACTCGTCGTCATTGAAGCCTGGTTCAGGGGCTACTAAGGGAGTCCTGGACTAGGGGGTGTCCGGATAGCCGAACTATCATCTTTGGCCGGACTCCTAGACTGTGAAGATACAAGATTGAAGACTTCGTCCTTTGTCCGGATAGGACTTTCCTTGGCATGGAAGGCAAGCTTGGCGATACGGATATGTAGATCTCCTACCATTGTAACCGACTCTGTGTAACCCTAACCCTATTCGGTGTCTATATAAACCGAAGGGTTTTAGTCCGTAGGACGAACAACAATCATACCATAGGCTAGCTTCTAGGGTTTAGCCTCTACGATCTCGTGGTAGATCTACTCTTGTACTACCCATATCATCAATATTAATCAAGCAGGAGTAGGGTATTACCTCCATCGAGAGGGCCCGAACCTGGGTAAAAACATCGTGTCAATTGTCTCCTGTTACCATCCGCCTAGACGCACAGTTCGGGACCCCCTACCCGAGATCCGCCGGTTTTGACACCGACAGGCGTCTTCGATGATGAGCTTCTGTCCTTCAAAATGAATTCCAATGCTTACAAGGTGAGACGACTTTATTTTGAGGCAAGGGATATGGATTCCTAGTCCAAAAACAAGCACCAAACGCTGCAGTGCAGGGCAGCTAGAGTGGATGATGTTGTGAAGTGAAGCCACTGACAGATCAACCAACACAAGCGCAAGTTTTTTTAGCAGTGGCAGTCGAAGAATTTTTACTAGATAGTCTGCTAGATGGAAAAGGGTCAAGGTGGCGGTGTGGAGAGAGAGGAGGAAAACCATGAGATGGGCATCGGTGGTGAGGGCACAGATGCAACTCTTGGTTGTAACCTATCGTTGTAGTAATGGTAGAACTCAAGCTGCTGGAGTTTATTGAATTGACGGGATGTCAGCCAGGCGGCCACCATGCAGGGTATGTCCAGCAGGTAGCATGCCGGGATGCAGATGTGTTGAACGGAGCCCTCGTGGGAGGAGATGATGGCTCCGGGGTGTTCAGAATCATCATCAACAGATAGCTGACGACAGTCGAGATTAAGAGGCGCGGTGCACCACAGAGTGCGCCACCGAGATGCGAGGACTTGTGTGCGGCAGCCATCCTTGGTGGGGAGAAGGGATATGATCTCCCCAAGGATGCCGTTTGGGAGATCGCTGATGTGGTCCGCCGGAGATTCTACTGGTTCCTCGTGTCCAGGGGCGCTTCTGGCCGCACAGCCGGATCCAAGATCTACATCCAGTGACGTCGCTGGCCGGAGCCTCATCTGTGTACATACCAATATGAAAGAAAAAAATGGCATAACATGTAGGACATTCGAAATCAATTCTCAAGATCAGGAAGAAAAAAGGCACAAACATATATGTAGGACATTCAAAATCAATTCTCAAGATCTGGCCACGAATTATTAGCACGCAAGCTAACGCTAGTCGGATTATTAGCAAAAATCATTTGTACAGAACAAACAATTAATCACTAACTCTATACGGATAACATTCAAACAATCAATACACGACGTGCATCTAACGGATCTTAATTACTCTGATGTCATGAACTGAGAGAACATAACCATAGGATTTGTATTCTAGAAAAAATATAGAGGGGCGGGGTGTGGGGGGGGGGATTAACCAGAGAAAACACATGATATGTTTGCCTCACAAATGGGTATATAGACGACTAACTGGTTTTCCGTCGGAGTCGCAGTCGTTGTCGGAGTTGCTATTGACCTCCGGCTCCGGCTAGGGGGGGGCACAACGTCGCCGACAAAGAAAAGGTCGTGCTACTGCCTGCGTGAGACCTCTTCGGCGACGACGGAAACCTCTATGGCCAGCTTCACGCATTGCGTGGGTGCTTCACCAGCCCCGGCATCGCCACTCCCTCCGATGGTGCGCTTCGGCGACATCGCCATACACTCCAGAGTCTAGACGCTGGTGACCACTGTGGACCGGGGGTGCGGCCACCTATTATGGCCAGTGGGAGCGGGGCAGGTTGCGGTCAAAAGCTGTCTCGCCTCCCGGTGAGCCTGCGCGGCGGACTTCTGCCATTCCTACCATCATTTCACACAGCTACTCGCACGCCTCCCTGTTAATACACACACCTGCATGCACGCCTCCCGGTATGCCTGCGCAGCAGACTGCTCGCATGTGTCCCGTCAACTCACGCATGCTCGCACGACACACGGGGCGTGTGGCAGCACGTATATTTTTTGGTTTACTTTCTGCCGCTTTACTGCTTAACTGAACCATTTGCGTTGAAGAGATGCACAAATCATGCATTGAACAGCTCGTGCCCATGACACTTGCGCACCGGACGAGTTTTGGATTTACTAGAATTAAAAAACCGGGTACCTCAACATTTTGCCGACAATCAACAGTGCCCTGGTGTTTGAAATTCTTTCCCATTTCTTGGATGGGACCTAAGCATGCACCCAAGGACACATATTTGATTTTCAACCAATTTATATGCACTGGAGCATGTGCATGTATTTAAAATTTGAATTATGCACATAAAATGCCTAGAAAACCCAGTTAATGGATAAAAATGTCCAAACGAACCCCAAAAAATTCCAAAACTTAACACGCCACTCCTATTGTTCTATGTTGACACTAGAAATTTTTTGAAAGCAATAAGAGGCAACGGATATTGTTTTGTCCCAAAAGGTGGCACTTTCCCTACCGAAACCACCAGGCTTGTTGTGAGAAGCTCTGGTTTATGAGAAGCTTAGACCTAAACCTGCCCGAAATGGGATTTTTTTTACCACGGCATGTTGATGTCGCTCCACGATACCATGCCAAGTTTCATGAATTTCATACGAGTTTTGGATTTACTAGAATTTAAAAACCAGGTATCTCAACATTTTGCCGGCAATCAACAGTGCCCTGGTGTTTGAAATCCATTCCCATTTCTTGGATGGGACCTAAGCATGCACCCAAGGACACATATTTGATTTTTCAACCAATTTATATGCACTAGAGCATGTGCATGTATTTCAAATTTGAATTATGCACATAAAATACCTGGAAAACCCAGTTAACGTATAAAAATGTCCGAACGAACCTCGAAAAATTCCAAAACTTAACACACCACTCGTGTTGTTCTATGTTGACACTAGAAATTTTTTTAAAGCAATAAGAGGAAGCAGATATTGTTTCGTCCCCAAAGGTGCCCTGGTGTTCGAAATTCATCCCCATTTCTTGCATGGGACATAAGCATAAACCCATGGACATAAGCAGATAAAAGGTCTAGCAATTCAAACACCGTACATTGCCGCTGTGACCCCATTATGTAATTGAAATCAAGATGGAAAATCAAGTAGATCCCACATAGTTTATTATCACCAACCGTGTGAGATGCAGTACAAAATATCCTGGAGCACCGTCAGTGTATAGTACGCCGATGGCTTACGCGAGAAGGTGTGTCGGCTATAGTCCACAGTATTATTGCCTCGTAATCTTGAAAATATCTACCGCCTAGAAGGTTTTAATGTTTGATAGCACACAATTAGTATGTGCGGACCGTGTGCGATATCTGATACTCCCGATCTGCTTCAATCCCTTGATTCAAATTTTCAGTAGCCCCGGCATTTTACTCCCGCCTCTGCATCCCTCGCAATCTCAAAAATATCTGCTCGCCCTGGATCCAAATTTTCTGTAGCCCCGCCCTGTTACTCCCGCCTAGTAAAATTTTCAGTTGCCGCAGTATTTCCTCAAATACAACCTTGCCCCCCTCCACACACACCACACACTCCCCAAAACCTCCGCTCACACAGACACACACACCACCCCCGAAAGCATTGGTAGGTCGCCGCCATCGCCGGCGCCTCCATCCTGCATGGAGCAGGGGGCCTTCGTACGTCAGCCTAGGATAACACCTGATGCACAATAGGTCCATGATACAGCATCCTAGGTACAAGAATATTCATCAAATACATGTATAGATGATTACATTATTGATGAATACGATTATCTGGCATAGCTCTAAGGCTAGCTAAATGGCGGCGAAAGTCTTGGTTTGGCAGCATAACGACTCTGGCTGAGCTCGACAACTCATAGGACTGGCAAGGTTACAACCTAGTGCGACGAATCAAGCAAACAATCCAGGCACGACCTACAAACTGGCATGACACGCCAGGTCAGTACATTGAATGTACTAGCAAGACAACCAATTACATAGTATCCAAACAAGCAGAAGACAAAGCAAGAACTAAGCGCATGCAACAACCTGCCGCATAACAGAAACTAAGCATGACATGATATTAACAAGAGACATAGATCAAACTAATCATGGACAACATCATTGCATCATTGCAATAACATGCCATATCAAAACATATCTTTAACATGGCATAGCATACCATTTCGAATATGGCATGTCATAGATGCATCTATGAGACATGGAGTCATGCATAAACTATGCTGAAAATAAACTACCAGTTACCTCCCATGAAGACATACTGTATTAACGTTATGCAACAATCTCTTACTCTGTCATGGCTCCTCGGAGCAAACTCATGACTCACCGACACCTCGTCCTGTGATCATATCAAAACATCACCATGACTTCTCACGACTATCTCATAGGCCAAGTCATCACATTTTTTATAGCACCTTATTTATCACATTCGTTATTTCAGGTTTATCCTCCCTTTCGACCGAGACCCGATAGTGTGACCTACTATGAACTTTGCGGCTATCGATAGAATTAATACACGGTCAGCAGAGGTAGCACACTTTACCCACACCACAGAACCTATGGCCTTGCACTCCCATTCGGCTGGACCAACGGCGTTCCGACGAAACCGATCCATTGCCCATGACACTCTCCTGGCCACTCCGACGAACACCCCTTTTGGGCTCAGTCCTGGGTGGCCCCGTGCCTACCGAAGGCATCAACGGCCACCGTCGTGGCAAAACATAAATGGTCCCAAACAGGGACATGAGCTCAAAAACTAACCTGGGCACACAAGGCTTATGTCCGCCTACCTGATCAGGGTAGCGCGTGCCCATAACCTTCCCTCGTTGGAGGCACCAGCGAGAGGCATGACAATAGATCACATTAAGGCCTTCCCATAAAGGCAAATGTGGCTGCACTGAAGAAGTTCAATTTGGTGGCACTATGACTCGATCCCATCGATGACGGAGGAGGATTGTTATTATTAAGTCATCTTATTATCTTCTCCAGCATCATCAACATTATGAGCATATTAGCATGAATATAACAATGAGCATGCAACATACAAATGCTTTTACAAAATACCCAGCTTCTCAAGTGCACAACTATAGCATATGGAACATCGCAATACGAAACAAAGCATATCAACAATTCAACAGAACCATCATAGCATCGATATTACTAGCATGAAGCTTAATTAAAATAGAGGCTTGATCGTATTTATAACGATATTCTAGCTAGCGTGGAAAAAGATATCCAGAAAGTACAAGCATGACATGGCAAGCAATAGAACATATAGCATAACTGAAATAACTGCACACGGGATAGACAAGAACTACTGCAACTACACACATGCAGGGGTCAAGCAAAGCCAACATGCAAGTTAGGGGCCCATGATAAGAGATTGGCTTGCCTGGGGGTCGAGGAATACTCCGGCAAGAAGTGTGATCACCTCGCGGAAATATTTGACGGAAAAAGATTCCCTCTCAGAGAGGCAGGATATAGGGCAAGGGCAAAATGGGTATTTTCAGACTGTGCAAACATAAAGAAAATAGTCCCATCGGAAAGAGCACGACAAACAGAAAACAAGAGCGCTTGAATCACCTCAATTGGAGTCACGGTTGAAAAGTTGTGGCCGTTCGTTCGATAGGCAGAAAAATAAACACAATCTGTTCATTTTTGCTGCTAACGGGTGAACGTTCACAAAATAACCGGTTCGGCCGGCCGGGCTGAAAACAGAAAAAGTAAAATTGAGAATACTTTTTCGCTGAGAAGGAAGCGTAACACGGCTGGGGGCGCTTCCACTTACGCATACATGGCGTCTCCCAGTCGCCGACAGGTGGGGTCACTAGGGGAGGGGCCCGCCTGGCCTGACCTCCTTCAACCTCCTGCTCGGGCGCGCGCCTGGCCGAGGGAGGATATCGCCTCGATGATGATTGCCAGCGCGTCTGACCTCCGTTTGCGACGGGCGACCTGCCCAGATGCTCCGTTTCCGGGGAAGAATGTTGGAAAGGGAGCAGCAGGGCTCGCAGCGGAGAGCGTCTACGGCCACCGGAGAAGATGTAGCTACGGTGGTGGAGAGGAGGGGCTGAGGCTACGGGGAGGTCCGCCGGGCTCCAGGGGTTGAAGTGGTGGAGGAGGAACGGAGGGAGGTGCGCGGCATCGCTGGATTCGAGCGAGACCCGAGGCGGCGGCCGTGGTGATGGTGGGGTCAGGGAGGAGCTCCGGGGCAAAATGAGGAGTGTGGGGAGACATGGAGGAGGGCGGGGGAGCTGCTGATGAGCTCGCACAGGGCGCGAGGGGGCTACTTATAGCCGGGCGAGGAGCACCCGAGCCGATTGCCGCCGAGCGAGTCCGGCCATGGCTCTGCCGGCTGCAGCAGTCATGGGGGGACACGGGAAGACGCCGAGGAGGAAGCTGACGAGCGCCAGAGGGTCATGGAGACGAGCAGAGCTCGAGGACAAGAGGAGGAAGAGTACAGAGGGGAGGAAGGAGACGATGGCCACGGGAGCGCACCGTGCTGCCATTGGAACGACTCGTCGGAGAAGAAAACGGAGGGGGAGAGGGTCCTAGCAAGAAGACGACGTCGAGGGGGAGCTGTAGGATAGGCGCGGACAACCAGAACCGGCCGGAGCAGACGTGCCGACGACAACAGTGGCTAGCCACTGTTTTGGCTGGCATCGCCCGTGGTCAGCACCGGCAAGGCACGCTCTGGCCTCCTTAATGATGCCAGCTCATATATACAGTGCAGTCCGTCCAAGATAGAGCAGTACTGCGGTAAAGAAATGAGCAAAGACACAGGGAGTGGAGTAAACCAAGCAACACAAGTTTGATGTAGCAAACTTGACCACATCCTTGGGATCAAACCAAGGAGGTTAAAAAGTAAACTTGTTTTCTGGGAGCCTTAGGCTAGTAAGGAGTACGGTCCTGGGGATTATGAGGGCATTAGGACAAGAATTTAACATAGTTGCAGTACAAATGCCATATCTGGTCCAAAAACCAAATGATGAAGAAGCACTCACTTGGAATGTCGATTGGGCTAAAACTTGGCAAAGCTTGATGATTTGGACATATATAGATGCTGAACAAATTTCATACCAAATGGACTTGCTAAAATGTTACTTCATTCACAGCTATCCTTTCTGCCCACAAACTTGGGAAAAATCTTGAGGGAAAATGGCTAGATGAAATGAGCCAAAATCTTGTGGATATAGGTTATATGGATAGGAAAAGACTTGGGAAAATTTTCAGACATAATGGTGCAAGATAAACTATACTTGCTTCACAAATTGAAATTTTGGACAGAAACAAAGAATTGATCCTGGGCTCACATGGATGACTGGAATGATATAAATCTTGGAGGAGGGTGATGATATGATCATTAGAGACTGCTGGAAAATTTTCAGCTCATTTTGATCATCCATGAAGGTACTTCCTTCACAAACAAGAAAATCTGAACAGAAACTTGGGAAAATTGCACAGAGAGATAGGATAAAGGGATTGAGCTTATTTTTGGTATACAAAGGTGATTTATCAATGTTAATCACCCTGCAAAATTTCAGCTCAAATAGAATTAGGAATAAAGCACTTCCTTTGCAAAATTTCAGAGAAGGCACAAACTTGCATTGGATCATGTGCCCAATTTTTGAACTGTGGGTCATGAGGTTAGGATGGAACTAGTGAGAATATAGCAAGGGCAAGCTCCACAAATTATTTTGTAAATTTTCCTTGCAATAAAAATGGTAGCCCCTTTGGAAAATGGCAGAAATGCAATATTGGCTTAAAATAGGAAAAGGCAAGTTTCCTTATTTGATTATGGCCAATATTTTGGCCATAGCTAATATTAGACATAAATATCATCTCCACAAATTTTCATGAATTTAGGAGATGGCTAACTATGCCTTTGGATTTTATTCCTCAGAAAGATAAAAGAAGGAAATAAATCCCAAATGGAAAATATTGCATAAGACTTACCAATATGTTTGCATATCCAAGATTTGAAAGGGTAGGAGGATTTCTGAGAAGATTTGGAAGACCAACAGATCAAGATAAATGATGGCTCCTTTGCAAGCACAAAGGAAATATTTAAATTCCAAAAAATGGAATTAGGGTTTTGATGGATTTGAGATGATGCATGTGGGGTCTTGCCCACTAACAAAGACATGAGCAAGGTTTTGAAAGGTTGAAAATTACAAGAATTCTCATAGTCATCCAGCAAACTCAAGAGAAAGATTTTAAAAATGATTGCCTGGAAGGAATAACAACACAAAAATTGATAACCCAATTTTGAGGCTGTTACAACTCTCCCCCCTTAAAAGAATCGCGTCCTCGGGATTCCTAGGGTTACAGCAACAAATGAAAAGACAGCCAGTCCTAGGAAAAACCTCTGGGTTAATTTTAACCCTTTGGTCAGATACAGACGAGTTGGGATACCGATAATTGGTACACCCATGGGGAGATATGGGCAAAAAAGGGTTACCTCCACGGCTAGGGGCACTCGAGATCAGACTCCTGAAAAAAAATGCTGGATGCACCCCAATGAATAGTGGTTTCACCTGCTGACATGTGGGTCCAGGGCCCACTGGCAGCCTCCTTCTTCTACCTCCAGCTTGCTGCTTCTTCTTCGTTGCTGCTCCGTGTGCAGCTTGGCGCATCACGCATCTAGCTCCTAGGGTGATGAGGACCCTAGTACCGTAGTCTTGTGGCGTGCGTGCAGTGCCGTGCAGAGAGCACTCATGTCGTGGGCCAGCACCTTGTTGGCACTGCTCGCGGATTCGCCTCCTGGACGCTGGTGATCGAGCAACGAGTGGTTCTCCTGGGCCTTGCTCACCGTAAACCGGGGTTGGGCTATAATATAAGGTAGCGCAGCGCTCCTCCAAAGCACAAAGACAATGTCGCTCTATTACCTCTTCGGTTTGGGCGAGATCGAGCCGAGCTCCTTCGGCAAGGAGGTGATCTTGGCGGCGCCACGGTTGTTCCTCGCGGTGCTGCTGGGCACGCTAATCGGCTCATCGATCCCGCTCCTGATTCTCATCAGGAATGATCGGGCTCGAGACAACGCGCGGCTGGGTGTAGTGGCTCGAGATGCAGGAGAAGATGGTGCACTGAGTGGTCCTCCGCCACGCTTGATCCTTCGTCGCTTTGTGCCGGTGGAGTAATTGAGTGCTGCGGTGGAGGGCGATGGCGACTTGCCTGAGCCACGCAAGGTAGAGACGATGGTGGTGGGGGTCCAGATGTAGGTGAGGTGGCTGCACCAGCCTCCGTAAGCACACTGGGTACGGGAAAATTTCGTGGATTGCTCCATGAAAAAGTAGGTCTAGAGGTAGAACCGGAATTGAAATTTGTATTGGGGTAGATGTACTGGATCGAGTGAAATAAAGTTGGCAGTGTTCCTCTAGAAATGCAATCGGGAAAAAGAATTAGAGACGAGGAATTGCTAGACGGAAATGTCTTTGCGAGTCTCTGGGTCTGGAAATCTTACATACGTGGTATGTACAAACAAAGATGCACTATTGGAATCAGGATCTCTGCCGTCAGCCAGCTCTTTGACGTCAGCTAGCTAATGGCAGAGACCCTCGTCTTTGCCATCAGCTTGACGAAAACTGATGGCAAAGAATGAGCTGACGGCAAAGAACATGTTTGCCGTCAGCCTGATTTTTGCCGTCCGCTAGCTGACGGCTTAGAAGCTTTGTCGTTAGCTAGCCGACGACAAAGAGGATGGGTAGCCCACTAACAAGAAGAACTTAATGGCCACTTTCTTTGTCGTCAGCTAACGGACGGCAAAGAAAGTGGCCCACCTAACGGCCGTTCTCCTTTCTTTGCCGCGCCATCCTCTTTCTCTCCCCTTTGTCTCTCTACCCTTCCCGTGCCCGAGCCACCCCCGCCGCCGACCCCCAACGCCTGCCGACCCCCCACCGCCCCCATGACCCCCACCGCACCCGACCCCAAGGCCGCCTCAAGGCCAGTCGCCGCCCGGCACTACTCCGCCCGGCGCTTTGTCCGTCTACCGCCCCCACACGCCTTGTCGCCGCTCATCCGCCCCGGTGAGGTTCTGCGCTTTATTTTTTTTCTTTTTTCTTGCTGTTTTAGTTGATTTAGTTGATTTAGTTTAGTTGATTTAGTTGCTTTAGGTTAGTACATTTAGGTGCTTTAGGTAAGTTGATTTAGTTGCTTTAGGTTAGTACATTTAGTTGCTTTAGGTTAATTAGTTGATTTATGTTAGTTGTTAGTTGCTTTAGGTTAGTACATTTAGTTGCTTTAGGTTAGTTGCTTTAGGTTAGTTGATTTAGGTTAGTTGATTTAGTTGCTTTAGGTTAGTAGATTTAGTTGCTTTAGGTTAGTTAATTTAGGTTAGTTGATTAAGTTGCTTTAGGTTAGTAGATTTAGTTGCTTTAATTAGGTTATTATATTGTATATTGTAGGTTAGTAGATTGTAGGTTAGATTTTAGGTTAGTTTTTTATATTAAGAAGAAAATAAGAAAAAGTAGAAGTGAAGAGGAAAAAGGAAAATAAGGAAAATGAAGAAGAAAAATAAGAGAAGAGGAAGAAGGAAAAGAACGAAGAAGAAGAAAAAGAAAGATCGAGGGGGAAATGAGTTTATTTTAGGCTAATTTAGTTTAGTTTAGGTAGCTAGGTTAGTTTCTAGGTTAGTTAGGTTAGGTTACTTATCTTTCGACTAGGTTAGGTAAGTTTCTAGGTTAGTTAGGTTAGGTTAGTTATCTTTAGAATAATTAGAAGGTGTTAGTTAGGTTAGTTACATTTTCTAGGTTAGTTAGGTTAGTTTCTAGGTTAGTTAGTTTAAGTAGTTTGAGGGGTTTTGGTGATGTCATTTTGTTCTCCAAGAGATGATACTTGGCAAGATAACCAAATATGGCATTTTTTACATGCTAGAATTTTCTTGGAATTTATAGAGAATATTTCCTATGTAAATATTACAAAAGCTTGAAATATCAGAAAAGGGGTTTTGGTGTTGTTTTCACCCACAATTTTTTTTATTATGTTTATGTTGTACCAATTTCGTTTACTCTTTGTCATTGCAGGTGTTGATAGATGGTGGGCGCGGGTTGAGAGCGCTCGGAGCCTCCTTCTTCCTCAGCGCGTGCTGGGAGGGGTGGCTATATTCCACCCTAGCAGCTTCGTAGAGTGCTCGTAGACAGCATGGCGACACCTGCGGGCCCTTCTTCTCGGCCGGGAGAGGTCGGGGGAAGACGAAGAGGGGATCCAGAGGTGGACGTGGCGGCGGGAGAGGTAGGAAGGCTGTTGTGCCTTCCTCTCGCCGCCACCTGAAGCAGATTCTCCGGACCACCGGAGTGCTCCATCTCAAGTGGAGCCGTGAGACCTGGACCTGTCTCGGACTCCGGTCCACGAGCCTCGGGTTGACGAGCCTCGTGTCGCCGACCTTCATCCCAGGGGACTCGGGCCCCAAAGTCTTCGTCCCACGAGACTCCGGTCCCAGAGTCTTTGTCCCAAGTGACTCCGGAGACTAGTGGCCATGCAGATGGCGAGGAGACCTGGTCTGACGATAGTTTTAGCGATTGCGAGCTGGTTGAGCAGGGCAAGAAGGTCTACTAACATACGAAGCTCCCGGCCGTGCCGGCGACCCGCGATCAGAGGTGGTTGATTCAGCCTAACGGGGAGAAGTAAGTGCATTTACTTTGTTTTAACCTTTGTCCTTCATGTTTCTTCAAATTAATATCTAATGTGTTGGCTTTGTCATACTGCAGGGGTTGGAGACACCCCGATGGTGTCCGCAGGCCCAACTAGGTCCTTGCACCACTTCCCGGGGTGGGTCATGTTGCCCGGTGAGGGTCAGGCTCCACAGCTAGCAATGACCTAGGAGCTGTACGTGGCTGCCCCGGCCTCGCCAGAGGAGAGGGTCGGCGGTGTCGTGTGCGAGACGGTGGCCGACATTGTGAGGCGGCGATTTTGGGTAATTTCTACTTTACAGACTTAAAAATCAACATTACCTAGTGATTGTACTAATCAGTGTTGTCTTGTTCGATTGTAGACCTTCTACAGGGTTTTTGAGGAACACGAGGCGGAGGCGGCTAGGGTTCTCGATGCCGAGTGCAAGTGCCTACTTCAGAACTTACGACACTAGGCTAGGGTGCAGGCTGTTCAAGACTACTACGCCTCGACTAACATTAGGAGGGCCAAGAAGAAGTGCTGCCGCAAGTATCTGAGTAAGGATAAGTACATGAAGGTAATTACCTATTCTTAAGGCCTTGTACTTAGTTTCCTTGATTTCATTCGTAGGCGTAGCACTGAAATTTCTCTTTGCCAAACTTAGGTGCCCCCGAGATGGTGTGCAGATATGACGGACTGTTGGGAGGCGTTGGTGGATGAGTGGTGCTCTCCCCAATGGCTAGCTGAACACAACAAGGCCAGGGATAAGTGTTTCCAAATGCGAGGTGTGCCACACCATCAAGGGAGCTCCAACTTGTTTGAGTACGGGGATCACTGGGTATGTGGTTTCAGCCCTTAACGATTCATGCAATTTCATTCTTCATGCTATCTCCAGCCCTTAACTAATATGTTGTTCCTCTCTTTTAGGCGAAACACAACAAGAAGGAAGTGCCACCGTTGTACGACCTCTATGCCATGGCCCATATGGCCCCGTTCAAGAAGGCCAAGGCATTCTCTGAGGATGACCTCGATCATCCAGAGAGCTTCACCAACATCTCCTCCCACAACAAGCTCATGAGGTACAGAGACTGGGGGAAGGCGACGGAAGGGGATGACTTCAACACGAGCCAGAGTCCTTTTGATACAGATCTCGTGATGCTACTTGGTGATGGGAGGAAACATGGCTCGGTAGCCATTGGGGATGGACTAATACGTTGTCCTAGCAGTCTCCCGAAGATCAAGAAGCACCACGCGAGGTCTCTCTTCCTGACATACTGCCTCGAACACGACCAGTGGACCTCGCCATCGAGGCTAGGGCCCAGGAGCTTCTGGCGGAGGCAAACAGGTAGGCCAAGGAGAGGGAGACCAAGCTGGAGGAGAGGACAGCTAGGATGCTGGAGGAGGAGAGGAACCGGAAGACGTGTCTCACGGGGCCCTATACGAGCTCCTTGTGGTAAGTTTCTCCTGCTTATTAGCCAAATCATGCATGTAATGTTCGTTTCATTACTAACTAATATGACTGACTTGTGAAATCAAAATGTGTAGTCCGTGTGCGAGAAAAATGGTCAGACCCCTCCGCCGATGCCTCAGATTGGTATAGCGGACACTTTGAGTTTCATTTGAATGGTCATTAGTTACTAGTATTCACATTTCAGTTGCATCATGCTAACGAGACATTGCAAATGGTTTTTGGTGCAGCATGCCTCCCGACAAGCATCGACCGATCCTTCTCCATCTCGCACTGGCGCAAGCCCGACCCCGACCGGTCCTTCTCCGTCTGACACTGGCATAAACCCAACCGGCCCTTCACCTCCGTGATGACGGTAACATTTCTCTAGTGTTTTGCCTACCAAATGCATAAAGACCTAGACTTAGCTTTATTTCCTCCAAAATGGTTACCATAATGACCTAGACTTAGCCAATCTTCCTACAAAATGACATAATTAGCTTACTTAGCTCCAAAATGATCTATACTTAACTAAATTAGCTCTAATATGCTTAGTTACCTAGGTTAGCTAAATAAAGACCTATACTTAGCTTACTTATGTAAAAAATGGCATAATATGCTTAGTTAACTCAAAAAAGGCATAATTAGTTAAGTTAGCTCCAAAATGACCCATTTTACCTAGGTTTGCTCCAATATGATCCATTTTACCTAGGTTAGCTCCAAAATGAGCAAGTTTACCTAGGTTAGCTTCAATATGATTCATTTTACCTACGTTAGCTCCAATATGATCCATTTTAGCTAGGTTAGATCCAAAATGATCCATTCTACCTACGTTAGCTACAAAATGGCATAATTACTTACGTTAGCACAAAAATGACCTATACTTACCTTAATTTCCTCCAAATTGACATAATAAGCTTAGTTAGCTAAAAAAATGGCATAATTACCTATGTAAGGTCTAAAATGACACAAATAAGGAATAAGAAGAAGAAAAATAAGGAAGAGGATAAAAAGAAAGAATAGAAGAAGAAAGAGAAGAAAAAGAAAGAATAAAAGAAGAAGAATGAGAAGGAAAAGGGTAAAAACCTTCTTGTTCTTCTTCTAGTCTTCTTCTTCTTCTTCTAGTCTTCTTCTTCTTCTTCTTCTTCTTCTAACTTGCTTAATCCCATTTTTGCAGATTTGATTCACTTCATGGAAGTTGGATTGATGGACTGCTAGTTTTAGTTTCTATTTTGATTTTGTGCCGACAAACACTGTATGTTGAATAACTCTATGAAACTATGTATGTATGTTGATGAACCCCGTGAAACTATGTATGTATGTTGATGAACTCCGTGAAACTATGTATGTATTGGATGTTTTAATACCCTGTGTGTTCTGTTGTGTTGATGGACTACTAGATGATGGATACATGGGCTATGTTTGAGGTTGAAACTATATATATAATTTATGTCTTTTGAAAATGCAAGGATATAACAAAAAACAGAAAAAACAGGGGCTATACAAGCTCTTTGCCGTCTGCTAGAAGACAGCAAAGAGCTTTGCCATCAGCCAGTAGACGGCAAAGCTGCCACGTGGAAGCTACCTGTTCAACCTGGGACACTGGCTGGCCTATTTGGTTATTTTGCCATCCGCTGGCAGACGGCAAAGAGCGTTGCACCTTTGTCGTCTGCCAGCTGACAGCATAGCTTGACACATGGCACCACCTGGGATCTGGCCTATTTCGCTACTATGCCGTCAGCTGGCAGACGGTAAATGTGAAATTGTCTTTCTCGTCTGCCAGCGGACGGCAAAGCACGCCATTAAGCCCTTAACGGACCTAACCTGGCACTTGTACCGTCCGGGCTCTTTGTTGTCCACTGGCGGACGACAAAGAGCGTTTCATATTTGCCGTCCGTCAGCAGACGGCAAAGAGCCCTTTGCCGTAGCCTATTTAGCCGGACCTGTTGTCGTCTGCTGGCGGACGGCAAAGGCCTTTGCCGTCAGCCAGGCATGCCTTTGCCGTCAGCCATGGTAGACGGCAAAGTGCCTGATTTCTGTAGTGATGGGTGGGTGACTTTGCTTTCCCTCGAGTACTGCCCAAATGTACTCGGGGGTGAACCAGGTATGCATGCACTATGCAGTACAATCTAAACTAACAAACAAACAGATGCAATAAACATGCAAGGAAAAACACATCAGGCAAATCATACTAAGGTGTTTTAATGCTAATGGGTATATGTACTCCTAGTAAACATATACCTACACCGGCGCACATTTAGTTACAGACTGGGGACGAGTCAAGGTTGTTTAGTGTATGTGCTCTACTTTTTAAAATCTTGTTAGAAACACATTGCCAACCCTGCCAAACATTTCTGCTTGACAGAGAGACAATCAGAAACAAAACCAAAAAGCAAGAAAACATACATAAAACACAACATATGGGTTACAAACAGTACAAGCATACAACAAAGCATGAAGGCGCTTCGCGCTAAAAGAAACAACTCACTCCAGGATACATAGTTCTATCCTCAAATCGAGGACGAACAGACAAACCGACCTACTCGCAGAATCTCCTGACTGCGTGACTGCGGTCACTCAGAGGGCTGGTCTTGCTCGGGGTCTCCTGGAAGACGAAGACTGAGACAATCTTCACCTTCATCGTTGGACACTTATATGGGTTGGGGATCAACTACTGGCACTACAAAAAAAAGACACATTCGTGACATTTTGGGCCAAACGAAAAATAAATTTGTCATTCATATGACACTTCTATGACGATAATTGTGACAAAACCTAGTATCATCATAGATGTGGTGGGCTCCTACTTCTATGACAAAAAATCATAACAAAAAATGGGCTTTTCGTCCTGGGCGGGCCGGAGATGCAGCTGCATGACATTCTTTGGACCGTCCATGAAAAAAAAACCCGTGGTAGAAGCGAGGGGGAGGAAAATTTCGGGGAGTTGCCGGTTACGGTGGGAGAGCGATGCGCGTTTTTCTCGTACGTACGCGCCTATGTGCGAGGCGTCGGCTCTAACTGAAGCCGAGCGAGGCGTTGGGCTCTAACTGAACCCGAGCTATTGCACTGTAGGCTACGCGTTACTGAACCCGAGCGATCGATCGATGGGTGTTAACTGAACCCGATGGAGCGATTCCTTCGCTACTGCTGCTAACTGAAGCCGATCGATGCTGCCTCTGGGATGAACAGTGAGCGTTGCGGGGGGGGGGGGGGGGTTGGATGAACAGTGAGCGGTGGCGTTGCCTCTGGATGAACAGGAACCCATGGTGTGGAGGGCTGGATGAACAGTAGATGGTGGAGTTGTGGCCGTGGAGGGGTGGTTGAACAGGACCCCGTGGTGTGGAGGGCTGGATGAACAGTAGACGGGGGAGGGGTGCCCGTGGAGGGGTGGTTGAACAGTAGCCGGTGGAGTAGCGCGCGGTGGAGGCTGGATCAATAGGAGCCCGTGGAGGCTGGAGGAGGTCGACGGTAGCCCGTGGAGGCTTGAGGAGGTCGACGGTGGAGATGAACAGTATCCGTGGAGTCCTGTTTTGCGATGCACGCCACACCCTGCCGATGAACAGGACCCCGCTTTGATTGTAGGAGGT
This sequence comes from Aegilops bicornis, assembly GCA_021605145.1. Classification (NCBI taxonomy): domain Eukaryota; kingdom Viridiplantae; phylum Streptophyta; class Magnoliopsida; order Poales; family Poaceae; genus Aegilops; species Aegilops bicornis. Next base: position 497,227,101 of record CM038669.1, on the reverse strand, counting down.
CCGTTTAAATGCATTTTGCGGTACGCCACACCCTCCCGATCAACAGGGACCCCGTTTCGACCATAGGAGGTCCGTTTAAATCTGCTTTTGCACGCCACACCCTCCCGATCAACAGGACCCCTGCTTCGACCGTAGGGAGGTCCGCTTTCCTCCTTCTGCGATACGCCAGCCTCGCTTCCATCGCCTGTTCCGTCCCAAGCCGGTTGGCTCCACGCGTTCTGTTGCCTCCCGATGAACACGACGCATTCCGTTGCCTCCCCAAGAACACGACGCATTCCATTGCCTCCTCATGAACACGACGCATTCCGTTGCCTCCCCATGAACACAAGCCCTCGTCGTACGTATGCGCGACTAGGCGTTCGAGACCCCGCCCGTATGTACACATACGTGGCCGTATTTTCTTTCTTGCACCTGGCCATTGTATGCGTGCGTGTACATGCTACGTCGGCGCCTCTACTACGACGCGACATGCGCCTCTACTACGACACGTGCGGCGCCTCTACATCGACCAATATATATGTACATACAAGTTCGCGACGAATGACAACGCCACGCACGCTTCGACCAGGTGGGTCCCGGTATCGAGCGGTTCCTTGCGTGCGAAAATGTAGCTGGTGGGTCCCAGCAGTCAGAGGGGCGAATCGTTCTATTTTTGCCCGGACGCACTTCCTTTGTGTGTGAAGATGTAGCTGGTGGGTCCCAAAGTCAAGGGGCGAATCGTTTTTGCGGACGCACTTCCTTGCGTGCGAAGATGTAGCCGTGGGTCCCAGCGGTGGGGCCAATCGTTTTGTTTTTTTGCCCGGACGCACTTCCTTGCGTGCGAAGGTGTAGCTGGTGGGTCCCAGCAGTCAGGGGGAAACGTTTTTTCGCTAAATATGGTGGCCCGTCCGGTGGGTCCCCGCTGTCAGGTGGAGGAATAATTATTTTGCGCGTAATAAGGAGGCACTTCCTTGCTGCGGCCGTGGACCCAGCTGTCAGCCTCTCCACGTATAGTCCATGTTCGATGGAAGCCGTTCCTTGACCACGTTGACCACGCCGCGCAGAGAGCACCAGGGCGGTGGTCGACGGCGAGGCCAAGGAAGGGGACGACGCGGAGCCGGGGAAGACGCGGCAGTGGATGCCCACGCATAGAGGAGTACGAGGTTCACTGGTTCACTGCGGTGTGAGGCTGCCGTCGCCCTTGAGAATAACGAGGTGTGGGTGAGTAGAGGGATGGCTTTGGCCAGCGGTGGGAGTGGTAGGGGCGATGAGGCCTCACGCATCGCAGCCCGGCCATGGGAGGCAGGAGCACGAGGCACGCACCGCACCTTTGGTTTGGGCGGCTGGAGCAAGAAGACCAGAGGTTGAAGAAGCACTACGGCCGTTGGATGGACATCGTACGGTCACTGGAGCTAGAATCGTGCATATTGACTAAGTTAACAAAGCCCACCGTCCCCGTCAACTTAGTAGGCCCACAAGTCAGCCTGCCACTATACTGGGTCCCAGCTAACAGGGGGGGTATTCATTTTTTTGTGCATAATAAGGAGGCACTTCCTTGCGTACGAAGATATAACTGGTGGGTCCGAGCTGCCAGAGCCAGCCATGGGGAGGAGGGAGCAGGTAGTCCCGCCGGCGCTTGTTTGAGCGGCTGGAGCAGGAAGAACAGAGATTGAAGAAGCACGACGGCCGTTGGATGGCCATCTAACAGTCACTGCTTGTGCGTCAACCTTTTTTTAGGAAAGCCTCAAATCTGTAGAAAACAACATACAACCCATCTGCCATTATTTTTAATAATTTACAGCCCATTTGCTAATTCTTAAGGTTTTTTTGGAGCCCATATTCTTTTTGTTAGCATTACATCCCATATCGTGGCCACGGTTAAAAACTTATACGAAATTTTGCATATTTCAAAAGCGGTCCGAACTGTTTTTAATCCCGAAATTTTGACACACATTCAAACTGATTTAAAAATTAAATGTATATCAATATAAAATCCAACAAATTCTCCACGCATAAAAATTAATGTAATTTAAAATCTCGAATGGAAAAAAGATATTTTAAACTAACTGCCGGTTTGATGTGTTTTAAAAATGTACAGCCTATTTCTCATTACTGATGGGCCATTTTCTCGGCCAGCCGAATGAAAGCTCTCCTCGTCTTGAAAGATTTGCAGCCCAACATGCCTGACAAAGCGACTTACTTGGCAAATCACAAAAAACTGGGCTGTGGCCGTGGACCCAGCTGTCAGCCTCTACACGTACAGTACTCTCCTGATGGAATGTCGTTGACCACATTGATCACGCAGCGCCGAGAGCACCAAGGCGGTGGACGATGGCGAGGCCTAGGAAGGGGACGACGCGGAGCCGGGTAAGACGCGGTAGTGGATGCCCATGCGGAGAGGAGTACCAGGGTTCACTGGTTCGGCTGCGGTGTGAGGCTGCCGTCGCCCTTGAGAACCTGGCTAGCGGTGGGAGTAGTAGAGGCGATGAGGCCTCAACGGCAACCTGACAACCCTTTGGAGGCGAGGAGCGGCGGTCTCCGGCGCTGGTTTGGGCGGTGGTGCAAGAAGAGCAGCGATTGAAGAAGCAACAGGACCGCTCGATTCAAATCCAACGGTTCATCGCTGCTAGAATCGCTTGTTGGCTAAGTTGATGCCTCGCCACGCTGGCGTCAACTTAGTAGGCCCACAGGTCAGCCTCCCAACCAGTGCGCCCCAGATGTCAGTGGGAGGAATCATTTTTTTCGTGTAATAAGGAGGCAGTTGATTGCATGCGGCCAGGCCAGCGGAGGGAGTAGGGTGGGCCGGGGAAGCCTGCCCGACATCGCACTGGGCCACAAGAGGAGGGAGCAGGCAGTCCCGCCGGCGCTAGTTTAGGCGGCTGGAGCAGGAAGATCAGAGATTGAAGAAGCACGGCGGCTAGAATCGTGTGTTCACCGACAAAGCCTTGCGTAAACAAGTCAGCCTCGAAATCTATGGCATGTACAGCCCATTTGCTATTATTTTTATAATTTTTACTCATTTTCTAATTCATATGGAATTTATTGCAGCCCATTTTCCATTTTTAGAATTGCGGCCATTTTCCTCGTCAAGATTGTGGTCAAAAATTTACTAAATATGTGGGAAATTTTTGTTGGGGAATGAAATAATCTTAATCCAAAAATTAATAGCCATACTAAAACAAATTTAAAAATAAGTTAGTATTATGTCATGTTAAATCCAATGAAATACGTATAAGATACCAGTGAGGAACAAAATTCAAAAAAAACTAATATCCCATTTGCTCGTCTTGAAAGATTTGCAGCCCAATGGTCGGAGAAAACAAATAGGCCTAGCTTGGGTATTCTTCAAAAAGAAATCTTGGGCTACCTATTTTCCCAAAGAACTGGTGCATGAGCATTTATCTTTATTTATTTATTTACTTATTTATGTTTAGGGGACCATGAGCATGTACCGGCCGGATTCATGTGAGAGCGTCCCTTCGATTAATTATGGGCTTCTCTATTGGGCATTCATCGATTGGGCTGCATGTTATCAACAAGTGGAAAATGTGGTCCGTCTGAAAAATAGTATGAGCTACGTGCGACGTAAGGGGCACTAAAGGATCGAACCGTCTGCGACTTCCAAAACATTGTGTTTGTCGTTCTAACAACACATTTATATTCAACCAACAGATGAAATATACTACTGATTGTACATTAAAAAAGCAGCAGCAGCAACTGAAGGCTGGGGGTGCAACAGAAAGCGATAAGCAGGCGAGGAAAGAGTGAAGACGCAGCTCTCTCTTCCAAACCAAACATCAGCCATCATTACAAAAGGGCTACCAAAAAAGAACAAGTGTATGCATCAAACTAAATAAAGATCTTACTACACCAAGTGTACGCATCTAACTAACTGGCTCAGTTAGACGTTACTATTTATTAAGTTGTGGAGATTGGCTGACGGCTTGAACCAGATGGGTCTTTACGAGGGAAACTCCAGCCAGCAGGTCGAAGTCTAATACTTGCGACCCTCTCTCCTACTTTGGGCTGCATAGCATGGCGGCACATATCAGGGTATGGTGCATGCATAGACGCATGGTACGTTGTGTACACACAGTTTTGCCTGATGAACGAAACCGCGCTGCCATCATGATCCTTGCCGTCGGTTATCTCCTGGTTAATCGGATAATTCAGTCCGACAAACAGAGAGCGTGTGCCAAGGCTACTTACCAGCCTCCAGTCAAAAATTCCTGAAGGCCCAGAGAAGCTGGGATCCTGCTCAAAGACTTTGCAGTGATTGTGATTGTATTCCGTGAAACAACACGTTCGGTATGTGCGAACAATCATCAATCTTTTGCTGTCGTCTGATCGAGCCAGGAACCACCTGCAACTGCCATGCCACTTTTCTTTGAAAGGTTCTGGGATTAGGAAGGGTAGGGACACCAGGCGGCCTACAACATCATATCAAGTTGGAGTCAAATAAAAAAGGGCTCTTGATTTAGTCAATCTTAAGAACAGCATGTTATGAGCATGAATATTTTTCAGTAAATGTTGACAGTAATATAAGCAAGCCATCATGATATCATAGGAAAGTAACATACTGTTGTAACAGCCATTTGTAGCGATATTTGGAGTAGGCCAGCAATACGTCCAGCCATAGAAGGAGTCGACGGCGTAAATGAAGCCCTTGTGTTCAATGGCATCGAGAGAACCATGGAGGATGTATGATGCGATGGACGTGCAGATTTATCCACTTACCGCAGTGACTCATCGAGATAGGCGAGACCGCGATTGAAGAACGCAATTAGCTTTGAAATCTTTATAATTCCCAAATCTTGTGGGAACTTGGCAGATTACAACCTTGAGCAAATCAAACTTGGTATCATGTTGGCTACTGTAAGATTCCGAGTATTCTGGGCCGCGGTGCCAAAGCAGTGCAGTGTTAATCGAAGGGGGATCAATCGCCGGGTGTAGACCTCCACGAGCATCCAGCTGCCGCGACCGTCGACGAGCACCATCCAAGACGTGTTCATGCCGACCCAGTACATACCGTTAATGTAGCTGAGGCTGACGGGGATCGGATCGCAGTGAAGGGGGTTGATGCTCGCCACCCTACGATCGTTATGCAGCGTGACACGCCGTTTCTGAAGATTAGGCGGCACCAGCAAGCAAGGAGCTGGCTTAAAAAGCTCCGGCCTGAGGGCTTTGAGTAAATGGTATAGCCCCGACGAGCACGCGGCGAGCGGCATGGTATTGAGATTGTCCACATGCGAAACAATGAGCTTGATTACCTCTGTGGGGAGCGAATTCCAGCCACTCTTTCAGCGGACGCTGCTCGGTTCTGCCATTGTTAGTGCTTGGTTTCGGACGAGGGGGGGAGGCGCCTTAGCGGGGATGGAAGCTTGGACGATATTATGTGCAGACAAAGATGGAGAAGCGAATATGTGCTGCGGGAAGTGGACGGGTGATGATGACTACAACACGCCGCTTGACTTACGAGACACATACCAGCAGCGTAGGGTCATATCGATGCCAGACAACTTGCTTGAGTGATCACAAGATCTTGGTACTCCTACGGTACCTACTACGATTACTATGCCCTAGCTTGCTAGAGTAGAGTAGTAGAGTAGGACTACTGCTCTACTACTAGCACCGGAGGAGTAGCATATTCTAATCTAAAATAGTTACAAACTTCGATGCCCGATCGTGGAGCGACTACGAACCGTGCTCATAGACCGTGTCTACGTGGTGTTTGGACTTATATGCAAAAAAAGATAGCAAGATGCCCGTGCATTGCACGGCACACCATCATCACCAACTCGTTTTTTTCTCTACTCCTACTCCTATAAAAGACTTAGTTGGTGATGATGGAGGTGAGGAGGCGTGTTCATCCGGGCGTGCAGCGGACGGCACAACACTATTCGATTTGTTATAAAAAAAGTACTTGTAGAGATAGAGACATAGGGAGGAGCACGAGGTAAGGCCTTATCTGTAAATGTGGAGAGAGGTGCGGGTATCTTTTGTAAAATTGTCATAGTTGGCTTTATATCCGTCAGATATAGATCGGACGGTCTATATTACAAGATGGCAGGCAAACCATCATCACCAACTCGGTTTTCTATAAGAGTAGATATAGATAGATAGAGACTAGGGAGTACTAGTAAGGACACCATCTACTCCTTCGTGTGCTACTCCAGCGCTCCATTCGGCGGCCGCAATGTCCCCTACAACCACTCCCTCCTGCGCTCCATTCGGCGGGCGCTGTTGAAATCTGGGGAGCGCACTCTCGTGACTGCTGGCAGCCACGACTTCACCGACGACGACTTCTTCCCCAACCTCGGCAACCTCTTAGTCAACGACATGGGCGACAACCTCAACGCCAACGGTGCTGCTCCCGTTGCACCGTATGTGTTTCTGTCCTTCCTGTTCGAAATCGTGGTAGAATTCATGTTTCTACTCTGTATCCTACTACTATGCTAGTCCACATGATTAGTTTCATCTCTGTTATAGCCGTCATGATTTATTTTGTGCTTATTCGGATTAAATCTCATAGTAACTTGCTCACATATTCAACTGGCGCAATGTCCCCTACAACCACTCCCGTTTCATGGAAGGCCTGGTCGATGCCTCCAAGGAGACCTTCGTCCACTGCTATGAGTGCCCGATGCCGCGTTTGTGGCTCGGGCCGGACATGGTGCATCACCTCACGGATGCGTGCAGCGGTCACTGCGGGCCCTTGGCGGAGAACATCAAGTACGACACGTGCTACTGGTTCACCATGCCGGAGTCGCTGGAGGATCACCGCCTGTCGGTGTACACAAGGAAGGGTACACTTTTTGTACCCCTATAACTGTGCACGGGCAGTCTGAGCCGCGGGCACCACCACACTGGGCAAAGCAAGGGAGGAGAGCCAAGGTAAGGCCGAAGCCCAAAAGGAGCAGAACAACGCCAAGACCAAAACCACAAAGAGCAAGGGGGACGAAGCGAACTCCCCCGGCAAGATCCTTGCCGGGGTGCGGTTTTAGCAAACCCGACAAGGCCCTTGCCGGGGTGGCTCGCCCCACGCCTACGGAGCGGATCACCCTTGAGTCCGCTGCCCCCCATGGGGCAAAGGATTCGGGAGACATCCCCGTGGTGGCATGCAGATCTTTGTGAAGACATTCAAAATCACATACACACTATAGAAGACGACGGCCCTTGGCGGGATCCCAGCCAAGGAGGACCACAAGGCCCCCGGCAAGAGCCTTGCCAGGGACGGCAAAGGCGCCATGCAAGAAGACCTGCCGGGGCCCCAAAGAAGAACCTTGTCGGGCTACGACAAGGCCCTCGCCGAGGGCACCCGAAAGTCCACCATCGGGCCCATGCTAGTCAAACCTTTCATCGGCTGTCCAGATGTAAATGCCTTAACCCAACCGGGGCCAGGCACCTGCGTGGCGGCAAGCGGATCTTCGTGGAGACCCACCGCTGCGCCACCTCAGCTACCTGCCTGCCTACATGGCACTGTAGGCACCGCTGGCCAGGGCGTGTGTCAACATGGAAGGGAGCGGCGACGGACGAGTCTAGGCTCTCCCCCGTCCCCGGTAAAGCAGGTACACCTAAGCAAGACGTATTTATGGCGCCTTGTCATGTAATGCGAGGGATAAACTCGTATGGCTGTACCCTGTCCACCTCCTGTACGCCACTGTGGCAACCCCTTTCCCTATAAAAGGAGGCCCAAGGCGACCAGGAGGGGGATTCGGCTTTTTGGAGCTCTTGACGCCCCATAGCTAGCTGAAGAACGCAAATAAGCTAACCACCAAAGCAGGAGTAGGGTTTTACGCACCTTGCGGCCCGAACCTGGGTAAAAAGGAACCCGTGTGCTATCTGTTTGATTCGCTCTTCTCACGACCCCGCGCCCCGCAACTGTAGTAGGGGTTCTTGTGATCCCATAGGTGTCGTCTCCGCACCGACATCTTTGGCGCGCCAGGTAGGGGGCGCAGTTGTGAGGATCGGTTCTAGCAGTTAGTTCGACGCTTCTTCATCATCATGGCGCCCAAGAAGCAGACGGCGGTGGCGGTTGGCTTGTCGGAAGCCGGGCATCCCGTCCCGACGCGGGCGAGCAGGGGACCGGTCGCAGAAAGGACCAGGGGCGCCGTTCGCGAACACCAACACCGTCCCAGCAGCCGAATTCTGGGAGGCGGTGATGTTCGTGCGCCTGGCAACGGGCTGCACGCCGCCAAATCCAAAGATGGAGCCGGGCTCTCCGCGGGCGGCGCGGGGCCTTCCAAGATCGCTGCCACCCCGCTCGCGGGTGACGCGAGGGCTTCCAAGACTCCCACACCGGCGCCGACGGCGCGTTCGTCTCAAGCAACGCGCGATGAACGGCGTAATCACGCCGAGGACCCCGGGCGTCGCCGCGGAAAGAGCCCCGAGCGCCACTCCCAGGATTCAGAAGACCTGCCCGCTCGCCGAGGCGCTGGAGAAGGTGGCGTGCGACCGCGGGGTCGTGATAGAGATCCTCCTGACATGATCAGAAGTCGAAGCGCGTCGCGATCCGTGCATGTTTTGCTGCCACCAACGCCAGCGGAAGCCCTGGCACGCGCGCAGTTGCTCCTCGATTTTCCTCCCACTACGGGGAAACTCGACGAATGGAGAGCCACTATCCGAAGCCTTGTTGCGGTGCCCAACAAAGACGGACCAGGTCCGATGGAGCCCCCGGGTCGACGCTCCAACTGAGTTCCACGCACCAGTGGCGGGAGAGTCGGCGGCGCTGCGACCACAGTGTGTCGGATTTCGGGTTTCGGCAGACCCTTAAGGTTCGAACTCTGGGGTGCGCGCGGAGATCCAACCCTCCACCGCCTTGTACCTCACCGAATCGCAGGGACCTAAACTACTAACAAGAACAGCACAAGAGACGCAAGATTTATCTTGGTTCGAGCCACCATCGTGGTGTAATACCCTACTCCAAAGGTGTGTGGTGTGTGGATTGCCTCTTGGGGTGATGAAGAAGTCTGAGGGAAGAACAGCCTTGCGAGGGTCTGTTCTTGGTGGGTGTGATGAACTGCTAAGTGGTGTCCCGTCGCTCTAGCTTGAGGATCGGGTCTCTCTCTCTCTCTCTCTGGATTCCAAAATGCCTGCCCGGGGGAGGTCTCATCCTCTACTATGGTGGCTAGCTCTACTTATATAGACGAAGGCCCTGGGCCTCTTCCCAAATATTGAGCGGGAAGGGCGCCAACAATTGGCCATTTTGAAGGGGAACATCGGGTACACTTATCCTAACTAAAGTTGGTCCTCTCCTGCCAAAGGCTCTGGTGATGACGCCTGCTTGGGCTCCACGATGACTGCATTCCAGCCGTTGGGGCTGGTCTTGGTCTTGTTGCACCGAAACGGATGCCTTTGCCTGATGCTCTCGCCTGCGCTTGCTCCCTTTGCACCAAAGAGGAAAAGAGGACGCTGCGCGGCTAGCGCCCGGCTGGCGCCCTTGGTCGTCATGGCTTACGTCATGGGCACCTCGCGAGGTACCCTGCCTTGAACTACCCGCCTCCTCATGAGCCAGCCTGACGAGGCCGTGCCTGAGGAAGCTCCTGGTCGTCTCCGCCTCATGAGGCTTGGCCCCTCGCGAGGGTCTTGAGCTGCGTTGATGAAGATGGGCTGTCCTAGGCCTCCTTTGCGCCACGCCGCAGGCCGCAGCGAGCAAGTCCGGGACCCCTGCTCCTTAACGCCGACAAGAGCCCCCGGCCCACGGCGCGCCCGAACTTGGCCGAGCAGAGAGGCGAAAGGGCAAGTGTGAAGCGTCGTGGGCCCTAACAGCCTGCGGCCTTGGTCACCACGTGGCGGTTGATTGGACGTGGGCGGCACTGCTCCCCCACGATGCCTTGGTAACCGCCCGGATTCGAGAAGTCCTTGCATGGAGAGCTGGGCATGATGACTGGTGATCGTGGAGGCCGACGGTTGGCCTCCGCCGGCTATAAGTACGGAACGGAGTGCGCCCTCCCGGTCTGTCCTTCTGCTTCTCCTCTTCCTCGTCTCGTCTGGCTGCCATGGCTCCGATCCGCCGGTTCTCCAGGGAAGAGAAGGGAAAGGCTCCTCAGGAGGATCCTGACCCGCTCCCCCTGAAGAAGCGGCTTGCTCTCTGGTGCCAGGGCAGGAGCGCGCGCGAGGAGGTGCCCGTGCCCTGGTGTGTGCGGCCGCCACCAGGGTTTCCTCTTCCTTGTACGCCGCCAATTGGTGGCCTTGAAGGAGGTGACGCTGGCGCCCACGAGCGGCGCGCCACCGACGACGCCAAGTGGTCACGAAAGTGCGCGCCTTCCCCCCTGGAGTCCACGCCGAGGGCTCCTGCCGGGAGTTCGTGCTTCGCGTCGCCGCGCCTCCTAAGTCTTGGATTCGTCTTCCTTCTTTCTTCGCCTCTGCCGTCCGGCAGGGGGAGCCCCTGGGACTCTGGCTGCAGCACGCCAGCTGCGGCACCCTCGCGACCGGGGCAGAGGTTGCGGTAGTTGCCCCGGGCGAGGTCTTCATGACTCGAGGCTGGGGCGAGGTCGCCCGGGTCTGCAGGACGAGGGGCGCCCTCACGATCCACCTGGAGTACGACGGTGCTTCGGCGATGTCCTTCAAGCTCTTCGACGCGGAGGGTCGCCGGCTGGAGTGTTGCCCCGGAAGAGGTGGTTGGGGTCCTGCTGTGGTGAGACAGAGGCCAACCGCCCGATCCCTTGGCAGCTCCTCAGGCGACGAAGGCGCCGGAGGATCCAGCGACTCCGCCGAGCTCTTCACGACGCCGGAGACGAGTGACGACAGCTACGAGCCCCCGAGCCTGCGCCACTCCGGGAGCAGGGCGGGCTCGTCAGGCCGTCGCAACCCCTGATCTGGATGGGTTTGGCTCCGGACCGGGTGGCCCACTGTTGATGATGGCGTCTGCCGCGGTGGTCCCTGTAGATAGGACTCCTTAGGATTCGCGTCTTTTGTTCCTGCGAGGAGCCAAGAATGTACCCCGCGGGGGCTTGTAAGATATTTGTAGCTTCGTTTGTCAATATGATCCTTGTTATGAGGCAATGCGGGATGCTCATTCCGTTCTAGCTCAGTTTCTTCCTTTCAGACCTCGTGAGGGCTTGGTGCTCTGCGCTGACAGGTCCCAGTCCCAAGGCGGCTTCAGCCGTCGCTGGTATGCCAGGTCGCGATGACGTGGTCAAGGCCAGGAGGTGAGCGGCCCGAGGTGCGGTAAGAGCCCCGGAGTCGCGATGCTCAGGGGGTCCCCCTTGGCGCTCAAGCAGCCATCATTCGGTGAGAAAGGAGAGCGACGTTGCTAACACGGAGTTGCATTGAGTGTGGGGATGGTGTCGCGATGACTAGTGTGTCCGGAGGGTGACTTATATCGAGGGTTAGGACGATGCTTCCTGGCGCGGTGCCAGGTCCGTGCCTTGGCCGACGAGAGATTATGTAGCGAGGTCGTTTCGTGCTCCTTGGAGAGACCCTGCAGGTTCACCACAAAAGGAACAAGAGCTCGCCGGGGCGATCGTTAGTCCTGTCGTTATTTGCTTTGGAGAGGCGCGAGAGGCCTCGCGAGGTGTGTCGGGGCACCCGTGAGCCAGCGCGGGACTCACGAGGCCCTACCTCAAGGCGGGTTGCGCCTGGCTCTGGGCCTTATCTTCGAAAGTGTGTTCTGCAAAATTGGCGAGATGCCGGTGCTCTCGTCTTCGGGTCCCGGCTCTCGGGCTGGTCTCGGCCGTCATTTGGAAAGCCTTGTCAGCGATGCCATGGACAAGACCAGAGGGTGAGGGCGGAGAGCCGGTAGGAGCCACGAGTCGCGATGCTCGTGCACCCCCTTTAACGTGCAAGCTAGGTTAGATGATGCAACTCTACGTCCTCGGGTCCCGGCTCTCGGGCTGGTCTCACCGTCACCGGCAAGCCAGTCGCGATGCCATGGACAAGACCAGAGGGTGAGGGCGGAGAGCCGGGTAGGAGCCCCGAGTCGCGATGCTCGTGCACCCCCTTTAACGCAGCATAAGCTGGATTGGATGATGAAACTCTCACGCCCTCGGGTCCCGGCTCTTGGGCTGGTCTCAGCCTGCCGCTGGCAAGCCAGGTCAGCGGTGCCATGGACAAGACGAGAGGGTGAGGGCGGAGAGCCGGTAGGAGCCCTGAGTCGCGATGCTCGTGCACCCCCTTTAACGTGCAAGATTTCGCCACCCAGGAGAAGGCACCAAATAACAAGCATGGTGGAACGAGAGCATGATCCTAAGGAAAAAGCATGAAGGATACATGCCGCTGGGACTGGCCCGAGCGGCTTGGGGATGATGCAGCCCGAGAGGCGCCCCCAACAGGATAAGCTAAAGACATGAAATAAAGGGATACATGCCGCAGGGACGGACCCACACGGCCTGGGAATAATGCGGCCCTGAAGGCGCTCCCAGCCATAAATAAAACTTAAAGATGTCACTTGGTGATGTTGAGGATGACAGGTTGTTGATGTAGCAAACTCGGTGGGCTGCGGGAGCCGATCCTCACGAGCCCCCAGGCCCAGGGGCGTCGGGAGGCTCCGGAGGCGCTAGCGGCTCCTCATGGGCCATCTCCATCTCCGCCAGGGCCGCGGCGTGCCTGACCTCTTGAGACTCCACGATGGTCCTCATGAGACGCTAGTACGCGGTAGCCGCGTTTGGCAGGCCATACGGCATGCGTACGTAGCTGTGGGGCAGACCCTCGCAGCGTCCCACTCGCGAGGGCCAGAGGCGCTCTTGAGATGCGGCTCGGTTGAGCCCTGGTATGTCGATGCAGACGCGCAGCCCACCATCCTCGCCTGGATGGGGGGCCACGGGCAGGCGCGGCTGCCCCTCATGACCCTTGACTCCTGTAGGCTCCTGAATGGCCTTGCCGATGAACTCTTGAGGGTTCTGTCCTCCTGGTCTTGCTTCCCGCTTGCGGAAGCGGCTTCAAACACGCCCACGTGGTGCCCAAGCGCCTCCTCGAGACCTTGGCGAGGTCGGCGCCTGTGGGAGAGCCCCCGAGCCCTGCTCGAGGAGGGCGCCGAGCGCTTTCCTATGCGATGGAAGGAGGCTCCTCTGCCCGGTCGCGGAGCTCGAGGGGCCTGTCTCTTGATGAGCCAGGCCGGTCGATGTCTTCTTCTTCTTGGGTGCTGCCTCGGGAGGCATCCTGCTGCTGCGGTCTGGGTCTTCCAGCGATGCGGCCTGAAAAGCCCGCTCCACGGAGCACACTACATCTCTCTCTTCACAAGGCACCGTGATAACCCCGCCGCTTCCTGGCATCTTGAGGATGTTGTAGCCATGGTGGGTTACGGCCATGAACTTGGCCAACGCTGGGTACCCGAGGATTGCGTTATCTGGCAAAGCGAATTTGGGCGACGTCGAAGTCGATGAGCTCGGTGTGGTAGTTGTCGCGGGCCCCGAAGGTGACAGGAAGACGGACCTGCCCGATCGGGACCGTGGAGCCGTCGGTGACTCCGGAGAAGGGCTTGGTTGGCTGAATCTGACTGTAGGGCACTTGAAGATTGTTGAATGTCTCCACGGACAGGACGTTGAGTCCTGCTCCGCCGTCGATGAGGGTCTTGGTGACCAGCACGTTGCTGATGATTGGGGAGCAAAGCATCGGACGAACTCCGGCTGTGGCTGCAAGACTTGAGCTGATCCGCTGAGCTGAACGTGATGGCGCACGCCGACCACCTGAGAGGGCGCGTGGACTCGAGCTTGGGGAGGACTGCATTCACTTCACGGGCGAACTGCTTGAAGATGCGGTGAGAGGCTGGGGCTTGAGCTCCGCCCAGGATGCAGGCGATCGCACGCGCTTCCTGGAAGCCCCCAGCCCCCTCGTCCTGATGACGGTCTTCGATTCTCCTTGGCGGTGGCGGCAGCGGAGGGAGGCCTGCGTTCCCTTGCAGACGATCCTCACGAGGTCGATCCCTCCAGCCCCCTCGCCAGTGGGTCTTGCCAGCCGGTCCTCGCGAGGTTGGTCGCGCCACCCTTGGCGCTGGCCGCGGTCTTCCCAAATGGCCCCGCATTTCTTCCTCCTCGTTGAGTAGGCCTCGGCTGCGCCAGAAGGCGTCTGCCGACGCTTCCTTCACGCACGGCCCGGAGCTCTTGACATTCATTGGTGTTGTGGGTGTGGAGGTCGTGGTACACGCATTACCTGCTGCCCTTGGAAGACTCGGGCTGATCTCTGCCTCTCTTGGTGTCTGGTTCGGCTGCGAGCACGTCAGCCCCCTTGCGCTTCACGTCCTTGGCCTTCGACTTCTTCTCTTCGGGATCCGCGGCAGGCAGCTCGAGGAGGAGAGGCGCCTCAGCCCCCGGGCGCACTTGGTCGCCAAGTTGAACAACCTGTGGAGGTGCGCAGATCTTCATGCATCGCCAGCTCCTCCTTCATCTTGACGTCGCGCACGCCGTCGGAGAAGGCAGAGATGATGGCCTCCTCCGTTACCCTGGGGATCTTGAGGCGTGCGTTGTTGAAGCGCTGGATGTACTTTTGCAGGGTTTCCCCTAGCTGTTGCTTGATTCGGCGCATGTCGCTCACGGCGGGTGGCCGGTCGCGAGTACCTTGGAAGTTGGCAATGCAGCGGGTGCGCATCTCGGCCCAGGAAGAGATCATGCCTGGGGCCAGATTTAGGAGCCAGGTGCGTGCTCCGTCCTTGAGCGCCATGGGAAACCAGTTCGCCATGACCTTTTCATCTCCGTTGGCCGCCTCGATGCCCAGCTCGTAGAGCTGGAGGAACTCCGTAGGGTCAGCCGTGCGGCCGTCAGAAGCGTGGAGGCAGGTCCGGCTTGAACTTGGCGGGCTACGCGACGCCGCGCAGCTCGGTGGTGAAGGCGGCTGCCCGCCGTGGCCGCTGGGGGTCTCTTGGACGGCGGAGAGCTTGGTCTTGCAGGCCTCCCTGCGCCATGGGCCGGGGTAGGGCAGGTCTTGACGTCTTTGGAGCGGGAGCGCCGGGCAGCTTCTTGTGGGCGAGGAACTTCTTGGCAGCTCTGCTCTTGTTGCGCTACGCTGGCGGAACGGGTTCCGCCAGGGCCGCGCGCTTGGTGCTGTGGCGCCGCTCTTGAGGAGGAGGCGGCCGAGGCGCCCGGAGCTTCATCGCCCGCGTGAGGCGGGGTGCGGTGCAGCGAGACGGACGGCGCGGGGTCGCCTCCCGCAGTGCGGACGAGCTCGGCGACGCGGTCAAGCCATTCTTCATAGACGTCGTTGATGGGGCAGTAGCGCAGGAGCTCGTTGGCCGCGATGAGTGCAGCTCGGGCCTCCATGGCCGCGCGGGGCGCGCGCGACGAAGAACCAGTAGGGGTGAGCGAAGGCGTGGCGGTGCGGCCGTCCCGCCTCATGGACGGGTGCTGGGACGATGCTTGCTGCTCGTTCCCCGCCGGGCCGGTGGCGGCAGGTGAAGGGGAACGACGAGGACGCCCTCCGACGAGAGCCGTCTGGGCGACATGGGAGGCGAGGGCGTTCGGCCGGGCGCGCCCGACGAGCGCCAGACATGGTTGCAAAGTGGTCGGGGAAGAATGAGGCGATTTAAAGGCAGATTCCGCACACCCCTACCGGGCGCGCCAAATGTCGGATTTCGGTTCCGCAGACCCTTAAGGTTCGAACTACGGGGTGCGCGGAGATCCAACCCTCCACCGCCTGCATTCTCACCGAATCGCAGGGACCTAAACTACTAACAAGAACAAAGACAAGAGACGCAAGATTTATATCGTCCGTGCCACCATCGTGGTGTAATACCCTACACCAGCAGGTGTGGTGTGTGGATTGCCTCTTGGGCTGATGAAGAATAAGACTGAGGAAGAACAGCCTCGCGAGGGTCTTTTCTTGGTGGGTGTGATGAACTGCTAAGTGGTGTCCCGTCGCTCTAGCTTGAGGATCGGGTCTCTCTCTCTCTCTGGATTCCAAAATGCCTGCCCGGGGGAGGTCTCATCCTCTACTACGGTGGCTAGCTCTACTTATATAGACGAAGGCCCTGGGCCTCTTCCCAAATATTGAGCGGGAAGGGCGCCAACAATTGGCCATTTTGAAGGGGAACAACGGGTACACTTATCCTGACTAAAGTGTGTCCTCGCCGCCAAAGGCTCGTGATGACGCCTGCTTGGGCTCCACGATGATCGCATTCCAGCCATTGGGGCTGGTCTTGGTCTTGTTGCACCAAACGGATGCCTTTACGATGCTCTCGCCGCGCTTGCTCCCTTTGCACCAAAGAGGAAAAGAGGACGCTCGCGGGCCGGGCGCCTCGACCGCGCCTTTGGTCGTCATGGCTTACGCCATGGGCACCTCGCGAGGTACCCTGCCTTGAACTCTCCGCCTCCTCATGAGCCAGCTCCGACGAGGCCTGCCCGAGGAAGCTCCTCGGTCGCCCGCCTCATGAGGCTAGGCCCCTCGCGAGGGTCTTGAGCTTGCGTTGATGAAGATGGGCTGTCCTGGGCCTCCTTTGTGCTACGCCGTAGGCCGCAGGCAGGCAAGTCTGGGGACCCCCGTTCCCAGAACGCCGACACAGTGCACTCACCTCCTCCTCACCCAGTACCGCGGACGCCCGTCCGTCCCGACGCTATGGGCGACGAGATCTCCGTAGCATCGTCCGACCCACGGGCCCACCGTGACCAGCGCCAAGTTCTTCGGGAACGAGAACATGAAGACGCTCGAACCACTATCGAGCGCCGGCGCGGAGCGCGCCACCAATCAGACAGGCGAGCAGGGCCTGCTGTGAGCCACTCGGCACCGGGGAGCCCTGGAGGCTTACCTTACGAGGTAGGCTGCCCGGCTTTTACCCGTGAGTTGCGGCAGTTCCAGTGGCCCACTGACCGCACCTTTAAACCCGATGTGGGCGAGAAATGCGATGGCAAGACCCACCCGTCCGAAGTTCCTTAGCGTCTACACCATCGCTGATGCAAGCTGCCGGAGCCCGCGACGATAAGGTGCTTGCGTAATTACTTCCGTTGGCTCTTAAACCCACCGCCATGTCGTGGTTGATGCACTTGCCGGTAGACTCTATTTCCTCTGGTCGGATTTGTGCCATGAGTTCGTGGGCGCCTTCTTTGAGGCCACCAAGCCCATGGCCAAGCTAGTGACCTGCACATCATTCCCCGTAAGGGAGGCGAGAGTCTCCGCAAGTAAATCTGTAGATTCAGCCGCATGCGATACAATATCCTCGATGTTCACCACCGCCGCCATCATCGCTAGCGTTCCATCGTAACGGCGTAACCGCAAGATGCGCCAAGAGCCGGCAATGAACAAGGTGAGAGATGTAGCAGAACTCTATGTTCTTGCCGACAAATGTGCCCGGCTGAGGAGGAAGGAAGTACCGCGAAGACGCCGGCGTGAAACCGACTCCTCAGATTAGGATATTGCCGCCCCAAATAAGAAAGGCCGGCGCCGCAACAGGAAGCGCAAAGGAAAAGCCGTGCTTGCCGTCGAGGGATCTGATGACGCCGGCTCCACCAAGAAAACCAAGGCAGACGACCCCGGCAAGGAGGTTGCCGGATGCGTCGCCTGCCGGGCCTTGGCGGCTGCCGAGAAGCCAGGAAACTCCGACAAGCGATACTGCAAGATCCATCGCACCAAAGGCCATGCTCTCCAGGACTGCCGACAGGTTGAGCTCCTCGCTGAAAAGCAGAGGGCTGAGTATGAGAGGCGAGACAAGGAGAAGGGCCCAAATGATGCTGAGGGGTCCGGCAAGAAGCGTGACGGCCAGGCGGGCCGTCGCGGCAAGGACAAGCAACAGGAGAGGCCCGCCCGGGGCCATGACAGAAAGCCAGAAGATGACGATCACGAAGAGGACGATGAATTCGGCGACCAAGAGTTTCAGAAAGCTACAGAGAGGCTAATAAGGCCGACGGCGGCGCCTCGCTGCATACTTCTCACTGCCGTCTTAAACAGTGGGCGCGAGAGATCACAGCAGCAGAGCTGTCGTTTGATGCCCAAAGGCTGCTGAAGTGGTCCATCACACCTATCAACTTTGGCACTGAGGACCACCCTGATTGCACCACTGCGGTGGGCTGCTTGCCATTGTTGGTTTCACCAACAATACGCAACCTCAAGGTAACAAAGATGTTAGTCGACAGCGGGGCCGGTCTGAACCTGATCTCACCTGCCGTGATCAAGAAACTGCAGATTCCCGATGGAGACCTCAAAGAGACGGGCACGTTTCAGGGGGTCAACCCGGGAAGAAGCCAACCCAAGGGAAAGGTCACGCTGCCCTTGACTTTTGGAAGCAACCTGAATTTCAGGACGGAGAGGGTTGTGTTCGATGTTGCCAAGATCCCCTTGCCCTACAACGGGATCCTTGGCCGCCCAGCGCTTGCCAAGTTCATGGCGGCGTCACACTACGCCTACAACACCCTAAAGATGCGTTGATTTGCATTGACCAATTATACCAGCAAGCAGTTGCAGCAGCTACCGCCGCTAGGGCGCTTGCTCCTGCCGCTGGGATTCTGAGAGCAAAGAAGAAGAAGAAGAAGACCGGCGAGGCCTCGGACACCCACTCCGGCAAGCGCACCTCTTCGGAGTGTAGCGCTGCCGTCGAGGACATGCCAGAGAGCTCCACCGGCAGAAACAAGAAGCCCAGGGCCATACCGCTGGGGACCAAGAAGGTTTCTGTCAATGAGGACGGCACGGGAGGAGCTTTTACCATAAGTTCCACCCTCGACGACAAATAGGAAGACGCGCTCGTCACCTTCCTGCGAGCGAATGTCGATGTGTTTGCATGGCAAGCTTCCGACATCCTCGGTGTTCCCAGGGAGGTGATTGAGCACCACCTTGTTGTCTGCCCTCACGCACGGCCCGTCAAGCAGAAGGTCAGAAAGCAAGCTTTGGAACGACAAGAGTTCATCACAGAAGAGATCCGGAAACTGGAAGCAGCGGGTTTGGTAAGAGGAGTGCTGCATCCAACGTGGTTGGCCAATCCGGTCGTGGTGCGCAAGGCAAATGGGAAGTGGAGACTGTGTATTGATTACACAGACATCAATAAGGCTTGCCCTAAAGACCCCTTCCCGTTGCCGCGCATCGACCAGATTGTTGACTCCACGGCTGGGTGTGATCTGCTGATATTCCTCGACGCCTACTCCGGCTACCACCAGATCTTCATGACAAGAGAAGACGAAGAGAAGACAACATTCATCACCCCATGTGGTACGTATTGTTTCATGCGGATGCTTTCGGGTTGAAGAGTGCTGGTTCGACGTTTGCAAGGGCGGTCCAGATTGGTTTTGAATGCCAGCTCCATAGAAATATGGAAGCTTATATGGATGACATAGTGGTCAAAACCAAGGACAGGGCAACCCTCATACCGGATTTGCAAGAAACATTTGCAAACCTGCGCAAGATCAATCTCAAGCTGAACCCTGAGAAGTGTGTCTTTGGCGTCCCGTCCGGCAAGCTTCTCGGGTTCTTAGTATCACAGCATGGGATAGAAGCCAATCCGGACAAAATCAAAGCTATAGAACAGATTGAAGCACCCAAGCGAATCAAGGATGTGCGTTGGCTTGCTGGTTGCGTCGCCGCCATGGGCAGGTTCATTTCCAGGTCTGCCGAGCGCGCCCTTCCCTTTTTCAGGATCCTGAAGAAGGCGGGCCGATGGAGTGGACGCCAGAAGCCCAAGCAGCATTGCAAGGTTTGAAGAAACACCTCTATTCTGTGTCGATACTAATTGTGCCCAGGCCACAAGAACCGTTGCTGCTATACCTGGCGGCAACGGACCAAGTGGTCAGCGCCGCACAGGTGGCGCAGAGAGAGGTTGACGACGAGGAGATGGCAGCGGCGGAGCCCGACACCACCAATGCAGGGGCGACACCGCCAGTTGGAGTGCCGCCGAAGAAGAAAATGATGCAGCACCCGGTCTACTTTGTGAGTTCCCTCCTGCAGGGGGCTAGATCAAGGTACTCCGGCATGCAGAAACTGCTCTTCGGCCTCCTTATGGCCTCGAGGAAGCTGCGTCACTACTTCCAGGCGCACGAAATCACTGTCGTCACCCGCTTCCCTCTGCAACGAATATTGCACAATCCATATGCAACGGGAAGAATTGTGGAATGGGCACTGGAGCTGTCCAGCTTTGGCCTCAAGTTTGAAAGTACCTCGACGATTCAGAGATGAGTCCTAGCGGAGTTCATTGCAGAATGGACCGCAACACCTGAAGAAGAAGCCCAAGAGACTGCTCTCCCCGGCAAAGAGGCAAGTTGTGATTGGATCATGTACTTTGATGGAGCTTTCTCCTAACAAGGCGCCGGGGCTGGCGTACTGCTTATCGCTCCCACCGGAGAGCACCTCAAGTACGTGATCCAGATGCACTTCCCCAGGGAGGTGTCAACAAATAATACGGCGGAGTACGAAGGGATGCTTGCCGGTCTTAGGATCGCGGCGGACCTCGGAATCAGGAAACTCATCGTCAGGGGAGACTCACAACTTGTCGTCAAGCAAGTCAACAAGGATTACCAGAGCACGTTGATGAAGGCCTACATCGATGAAGTGAGAAAGCTGGAAGAGCGTTTCGACGGGATAGAGGCTGACACGTTCCCCGAGCGGAGAACGATATCGCCGACTACCTGTCAAAACGCGCTGCCCTCAAGCTACCTGTGGAACCAGGTACCTTTGTGCTTCAGCTAACTCAGCCATCCATTGATCCATCAACAGAGCAGAATAAGAGGAGGAAATCAGGGCCCGGCAAGTACTTTCCCGCCGAGCTCCCCGGAGCCGCCGGCAAGGATGTTGCCAGGGATACTCAGCCCACCACGGGACAACTGGCTCCAGCGGAGCGTCAAGTTCTTGCCGTCGAGGCAGCCGCCTCTATTGCGGAGGAGATGCCTTTAGTCCTCACCGTCGAGCCCCAGGCTCCGGCGTGGGCTCAGCCTACCGTCCGATTCCTCCAACAGGGAACTTCACGAGGAGCAGGAAGAAGAGGAAAAGTAGCCCGTCGCTCCACCATGTACCAGTTAAATCGATGGTGTTCATGCGAGAAAAGATGCCGAACTGTGTGAAATTGAAGTGTATTCCTCGGGAGGAAGGACTGGGGCTGTTGGCAGAGATACACGGAGGCGTATGTGGATCCCACATTGGGTCAAGGGCCCTTACCGGCAAGGCATTTCGGCAAGGCTTCTTTTGGCCCACCGCCCTCCAGGATGCGACGACACTAGTCACCAGGTGTGAAGTGTGTCAGTTCCATTCAAAGAAGCTTCATCAGCCAGCTCAAGCCCTCCAAACCATTCCTCTCTCCTGGCCCTTCTCGGTTTGGGGGCTCGACATACCTGGCCCTTTCCCCCGCGCTGCCGGGGCTTTGAGTACTTGTATGTTGCCATCAACAAGTTCACAAAGTGGCCGGAGATGGAGGCAGTGAGGAAGGTCACAGCTCAGTCAGCCGTCAAGTTCTTCAAGGGATTGGTGTGCCGTTTCAGCGTACCCAACAGAGTTATCACCGACAACGACACACAGTTCACAAGTCGCACCTTCATGCAATATACCCAAGACCTCGGCAGCAGAGTCTGTTTCGCTTCCGTTGCTCACCCGCGAAGCAATGGTCAAGCGGAGAGGGCAAATGCTGAAGTACTATGGGGATTAAGGGCCAAGACTTTTGACAGGCTGCACAAGAGTGGAAGGCGCTGGATTGATGAGTTGCCGGCGGTTCTTTGGTCGATCAGGACGACGCCAAATCGAGCCACCGTCCAGACACCTTTTGCCCTAGTATACGGGGTAGAAGCAGTTCTCCCCACTGAACTCATATACGGGTCACCTCGAGTGCTCGCTTATGACGAGCTCGAGCAAGAGCAAGCTATGACAAGGCAAGACGACTTGATGCTCCGTGAGGAAGATAAATCTTCGGGCGGTTGTGAGAGCAGCAGGCTACCAGCAAGCCTTGCGCCGCTACCATAGCCGCAAGGTTCATGCCCGAAGCCTTGAGGAAGGCGACCTTGTCCTTCGGCGTGTTCAATCGGCCAAGAATTCCAACAAGTTGACGACAAAGTGGGAAGGCCCTTATCGGGTAATACGAGTCACCGGGCCTGGCGCAGTCCGCCTGGAGACCGAAGATGTCGTTCCAGTGAGCAAATCCTAGAACATTGAGCATCTTCGCAAGTTTTACCCGTAAGGCGCAGCTCGCCGGCCCCCCCGGCAAGCCACCCTTTGTGCAAGCATTGCCGATGATGCATGTAACCCTTTGTACAAAGCGGTAGCAGACCACGAGCATAAATAAATGAAGCGCTGGCGCCCTAAGTTATAGCATGCATGCTAGGTCGAGTATCGTCCTTGGTTAGGGTTGATAGTGCTCAGCAGTGACTAACCCCTAGCTTAGAGGTCGAGTGTGCATCTCCTTGCCGTTCTTTTGTCTCCTTTGGTTCGCAGGACTCACAGATATCTTTGCCGGATCACTTGAGGACGAAGAAGAAAAGAGGGATGGATCGGCATCTAGACCCCGGCAAGCCAGTATTACCAGGGGCTGCAAGTACAAAGATTCACCCGCGGCAAACCAAGATTGCCGGGGGCTACAGCTCCAGATGAGTTCTTCATCCCTTATCATGCATTCCTCTATGGACTGAGGTATGTGAAACCTCATTTTTTCCCAAAGCTACCGTGCTCCCCTAAAACTCTAAGTTCTAGGGCTCGTTCCTGGGGCCAGGGTTTGTCGAAGTCGCGGCAGCAAAAGGATGAAATGAGGAGCCTGAACCCACCTCATCCCTGCCTCCGCCAAAGGCGTGAGAAAGGTCGAGCGAAGTGGGAAGACGGCAGGGCCTTTTGCCGGGCAAGGAAATGTTTATCTTAAAGATATCAAGGATTTACTCCTTGTCGTGGGTTCTACCCGCAAACAAATGACCCGGCAAGTATCCCTTTTTCATTAAAAACATTCCACTCAAGTACAGTCCATAGGAAATGAAAAACATGAATGATGGGATTACAAGTTTTAAATTCAGCTAAGGCCCGAAGGCTTACAAAAAAAGATAAGGTACCCGTAACCCCTTCCTTGTCCCTCTCCTCAGGAGGCAGGTAAAGGGGGCGAAAAGGGCAAAATGAGCGCCTAGGCAAGCTAAGGGTGGCAGGAGGCACCAAGAGAACATCTCGGTGGCCGTCCGAAGGCTGGATGGTGATGCAGCGCCGGAAGCAGAGCTCGAAGACGAGGCGGCAGGACGTCAGCACGCGTCGAAGGCCTTGCTGCCCGCCCTCTTCCTCTTCCGCAGCCTCCCGTCGCCAGCCGCCCAAGGAGACGACCCAGAGAAGTTCAGGAAGCCGGCAACACGGATGATGGGATCGCCGGTGCCGCACGGAGCGACGCCCGACTCCTAGTCGGACCCGTCATCCTGCCGCCTGCTACCCGCGTCGTCGCTGCCGCTGTCCTCCTCGCCACTCCCGCTCGAGGAGGAGCCTTCGCTATCAGAAGAACTCTCCACGCAGCACCTTGCCCGAGTCCCGAAGCACCCGAAGACCTTGACAGAGAGGAGGCTGCCCTCCATCAGCTTGAAATGGAGAGTGAGCCCTGCCGTCAAGCGGTGGATGTGGGCAAACGTCTTCCACCCTCGACCAAGATACATCACCTGAGGGGCTGGAAAGTCGACGCGAACTCGCGTACCGCTGATCCAACAGCCCCTCATGTGCAGCCTTGATGACTCGTGGATCCCGCTCCATCTCGCTCGCGAATGGAGTCGGGAGGCGAAGGCGACGGCGAGGCGGCCGGCGCAGCCTGACGAAGAACTCGCAAGGGTCATCCCCAACATGGCCCTCCGTGGGGGGAGGAACCACTGGCGGAGGCGGGACCGGCGCGCCGCCCCGTTCTCCTCTTCCCTGAGCGCCTCGGCCTCGTCCACGACCTCGCCCGCGGCCTCGCCCCCTCCCCCTTCCCCTCGCGGTTGGCTCTGCCAACGCAGGTGAAGGAGAAGGAAGGACACGTTGTCGACCGGCGACCCTTGCCGCCACCGTTGAAGAGCCAGGATTCCCTCTCTCCATGGCGGATGAAGGGAGGGGGAGCAGAAGCTGAAGAAAGGAGAAGATGGAAGGATGCGGGACGACGTTCCACCCCTGCTCTTTATAAAGGAACGGGGTGGGGAAACGGCCGCCCCGCTCAGCCAATCAAGACATGGAAGGCACAGGGAACTGGGGCCAACCCGCTGCCCTGGCCCGCGACGGCCCGGTTTCCCGCCTCCACCGTTTGCCACCCCAAGCGCATGAAAGCCACGTGGCACGCATGCGGGACCGAGGCGATGGGTGAGTTGGCCTCTCCCCACCCCGTGAACGTGGGGAGTGGACGCCTTGAAGACCACGCCCCGGCCCCGTTTAGTAAATGGGCCGCGCCTCCACGCCTCCCCCCGTTTATGGGGAAGGCGCGAGCCGCCCCCTTTTACTATGACGGGACGCATGTGTGCAGAGCTCAGCCCCACGCATGCTGCCCACGTCACGCACGCCTCCCCACGCCGAGCCACGCGCGGGAGGCAAGGGAAGCGCAGCGCGCGAAAAAAAAAACCTAGGGCCAGTTCTTTTGGCGGCTTCCCCAGCTTTTCCCACAAGACTAGTCACAGTGGAGAGTAACAACAAGGCGCCTCACTCATTTATTTGGGCTTCTAAACTACTACTCCATCCTGGTTTATTCCTCACCATTGTAATTTGTGGTAAATTTTGACCAAAGATTTAACTGATAAAATGTTACTCAAAACACTTAGGCGCGGTGCATCTAGGTGTGTAAGTCATCTTACGAAACCAAATAATCCGAAAACACTTAGGCACGGTGCATTAACTTCTACCTCATTTCTTGTTTCTTGACATATCAACCAATAAGAGATAAAGAGTGTGCATGCTTTTAATGACTTGAGATATCAAACACGACATGCAGTGGTTAGTTCATTGCATGCAATACTATTAATTAGCAAATAAACATAACGTTTCTCGTTTTCTCCTCTTCCTTGGTCACGGTGCACAGTGTAACGCCCTCGATGCGGCTATATCTCCCACGTGTCGAAGCACGACTTAGAGGCATAACCGCATGGAAAGCAATGTCGCAAGTGAGGTAATCTTCACACAACCCATGTAATACATAAGGGAAAGAGATACATAGTTGGCTTACAGTCGCCACTTCACACAATACATAAATAAACATCCATCATCCAGAATACACTCAAGATCCGACTACGGAACCAAAATAAAAGAAGACTACCCCAAATACTACACAGATCCCCGATCGTCCCAACTGGGCTCCACTGCTGATCATCAGGAAAAGACACATAGTAACGACCATGTTCCTCGTCGAACTCCCACTTGAGCTCGGGTTGCGCCACCTGACCGGCATCGTCGGCACTGCAACTGTTTTGGTAGAATCTGTGAGTCACGGGGACTCAGCAATCTCACACCAGCGAGATCAAGACTATTTAAGCTTATAGGAAGGACAGAGTTGTGAGGTGGAGCTGCAGCAAGCGACTAGCATATATGGTGGCTACATTCGCAAAAGAGAGCGAGAAGAGAAGCAAGGCACGGTCGTGAAGCTAGTAGCGATCAAGAAGTGATCCTGAACTACTTACGCCATACATAACTCCAACATCGTGTTCACTTCCGGACTCCGAGAAGAGACAAATACGGTTACACACGCGGTTGATGTGTATTAATTAAGGTCAACTTCGGGTTTTCTACAACCGGACATTAACAAAATCCCATCTGCCTCATAACCGCGGGCACGGCTTTCGAAAGATAATACCCTGCAGGGGTGTCCCAACTTAGCCCATTATAAGCTCTTACGGTCAACGAAGGATATTCCTTCTATCGGGAAGACCCGATCAGTCTCGGAATCCCAGACTACAAGACATTTCGACAGAAATAAAACAAGACCAGCAAAGCCGCCCGATTGTGCCGACAAATCCCGATAGGAGCTGCACATATCTCGTTCTCAGGGCACATCCGGATGAGACTAGCTACGAGTAAAACCAACCTCGAAGTTTCCCGAGGTGGCCCTCAGTGGCTCAGTTTCGGACCAACACTCGAAGGATCACCGCCCCGGGGTGTAAATAAAGATGACCCTCGGGCTCGCGAAAACCCCGGGGAAAAAGGCTTAGGTGGCAAATGGTAAAACCAATGTTGGGCCTTGCTGGAGGAGTCTTATTCAAAGCGAACTGTCAAGGGGGTCCCATAAATCACCCAACCGTGTAAGGAACGCGAAATCAAGGAACATAACACCGGTATGACGGAAACTAAGGCGGCAAGAGTGGAACAAAACACCAGGCATAAGGCCGAGTCTTCCACCCTTTACCAAGTATATAGATGCATTAATTATAGCAGATATATGGTGATATCCCCAACAAGTAAACATGTCCGAGCAAGGAACAACATCTCCATGTTCCAACAAGGAACAAACTTCATCTTCACCTGCAACTAGCAACGCTATAAGAGGGGCTGAGCAAAGCGGTAACATAGCCAATCAACGGTTTGCTAGGAAAGGATGGTTAGAGGTTTGACATGGCAATATGGGTGGCATGATATAGCAAGTGATAGGCATCGTAGCATAGGCATAGCAAAAGAGCGAGCATCTAGCAAGCAAAGATAGAAGTGATTTCGAGGGTATGGTCATCTTGCCTACAAAGTTCTCAGAGTTGTCGAAAGCTTGATCCTCGTAAGCGTTCTCAACAGGTTCCTCGTTCACGTACTCGTCTCCCGGCTCTACCAAAAGCAAGAACACAAACAATGGAACCACAATAAATCACGGTGCAATGCACAAGCAACATGATGCAAAACATGGCATGATATGCGAGATGTGATATGCAATGCGTATGCGTGCTCCAGAAGGAAAAAGATGAACCAGGCATCAACTTGGCAAACCAAGTATGCCGCTGGAAAGGTGAGATGATTTCGGTTGAAATCGATATAAAGATCACCGGAATCGGATGCACGGTTTGCAAATGACAGGCAAAACAAGAATGACACAAATCCGACATTAACAGCATGGTGCCACTTAGCAAGCAACAAGAAACTAAGCTACTGCACCCAAACGTACCAGCAAAGCATATGGCAGGGATCTACTAATGATGCCTGACAAAAGATGAACACTGAGCTACGGCTAAATCACACCATAACAGGTCCAAACAGGCATGGCAAAAGTGCAAAATATATCAGCTTCACAGACTTGGTGAAAATACTGAACATGGCAGAATCAGCATCAGGAAGCAATGTTCAGAGCAAGCAAACTGCATTCTACAGGAACTTATAATAGCAAAACAAGGCACGGAATGAATCTACTCGAAGCATCAAACAAAAGCCCCTTACTGACCATGAGCCAAAAGGGATCAGAAAATGTAATAGCACCCATGTCAACATAGCAAGTTCCGTTAACAGATTCAGCAACAGGGCATGACAAAAACAGATAACAAGTAGGCATGTTTAAGAGGTCGATGCACTCACTACAGAGCATTTCATGATAAACTAAGCATACATCCATCAAGAAGACGTCGCATAGAAGCTATGCAAGGGAAGAACAACATAATAGCATACACGGATCAACTACAACAACCTTGGCAAAATTGAATAACATGTAAACAATCTGCCAGGAAACATTTTATAGCAAAACTAGAGCTCAATTGACTCAAGCTATGGCACTCCATAATTTGAAACAAGGGCACAGATAGATAGAGAATAACCATTTGTTCAAAACATCCTTACTGAAGTATCTCAAAATATGCATGGATCTCTCGGTAGCATCAAGTTAACATGGCATAAAAATATCAGCAAAACAGGGGCTGAAATCAGCAACATCATGAAGTCCAGTTTGCATGCTTGTGCTAGTCACCACAGAGATCATAAAAATACATGACATACACCCCTGTAAAGATGGCATGGCATATTACAAAACACATGTAGGACTCAAGATCATAGGGTGCACACATCAATCATGGCAAAAATGACAAAAGTGCATGTTCTGATAAGAATCTGAAACTAACATCACATAGCCCTCTTCTAACAGCATTTCGGGCATTAAGATGAGCTCAAATGAAACTGATGCAATGAGATGAAATGATCTGCTCTTCGAGGCGAACAATTCGGTGTGCTATACGCCCTAAACGGAGCCAAGAGTGCAAAGTTATGACATGATGAAACTGCAACAAAAATACTGGTAGAAAATGACTTGGAGGATTCGGGGGAGGGGAAAGTCAACCGAGGTTTGGATCTAGATCGGATCCGGCGCGCGAAAGCCGAGGCTGGCCGGATCCTCGCCGGAGCTGGAGCTCGGGGGAGAGGTCGGGGCCGGAGGAGGAGGGTCGGGCCGGCGGCGGGCGGCAGAGGCGCGGCGGCACCGGGCGACGAGAGCCGCTGGCGTCGGGCGGCGCGCCGAGGCGACGCGGGAGGCAGCGGTGGTGAGCGGGCGGCGGGAGGCCAGGCGCGTGGGTCGGGAGGGCCCGCCTGGGCCCGACGGGCCTCAAGGGAGCCGGGCGGCAAAGTGGGCACGAGGCGCCACGTGGCGGCCTCCGGTCAGGCGGGCAAGGCGGGAGAGGAGCGGGCTAGGGTAGGGTAGTAGGAATGATCCGGGATTTGGAAATGGGGGTCTTTAAATAGAGGTAGAGGAGGCTAGGGAGCTCCAAATTGAGCACGGTTTTCGCCCACACGATCGTGATCGAACGGCGATGGACATGAAAGTGACTTAGATGGGTTATTGGGATGTTTTGGAGGGGTGTTGGGCTGCAACTCAAAAGAGGCCTTTGCGAGAGTGCGGTTAACCGTTGGAGTACCAAACGAGCTCCAAATGACCCGAAACTTGACAGGTGGTCTACCGGTGGTGTACCAAGGCCACTTGACAAACCTCGGTCCATTCCGAGAAAGTTTAGTACCCGCTCACGGAAAAATGTAAAAGGGGACGCCGGGGGACATAGGAGTGCCGGATTGCAAAACGGACAACGGGGAAAATGCTCGGAATCATGAGACGAACACGTATGCCAATGATGCACATGATGACATGATATGAAATGCATGGCATGGACAAAATGCAAAAAACGAAAGACAAAAACCCAACCACGGAGGGAATATCATATCACAATGCCGAAAATGGCAAGAGTTGGAGTTACAAATATGGAAAGTTACATCCGGGGTGTTACAACACTCCACCACTACAAGAGGATCTCGTCCCGAGATCTAGGACTGAAAGAACTCCGGATATTCGGAACGGAGGTGATCCTCGCGCTCCCAGGTGGCTTCTCGGTCGGAATGGTGTGACCACTTCACTTTCAGGAATTTGATTGACTTGTTGTGAGTCTTGCGCTCGGTTTCTTCAAGAATAGCAACGGGGTGCTATGATAAGAGAGATCTTCTTGGAGGTCAATTTCTTCGAAGTTGATAGTGCGCTCAGGAGTCTTGAAGCACTTGCGAAGCTGTGACACGTGAAACACATCGTGCACGTTCGCGAAGTTGGACGGGAGCTCAAGTTGATAGGCGAGATCGCCTCTTTTGCCAATGATCTTGAAAGGACCCACGTATCTAGGGGCAAGCTTCCCTTTGATACCGAAGCGATGAGTGCCTTTCATTGGAGAGACGCAGAGGTAGACATGGTCTCCGATTTCAAAAGCCACATCACGGTGCTTGTCATCATAATAGCTCTTCTGGCACGATTGCGCGGCTTTGAGGTTCTCACGAATGACTTTGCACATTTCTTCGGCTTCTGTGATCAAGTCGTTGCCAAGAAGTTGGCGTTCACCTGTCTCGGACCAATTGAGAGGAGTACGGCACTTTACGCCATAGAGAATTTCGAATGGGGCCTTGCCCGAACTCGCTTGGAAGTTGTTGTTGTAGGAGAACTTCGGCATAAGGAAGACAATATTCCCACTTCATATCAAGGAAATGACACAAGCCCCGAGCATGTCTTCAAGGATTTGATTTACTCGCCGACTTGGCCACTTGTTTGAGGGTGGAAAGCTATGTCAAAAACGAATGTTGGTGCCCATGGCCTTCTGAAAAGAATCCCAAAACTTGGAGGTAAAGATGCTGCCACGGTCTGAAGAGATCAATTGTGGAATGCCGTGCAAGGAGACAATCCTGGATGTGTATAGCTCTGCCAACTGAGCTTCTATGATGGATTCTTTGATAGGAAGAAAATGAGCCACTTTAGTGAGCTTGTCAATGACAACGAAGATAGCATCATTTCCACGCTTGGACTTAGGAAATCCAGTCACGAAGTCCATTTCAATATGATCAAACTTCCATTACGGAATAGCAAGAGGTTGGAGGAGACCAGCTGGTCGTTGGTGTTCGCTTTCACTCTTCTGCAGACATCACACTCATTCACGAATTGAGCAATTTCTCGCTTCATTCGAGTCCACCAATATGACTGCTTGAGGTCATGGTACATCTTCGTACTTCCAGGATGGATGGATAGAAGCGAATTGTGTGCCTCGTTCATAATGACTTTACATAGATCACCCTTTGGAACCACAATCCGGTCCTCGAAGAAAAGAGTATCTTTGTCATCAATGTGGAAGCACTTGTATTTGGAAATGCCCTTGTCGATACCACGCTTTCACCTTTTTTCACCATGGTATCCAGGAGTTGAGCCTCACGAATTTGGTCTTCCAAAGTAGGATAGACTATGAGGTTGGCAAGAAAGCCTTGAGGAACAACTTGAAGATTCAGCCATGGAAAGCTTCACAAAGGTCCGGTTGGAAGGGCTTGAGAATTAAACTGTTGCAATAAGCCTTCCTGCTCAAAGCATCTGCAATGACATTGGCCTTGCCCGGAGTATATTCAATACTTGGGTTGTACTCTTGAATCATCTTGACCCATCGAGTTTGCTCGAGGTTGAGGTTGGGTTGAGTGAAGATATACTTGAGACTCTTGTGATCGGTGAAAATGTCCACTTTCCTTCCCAACAAGAGATGTCTCCATGTTATCAATGCATGGACAACTGCCGCCAACTCAAGATCGTGAGTGGGGTAGTTCTTTTCGTTGGGCTTCAGCTGACGAGAGGTATAGGCCACAACTCTCTTCTCTTGCATTAACACAACACCGAGACCTTGAAGAGAAGCATCACATAAAACTTCGAATGGCTTGGATTCATCAGGAGGAGTCAAGACAGGAGTTGTGACGAGTTTCTCTTTGAGAGTATTGAAAGCAACGTCACACTCAGGAGACCAGACATACTTCACATGCTTCTGGAGGAGGTTGGAAAGAGGCTTTGCAATCTTAGAGAAGTTCTTAACGAATCTTCGGCAATAGCTTGCAAGTCCAAGAAAACTGCGAAGCTGCTTGACATCTGAGGAGGTTCCCAATTCACAACTGCAGACACCTTCTCGGGATTAACAGCGATGCCCTTGGCGGAGATGATATGACCAAGGTAAAGAACTTCATCAAGCCAAAATTCACATTTGGAAAACTTCGCATAGAATTGATGCTCTCTGAGCTTGTCGAGCACCAATCGCAAATGTTTGGCATGATCCTTCTTATTCTTAGAGAAGACCAAAATATCATCAAGATAGACCAAGACGGATTCATTGGTGTAGGGGTTGAAGATGAAGTTCATCATTCGAGAGAATGTTGGAGGAGCATTGACAAGGCCGAAAGACATGACAAGATATTCATAAGAACCAAAGCTTGTTACGAATGCTGTCTTGGGAATATCTTGTTCACGAATGCGAATTTGATGATAACCCATACGAAGGTCAAGCTTGGAGAACACTTTAGCACCTTTGAGTTGCTCGAAAAGCTCATTGATGTTGGGAAGTGGATACTTGTTCTTGATTGTCTTCTTATTCAATGGACGGTAATCGACGCAAAGTCGGTCCGCGCCATCCTTCTTCTCGGACAAAAGAACACCACAACCCCAAGGAGATGAACTCGGTCCGATCAAACCCAGACACTCTTGTTCATCGAGCTGCTTCTTCAATTCCTTCAGCTCACTAGGTCCAAGCTTGTATGGACGCTTGCAAACGGGTTCGATGCCGTGCTCAAGATCGATAACGAACTCAAGCTGGCGGTGAGGAGGCATACCCGGATCTCTTCCGGAAAGACATCTTGGTACTCACAAACGACCGGAATCGAGAGATAGCATCCAATTCGCCCTTCTCATTGAGAGAAAACAACCGAATGGTTTCATCACGAGCGGCATAGATGATCACATCGTCAGAAGAGTGAGTCAATTGAATTTCCCTGGCAGCACAATCAAGCTGAGCTTTGTGCTGAGAAAGCCAGTCCATCCCGAGAATAAGATCAATATCTGAGTCACCAAGGACAATTGGTTTAGCCAGAAATTTATAGTCGCCCGTCTTGATACCGACATTCGGAACCATCATGCTAGAGCTCAAACGCTTAGCCGGAGAAATAACTTGCATAGCTTTAGGTAATTCCTCTGTGTCAAAATTGTGCTTCGATGCAAAAGGATATGACATGAAAGAATGTGAAGCACCAGTATCAAATAAGACTTTTGCAGGAATATCATTAACTGGAAGATTACCCATAATCACATCAAGAATCCTTCGCTATTTGCATTCATCATGTTCACCTTTGCAGACTTGGGATTATGCTTGACCACTGCATTGCTTTGGAAGATCTCACGGAGGAGGAAGCGGAAGGCGCCTTTGGTTGAAGCACTTGTTCACATAGTGACCTTTCTCACGACATTTGTTGCAAGTCACCTCCGAGAGCGGACGGTGATAAGGAGGATTTGACCTTGGAGCTTGAGAATTAGACTTGTTACGATAGCCTGGGTTGGGCGGGTGGGAAGATCCACGACCACCTGAGTTCTTCTGGCCGATAAGGCCGACGGAACGGAGGAGGAGGAAGGTAGAACTTCGCCGCTTAGCTGCCACTTGAGAGGAAGAAGAAGACTGAACTGCATCCCCGATTCTCTTCTTAGAAGCCTCACATTTGAGCTGGGCAGCTTCTTGCTTCAAAGTGCCATGTTGTAGAATTCATCATACTTTTCTCGGCTCAAAAGCACGAGAGCTAATTGCAGATCTTCTCCGAGACCACCTCTGAATTGATAGATCATACTCTTTTCATCAGGGACGTCTTGCTTAGTGAAGCGGCGAAGTTTACGAACTGGATATTGTATTGATAGATGACATGTTGCCTTGCTTGAGATTATGGAACTCCTCACGCTTGCTCTCAACAACACTTTTCGAATGTGGTGAGCTTTGAAGTCTCGGCGGAACTCATCCTGTAATTACACGACCTCCTCCGAATCTTTGTATTGTTGATACCACTCAGCAGCTTGGTCCTTGAGTTGAAACGAAGCAAACTTGACAAAGTCCTCAGGTCTGACATTGCTACATTCAAAATGTTTGCAGATGTCCACAAGCCAATCGTCGGTGTCTGTGGCCTCGGCACAGAAATTGAAAGACTTCGGCTGATTAGCGAGAACTGATTGAGGCTAGCAAAGTGCGGCTGGTTGTTGCCTTGGCCTTGATTTCCTTGATTGCCTTGCCCTTGGGTACGCTCTTGCAAGAGTTGCAAAATCATCTGAGCATTGGCATTGGTGGCTGCCATGATAGCTTGCCATGCCTCCGGGAGGCGGAGGTGGAGGTGGAGGGTTCGACCGACTCCCATCATTGCGTTCCGAATTCAGACGCGTTGGCGGAGCCATCTGAAGAGGGTGACATCCGTTAGCACTTTGATAGACAGATAGACAAGTTGAATCAACGGATAGAAATTGCAACATATAGTCTTCACAATAAACATTCGAACAAGGATGAACGAATGAATTCGAAAGCTAACATCACACGTCCATTAAGGTGAGAAGCCACTTGATTAAGGGTTGATGAAAAAATAACAAGGTACGATCGAACAAATAAGTGGTAAGGATTACCCAATCACAAACCAAATATCAAGGGAAGAAATGCTAAGAGCTACTTGAATCCCACCTATAAACTCCCGAAACTTTACGGTTATGCAATCTGGTGTTGGGGATACAGGGACACAAAATATATCACCCAAACTAACAATACCTAGATCCAAATTGTATCCATCCGTCAACACATAACCAAGAAAACTTCGAAATCGTGGTACCTCGACCTTGAAAAGCATCCGTTATACGAGTCATGGCAATACTCCCGAGCTCGCCTCAAAGATCTTTGGATTATCGGGGTTATCTCACCAACAACTGTACAAAAGAGATTTCGATGTCGGCAAATCTCAGGTATTCCAAAACTGCAACGATAAAATTGTGACGACAACACCTCGGAGCTCAACTCCCCGGGACACTGCCACAACACCTAAATGTCAGGAGGCACCAAGAACAATGTTCTCGTCACAAAACCATCGGAACGATTCCAAGATACCCGCGTGCTCCTAAATTTTTTTTGGTGAAATTTGAGGAGAGGAGAGTCAAAACTTCTACGTCAAGAGACCTCACCAGAGCGACGAAGGGACTGGGGAGTAAAAAGAATCCTACTCTCCGATATATATAATCCTAAGACTCAAAACATTTTTGTTCTAGACTCAACAACGCCAAAGAAACAATCAGCGGGGCTCTAAGTCGGGATGGCTCGATTACCAACTTGTAACGTTTCGATGCGGCTATATCTCCCACGTGTCGAAGCACGATTTAGAGGCATAACCGCATGGAAAGCAATGTCGCAAGTGAGGTAATCTTCACACAACCCATGTAATACATAAGGGAAAGAGATACATAGTGGGCTTACAGTCGCCACTTCACACAATACATAAATAAACAACCATCATCCAGAATACACTCAAGGTCCGACTACGGAACCAAAATAAAAGAAGACTACCCCAAATGCTACACAGATCCCCGATCGTCCCAACTGGGCTCCACTACTGATCATCAGGAAAAGACACATAGTAACAACCACGTTCCTCGTCGAACTCCCACTTGAGCTCGGTTGCGTCACCTGCAACTGTTTTGGTAGAATCTGTGAGTCATGGGGACTCAGCAATCTCACACCCGCGAGATCAAGACTATTTAAGCTTATAGGAAGGACAGAGTTGTGAGGTGGAGCTGCACAGAAGTTTACTCAGCATATATGGTGGCTACATTCGCAAAAGAGAGCGAGAAGAGAAGCAAGGCACGGTCGCGTGAAGCTAGTAGCGATCAAGAAGTGATCCTGAACTACTTACGCCAAACATAACTCCAACACCGTGTTCACTTCCGGACCACCGAGAAGAGGCGATCCACGGTTACACACGCGGAAGATGTGTATTAAATAAGGTCAACTTCGGGTTTTCTACAACCGGACATTAACAAAATCCCATCTGCCTCATAACCGCGGGCACGGCTTTCGAAAGATAATACCCTGCAGGGGTGTTCCAACTTAGCCCATTATAAGCTCTCACGGTCAACGAAGGATATTCCATCTACCGGGAAGACCCGATCAGTCTCGGAATCCCGGACTACAAGACATTTCGACAGCAATAAAACAAGACCAGCAAAGCCGCCCAATTGTGCCGACAAATCCCGATAGGAGCTGCACATATCTCGTTCTCAGGGCACATCCGGATGAGACTAGCTACGAGTAAAACCAACCCTGAAGTTTCCCCGAGGTGGTCCCGCAGGCAGCTCAGTTCGGACCAACACTCGAAGGAGCACTGGGCCGGGGGGTGTAAATAAAGATGACCCTCGGGCTCGCGAAAACCCGGGGGAAAAAGGCTTAGGTGGCAAATGGTAAAACCAATGTTGGGCCTTCTTTGGAGGAGTCTTATTCAAAGCGAACTGTCAAGGGGGTCCCATAAATCACCGAACAGTGTAAGGAACGCGAAATCAAGGAATATAACACCGGTATGACGGAAACTAAGGCGGCAAGAGTGGAACAAAACACCAGGCATAAGGCCGAGTCTTCCACCCTTTACCAAGTATATAGATGCATTAATTATAGCAGATATATTGTGATATCCTCAACAAGTAAACATGTCCCAGCAAGGAACAACATCTCCATGTTCCAACAAGGAACAAACTTCATCTTCACCTGCAACTAGCAACGCTATAAGAGGGGCTGAGCAAAGCGGTAACATAGCCAATCAACGGTTTGCTAGGAAAGGATGGTTAGAGGTTTGACATGGCAATATGGGTGGCATGATATAGCAAGTGATAGGCATCGTAGCATAGGCATAGCAAAAGAGCGAGCATCTAGCAAGCAAAGATAGAAGTGATTTCGAGGGTATATTCATCTTGCCTGCAAAGTCCTCGAGTTGTCGAAAAGCTTGATCCTCGTGGCGTTCTCAACAGGTTCCTCGTTCACGCATTGCCTCTCCGGCTCTAGCCAAAGCAAGAACACAAACAATAGAACCACAATAAATCACGGTGCAATGCACAAGCAACATGATGCAAAACATGGCATGATATGCGAGATGTGATATGCAATGCGTATGCGTGCTCCGGAAGGAAAAAGATGAACCAGGCATCAACTTGGCAAACCAAGTATGCCGCTGGAAAGGTGAGATGATTTCGGTTGAAATCGATATAAAGACCACCGGAATCGGATGCACGGTTTGCAAATGACAAGCAAAACAAGAATGACACAAATCTGCCATTAACAGCATGATGCCACTTAGCAAGCAACAAGAAATTAAGCTACTGCACCCTAACGTACCAGCAAAGCATCTGGCAGTGATCTACTCAAGATGCCTGACAAAAGATGAACAGTGATCTACGGCTAAATCACACCATAACAGGTCCAAACAAGCATGGCAAAAGTGCAAAATATATCAGCTTCACAGACTTAGTGAAAATACTGAAGATGGCAGAATCAGCATCAGGAAGCAATGTTCAGAGCAAGCAAACTACATGCTACAGGAACTTATAATAGCAAAATAAGGCATGGAATGAATCTACTCGAAGCATAGAACAAAAGTCCATTACTGACCATGAGCCAAAAGGGATCAGAAAATGTAATAGCATCCATGTCAACATAGCAAGTTTCGTTAACAGATTCAGCAACAGGGCATGACAAAAACAGATAACAAGTAGGCATGTTTAAGAGCTCGATGCACTCACTACGGAGCATTTCATGGTAAACAAAGCATACATCCATCAATAAGACATCGCATAGAAGCTATGCATGGCAAGAACAACATCATAGCATACACGGATCAACTACAACAACCTTGGCAAAATTGAATAACATGTAAACAATCTGCCAGGAAACATTTTACAGCAAAAGTAGAGCTCGATTGAGTCAAGCTATGGCACTCCATAATTGCAAAAAAGGGCATGTAATTATAGATAATAACCATTTATTCAAAACATATTTACTGAAGTATCTCAAAATATGCATGGATCTCTCGGTAGCATCAAGTTAACATGGCATAAAAATATCAGCAAAACAGGGGCTGAAATCAGCATCATGAAGCCTGGTTTGCATGCTTGTGCTAGTCACCACAGAGATCATAAAAATACATGGCATACACACCTGTAAAGATGGCATGGCATATTACAAAACACATGTAGGACTCAAGATCATAGGGTGCACACATCAATCATGGCAAAAATGACAAAAGTGCATGTTCTGATAAGAATCTAAAACTAACATCACATAGCCCTCTTCTAACAGCATTTCGGGCATCAAAATGAGCACAAATGAAACTGATGCAATGAGGTGAAATGATGTACTCTTCGAGGCGAACAATTCGGTATGCTATACGCACTAAATGGAGCCACGAGCGCAAAGTTATGGCATGATGAAACTGAAACAAAAATACTGGCAGAAAATGACAGGATTCGGGGGAGGGGAAAGTCAACCGAGGTTTGGATCTAGATCGGATCCGGCGCGCGGAAGCCGAGGCTGGCCGGATCCTCGCTGGAGCTGGAGCTCGGGGGAGAGGTCGGGGCCGAAGGAGGAGGGTCGGGCCGGCGGCGGGCGGCGGAGGCGCGGCGGCGCCGGCGTCGAGAGGCGGCGCGGAAGGCGGCGGTGGTGAGCGGGCGGCGGGCGGCCCGGGCGTGTCGGCCGGGAGGGCCCGCCTTGGCCCATGGCCTCAAGGGAGCCGGGCGGCGAAGTGGCACGGGCGCCACGTGGCGGCCTCCGGTGAGGCTGGGCGGCGGCGCGGACGCTGGCCCGCCAAGCCGCCGGACGTGTCCGGCAAGGAGAGGAGCGGGGCTAGGGTAGGGTAGGAATGATCCGGGATTTGGAAATGGGGGGTCTTTAAATAGAGGTAGAGGAGGCTAGGGAGCTCCAAATTGAGCACGGTTTTCGCCGACACGATCGTGATCGAACGGCGATGGACATGGAAGTGACTTAGATGGGTTATTGGGCTGTTTTGGAGGGGTGTTGGGCTGCAACTCAAAAGAGGCCTTTGCGAGAGTGCGGTTAACCGTTGGAGTACCAAACGAGCTCCAAATGACCCGAAACTTGACAGGTGGTCTACCGGTGGTGTACCAAGGCCACTTGACAAACCTCGGTCCATTCCGAGAAAGTTTAGTACCCGCTCACGGAAAAATGTAAAAGGGGACGCCGGGGGACATAGGAGTGCCGGATTGCAAAACGGACAACGGGGAAAATGCTCGGAATCATGAGACGAACATGTATGCCAATGAGATGCACATGATGACATGATATGAAATGCATGGCATGGACAAAATGCAAAAAACGAAAGACAAAAAGCCAACCACGGAGGGAATATCATATCACAATGCCGAAAATGGCAAGAGTTGGAGTTACAAATATGGAAAGTTACATCCGGGGTGTTACACACAGAGAAATAACCACAGAGAAGGAAGCTAAAATTACACAATCAAACGAGCATTTTTGCATTTGTTTTGCATTGAATCGTTTCACAAGCTTGACTTATGTTGTTTTTCCACTTTTACAAAAACCGCATCGTAATGTTCAAACGTGCATTTGCACGTACATAAGTAATAGTAGTACTCCCTCCGTCTAGGTGTACAAGTCTTCCCTCCTTCTTGGTCATCGTGCACAACCAAAGATGACTTATTGACCTGGACGGAGGGAGTAGCACAGTCTGCAAGCATATATCGAGAGAGACATGTAGTCCGATAGTATATAGTAAAGTTTGTACTATATGCACGTAGTTGCAAAATGCGTAATAATACACAACGTTTCTAAACTTTCCCTTTTACATACTTAATTAAGGACGCTAAAAATTCCTGAACGTTCGGGATTTATCATTTGCGTCCCAAAACTAATGAGGTCGCCTTACGAAACAAAAATTATACACCTCCTAAAAGCCACCTGCCAGAGGAGCGCTTGCGGCGCGCCACGAGTGCCCTTGCGCGGTCGTTTCCCAGGCCGACACAACGCTTCTCTTCCTCAGCCTCGCAACTCGCGAGGTGATGATTGGCGGCTTCTTGCGTGGCGAGCAATCTCACCGGTGTGGTGATCCGCGCCAACAGTACTCCTCCTGGCTGGAAGTGTGCACCGTCCACGCATCGCCAAGCGTAGATGAGGCGCTTGGGCCCGACTGCACTCGGGCGTCGGACGCAGGCGTCCTCGGCCACCCTCACGGCCCTCGCGACGAGCCTTTCCGCCAAAGAACCAATTGCTTGACTCTCTCGGACGCGACATAGATCTCCTAGAAAGCTTGTTGCGCGGTGCGCTTCTCTTCCTCGACCTTCTTCTCCGCCTCTATTTTGGCGCGCTCTGCTGGAGGCAAAGCCTGCCAAAAGGCGAAATCCATTTATTTCCAAAGCTCCTCAAGGCTGGGGTGCTCGGCGGGCGGCGCGGCGTTCTCCTCGTAGCGGGGAGCCGACTCGTCCTCCGACGCGTGTGCCGGCGAGATTGAGAACACCGACGCGTCCACCTCGACGCGTCGAGGCAAGGAGCGGAACACCGACGCGTCCTCCTCGACTAGTGGCGGCGAGGAACGGAACGGCGATGCGTCGCGTAGCGGCGAGGAGCGGAACGCCGACGCGTCCTCCTCGACTAGTGGCGGCGAGGAACGGAAAGGCGACGCGTGACCGTCCGTGCGGTGCAGCGAGGGGCTCCTAGGGTTTGGGAGGGGAGATGCCATGGTGGTCGACGTTAGACGGATGGGGAGGAGATAGCGATGAACGTGAACATGAGGGGGAGGAGATAGCGATGTCGTGGGAGGCGCAGTATTTATAGCGAGCAATGGCACACCTGCGTAAGATATGGATCGAAGCATCGATTTTAATCTGCAGTTCAGCTATGCGTCCATCGACATGTGGGCCAAGACACTGCTGGGCCCGTATGTCGCTGACCCAATGCACCGGGAGTTAAGTAAAAGCTACGTGTGCATATTTGTTGGAGTAAAGTACGGGGGGAGCGAAGGGGTGGAAATATTGCTGGTCACAACGGATTGGACGAGCGTGGGGGGAGAGTCATGCATGCAGATTTTTTCACACGGGGTGGAGTGGTGGGACCATCGGAGGGAGAAGGAGAGTTTGGCAGGCATATTGTTTCCACACATGGAGAGGAAAAGATTTGGAGATGAACGGGCTTCCTGCAGGTATGGGGAACGGTGCATAATAAGTCATCTTGCATGCCGGGCTAGGTATAGTCTCAAGTCATTAAAAACATACACGCCCCACACATGTTCATATTTCAAGGTGCACTAAATTATTGCATGCGATGATTAAGGCTTGCCATCATGGTGGTATCTTAGCTAGTACACGGGAATAGCAAACATGCTGATGTGGCAAAGAATTAAAGAAGAGAGGGGGGTTAGACTAACTAGTGTTCATGCATGCATTGGTAAACACATTTTTTTGTGAAGAACGACAGCATTAGTTGAGTACTTCAGACGTCAAAAACTATTCCACCGCCTCTACTATCTTGCTAAGAGTAGGTAAAATTTTTGAGTCGAGCCCTTTAAACTAGAAGGGAGGTAGTGGTACTCTAATAGCTAGGTGTCTAAGTCATCTTACGAAAACCAAATAATCCCAAAACACGTAGGCGCGGTGCATTAACTTCTACCTTGTTTCTTGTTTCTTGACATATCAACCAATAAGAGATGAGGGTGTGCATGCTTTTAATGACCTGAGACTATCAAACATGACATGCAGTGGTTAGTTCATTGCATGCAATACTATTTAATTAGCAAATAAACATTAATGTCTCTCGTTTTCACCTCCTCCTTGGTCACGGTGCACATCCTAAGATGACTTACTCACCTAGACGGAGGGAGTATCAACATTCACAATGTCAAATCAATATTTTTACGCTCATTATAAAACGTAGTTCTT
This sequence comes from Aegilops bicornis, assembly GCA_021605145.1. Taxonomy (NCBI): domain Eukaryota; kingdom Viridiplantae; phylum Streptophyta; class Magnoliopsida; order Poales; family Poaceae; genus Aegilops; species Aegilops bicornis. Next base: position 497,186,153 of record CM038669.1, on the reverse strand, counting down.
ATACTCATTATAATCAGTATTGTAGATATTGATATTTTTAGTATAAATTTGGTCCTGGGATTTCATTGATGCATGTCAAAACATGGAGGAAGCGGAGCTTAGGGCTTGCATTGCCGGTCTCTACATAGGTATTTCTCTTCATAATCCTGTAATTTTAGAGACTGATTGCACTTTTGTGGTAGCATCTCTTGCATCGGGGGAATATGACAGGTCTGCTATGCGTGACCTGAAGATGAAAGCGTTGAGCATCTCGAAGTTGATCAACAATCTTCAATTGTCAAAGATTAGCTGCTCGCCAATAAGGTGGCACACTTAATAGCTAAGTATAGCTTTGGCAATAGATTAGATGGTATTCTTGTAAATAACGTACCGCCTTGTGTGGTGAATATTGTATCGAATGAGTGTACTGGTGTGGCTGGTTAATTAATATAAGGTGGTGTTTAAAAAAAGTATATATTTGGTCAAACACTTTGCAAACGGTTGATGTGGAGTAAAAGGACCAGAGGGAGTATCATGCATGCGGAGTAGGAAAAAAAATTGCTCATTTATAGCAGGTCGAAGTCTCAAAGGGCGCGGCCGCGTGAGGGAGGCGAAGGTCGTGGGAGGCGCGACAGTTGACGGAATTAAGTGAAGTTACATCCACGCCGCCAAAGATGGCGCAAGTAACAGGCGAAGCTATACCGCTGTGCCTACGATATGGGTCTAGTAGACATGACATCTAGTGGGTCCCGCATAGTTCTCGAGAACTCTTTGGGGTCTTGCAAATGTTTATCCACCGGCTAGCCAAAGAACCCCACGCTGCTCGTGACGCCTCTACTGGGCCCCTCGGCCTTTCTACCTCACAACAGTTTGCTCCCTGTCATCCCGTCCTTTCACATAGTTCGCTCCCAGTTTTTGCGGGGTACAACAGCTCAACTTCTCCTAACCCACCAACAAAATCCATGGCCTCCCAAATCTCCATGGTCGCCGCTGAGTACCAGGTTAGAGCCATCACTGGCGATCAGTTCATCATCATCTACACACATTGATCCGCGATGGTGAAAGCATGGCTTGCTCGCTTCCTACGCATGTTCAACAGTTCAACGGATGAGTGGGTCGCTGGGCTAGATGTTGAGTACACCACAGTCCTGGGACGAGAGAAGGATCTAAAGGATAAAGAGAGGAAGAAGCTCGCCGTGATCCAGGTTTGCATACAAAACGTTTGCTTGGTCTACCACATATGCCATGCCGACGTTGAGTGCCAGGATTTTAAGAATTTCCTCAAGGACAATAGAGTGAAATTCACATCAGAGGCTTTAAGAACGACAAAGAAGTCCTGCGTCGGATAGGTCTCGTTGTAGGCCAGCCCTTCGATCTCGAGAAGGCAAGCCCGGTGTCCTCCTCTCAACCTTCACGTCGACCTCGGCAGCAGCCATGATTGATCCTTCAGACGCTTAAACCGAAGAAACCTCATCACGAAGTTTCATCATGCATGGGATTCAAGACATTAGATGAAGATCACATCCTGTGACGCAGCAATGGATGCCTACCATTGTTTAAATATCTACATGGGTTGGATGAAGAAGCAGAGCCCAGTGTCCGGTTCAAGCAAAGAAGCGTCGGCGAAGAGGAAGAGGAAGAGGGACGAGGACGAAGTCGAGGACATGGACTCGGACTCCGAGTAGGTGGCAGTGCTGTTGCTCATGCTGGTTCTACTGCAGTGTCAAGCGGACTAGTTGCTTAGTTTATTTTCAAGGGTGTGTTGTGTTGAGGCCCCAGCAGAACTATGTTTATGTTCTTTCTCGTTATTTGAACTCTTTAGTACGTAGAGTAGTACTAGTACTATGTCTTACTACTGTTCTTCTTGCAGTTGGTACTACTGCTCGTACCTTCGTGTTCCCACTGTACTTAATACGTTTGTACTAGTAGTATAATTTGGGTAAGTCGATTTGTGAAAGAAGTTCGACGGAGCGATGGAAGAAGACGGCAGAAGAGGTGGAAGAAGCCCTTCTAGCCATCCATGTTGCATCAAACGGCTCACATGAGTCGACTGACCCAAATTGCTCCTTCAGATTGCAGGATCCACGTGGCATTCAAGGTCTCGAAGGTAGATTCCGCGTCCGCACCCGGTTTGCGGGCTCGACGCGCGCGCGACCGGCTTCCGCCGCGACAACCACCATCTTGGCGCCTCCGCAGACGGGCGGAGACGACAATGACACGCTAGTTCCTCCTCACGGCGGCCGGAGCACGCACTCGTCCTCCTGTACGTATGCTGCGTGCATAGACGCGGCTCCACCAGCTGCTCGCGTGCTTGGCAGCGCGGCGGCATGGCGAGGAGGGACTGCAGACGACGTGAGCGGGCGGGCCTTCGGCTTCATGGCACAGGGATGGCGGCGACACGATGGTGGTGGGCGAGAAATTGTTGGTCGGAGCAGGCGGGCGCTGGTATGCGCAACGGCGGCGGCGGCATATTGATGAGTGCGTGCATGGGAGCTTACTTTAGTTTTATATGAGGTTGGTCAAACATAAAAGAAAACTGTACTAGAACACGTAAACAATAGACTTAGGCAACACTTTTTTTTGAAGTTAGTACCACAGCCACGATACGGAATCCTGTGCAAGCGCGTGAATCATGCCGCTGGTCGATCGAATCTGCAAAGGCCAAAGTGTCGCGCTCGAAGGACATCCACCGAACCTTTTTGTGTGTGTGAAAACAATCCTAGAATATTACTCAACTTTTTTTTCCTAGGAAAGTTCTTGACGCTGCAATATTTCCATATATTTGAATTTAGCTCTAGTTTGTGTTTATTTGGGTTTGGACGTTTTAGGTGCGTCCTAGTTTTTTTAATACCTATTTTGTGTGTGTGACTGAGAGAGAACATGTGTATGTGTCCATATGTGTGTTGTGGCGGAAGGGCAATGTGGAGACGGTGTGTGTGTGATACATACATAGAGAGGTGTGAATGTGCAAACGATCATGCATGAGTGAGACATAGACAGATGCCGATACGTTGTGTATACATGAGAGAACGGTCTTCTAGTTTACTTGTGTGTGTGTGTGTGTGTGAGAGAGAGAGAGATATAGAGGGAGAGAGAGAGAGGAGCATCCGTAACACAACAACCATCTCTCTCAATTCGTCCGTCCCTCGCACGATCGCATGCAACATATGCATCAACGCGCACATTTTGAGACCCTCACTGCGCCCCTGCCCACCTCAAGGCCCGCGCAATCTCTTCGTGAATACCCATTTCTCTCCTTAGGTTTGTTTTCGCTCAATATCTGACACACACACACGCACGCACACACACACACACACACACGCAGCACAACACACACGTACACTCCCCCGAGCACACAATTCATCCCCATCCAAGGTTATACAGTGACCACTCTCGCTTGTGCTTCTTTGCACCCCCAACATGCACAACTCCTCAATCGTCAAAGAGGGCATCGAGCAGATCGAAGACGGCGACCACACCGCTCTAGAGAATGCGGGATCATTTGGAAGCAGGGTGATGTGATGACGGCTGACTGACTCCTCCCCCCCACCCTCTCTCTCTCTTGCACAAAATTACTAATCCCTCTCTCCCCCGCACAAAATTGTCAATCCCTCAACCCATGAGATCCTTCCCTCTCGGCCCATGTTTTTCCAGCTCTCTCATCAAACATGTTGTCTCTTCTCCTTCCACGATTATCTGAGAATCACGATATTACATGTCTCCATCTTTCTCACTGCACCTAACTTCTTCCTCTCTCTTTCTCTCTCTCTCTCTCTCTCTCTCTGTGTGTCTCGTTAGGTTTGTCTCCTACTCTCTCGTCCACATACATACAATCTTTGTCGCCCTATCTGCTCCATCTTCAAAAGCTCTCTCTGCACGTTTCATTCACACAATGGGATATGTCAAAATGTTGCTTCTATAATGGCTGATGTAGAGTTTTGGTTGTTTTTGTTGCATCCTACAAAGTAATAACTATGAAATGCATTTAGATTCTCATTTGACTGGGATTATGTGAGTTTGAGCATGTTGTGAAGTACTATAGACATTGTATACATCTTGGGATTGGACAATGATTGTAACTATTGAATTGTATAGACCATTACATTCGAAGTCAATAGCCAAATATATTTATTTCACAATTTCAACAAACGATTAGTTCACTACAAACTAAGAAAACAAATGTGTACTCCCTCCCTTTTTATTTAAGTCCGCGTATTAGCATTGGTCAAAGTCAAGTTTTGTAAACTCTCAGAAAGCTTATAACAAAAAATATTAACATATACAAGAACAAATAAATACCATTAGATTCATTATTGAATGTACTTCCACATAATACATATTTGTTATGGTAAATGTTTATATTCTTATATAAACTTGGTCAAACTTTAGGAAGTTTGACTTCGGTCAAACCTAATATGCAGAGTTTACTACTACTACTCGCTAGTTGCTTAGCCGAATCACTCAACACGCCACACTGGGAGTCCAGTGTCACAAAATTTTGAAGTCGGCGGGAAATTCTCCCGCGACCCTGATTCGAGCAGTGGGAAGTTACCGTCATAGCCTTCGGAACAGGCCTACGTACGACGCTTGGTAGGGGGATGTTTTCGTAACTTCAGGTTCAACCTACCTAGCCAGCCCCACCCCGGGACCCAGAGTAGTACACCTGAATACTCCCCATTTTCTATCCCCACCGCAAAATAGACTTCTCGACGGCACCGCAGCCTTCATGCTCCTCCCCACTCGTCTACCACAGCGCATCTGCCTCATCGACGACCTCGTACGCCACACTGGAGCCGGTCCACCGCCGTCGTCGTAGACGGAGCCTCTTCCCCGGCATCGTCTTCCACGGTCTCGGATCTGCTTCTGCAGCCGATGCCAAGCGCAGAAGTACCACCGTCAGGACAATGAACTGACTCCGTTGCCGACCATGACTCACAGAGGCCGCCGCGACCATCGTTCTCCTCCTCGATTGGTAATGTGTGTATTGAATCACTTAGCAGTACATGTGCAGTTCCAATTTTGTTCATACCAACCCTTCAATTTTCCTAGGTGCTATTGTTCCCGTAAAAGTAATTGGTTATAGCCTCCATTGTCCAATGTAATATCAGCTTGTAATTGTGCGTCGCCTCTGTATCGCTACCGTGCTTGGGTAGGTTTTTCATCTGCAACCAACAATGTGGCAAATGATGGAAAGGTTTTTAGAACTAGCAAGATGCCCATGTGTTGCACGCATAAAGATGCATTTGTATGAGTAGTTTATATTGTGGGAGAAAAGGATGAACGAGGGAAGGCCTTATTTGCAAATCTGGAGAGGGGTATGGGTATCTTTTTGCAAAATTCCCAATTGTTTCCTTCCTATCTGTCAGATATAAATCGGACGGCCTATATTGCAAAAAAAAAGTATAGAGCAAAAAAGTAGACAGTAAAGGAAGTAGAGATAAATATTAAATATTAAATATAAAATAAATATAACCGTAGAGAAGAGAGTAGAGATAGCAGAGACAGCGGGAAAGGATCGCGCGCGCGGGAAAAAGCGGTCGGGCGTGCGCTAGTTTTGGTGCATGGCGTCCGGCGCGCTTTATAAAATCCAACACCCTCCCACCGCTCTGTGCCTTGCCACCGCTCTGTGCCTCGCCACCGCTCTCTCCCCGCTCTTTTTCGCCTCGCCGCCGCCGCGCCACCATGCCGCCACGTCACCAGGAAACTTGGGGATACCACGGCGTCTCACAAGACTTCTCCGGGCGGCCCGCCGAGATCCGGTTCCGCTGGATGCGCCTCGGCCTCGGCAATTTCGACACCGCCACCGAGGCCGCCACAGACGACGCCAGCAGCGTGGCGCCTCCGGTGGCCTCATAGAACATCGAACTTCCCCAACGTGCCGACGCGGGAGCGGGTGCAGGAGCTCACGCCTCTGCCGCGGCTTAGCACCGACGAGGATCGTCACGACAACCGGAGGCGGGAGCACCGTCTCGGCATCGCCGAGATGGACGAGGAAGTCATTGCGCTGTGGCGCCAACACTTCCCGCAGGACATCATCAATGAGCGCGAGTTCTACGCGCAAAGGAGGGCAGAGAGGGATAAGAGGAGGGCGGAGCGAGCCGCCTACCGCGAGGACAAGCGTAGGCGAAAAGCGGAGGCCCAATTCAACATGAGGCTAGGAGCAGCGTCACCCTGGGAATCCGACGATGATCATTATCTTCACGCCTACAGTCAGACGTCGAAGGAGGACATCACCGAGGAGCAGTCGGACGACGAGGAGTAGTTGAATTATCTTTTTTGTATCTATCTATGCTGAGAACTATCCTCTACTCTCTAGTATCTACTTCTCGATCTCAGCATCAGTAAATGCTTTTTAAAGCGCCGCAAGATTGCGATTCTGTTGGAGATGCTCTAACATGGCGTATTTAGTGCTTTTAATGTTGCCCACAAGATGTGCGAGTATTACTAGTAGTATTTTTCTTGCCATGTTGAGATTTGGAAACCACGAGTGTGAACATGCAGAGGAGCAATGAAGACCAAACACGGGATATTCGGGACATCTTCAAGGAGCGTGGCAAGTTAAAGAGGAGCTGCAATCAACCTGTAAAACGAGCTTTTGTAAGTAACACCCTTTCAATTACTTTCGCTTAACCTCGTGGTTCTTCGATGTGTATATGTTGTAGTTTCGCTTCTCTTAAGCGTGGTGTTCTTCGATGTGTAATAAGAAGAGTCTTAATCGTCCTAATGCTTTCGTTTTTAACTTGATGTAGGAAGTGGGTGTTCTCACCGTGTAGTCTATTTTTATATTTCTTTTCCTTTTGAATTCACTGCTCCGAGTTCTGTTTATATGGCTTTTACTAAATGGATCTAGGTTTCTCTGAGTATTGATCTAAAAAAGAAGTAACTTCATGTCAGGATGCAGTTCCTGCAAGGAAGGAAGTATGGTCAACCTCGAGATCATGTTTCCAAAATGAGGCTGGATTACACACAAGGTGCCAGTTCCCTAATGATGCTGGATTAGACACAAGGTGCAAATTCCCAAATGATGCTGGATTACACATAAGCCAGGTTGAGTCGTCAACTGTTTTGTCCTCGTGGCATTAGTAAAGGCTGAAAGAAAGCGTGCAACAGCCCTTGAGAATGTAGCTGAGTTCCTGAAGAAGCGAAAAGAGCAATCAGATGCTCTCTTCACCAAAGCCAAAGAAGAGATGGAAGAAGCCAGAAATAAGCTAGCAGAGGCAGAGCAGGCTAGGCGTCTCCTGCTATCTAAAACTGTTGTCAATACAAAATTTCCTTCATAATAGCTAGGTTCAAATTTTTATCCAGTCAACATGCCTGTTATGATGTCTATGCATCTACTGATGTGGCACAAAATGTTTTTTTTCGGGTCATGTAATAATAGCAATTACTTTCCAAACAATAACAGACGAAGCATTGGACATGGTATAGTTCACGCGCAAGCCCGACATTCCAAGTCCAACTTCCACATCAAACTCATGTTCACAGATATCTGCACATTCATACATAATGTCCACAACCATGATTCACTTCAAAGCCAAAACAAATGTGAGGAGAGTTATAAATAAAGAAAAACCTCTACTAGTTCCTGCTACCGGTGAGCACAACAAGTCAAGACCATAAATGAAATTAATTATATTTTAGTCATTTTTGTGTTCTAAAATGCCCGCCGGCTCGTGGAAGGGCGTGTTGTCAAGACACGTGCTGATTCAATGAAGGCAAAGGGGCAGTCTTAAGCTGGTTGCACGCGGCGAGGAGGCGTTCTCACCGGCTGCAGCGAAAAGCGGCCTCGTGGTCGGGCGCCCAGATTCAATGCTCGCACTATGAGAGGTCGCGTCTGTCAGAGCAATCACTCCCTCCAAATTTTTTTGTTTGGGTATAACAAAATCTCGCTTTTCCATTCACATTTTACAACTAAAACTCGTGGACAAACGTTGACCCAAAGTACGATGGGGACTAGTAAACCGTAATGGAGGTAGTAGTTTTTTAATCAAAGAAGGGTTTCCTTCCGACATCGAAAACCAGCATCTAAATCTAAACCATAGTATTTTCCCTAGAACTACCAGTTCAACATCTCGTAACATAAACCCATACAACCATACGCCAAGGAGGTACGTAGTACTATGAATTCAATTTTCGCTCCATACCAATCGTTCTAAAAACTACTTACTACTTATAACGTGCCATTTAAAATTGGAACTCTTAACCCCGCTAAAAAACGATATTTTAAAAGTGGCTACTTTGGCTCAGGCAATCGGCGAGCCACCGCGCCCAAGTCGTTCAATTGTGGTCCCGACCATCAACTCCTACAAAGGTGCTCCACCACGCACTCCAAAGACCCATTTAATGCAGCAAACATGCACCTAGGGTTTTAGGGTTTATTTGTTAATGTTGCCTTTACGTAACACTCATGTGTGCGAGACAGCGAGAGACCGACTGCCTGAGTGCGCCTCTTCTCTTCGTATATGTACTCCACCATTTGTTTGGTGTCCAAAAAATTATAATAACTACTAGCAATGTGCCAATGCGTTGCCACACGATCAAAGTAGATTAATACATATTCACCGATTTGATAGAAAAAAGTCTAGTTTTGAAATACGTATATCACTAAAAATATGTTATGTTTCACTCAAAATATATTCCTTTGGAGGTTTTGATGAGATAAGAGAGGCATGTCGTTGGTTTCAAGATTCGAGAAGTGGTATATGTCTAATTTCTACTCTTACTAGCAAGATGCCCGTGCGTTGCACGGAACATCAAAATCTCGTGGGAGAACAGGATGAACGAGGGAAGGCCTTATCTGCAAATGTGGTGAAGAGTGTGGGTAAATTGCCATATTTTCCTTCCTATCCGTCATATATAAATTGGACGACCTATATTGCAGGATGGCATGCCCACCATCATCACCAACTCTATTTTTTATCCTTATAAGCATTGTCGGTGATGATCGTGTGCCTGCCATCCTGCAATATAGGCCGCCCAATCTATATCTGATGGATAGGAAGGAAACTATGGCAATTTTGCAAAAAGATACCCACACCCCTCTCCACATATGCAAATAAGGTCTTCCCTCGTTCATCCTTTTCCCCCACAAGATAAACTACTCATACAAATGCATCTTGATGTTCCATGCAACGCATGGCATCTTGCTAGTTGTTGCAAAAAGCCCATGTGTGTGTGAGAGAGAGGGATAGTGGAGGAGGACGGAGTGCATGTGTGATAAAGACACAAGTAGTGTGTGTGCGATAGGCATCAGCTTAAAATGAGGCGATAGTGTGTGTGTGCATGATCGAGAGGGCGTGTCTCAAGAAGGGAAGAAAAAGCTATATAGATACAAGGAGCGAGAGAGAGACATGTATGCGATGGTGGAAGCATGAGTGTGCGGGTGTATAAACCTATCTAGAGGCTAGCTAGTCGATAAATGCTTGTGAGAGAAATACGAGTCGGGGTGCGAAAGCGAGAGTTTTGTGTGTGACAGAGAGATATGGTAGTCGGGAAGGGGGGTGGAAGCAGAAGTTGTGTGTGTGTGTTTGTGTGAGAGAGAGAGAGAGAGAGGAGACGGTAGTCGGGGTTGTCTGATCGGTGTCAGTCTGGGATGGAGACGAAAAGGAGACCGCAACAAATGTTGTGTCTACAGGAGAGAGAGAGAGTAATTTTAGTGGTATGAGTCATATGTAGAGACATATAGGGTGTGTGAGAGAATCCCATAGAGAGAAAGACAAAGTGAAAGACGAGTGGAGACTGTTTGTGTGGCGGTGAAAAAGAAAGCTTAGGTACCGAGTGATACCAGAGAACAGTAGAGACGTGAGAGATAATGAAAACCGTGTAATGTATAATGATAGGGAGAGTGTGACACTTCTCAAGGGAGACGTTGAGAGACCATGTTTGCGAGGATAGGAGAAACATGAAGTGAGCGTGCGGGTGAGCTGGAGAAAAGAGAGTGATGGCTACCTGAAGGAGCATGCATGCGAGAGAGATGGGCGTGAAAGGAGTGAACAAAAAAGGGATTCAAATATTTGAATTCGAGATGATGATACATGTAATCCATACTCGAACCAAAATTGATCTATCAAACATGCATACTCATATGAATTCACGCACATCTATGTTATTTAATATGTAGATATTACTGATCCATACATTTTAGTAGAACATAATTTGGTTAAATTTTTTTGAATTCAACCTTAAGATTTCGAGATCGTTGTATTTGTAAATCATATTATACATATAAAGGAGAAGAATTCTTTGTTGTCCTTTTGAAAGTATATATGTAAAAAATGATGTCTATAAAATGTACTTTCAATTGAAAATGGATCCCACCCGAAAAAAATAGTAGAATACAAACGGGATTCGAATTGAGTTGGCACGGTAAACATGCACTGTGCAAAATTTGAACGAAGCGGGAAAGTTATGTAACCGCCAAACCAAAATCTGTGAGATGGAAATCACTATCGCCTATCCTCGCTGCAAAGCCTATCTGCTGGATTTCTATAGGTTTCGATAGGGGTAGGTTTGTAATTTCACCCAAACGTGCCATAACCGCCTCTCACCCGGATTCATACACGGTGGGCGCCCCAAACACAGTGTGCCCTCGGCCGAAATCGACTCCCTCCCCGATTCATATTCATACACGGTGGGCGCCAAAAACAAACTCTCGTCGGCAAATATTCGGTGTATGCGAGATTACCGTCCTATCCCCAACCGACTAATGTTGCTGTGATGTAGTAGAAATTTGAAACAGGGGCTAAGTTTGTAAATTTCCTTGCATTTGAGACAAGCGCGCCCTGACTACATGGTTCCCACTTTCCTCTCTACCTCCTTTTCCCCATTCATACTCCGTGGGCGCCAAAACTGTCGGATTTCGGGTTCCGGCAGACCCTTGAGGTTCGAACACTAGGGTGCGCGCGGAGATCCAACCCTCCACCGTCTCGCACCTTGCCGAATCGCTGGGACCTAAGCTACTAAACGGAACAGCACAAGAGACCCGAGATTTATCTTGGTTCAGCCACCATTGTGGTGTAATACCCTACTCCAAAGGTGTGGTGTGGTAGATTGCCTCTTGGGCTGGTGAGGAACAATACAAGGAAGGACAGCCTCGCGAGGGTCTGTTCTTGGCGGGTGCAATGAACTGCTAGGTGGGGTTCAGTCGCTCTAGCTACTGGTTTCTTGATGAGGATTCGGATCTCCGTCTGGCTCTCTCCCTGCCCTGGGGGTGGCTACTCCTATTTATAGGCGAAGGCCCTGGGCCTCTTCCCAAATATTGAGCGGGAAGGGAGCCAACAATTGGCCATTTTGTAGGGGAACAGCGGGTACACTTATCCTGACTAAAGTTGGTCCTCGCCTGCCAAAGGCTCTGGTGATGACGCCTGCTTGGGCTCCACGATGACTCCCTTCCAGCCATTGGGCGGGTCTTGGTCTTGTTGCACCGAAACGGATGCCTTCGCTTGATGCTCTCGCCTGCGCTTGCTCCCTTTGCACCGCAGGGGAAAGGAGGACACTGCGCGGGCTGGCACCCGACTGGCGCCCTTGGTCGTCATGGCTTGCGTCATGGGCACCTCGCGAGGTACCCTGCCTTGAACTCTCCGCCTCCTCATGAGCCAGCCTGACGAGGCCGTGCCTGAGGAAGCTCCTTGTCGTCCGCCCCGCGAGGCTTGGCCCCTCGCGAGGGTCTTGAGCTTGTGTTGATGAAGATGGGCCGTGCTGGGCCTCCTTCGAGCCACGCTGCAGGCGCAGGCAGGCAAGTCTGGGGATCCCCGTTCCTAGAACGCCGACAGTAGCCCCCGGGCCCACGGCGCGCCCGAACTTGGCCGAGCAAAGAGGCGAAAGGGAAAATGCGAAGCGTCGCGGGCCCTAACAGCCTGCGGCCTTGGGCGACGCGTGGCGGTTGATTGGACGCGTGCGCACTGCTTCCCCATGATGCCTCGGTAACCAACAGGATTCGACAAGTCCCTGCATGCAGAGTCGGTCATGATTACCGATGATCGTGGAGGCCGACGGTTGGCCTTCACCGGTTATAAGGCACGAACGGTGCGCGCGCCTTCCAGCCTATCCTTTCTTGTCTCCCCTTCTTCTCCATGGCTCCACCAAGGAAGTTCTCGGCCGCAGAGAAGGGGAAGGGCCGTCAGATCGAGTCTTCCTCTCCTCCGCCTAAGCGTGGTCGAGGTCGCCCTCGCAAGCATCCCGTGGCCTCCACGACGATCCCCCGCGGTCGTGGGGGAGGCTCTCAGCGTGGCGACGAGCGGCTGGCCGTGGTCGCAGGGCGTGCCCCGGCCGCGCGTCCCCCGAGGCCGCGCCTCCATGCTGCTGAAGCGCTGCCGGAGTTCATGGTGAGGGCGGAGGAGCCGTCCAGCGTCCGGCTTCAGCTCCCGCGCTTCCTCCTGGGTGAGATCTCAGCCGGCGCCTGAGTGGCCTCGGCTCTGTGCGGATGGCTGCTGCAGCCGGGCCGTGGGCTTCTCTGGAGGTCTTTGCTACAGTGGAACCTATTCCCGACCATGGTGGCAGACGTCAGCCACAGTGGTCTTCGCCACGCCGGTGCTCTCGCACTTCAAGTACGACGGCGACGCCACCCTCTACATGTGGGTGTTTGGGGAAGACGGTGCGCCGCATGGGGTGCTGCCTGAAGACGACGCATCATGCCGAGGACTCAGCCCAGCGTGGATGGAGAGGGCAGCGGGCGGCGGGCGATGCCCGTGACTCCTCACGCCCACCAGCTCTTCTTCGGTGGTGATTCTTCCAAGAATGTCAGCTGCCAGCCCCCACACCGCCGCCTGCTTGGGGGGTGGCAGCGGGTCCGCTTGCCGCCGCGCCCCGGTGAAGCGCGAGAGGGAGTCCGCCTGAGCTCCGGAGACGGCTCGAGCCTTCCAAGAGGGCCGGCACGGGGCGTGCTTCACCTGCTTTTGTCCTTTTCCTTTCTTTTCTCCTGCGCAAAAAGGCAACAATGTGTGGCCCCATGGGGGCGCGTTTAGGTTAACGCCTATTGTACTGCTTTTGTTATCCTGATACTGTTCCTTTCTGTTGTACACCCATTCGCAAGTGAACTCCAGCCGTGGCCGCGGGGGCGACCGATCCAGGCCGTGGTTCAAGCGTTGTGCTGCCCGTGAGGCATGGTCGAGGGGTGCTCCAATGTGGACCAGGGCCATGAAAACTTGAGCGATAGGGGCAGGAACGCCAAGGGGCTCCCGAGGCTTCGCCATGAGTCCCTATGCAAGAGAAATTAAGGCAGGAGAGCGAAAAAGATCGAAGAACAACGGACCAAAAGATGGCGATAGTTTCGATAAAAACTCCAAATGGGAATAACTAGTCAACTGCAGAAACCAAATGAAAAAGCCGCGTCCGGCACCTAGTCTAGTCTTCGACGTCTTCTCACCAGTAGCAGACTAAGTGCTGCCCTTTGGGCGTGGGAAGGAGCCCTGTGGCCCGAGGCCGGCACTCCTGAGACTCCGGGGCGTGTACAGCCCCAACTCATTATTACGTGAGAGTGTCACGGGCGGCGAGCTTCACAGGCGTTGGCCCTCTTCACAGGCTCCGGTCCTTTCTTCTGGGAAACGAGCTTCACGGGCGTTGGCCCTCTTCACGGGCTCCGGGCCCTTTCCAGAACGCGACAGCTTCACATGCGTTCGCCTTCTTCAAAGGCACTGGGCCATTCTCGAAAAAGATGAGCTTCACAGGGATTCGCCTTCTTCACAGGCACTGGGCCTTTCTCGAAAAAGATGAGCTTCACAGGCATTCGCCTTCTTCACAGGCACTGGGCCTTTTCCAAAAAGAATGAGCTTCACAGGCATTTTCCTTCTTCATAGGCACTGGGCCTTTTCCAAAAAGATTGAGCTTCACAGGCATTTGCCTTCTTCACAGGCACTGGACCTTTTCCAAAAAGAATGAGCTTCACAGGCATTTGCCTTCTTCACAGGCACTGGGCCTTTTTAGGGGTAAAACCTCCGGAGGTGCTGGATGTTCCACGCTGCTCAGAGTAGGTACTCCCTCTTAAGTCTCCAAGCGCACGGAGCCAGCCCGGAAACATGAACAACCTTGAACGGGCCCTCCCACATGGGAGAGAGCTTATGCAGTCCCTCCCTGGAGAGGACCCGTCGGAGCACGAGGTCCCCTACCTCGACAGTTCCGGGGCGGATGTTGCGGCAGTGGTATCACCGGAGTGCCTGCTGGTACCTTGCCGCTCGCAGCGCAGCTTCGACGGGCGCTCCCCAAAGACGAGGGCTGCCCTCGCATGGCGCCCTGCAGCGTTTCATCAAACGCCAGACCCGCGGATCGATGCTTGACCTCGTGAGGGAGGACCGCCGACTCAGAGACCAGGAAGAAGGGGTCTCTCCGGTTGGCTTGGTTGCGGTTGTGCGGATGGACCATAACACGGACGGAAGCTCGTCATACCAGCCTTCGCCGCAGCCTCAGTTTCTTCTTGAACGCCCCGGTCTTGAGGCCTCTCAGACCTCTGCGTTGGCCCGCTCGGCCTGTCCATTGCTGCGGGGGTGCGCCACCGAAGCGTAGCATATCTGCGTCCCAAGGTTAGCGCAGTACATTTTAAAAAGGTTACTGGTGAACTGCGAACCATTGTCGGTGATGATGCGGTTCGGCACTCCGAACCGGCTCGTGATTCCCTTGATGAACTTGACCGTAGAACCAGCGGGGATGGTGCGGACGGCCTCGACTTCAGCCCACTTGGTGAATTTGTCCACGGCGACGTAGAGGTAGCGATAGCCCCCTGGTGCCTGAGGAAAAGGGCCTGGATGTCCAGCCCAGCATCGCGAATGGCCAAGTGAGGGGATGGTTTGCGCACTTCCTGCCGGGCTGGTGGATCTGCTTGGCATGGAATTGGCAAGCCTCGCAAGCCTTCACGAGTTCAACAGCGTCATTGAGCCTTGATGGGCCAATAGAAACCGCTGCGGAACGCTTGCCGGTGAGGGCCCGTGACGATTTAATGGTGCCCACAATCTCCACCATGTATATCTGCCAGCAATTCCTTCCCTGCTCCTCGGTGATGCAGCGAGGGATACGCTGCTCGGTCGTTTCGGTAGAGCTCTCCATCCATGATGTTGTATGCCGTGGCTTGCCGCGCCACACGCCTCGCCTCCTCCTCCTTCTCCGACCAAAGTTCCACGCGTTAAGTAACTCTTGAGCTCCGTGATCCAGCACCCCTCTTGAGGTTTCATCGTTAGGAGCAAGCGTGCTCGAGGCTGTGCCACAGTGGGGCTCCCGTGGTGTGGTCGAGGAGCTCCTCCCGAGGTCAGGCTTGTGCTTGATAACGACGGCAAGGCCGAGGGCTTGAAGAGCCGTTCCTCAAAGACGCCCGGCTCTGGGTAACCTCCTGGAGGCTCGTTTGGCGATGTCGTCGGCCTCTTGATTGGTGCCGCTGAGGCACGCGGCCGCAGCTCCAACCCCCGTAATCGCTTTCTCCATCCTGCGGACCTTCGCAAGGTAGGCCTCCATGTGTTCATCTCTTGGCTCGTACACCTTGTTGGAGAAATTGACGAGGAGCTGCGAATCGCCCTTGATGGTAAGGCGCTTCACCCCCAGGGCAACGGTAGCCTTCAGGCCCGCTTATCAGCCCTCAGATTCTGCTATATTGTTGGAGACCTTCTCGCCTGCTGAAACAGAGCTGCACGGCATAGTAGAGCTTGCCTCGAGCGGGAGATATGAGCACTGCCCTGCCTCAGCCGCCCTATCTCGGAGAACGCCCGTCAAGTACATGACCTAATCCTTCGGGCGCTTCGCTCGGGAGAGGGATCGATCTCGCCGCCCCGAGGCGGTGCTTCATCCATTCGCCATGAAATCTGCCAGCGGCCCCTTGATGACTCTGGTTGTGCTGAACTCGAGCTGGAATGCTTGCAGCTCAATGTTCCACTGGCGACTTTTCGCCGAGTTGGGGCTCTGAGCACCCTCTCCGTGGGGTATGCCGAGACAACCTTGATTGGATGACCACGGAAGTAGTGCCGCAGCTTGCTGAAGCCACCAACAGCGCGAGGAGGAGCTTCATGCATGGGGAACCGTGCCCTCGCATCCCGTAACACTGTGCTGACGAAGTACACCGGGTGCTCGACAAGGCTAGGGGCGTCGGTGTTGGTGGAGTCTTCCGGAAGCTGTGGTGCCTCCCGAGGTGACGGCGCCTCCGGAAGCTGGGTGCTTGGATGGAGGTCCTCTCCCGCCTTTGGCGTGCTCTGCTGCGACGGCTGATCTTCTTCCGCTATGCGGTTCTCGCTTCGCGAAGTTCCTTGATTCGCCTTGCCTTAGCTCGGGTGGCCGCCGTGGTCTTGGCTCGACGCCTCCCTAATCGCCACCAGGCTGCGCTTAGCGGAGTAGGGAGTGGCGGCAGGTAGAGTACCAAGGGCTCTCGAGGGCGCTGGGGCCACCATCACCGGAGGGCTGGTCGGTACCTCTTGAGGTCTTGAACGCTTTATCGGACTCTTCACCATTCAAGGGCCCTTTTTCTTCATCACCGGAAGAAAGGCAGCGCCGCTCCCCAATCGGGAGATGAAACGGCCCAAATACTGCTATGCTCATGAGCTTCTGATTTCTCGAGGGTCTTTGGTGGGCTCATGTCCTCAACTGCCTTGACCTTTTCCGGGTTGGCCTCGATGCCTCGGTGGGACACGAGGAAACCCAGGAGCTTGCCTGAGGGAAATCCAAACACACACTTCTCCGGGTTGAGTCGCAGGCTTACTGCGTTGAGGCTCGCGAAGGTTTCTTCCGGGTCTTGTATCAAGGTCTTGGCCTCGCGAGACTTCACCACGATGTCGTCAACGTAAGCCTCCACGTTCTTCGCGAGCTGTGGGCCCAAGGTAATGTGCATGAGCCGCTGGAAGGTTGCCCCCGCGTTGCGCAGCCCGAATGGCATGCATGTATAGCTGTACACTCCACACGGGGTTAAGAAGGCCATCTTTTCCACGTCTTCCACCGCCATCTTGATTTGGTGATACCCGGAAAAGGCATCCAAGAAGCATAACAGGTCACACTCGGCGGTGGAATCGACGATCCGGTCGATGCTTGAGGGAGCGGAACGGATCCTGCGGGCATGCTTTGTTGAGGTTGGTGAAGTCGACACACATGCGCTCCTTTCCTCCCTTCTTTGGCACCACCACGGGTTGGCCAGCCAATCTGGGTATCAGACCACGAATAACCCCCGCGGCTTCTAGCTTATGGGTCTCTTGGACGATGAAGGCATGCTTTTCACCGATCGCCTTCTCGCCTTCTTCTTCACAGGACGCACGCTAGCACACGTTGAGGTGGTGCTCGACACGCCCGTGGGATCCCCGCCACTGATCGGGCTCCTGTAGAACACCTTCTTATTTGTAATGCAGGAACTTGACCAGTGGCTTCCTCCTGCTCGGGCTCGAGGTTGGCGCCCATTGTGAAGGTGGCGTTTGTGGACCCGCCCTCGCTGGCAGTATCTGCTTGGTCTCGCCTTGCCTTGAGTGAACAATCGCTTCTTCTTGGTCGGTGCAGCCCCTTAGGCTTGAGGGCTTCAGATCGGGCGGGCTGCGCTGTGGCCGCCGTCCTTGAGGGCGAGCCTAAGCGCCGCAGTCAAGACCTTCAGTATCCCGGGGCACGGTGAGGACGCCGCTGCTCCCGGGCATCTTCATGAGGTTGTACCCCGGGTGGGTTGCGGCCATGAATTTGGCCAATGCTGGATAGCCAAGGATGCATTGTAGGGGAGGCCGATGGGGGCGATGTCGAAGTCGACCAGTTCCGCGGCGGAAGTTGTCGAGGGTGCCGAAGGTCACCGGAGCCGGATTTGCCCCAAGGAGCTGGATGACCCTCCTCCCACGCCGAAAAAGGCTGGCTGGGCTGCAGCCCGCCTCGGGTACGCAGAGGAGGTTGAAGGCCTCGGCCGAGAGTACGTTGAGGCTGGCGCCGCGCCGGCGAGGGTCCTAGTAACAAAGAACCTGGCAGATGGTGGGTGTGCAGAGCATGGGGAGCGCACCCGAGCCGGCCGAGTTGGCGGGATGGTCCCGAGAGTCGAAGGTCAGCCCGGCCGACGGCTCCGTCTGGCCCGAGGGAGCCCCCTGCCGCGTGGAGGCGGCGCCGACCCGGCGGACGAATGTCTTGACATGGCGGCTGGAAGGCGGCGCCTGCGAGCCGCCCAGAGGGCCGGACGATCGAGGAACCGCGCGACGGGCGGGTGACGAGGAAGTTGCGCTGCTCCTCCCGTGAGGACTCCGAGGAGCGCAGGACGATGCTTGCTGCCGTTCGCCTTCGCCGGCGGCGGTGTTGGCAGCGGGCGGTGAGGAACGACGAGGGCGCCCGCCGTCGGAAGCCGTCCGGGCGACACGGGAGGTGAGGGTGGCTCGGCGCTCGGCGCGAGCCCGACGAGCGTCAGACATGGTTACGGTGGTCGGGGAAGAACGAGGCGACGGAAGGCAGATTCAGGCGCACCCCTACCTGGCGCGCCAAATGTAGGATTTCGGGTTCCGGCAGACCCTTGAGGTTCGAACACTGGGGTGCGCGCGGAGATCCAACCCTCCCCCGTCTCGCACCTCTCCGAATCGCTGGGGCCTAAGCTACTAAACGGAACAGCACAAGAGACACGAGATTTATACTGGTTCAGGCCACCATTGTGGTGTAATACCCTACTCCAGTGTGTGGTGTGGTAGATTGCCTCTTGGGCTGGTGAGGAACAATACAAGGAAGAACAGCCTCGCGAGGGTCTGTTCTTGGCGGGTGCGATGAACTGCTAGGTGGGGTTCAGTCGCTCTAGCTACTGGTTTCTTGATGAGGATTCGGATCTCTGTCTGGCTCTCTCCCTGCCCTGGGAGTGGCTACTCCTATTTATAGGCGAAGGCCCTGGGCCTCTTCCCAAATATTGAGCGGGAAGTGCGCCAACAATTGGCCATTTTGAAGGGGAACAGCGGGTACACTTATCCTAACTAAAGTTGGTCCTCACCTGCCAAAGGCTCTGGTGATGATGCCTGCTTGGGCTCCACGATGACTCCCTTCCAACCGTTGGGCGGGTCTTGGTCTTGTTGCACCGAAACGGATGCCTTTGCTTGATGCTCTCGCCTGCGCTTGCTCCCTTTGCACCAAAGGGGAAAGGAGGACATCATGGGCTGGGCGCCTGATCGGGCGCCCTTGGTCGTCATGGTTATGCGTCATGGGCACCTCGCGAGGTACCCTGCCTTGAACTCTCCGCCTCCTCATGAGCCAGCCTGACGAGGCCGTGCCTGAGGAAGCTTCTCGTCGTCCGCCCCGCGAGGCTTGGCCACTCGCGAGGGTCTTGAGCTTGTGTTGATGAAGATGGGCCGTGCTGGGCCTCCTTCGAGCCAGGCCGCAGGCCGCAGGCAGGCAAGTCTGGGGACCCCCGTTCCCAGAACGTCGACAAAAACACCCTCTCCACCCCCACCCTCCTCCGTCCGCCGCCGTCCGCCACCCCATCCACCACCGTCCTCCTCCACTATGCCGGAGCTGATACCCCGACGCCACCGTCCATTACAAGAGATTGACCTCTCTCATCCACGCCTTCGAACCGGGATCCTTGCATCCCGTCCTCTCGCTTCATCCCCGTCGTCGTCCACCTTGCCGGTGCTGCTCCTACGACCGTCTCATCCACCGCGCCCCGCCGCCACCGTCTACCCTCCTAGATCTGCTTCCACGCCGCCGACAGCCATCGCTACTGAATCACCGTCAAATTCTCACCGGATGCGTACATGGCGCCTCACCAGAGGCGGTACTCTTTCGTATCTGCTCAACTTATTTATCGCAACAAGAAAATAGATCGCCACTGCTTTACTCTGATTTCTTGTCTTGGTTGCGAAGTTGCCTTTGTCCGGTTTGCACCTTCAGATCCGCCATGGCACACTCAACACTATACTCCCAATGCTTATGGTTTTCCCCTTTTATATTCCACACTAGTTAAATCACAGTAGACTAAATTTCAAAATTGGGTCAAGAATTTTTCAGAGCTCGTCGGAGTTCACGGGTGCGACCCAAGGCCTGGTGGTTGTGGGGCCTCACGAACTAACAAAACTTCAAGCGGGTGGGGGTGGGGGTGGCGGGGGAGCACCGGCGGTGGGGGTCGATGGTCCGGCCGGCGGCCCAGGCGGTGCTCTGTATGGGAAGAATCAGAGACGAGGAAGAAGAAGGGTCAGGAGACGTAGGATCTTCATCCAACCGCCCAAAAATGGTCGAGAGACAGCTGGGAGTTGCATTCTTAATGCGCTCTAGTTCATCATGTGTGGGCACTGCGCAACCAATATTTTATTATCCAAAATCTGCTTGCTCTTCTTTACCATGTTCGATAGAGCTGTGACACAAAATGTAGGACCGACTCCAGCAGACTGTACCCATACTTCACTGGCCACACCACTAGCCCCACCACACAGGACCTGCACTCCAGCAAAAGGTATACCGATTTCATTTGCCATAGCACCAGCTGTACCACGTAAAAATCCCACTCC
Organism: Aegilops bicornis; assembly: GCA_021605145.1. NCBI lineage: Eukaryota > Viridiplantae > Streptophyta > Magnoliopsida > Poales > Poaceae > Aegilops > Aegilops bicornis. The sequence goes on along the minus strand of CM038669.1, from coordinate 497,165,778 downwards.
AAAGAAAAAGTACGGCAAGTCCACCGGCCGAAGACCTATCCCAACCGCAGAGACGGCCAATTCCTCGCAGATTGGAACCCCATTCCATTTATTCCCGCTTTAAAAGACAATGCTTTCAATGTTGTTAGGGACTACGTGCATATATTCCCATCATGGGAAGATTGTTGTGAAGACAAACACCATTTTCACATCTTCCTGTCCAACTTACGTGTAAGTGCTATTATTCATGGTTATTATTTTCCTGTTTTCTGCTGATTGAACACATCAATGATTTACATTACATTGTTGTAACTAGGTGAGGGTCAATCTGGATAGTCATGACGAGGAAAGCTTGCTTGTGATTTTCAAGGAAGCATTGCAGCAAAGATCGGTGTTACCCGAGGAAATCACACTTTGGTGGCAAATTTATAAACAATTTCGGTGAAGTCTCACGTGCTAAATTTAGAAGACATTGAATGGAAAAACATTGTTATGCACTGGTCTTGTTCCTGTGATGAGGTACTGTCTATGAAATCACATGACAATTTGAACTTCTACTTTTCCGCATGTGCCTTACGGATCTTGTTTGCAGGAAATCTGCTCAAGAAGAATTCGGTTTGAAAAGAACGATAGGATATCGCAAATATGCTGCCCGCCGCTTTGCTCTTGTTAGTACCTGTTGTCTGTATCAACTGTACTTGCATACATACACAGGTTCATTATGTGACAGCAGTATGCATGATAGCTTGCTTATCAATTGTTCGCTCCAAATTCTTCAAAGATCCAATGCCAATGTTTTTTAGCTCGCATTGTTCTTGTAAGTACATGCTGTCCTTTATCAGTGTACTTATAATGATAGGTAGTTGTTCATGTACCATCACTCTGCAGCTTATTTTCCTTTGCCCTCCATTTTCTACACATCAGATCTATATTTACTCTTACCATAAGGTTGGTACTGAAGAAGTTTAGTTGTGCATTGCTCTTGGCTGTACCTTTTGTCTGTATCGCTGCACTTACATTTATAGCTACTTGTTTATGTAGCATCACTCTTCATCTTATCTTAAATATTCTCCATTTTTTCGTATATTATCACATCTATATTTACTCTTAACAAAATGTAGAATAAAGGCAATGCTTATGAAGAAGATTCTGTGGTAAACTTCTTGAATTGACCACCCAACAGCATGGACAAGGCCTTTATAGAGCCTGTCTTCACCAATAATGTAAGTTTGTCCATCTCAAGCCTTCAAACTTTGTTGTATATATTTGGTTAGGCATGACTGCAACAGCTGTTTATTTTTGGTGTTTGCATCAAATTGCATGTTTAAAGTTTATTATGTACTCCTTCCGTTCCAAAATAGATGACCCAATTTTGTACTGAAGATAGTATAAAGTTGGGTCATGTATTTTAGAACGGAGGGAGTAGTTCATAAACAAAAGTTTGTCCTTTCTCAATTTAAGTTTTCAGTTGTACAACTAAGTTCCTTATTCATACCATGTAAATTAAAGTATACAGAGCAAGTGAACTTCTTTTTGCAATCGCATGTATGCTTCATTCTTCGTCTGTAATCCAAAGTGGTCCGGTGAACCTACCCACTACTGACACAATGTCACATTACGCAATGTCTTAACTATGAACATTGTCATATCATTCTACTACTCCCTCCGTTCGAAAATACTTGTCATTGAAATGGATGTATCTAGATGTATTTTAGTTCTAGACACATCCATTTTGATGACAAGTAATTCTGGACGGAGGGAGTATTATTTAAACCGTCTCTTTATTTGCCAATCTGAAATGGGATAAATTGACAGCACACTAACCATTGATACTTATGAGTTCTTGATCTATAATCCAGTGGTGTCGTGAAGCTGCCAACTCCTTCACAATGTCATTTCCTGCCATGTCTTGACCTGAACAATACCATATTGTGTTAATGCAATTTTAAACTGTGTCACTTTATTCGTCAGTAAGAAATGTGATGAATTGTCAAGACCGATACTTTTATGTGCAAAACCTGTCATCCTGCCTTCGCTTGTTTATCTTTCAGAGTGAGGAAGATTTAAGTGTTGAACAAGCGCAGCCTCATCATCTTGCTCACCGCTTGCATCAGTAGCTCCCAATGAGGCTAACCTTTCTTGAACTCTATTGAAGTGCTGTCGGTTTTGTATATTATTTTGTCGGCGTGTTTATTTGCACTCGTGGTGATCTTTGATGCCCAGTGTATGTAATCTGCTGTCTGCTTGTCCTTTATTATCATAGTGGGGAACTTTGATGCCTAGTGGATGTAATATGCTGTAATTTCTTTATTGTATAGTCTAGGTTTTTTCTTATTCACGATGCTGCAGTTATTTTATCGTCTTCGCAAAGAACCGGCCAAACCGTAAAATTACGGTACATAATTGGGCCGTCATGCAATCACGATGTAGGTTGGGCCTGAAACGTGCCGAACAGCTAACGGGCCGGTAGCAGCCCGAAATAAACTCCGGCCCATGATTGTGCGAATCAAATCACGGGCTTTTAACAGGCCAAATTGTCTCGGTCCTTGTTTGGCCCAATCAGATATCGGCTGCGAGCAGGCCGGATGCAAACCGGGCCGTACTTAGGCCCAACTATATGACGGGCATTTAACAGGCCGAAATTAATATAGGGCCGAAATGTTAAACGGGTCCTAAAGAGGCCAAAACTAATGTCAGGCCGAATTACTAAGTGGGCCTCTAGCAAGTGGGCCCAAAAGCATAGTGTCCAGTTGACGGGCCGAATATGATATGGGCCATAATTGAGCCCATAGCCTCTTAAAGGGCCGTACCTGATCTGGGCCATAATTTGGCCCAGTACGTGGTAGGCTTTTAACGGGCTGGATCTCATATGGGCCACTATTAGGCCCGGAACATGGTAGGCCATTAATGGACCGGATCAAATATGGGCCGGCATTTGGCCCAAAACATGGCAGCCAGTTAACGGGCCGGCCTACTAGGGCCCTCAAATTCTTGTGGGCTTCACAATTGGCCGCCCGTTAATGTCGGCGAAATCTCATGGGCCTTTAGCCGGGCCGGCCCATTATGATCCGCAAGAATCTTGTGGGAGTTTACCTGGGCCGGCCCATTATGGCAAACAAAAATCTTGTGGGCCTTTACCTGGGCCGACCCATTATGGCCCGTGAAATCTTGTGGGCCGTTAGCTGGGCCAGCCCATTATGGCCTGCAAAATCTCATGGGCCTTTAGCTGGGCCGGCCCATTATGGTTCGCAAAATCTTGTGGGCCTTTAGTTGGGGTGGCCCATTTAAACTTGATGGGCCGGTCCACGTGTCAACATATCATAGGCGCGTCCCGCCCATTGGAAGAGTGACACCGTGCGGCCATGACCGACACGTGTCTCCTCCGTACCAATGATGATTTTACACGTGGAAAATCCCCATTGGTCGGGGCTGTTAACGGGTTATCGGATCCAAAACCCGACCCGATAGCTTAACGGCGTTCCGTTACGGTGGATGCCATGTGTCGGTCATCCTTGACGAAAGCACTTGTGTGACACGCGATTTATCGTCATGGAAGTGGACACTTCCGTGATGATAATTTTGGTAATGTCATGGAACACTTCTACGACAGCACATGTATGACTATCTTGATTCTGTCATAAATTTGTCATGGATGTACATGCATGACAAAAAACGCGACCTACTGTGATAAACACGTATCATCACGGAAGTGTATTTTTTGTAGTGTGGGGGTGTGGCTGGAAGTGATCTAAGCAAATGCTGCTGGTGAATATGGTAAAGATCCTTGTTGAAGGAGTCCAGGCTTCACCCACGACACAGGCTGAGAGGGTAGCACTGTGCTAGATGGCATGGGGTGGATGGCTTGAGATGCAAATCGACGAGCCTCACGATAAGCTTCCGTGATAACCTGAGCAGCATCGTGATACAAGGCTCTCAACTCGGCAATCATGTTAGCAATCATCATCCCCTGGGCGGTGATATATTGCACCATGCGAGTGATTGCTGGGTCATCTTCCTGGACAGTGACGGGATGCTTGCTTCCTAATTCTGCTGCAACGGGGAAGTAGCAGAACTCTCGCTTCTCTGCCACTTGCGGAAATTGCGTTCGGAGGTATATGATAGCCTCCACAGCAGCGGCCTGAATGGCCAACTCAGTAGTAGGCATGGATCTGCCTTGAAAAATCAAGGGCTAACCATCTTTCGCGGGACCTGGGCAGATATGCACTCTTGCCTCGTATCGGTGAAGGTGAGGAATGGGTGCCGATTGGAACAACAGGTAATCAGGGCTAGCATTACAGCCAAGGGCTTTGGTGAGCATCTCAGTAAGCGGGGGTGGAAAGCCACCATGATTGACGGCGAAGGTTCGGGTGTAAAACTTGGGTGCTTTGAGAGAGCGAGTCATGGCTTCAAAGTTACTAGTTAGGCTTCTCTGCAGGGACATGGCTGACTGAGTGGGGAGCAATGCGGCTAGTGAAAAGGGGCTTTTATAGGCAGCTATGCGAGACACACCCGCATGACGTGGCCCCTTTCCCTTAATGGCGAAGGGTACGCTATGCGGCCGACCAGAATGGATAGGGTTGCTATCCGCTCCACGAAAAACTAGGCGGGGACAGCGGGGTAGGGACGTGTCATTCCCGGCTGCACCACCTGTTGCTCAACAGTGGTCATGCCGGATGCCAGGGATGGGTCAAATCCCTTAGGGTCATTACGGATTGATGGTAGCGGTGATCAGGGTAATCCTATGCCAGTCTGGCTGCTCTGATACCATCTCCTGTGGCACCCCGATCCGCATGGAGCAGGGGGCCTTCGCACGTCAGCTCAGGATAACACCTGACGCACGACAGGTCCATGATACAGCATCGCAGGTACAAGAATATTCATCAAATACATGTATGGATGATTACATCATTGATGAATACAATTATCTAGCATAGCTCTAAGGCTAGCTAAATGGCGGCGAAAGTCAAAGTTTGGCAGCATAACGACACTGGCTGGGCTCCACAACTCACAGGACTGGCAAGGTTACGACCTAGCATGACGAATTAAGCAAACAATCTAGGCACGACCTACAAACTGGCATGACATGCCAGGTCAGTACATTGAATGTACTTGCAAGACAACCAATTACATAGCATCCAAACAGGTAGAAGACAAAGCAAGAACCAAGCGCATGCAACAACCTGCCTCATAACAGAAACTAAGCATGGCATGATATTAACAAGAGACATAGATCAAACTAATCATGGACAACATCATAGCATCATAGCAATAACATGGCATATCAAAACATATCTTTAACATAGCATCAACATAACATGGCATAGCATAGCATCTCGAACATGGCATGGCATAAATGCATCTATGAGACATGGAGTCATGCATAAACTATGCTAAAAATAAACTACCAGTTACCTCCCATGAAGACATACTGTATTAACGTTATGCAACAATCTCTTACTCTGTCATGGCTCCTCGGAGCAATCTCATGACTCACCAAGACCTCGTCTCGTGATCATATCAAAACATCACCATGACTTCTCACGACTATCTCATAGTCCAGGTCATCACATTCTTTATAGTACCTTATTTATCACATTAGTCATTTCAGGTTTATCCTCCCTTTCGACCGAGACCGGATAGTGTGACCTACTATGAACTGTCCGGCTACCGATAGACTTAATAAACACTCTGCAGAGGTAGTGCACTTTACCCACACCACGGAACCCATGGCCTCGCACTCCCATTTGGGTGGACCAACGGCGTTCCGACGAAACCGATCCATTGCCCATGACACTCTCCTGGCCACTCCGACCAACACCCCTTTTGGGTTCAGTCCTAGGTGGCCCCGTGCCTACCAAAGGCATCAACGGCCTCCGTCGTGGCAAAATATAAAGGGTCCCAAATGGGGACATGAGCTCAAAAACAAACCTGGGCACACAAGTCTTATGTCCGCCTACCTGATCAGTGTAGCGCGCGCCCATAACCTTCCCTCGTTGGAGGCACCGGTGAGAGGCATGACAATAGATCACATTAAGGCCTTCCCATAAAGGAAAATGTGGCTGGACTGAAGAAGTCCCATTTGGTGGCACTATCACTCGATCCCATCGATGACGGAGGAGGTTTGTTATTATTAATTCACCTTATTATCTTCTCTGGCATCATCAACATTATGAGCATATTAACATGAATGTAACAATGAGCATGCAGCATACAAATGCTTTTACAAAATACCCACCTTCTCAAGTGCTCAACTATAGCATAAGGAACATGGCAATTAGAAACAAAGCATATCAATAATGCAACAGAACCATCATAGCATCGATATTACTAGCACGAAGCTAAATTAAAACAGAGGCATGATCGTATTTATAACGATATTCTAGCTAGCATGACAAAAGTGTTGGGGAACGCAGTAATTTCAAAAAAATTCCTACGCACACGCAAGACCATGGTGATGCATAGCCACGAGAGGGGAGAGTGTTGTCTATGTACCCTCGTAAACCGTAAGTGGAAGTGTTTATCAACGCGGTTGATGTAGTCGCACACCTTCACGATCCGTCCTAATCATGTACCGAACGTACGGCACCTCCGCGTTCAGCACACGTTCAGCTCGATGACGTCCTCGCCTTCTTGATCCAGCAAGAGGGGTGAAGTAGTAGATGAGTTCCGGCAGCACGACGATGTGGTGACGGTGTTGGTGAAGAACAATCTCCGCAGGGCTTCGCTTAAGCACTACTAAAACTATGACGGAGGATAAACTAGGGGGGACGGGGTTGCCGACACACGGCTTGGTGTTTCTTGATCTGTCTTGGGCGCTAGCCCTACCCCTCTATTTATATGTTGAGCCCTGGGGTCGAAACTTGGAGTAAAAGCCTCCTCAAAGTCGGTTTTGCCCCAAAGGCAAGAGTCCTTCTCAGACTCCAGGGCTAGACGCCAGGGTTACCGGCGTCTACCCCCTAGACGCTCGGGTTCCTGCCGCCTAGCCTCTGGTCTCCGCAAAACTTCCTTTTGCACTTTCCAAAAGCCTCGTGGGCTTTCCCCTTTGGCCCAAATAAAGTGTTCTCGTACCCAAACATTTCGGGAAACATCCGGAACCCCTTCCGATGAATTTCGGAAACCTTCTAGAGACCAAACACTATTATCCCATATATCAATCTTTATCTCCGGACCATTCCAGAGTTCCTCATCATGTCCGTGATCTTATCCGAAACTCCGAACAACATTCGGTTACAAACATACATAACTCATAAATACCATATCGTCAACGAACGTTAAGCGTGCGGACCCTACGGGTTCAAGAACTATGTCAACATGACCGAGACATCTCTCTGTTCAATAACCAATAGCGGAACCTGGATGCCCATATTGGCTCCTACATATTGATCTTTATCGGTCGAACCGCATAACAACATACGTTATTCCCTTTGTCATCGGTATGTTACTTGCTCGAGGTTCGATCGTCGGTATCTCAGTACCTAGTTCAATCTCGTTATCGGCAAGTCTCTTTACTCGTTACATAATACATCATCCCGCAACTAACTCATTAGTTACAATGCTTGCAAGGCTTATAGTGATGTGTATTACCGAGTGGGCCCAGAGATACCTCTCTGACAATCGGAGTGACAAATCCTAATCTCGAAATACGCCAACTCAACAAGTACCTTTGGAGACACACAGAGAGCACCTTTATAATCACCCAGTTACATTGTGACATTTGGTAGCACACAAAGTGTTCCTCCGGTAAACGGGAGTTGCATAATCTCATAGTCATAGGAACATGTATAAGTCATGAAGAAAGCAATAGCAACATACTAAACAATCAAGTGCTAAGCTAACGGAATGGGTCAAGTCAATCACATCATTCTCCTAATGATGTGATCCTGTTAATCAAATGACAACTCATGTCTATGGCTAGGAAACATAACCATCTTTGATCAATGAGCTAGTCGAGTAGAGGCATACTAGTGGCACTCTGTTTGTCTATGTATTCACACATGTATCATGTTTACGGTTAATAAAATTCTAGCATGAATAATAAACATTTATCATGATATAAGGAAATAAATGATAACTTTATTATTGCCTCTAGGGCATATTTCCTTCAGTCTCCGACTTGCACTAGAGTCAATAATCTAGATTACACAGTAATGGTTCTAACACCCATGGAGCCTTGGTGCTGATCATGTTTTGCTCGTGGAAGAGGCTTAGTCAACGGGTCTGCAACATTCAAATCCGTATGTATCTTGCAAATCTCTATGTCTCCCACCCGGACTTGATCCCGGATGGAGTTGAAGCGTCTCTTGATGTGCTTGGTTCTCTTGTGAAATCTGGATTCCTTTGCCAAGGCAATTGCACCAGTATTTTCACAAAAGATTTTCATTGGACCCGATGCACTAGGTATGACACCTAGATCGGATATGAACTCCTTCATCTAGACTCCTTCATTCGCTGCTTCCGAAGCAGCAATGTACTCCGCTTCACACGTAGATCCCGCCACGACGCTTTGTTTAGAACTGCTCCAACTGACAGCTCCTCCATTCAATATAAATACGTCTCCGGTTTGCAATTTAGAATCGTCCGGATCAGTGTCAAAGCTTGCATCAACATAACCATTTACGATGAGCTCTTTGTCACCTCCATAAACGAGAAACATATCCTTAGTCCTTTTCAGGTATTTCAAGATGTTCTTGACCGTTGTCTAGTGATCCACTCCTGGATTACTTTCATACCTCCCTGCTAAACTAATAGCAAGGCACACATCAGGTCTGGTACACAGCATTGCATACATGATAGAGCCTATGGCTTAAGCATAGGGAATATCTTTCATTTTTACTCTATCTTCTGCAATGGTCTGGCATTGAGTCTTGATCTATCTCTATAGATCTTGATGCCCAATATGTAAGCAGCTTCACCGAGGTCTTTCATTGAAAAACTCTTATTCAAGTATCCTTTTATGCTATCCAAAAATTCTACATCATTTCCAATCAATAATATGTCATCCACATATAATATTAGAAATACTACAGAGCTCCCACTCACTTTCTTGTAAATACAGGCTTCTCCAAAAGTCTGTATAAAACCATATGCTTTGATCACACTATCAAAACGTTTATTCCAACTCCGAGAGGCTTGTACCAGTCCATAAATGGATCGCTTGAGCTTGCACACTTTGTTAGCACCCTTTGGATCGATAAAACCTTCAGGTTGCATCATATACAACTCTTCTTCTAGAAATCCATTCAGGAATGCAGTCTTTGCATCCATTTGCCAAATTTCATAATCATAAAATGCGGCAATTGCTAACATGATTTGGATGGACTTAAGCACCGCTACGGGTGAGAAGGTCTCCTCATAGTCAACTCCTTGAACTTGTCGAAAACCTTTCACAAAAGGTCGAGCTTTGTAGATAGTAATATTACCATCAGCGTCTGACTTCTTCTTGAAGATCCATTTATTTTCTATGGCTTGCCGATCATCCAGCAAGTCAACCAAAGTCCATACTTTGTTCTCATACATGGATCCCATCTCGGATTTCATGTCCTCAAGCCATTTTGCAGAATCGGGGCTCATCATCGCTTCCTCATAGTTCGTAGGTTCGTCATGGTCTAGTAACATGACCTCCAGAACAGGATTACCGTACCACTCTGGTGTGGATCTTACTCTGGTTGACCTACGAGGTTCGATAGTAACTTGATCTGAAGTTTCATGATCATCATTATTAACTTCCTCACTAATTGGTGTAGGTGTCACAGGAACCTGTTTCTGTGATGAACTACTTTCCAATAAGGGAGCAGGTACAATTACCTCATCAAGTTCTACTTTCCTCCCACTCATTTCAAGAGAAACTCCTTCTGTAGAAAGGATCCAAATTTAGCAACAAAAGTCTTGCCTTCGGATCTGCGATAGAAGGTGTACCCAACAGTCTCCTTTGGGTATCCTATGAAGACACATTTCTCCGATTTGGGTTCAAGCTTATCAGGTTGAAACTTTTTCACACAAGCATCGCAACCCCAAACTTTAAGAAATGACAACTATGGTTTCTTGCCAAACCATAATTCATAAGGCGTCGTCTCAACAGATTTAGATGGTGCCCAATTTAACGTGAATGCAGCCGTCTCTAAAGCATAACCCCAAAATGATAGCGGTAAATCAGTAAGAGACATCATAGATTGCACCATATCTAGTAAAGTACGGTTACGATGTTTGGACACACCATTACGCTGTGGTGTTCCGGGTGGCGTGAATTGCGAAACTATTCCGCATTGTTTTGAATGAAGACCAAACTCGTAACTCAAATATTCTCCTCCACGATCAGATCGTAGAAACTTTATTTTCTTGTTACAATGATTTTCTACTTCACTCTGAAATTCTTTGAAATTTTCAAATGTTTCAGACTTATGTTTCATTAAGTAGATATATCCATATCTGCTCAAATCATCTGTGAAGGTGATAAAATAACGATACCTGCCGCGAGCCTCAACATTCATTGGACCACATTGATGACCCACAAGTATAGGGGATCTAGGATCTATCGTAGTCCTTTCGATAAATAAGAGTGTCGAACCCAACGAGGAGCAGAAGGAAATGATAAGCTGTTTTCAGCAAGGTATCCTCTGCAAGTACTGAAATAAGTGGTAACAGATAGTTTGTGATAAGATAATTTGTAACGAGCAACAAGTAACAAAAGTAAATAAGGTGCAGCAAGGTGGCCCAATCCTTTTTGTAGCAAAGGACAAGCCTGGACAAACTCTTATAATAGGAAAAGCGCTCCCGAGGACACATGGGAATATCGTCAAGCTAGTTTTCATCACGTTCATATGATTCGCGTTTGGTACTTTGATAGTCTGATATGTGGGTGGACCAGTGCTTGGGTGATGTTCTTACTTGAAGAAGCATCCCACTTATGATTAACCTCTATTGCAAGCATCCGCAACTACAACAAAAGTATTAAGGTAAACCTAACCATAGCATGAAACATGTGGATCCAAATCAGCCCCTTACGAAGCAACACATAAACTAGGGTTTAAGCTTACATCACTCTAGCAACCCATCATCTACTTATTACATCCCAATGCCTTCCTCTAGGCCCAAATAATGGTGAAGTGTTATGTAGTCGACGTTCACATGACACCACTAGAGGCTAGACAACATACATCTCATCGAATATCGAGCGAATACCAAATTCACATGACTACTAATAGCAAGACTTCTCCCATGTCCTCGTAAACAAACGTAACTACTCACAAAGCATATTCATGTTCATAATCAGAGGGGTATTAATATGCATAAAGGATCTGAACATATGATCTTCCACCAAATAAACCAACTAGCATCAACTACAAGGAGTAATCAACACTACTAGCAGCCTACTAGTACCAATCCCGGACTTGAAGACAAGAATTGGATACAAGAGATGAACTAGGGTTTTGAGAGGAGATGGTGCTGGTGAAGATGTTGATGGAGATTGCCCTCTCCCGATGAGAGGAGTGTTGGTGATGACGTTGGTGATGATTTCCCCCTCCCGGAGGGAAGTGTCCCCGGTAGAACAGCTCTGCCGGAGCCCTAGATTGGTTCCGCCAAGGTTCCGCCTCATGGTGGCGGAGTTTCGTCCCGAAAGGTTGCTTCTGATTTTTTTCTCGACGAAAGACCTCATATATCAGAAGATGGACATCGGAGGGCCACCAGGGGGCCCACGAGGTAGGGGGGCGCGCCCCCGACCCTCGTGGACAGGGTGTGGGCCCCCTGGCCTTCATCTTTGGTGAGTATTTTTTATTATTTATTGTAAGATATTCCGTGGAGTTTCAGGACTTGAGTTGCACAGAATAGGTCTCTAATATTTGCTCCTTTTCCAGCCCAAAATTCCAGCTGCCGGCATTCTCCCTCCTTATGTAAACCTTGTAAAATAAGAGAGAATAGGCACAAGTATTGCGACATAACATGTAATAACAGCTCATAATGCAATAAATACCGATATAAAAGCATGATGCAAAATGGACGTATCAACTCCCCAAAGCTTAGACCTCGCTTGTCCTCAAGCGAAAGCTGATAACGATAAATATATCCCCATGTTTAGAGGTAGAGGTGTCAATAAAAATAAAATACGGACATGAACACATCATGATTATTATCATAACCGCAACATATATAGAGATTGTCATATGATTTCTTATGTTCAAGTAATAATCCATTCACAATGCAGAGTACGAATCATAAACTTTATTGAGAACCAACAAAATATAATCTCAGTCATTGAAGCAATTGCAATTTATCGTAACATCGGAAAGAGTCTATGTCAGAGCTTAATAGCAAGTCCACATACTCAACTATCATTTAGTCCTTCATAATTGCTAACACTCACGCGATACTTGTGGTTACGGAGTTTTAATCGGACACAGAGAAAGATAGGGGCTTATAGTTTCTCCTCCCAACCTTTTACCTCAAGGGTAATGTCAACCATAATAACTCATGCTCCCTACATCCAATTACCTATATCAATCAGGATCTTTCCAACACACTGTGCTTGCCAAAGGATAAAATGTAAAAGGAAAGGTGAAGATCACCATGACTCTTGCATAAGGTAGAGGATAATAATAAAAGATAGGCCCTTCGCAGAGGGAAGCAGAGGTTGCCATGCGCTTTTATGGTTGGATGCACAAAATCTTAATGTGAAAGAACGTCACTTTATATTTCCCCTTGTGATGTGAACCTTTATTATGCAGTCCATCACTTTTATTTCTTCCACATCACAAGATCGTATAAAGCTTATTTCCCCACACCAATCAATCATAAATATTTAGAGCAATTTTTATTGCTTTGCACCGATGACAACTTACTTGAAGGATCTTACTCAATCCTTAGGTAGGTATGGTGGACTCTCATGGCAGAACTGGTTTAAGGGATGTTTGGAAGCACAAGTAGTATCTCTACTTGGTGCTGAGAATTTGGCTAGCACGAGGGGGAAGGGAAAACTCAACATGTTGGAAGATCCATGACAACATACTTTATCTCAGATATAAGAAAACATAACCCATTACGTTGTCTTCCTTGTCCAACATCAACTCTTTAGCATGTCATATTTTAATGAGTGCTCACCATCATAAAAGATGTCAATAATAGTATATCTATATGTGAAACCTCTCTTTCCTTATTACTTCCTATTAATTGCAAGGATGACCAAAGCTATGTTTGCCAACTCCCAACAACTTTCAATCATCATACCCTTTCAATGTGAAGTCATTACTCTCAATAAGATCAATATGAACTCTTTGTTTCTTTTTATTCTTTTTTCTATTCTTTTATTCACTCAAGATCATGGCAAAATAATCAAGCCCTTGACTCAACACTAATCTTTATTATATAGCTCACGGACTCGATTACATAGAGGGATCATAAAGCAAAACTCAAAACTAGATCATGCCATAAACTTTATTCTACTAGATAAAGATACTACTAATAGGATCGAACTAAGAAAAACGGTAAAGATAGGAGATGCGGTTGTGATACGATACCGGGGCACTTCCCCCAAGCTTGGCAGTTGCCAAAGGGAGTGCCCATACCCATGTGATTATGTCTCCTTTGCTAGTGAAGAAGGTGGTGGTGTTGTTGGTGATGCGGGTTTTTCGTCCATCTTCCCACTACTAGAAAAAGGGCTATAGATGGGATTGACACTAATGGCGCACCAGAAAGCTGGTGCGCCATTAGTATATACTAATGGCGCACCACAATCTGATGCGCCATTTGATCTTAAACTACTAATGGCGCACCTGGCAAATGGTGCGCCATTAGTATCAATTTTTTTTAACTAGTGCGCCTGTCCAAACATACTAATGGCGCATCCTTCCCAAGTGCGCCATTAGTAGTTGTAACTACTAATGGCGCACTGCAAATGGGTGCGCCATTAGTATAGAATTTTTTTTGAACTAGTGCGCCTATTCAAACATACTAATGGCGCATCCTGCCAGAGTGCGCCATTAGTAGTTGTAACTACTAATGGCGCACCAGTGCAGGTGCGCCATTAGTATAGAAATTTTTTTGAACTAGCGCTTATCCAAACTTACTAATGGCGCATCCTGCCTTGGTGCGCCATTAGTAGTTGTAATACTAATGGCGCACGGGCCGTGGAGTGCGCCATTAGTATAGAATTTTTTTTGAACTAGTGCGCCTATTCAAACATACTAATGGCGCATCCTGCTTGGGTGCCATTAGTAGTTGTAACTACTAATGGCGCACCATGCAAGAGGTGCGCCATTAGTAAGTGGGCAGCAACAAGATATTTGGGACAGCCTCTCCTACCCACACACTCACTTTCTCCCCACTTCATTCTCTCCACCTCCTCCTTGTCTCGGGTGCCTCCTCTTTTTCACCTCATTTCCACCATAGATTCATTCAAATTAAGTGGTTAAATTACCTTGTTTTAATAGGTAAGTAACGGGGAAGCTATATTTAGGTTGTTCTCCCTACAACAATGTCCACATGCACTTTTTACGGCCTAGCTAGATCTATGTATGTTCGTGGTGTTGCATATGTTTGTGGTGTTGCATATGTGTTTGTGTTTGGAGGTGTACCGGTATTTGAAATGCGATAGTTGCCAATATTTTGCCGGAATGTTGATTCATTTCCGTTTACGAGAATTTTGGCATTAAGCATTCTTTTGGTCCTATTTTTAGGAAAGTCATGCCAAATTTTTGTTTGGTTCTAAAATATCGTTTTGCTCTACCCGCAGCGACCATGGTCCGCACGATGACCCGAAGGCATCGTGAATAGGTTTTTGAGGTCCGCGAAGGCCGAGATGCTTCAAAAGAATGAGACGGAGATAAGATGTCCGTGTCGAAGATGCAAGTGAAGAGCCTTATTGCGGACCCGGATTCCGGCAGGTGCGGGACCACCTGCTGTTGCGTGGTTTCATGGATGGCTATCGGTGGCAAGGTGATGAAGATGACTACGTAAGTCGCCCATGCAGGCCGGGCAAGAAATGAGGAAGGGCAGCAAGACAACCACCGCGGCTCGGGCGGGCGAGAAGACGAAGAATCCCCAGGAGATGATCACGACTGTGATGCTGTACATAGTCATCATGTAGAAGATGCAGGACATGATGATGAGGAAGATGCTGGAGCAGGCGACGGGCATGATCATGAAGATGATGATGCCGGTGGAGCAGACGACGCTGGACCGTCGATGGGCTGGGTGCAGGACCCTCATATTCAAGAGCTGCTTCTCAAGCATATGGATAACGCAAGAGTTGCCACCCGAGAGAAAGCCAAGATGGATCAACTTGAGTTAGACGCGGTTACTCCATTGTATGAAGGATGCAGGCCCGAGGATACCCGCCTGAAAGTAACGCTTATGGCTCTCGAGATGAAGGTAAAACACAAAATGACCGACGCATGCTTCGACGAGAACATGTCATTCTGGCACGAACGTCTTCCCAAGGGGAACAAGTGCCCGACCAGTTTGGAGGAGGCGAAGAAAATCGTGTGTCCTCTCAATTTACCGCACGTGAAATACCATGTGTGCATGAACAATTGCATCATTTATCAGGACGAGCACGCTGGAGTCTACCATATGTCCGGTAAAGCGGCGTCACTCGATACAAGAAGAGGAAGAAAGCTCCTCGAAAAGTGGTGTGGTACTTTCCGATCACTCCTCGTCTGATTGCTATTTCGCGGACCCTAAGGTAGCAAAGCTCCTGCGTTGCACGCCGGATAGGGAGGAGAAGAAGCGGGAAGATGACGCAAATGATCCGGAGATAGATAAAAAGACAAGATGCTGAGTCACCCTAAGGATGCGAGCCGGTGGCAAGCGTTGAACTTCAAGACTCGGAATTTGGGAACGATCCAAGGAACATCGTGCTGGGCGCGAGCACCGATGGAGTCAATCCGCTTGGCAGCGAGAAGCACACATAGCACCTGGCCTGTGTTTGTGTGGATGTAAAACCTTCCCCCCTGGATGTTCATGAAGAGGAAGTACATACACATGAGTATGCTAAATGAAGGGCCGAAACAACCAGGGAAAGACATCAATCATTATCTGTCGCTGCTGACAGAGGAGCTTGACACGAAGTGGAAAACGCCACCAATACGTGGGACGCCGCAGAGAAAGAATATTTCCCTATGAGAGCCGTGACCGCTCACGACGGTGCACGACTATCTCGATTACGGATATCTCAAGCAAGGTAGTCCACGGATTTTACGGATGCGTAAGGTGCATGGATAACACAACGTATCTCCAGCTAGATAGAGATCCCGGGTCTTTAAAACCGTGTTCATGGGACATCGAAGGTGGCTTCGCGACGATGACCCGTGGAGGAAACGCAAGGATCTGTTCGATGGTGAAACCGAACCCCGAAAACGCCCGTGTACGAGGAGCGGCGAGGAAATAGACAAGCTATTGAAAAATTGGATAGACTGCCCACTGCCGGGAAAGAAGCAAAAGGCGCCAGAGCCGGAAAGAAGCGAAGGCGCCAGAGTCATTGAAGGTATGGAAAACGAGGTCTGTTTTACGGGACTTGCCGTCTTGGAAGATCCACCGTGTTCCTCACAGCCTTGATGTCATGCATATCATGAAGAACATGTGCGAGAGTCTGCTTGGTACCCTGCTCAACATGCCGAGAGGACCAAAGATGGGCGAAAGCAAGGGCAGACTTGAAATCAATGGGCATCGTGGAGGAGCTTCACGCTATATATGATGATGATGATGATGATGATGATGATGATGATGATGATGATGATGAGGCGAAGCAGACACGTAAAGTCGTCGCAAAGGCAAAAGGCCAAGAAGACCGAAATGACTACCCTCCCGCGTGCTTCACTCTAAGTCGAGGAGATCGAGCAGTTTTTCACCTGCCTCCTAGGAGTAAAACTTCCTTACGGTTACGCGGGGAAGATAAGCAGATACCTAGACCCAGCGAAGTAGAAGTTCAGCGGGATGAAGTCTCACGACTGCCACGTGCTGATGACGCAGATACTTCCAGTTGCAATCCGTGGGATCCGGGAGGGGGACAACAGATATTTCTATATGTTCATTCTTGAGGGTACAGACTTGCTAAACTATTGATGATTTTTTGTTGGGTAACCTATTAGATCTGGAATGGAAGCTCACATAAGTTGAGCTGATTTTTGCCCATATGAAAGCAGAGGACCATATGGTCTGTGGCCTTTTCATCCATATGAAAGTAGAGGCACATTGTGGTGCTAGTTTACTGGGTTTTGTCTCCGACCATCGTGTCATGCTGATTTTGCAGGTACCCCGAGAGGCCCTTGAGTTTGCCGGAATGTCGATTAACTTCCGCTCGGCAAATTGGTACTCCATATGTCCTATTTTCAGCAAAGGTCATGCTGAAATGTTCCGTGAATTTTAGCATGACTTTGCTAAAAATAGGACATATGGGGTACTT
Source organism: Aegilops bicornis (assembly GCA_021605145.1). Classification (NCBI taxonomy): domain Eukaryota; kingdom Viridiplantae; phylum Streptophyta; class Magnoliopsida; order Poales; family Poaceae; genus Aegilops; species Aegilops bicornis. The sequence continues at coordinate 497,148,407 of CM038669.1, read as the reverse complement.
GTGACTAATGCATGGGCCGGGGTATCTTAGTAGTTAATTAAGTAGGATCAACTGCCCCGACGTACTTGTGACTAATGCATGGCTTTTAGGGTGCCTCGGTGTCGATAAAAACCGAAATGATGAAAGCTTAGGCTTTTAGGGTGCCTCGGCGTCGAAAAACCCTCAATGATAAAAGCTTAGATTTTAGGATGCCTCGGTGTCGACAAACCCTAAATGATGAGACCATGATCTTGTTCCTTGACAATAACCAACTTTTGACCAAACTTTGTTTCTATTTAGAGAGAAACATGGCCCACAACGATGAGGCCGGGGTTCGGGCGGCAAGGCATTCGGGAGCTGTCCAGGAGATGGAGGAACAACCTCACTTGTATGAGGCCGCCGCCTTCCCCAATCGATCCCGAGACCACCGATGGTACCGCCGAGGATGACCCCACCGATGCCACCACCGATGGTGCCGCCGAGGATGCCACCATCGATGATGGCGGCGCACGCATAGATGGCAGCCAACCGAAGAGGCAACGGAAGGACTGGCGCCCGATCGTGCTCCGCACCCTCAAGGAGGAAGTTATCAAGTGGACTCCAATGGGAATCCAACGGCGCTCAACGAATAGTCAAGGGGTACTCGCTTCAGCTCGGGTGCATTCTCCGGAGCACCGCCTCGATCAACACCGAGAACCCGAGGCATCCCGACCGAGGGAATTTGCGCAACCTCCTCTTCACGAAGCTGCACGAACGATACAAGTTCCCCGCTGAATTTGAAAACACAAGCCTCAAAGGGAATAAAGTGAACAATGCTGCCCTCACGAAGATGAGCAAGGCCCTGTCTACTTGGAAAAGCAATGTGAAGAGAATGATCGAGAAAGGTGAGAGTTATCAAGATCAAGGAGAAAAATCCTTCGATCACCGAAGATGACTACAACGACTTCAAGATCAATTGCTTGAGCACTGCAAGCTCCCAATCAAGTGAGTGGGGAAACAAATGCGGAGCTGAACATAGGGGAACACACACTCGGTCCCGGGCGGTTACAGAGTGGCGGAGCCTATATGGGACAAGGAGGAGGCGGAGCGTGCCGAGCAAGGCCTACCGCCTCTTCGATACATACGGTGACAAGCGGACCAGGAACTTTGTCGGGGCCGGTACAAGAAGGACCCGAAAACAAAGGAGCTTACCACGGATCCGAAGACCAGGCAGCTTCAGCTTGTTCTCGTAAGGAATACACCCCGCGTAATTAGCTCCATATGGTTGCATTCTAATTAATGAAGCCAATTTCTAAATGGTTCACATTCCTTCCGCAGCGATCGAAAGCAGAGCGCAGGGTCGACTCAGAGCAACCCTTGGGACACCACTCTAAATAGGGGTTGAATGTAATGAAGAACAAGGATAAGCTCAAGAAGCCGACGTCACCGGTCGTGTGGCCGCAAAGGCTTGTCGACAAAATGGGGGTCATACTATACCACTAGTGTGCGGAAGGAGAAAAAGACCAGCTCGGAAAGCCAAAGCGAGAGGTTCAAGAACTCAAGGCACAGTGTGGCGCGGATTCGGAGATTGTCCAAGCGCAGGGGGACCAACGACTCGGAGCGACGATCACCGCCCTTGTGCCTACCTTGATCTCGGGGTTGAGTGCGTGGATTGCGGGCGGCCACCCGGGGCCGCCCCCGATTCCTAGCTTCACGGCCAGCAACTCGCATAATGCGATGGCGGGGCCATTGGTGCCTCCGGCGGAGGCGGCATTGGTGTCTCCGACGCTGGCACGGGAGCTTAATGCACCCGGGTGTACGCCGGCAGGCACCTCTGCAGCAAGCGGCCTCCAATCGCAGACGCTACCGTTGGCGGTGCCTCTACATTAGCCGAGCTCGACGCCATCATCACGGTAACTAATTAAGCCTCTCTCGGCCGAGGACTTCATCTCCTTGTTTTGATCGGGCATCCCCGACGCCCTACATGTTTTCGCAGGGCGCCACCGACGCGTTCCGTGCACTCTCCTCCACTTCGCGTGAACAACGAAGTTGGTCGATGTCGCCAAGGGCAAAATCGCTCAACCGGCAACCCCTTGTTCCACGGTACCCAGATGCCACCCAACTTGTTTAGGGTTCAACTGGTTCGGTGCTGCCAGGCTGCGACGACTTGTTACCTCCGAATCGACCCGTCGGGGCCGACGATGATGACGTGATGACCCTCGGCCGCCTCGAGCTGGCCTCGCTTTGGCCGAAGAGCCAGATTCGTTTGGGGGCGGGGACACCACCCCAAAGACAACACCGCCATCGTGGCCGGGCGCCAAGTCGGCCCCATGGCAAGACCGGCCAGAACGGTGCCGGACATCCCTATGCCATCGGATCCAAACATGCATATGGCACAGGATCGTAACGATTTACGACGACTATGATACATTTGGCAACGTCGATCAAGACTTTGCCGAGCATGGGTACGATGCGATGGCGACTTCATGGGGCCTCCTTCTCAAGAACCAAACCCAACAAAAGACGTGTGCGATCTAGCTCGCATCATGGAGAAGCCAAGTTGCAACAGCGCCGCCCGCTGCTCAGCTCTCGAGACGCCCACCTGCCGACTTCACCGAGCCTCGAGATAGGCGAGGTGCGTAAATATTATCAGCCCCAACACACTCAAGAAGGCGGTCTGTGAGCAAAACTCGGTCCCATTACAGGAGAAGAAGAAGGCACGCAAAAGAAAGACTAAGAAGGGTGCGAGCCAGCCGCACCGAGTACGATCCGTGCTCAGGAAGGGCCACCTTCACAGCAGGATATCTCGAGTAGGGTGCCTGTGTAGTTTAGGGAGATGATTCCGACAAATATGATCAATTCTGCAACCGTTGCTTTGCGGAGTCTGCATGACAGTGTTCTTTCTTTGGAGAAGCTGCGTCGTGGAGAAGGATGTGGCATACCCGGTTTTCGCGGCCAAGGTGCCGAGGGCAAGGGCTTTGTGGATAACTCCATCGGGCGACGATCGCCCCTGCTTTTGATGACATCCACGCTTATGTTGAACCTTCATCCGCTGCACTACACCTTCGTTCGGCTATTTTCGCTGAGTATGGAGATGCGGATCATTCGCGACAAGACCGGACATCGCGATAGTCGACCCCTTCTACATGCGTGCAAGTTCTTGGGCAGCGGCGGGGACCGCAAGTCGCGAGTTCTTACCTCGAAGGCGTCATTCTGGCAAACCAAGATAAGGATAACTTCCTCGTGCCTTACTTTCCCGAGTAAGTCCTCCCCTCAACCGGCCCGTAACATATCGATCGTTTTTCTTTTAACATTCCGTGTTTTCTGCAGTGACACACGTTGCACGCTCATCCTCCTAAGCCCCAAATATTCCATGGCCACGTATTTCGACCCGGACCGTCAGTCGAACGTAGACTACACAAATGTCAAGAAGGTTCTTGATGATGTTCTCCCAGGCTATGCCAAATCTGGAGGCACCTTCACCAGGCCTATTCGTAAGCACGGCAAGCACGTATTCTCCCACAATGTCTGACGTTACGCTGCGTCAAGCACCGCTGGCGGTCGAAGGGTGCCTACTACGCCATCCATCACATGCGAGGCGATCGACGGGACTATCATCAACTTCGCTACCGAGTAAACTCAAGATTGGGCCGCGGCGTGTCGGCAATCCAGACGCGGACCTCCGACAAGAATTCTTTCGCATCCAAATGGAGTTTGCGGAAATCATCCATCAAGATGTCCCGTACCTCGGGGCAGTTCTACCTCAGAAATCAACCGTCCAACGGTGACATCGACACAATGCTACAAATGCAGGATGACAACGCCCGTTCTTTCATGACTCCCACGATACACGGCGGCTTCATCCACGCTCCGTCCCTTGAGTCGAGTTGTCTAGTTCTGAAACATCGATTGGCTCATGTTGTAATTAAACTTTAATGAACTTGTAGTATGTCTCTTTGGTTTCGAGAGTCGCTCAACTTAGATGTAATCGATGCTATTAATGTCTTGCTTTTCTCTTCCGATCGCTCATTGCATACTTATATATTGCTTATGTATTGTGCGTGAATTGGTACTAACGTTTACGTTTGGCTAGTGCATAGCGATGCCGACGTATGTCGTGTACAAGGGTAAGGTTCCCGGAGTCTACGATGGTGGGAGGAGTGTCGGAGACAGGTTCACCGATTCAGCGATACTTGATTACAAAGGGTACACCACTAGGGCGAGGCCGAATCTAGAATCGCCCGCTATCTAGCGGGAGAGGGAGGAGGCGTTGGAGGAACCGGATGAAGACGAAGTTTCATCGTGATGATGCTCATCGTGATGACCGCAGCTCTCTTCTATGTGATGGTAGTTTAGATGATCGATATCGACTTGTAATGTGAAGACAAACTCGCTACTCGCGGTCTCGAGACTTGTAATATAATGTTCTATCTTTGTTCGGTCTTTTCAATTCGGAGACTAATATGATGAATTGTATTCGGAGACTAATATGATGAATTGTATTCAAAGACTAATCTTCTATTGTATCGATGAATCTATTGTTGATGTGTGCTGTCTATATTTTGTCAAATTATACAAATTCTAACCTGTGCAAAAAACAGAACATAAAAAAAGACAATAAACCTAATAATCATACTAATAGCGCCTCACATGATTGCTCCATTAGTATGACAAAGCATACTAATGGCGCATCACTTGTCGATGCGCCATTAGTATGCCATGGTTACTAATGGCGCATCACCGGGTGGTGCGCCATTAGTATGTCGCGGTTACTAATGGCGCATCCAGAGGTGGTGCGCCATTAGTATGCAAAAGCACCTGGGTATACATGCCCCCTGGGAGGCATACTAATGGCGCACCTAGCATATACTAATGGCGCACCGGTGGTGCGCCATTAGTATATCAGATACTAATGGCGCACCAGGTGGTGCGCCATTAGTAAAAATTACTAATGGCGTGCTATTAATGGCGCACCACAGATGCGCCATTAATAGCCAAATTAGGTGCGCCATTAGTAGTGGTTTTTCTAGTAGTGTCCAAGGCATGGGCTCACCATCAAAGAAGGATGATCGAGTCTCCGGAATCCTCAAATCTGGAGCCGAACTCATCCTTTTGAATCTATATTCATACTGACAGTTTTGATTTTGCAGGTCATAGATTTGGGCTTGAAGGTGCTCGATCTTATCATGAAGCTTGAAGATGGCCTCCCCGATATTGTCGGCCTCCAACTTGTGGTTGCTAGTAAACTCCACGATCATCATGTGGTTGGAGTTGAGTCCACGTTCCACCATCCCTTGACACTTGAAAACTTGTTGCTCCACTGCTTAGAGCCTCGTCTCCACGCTTCCAGTTCCTTTTGGCCCCTCTTCATCGCGGATGTGCAGCAACCCATCACGCAACTCAATGGTTTGAGGGTGTCGCAGCACCTCCGCGAGGTAAGGGTTGATGACCTTCTCGTAGAACTTGTCCTTGGAAGCACTTGGGGACGTCATGATAATTTAGACCTGTCGGAAAACAGCTCGAAACAAAAACAGGGGAGATTTGCGTGATACCGGAGTCAAAACCTTCGGGAAAACATATAATGAATTTTTACTGACGGAAATACGTATCATGCAAGAAAACGGAGTCCGGAAGGCACACGAGGTGCCCACGATGTAGGGGGCGCGCCTAGGGGGGTAGGGCGCGCCCTCCACCCTCGTGGAGCCCTGTGTCCTTCCCGGACTGCTACTAATTTTTATATTTTTGTAAATATTCCAAAACGGAGAAATATTGCCTTAAAAATTGTTTTGGAGTCGGTTTACTTACCGTACCACATACCTACTCCTTTTCGGCGTCTGAAATGTTCCGGAAAGTGTCCCTTATGTATTCCTCCGGGGTTACGGTTTCAATAACATTGGTTTCAACATTTATGGGATTACCTGAGATATAATGTTTGATTCTTTGACCATTTACCACCTTCGGATTTGTGCCTTCGAAGTTGTTGATTTTTATGGCACCGGAACGATAGACCTCCTCTATAACGTAGGGACCTTCCCATTTAGAGAGAAGTTTTCCTGCAAAAAATCTTAAACGGGAGTTGTATAGCAATACATAATCACCTACATTAAACTGGTGCTTTTGTATCCTTTTGTCATGCCATCTTTTAACTTTTTCTTTAAACAACTTGGCATTTTCATAAGCTTGGGTTCTCCATTCATCGAGTGAGCTAATATCAAATAACCTCTTCTCACTGGCAAGTTTGAAATCATAATTGAGCTATTTAATGGCCCAATATGCCTTATGTTCTAGTTCGAGAGGTAAGTGATATGCTTTTCCATAAACCATTTTATACGGAGACATACCCATAGGATTTTTATATGCAGTTCTATAGGCCCATAATGCATCATCAAGTTTCTTGGACCAATTCTTTCTAGACCTATTGACCGTATTTTGCAAAATTAATTTGAGTTCTCTATTACTCAATTCTACTTGACCACTAGACTGTGGGTGATATGGGGATGCAATTCTATGATTTACATCATACTTAGCAAGCATTTTACGGAAAGCACCATGAATAAAATGTGAACCACCATCAATCATTAAATATCTAGGGACTCCAAACCTCAGAAAAATAACTTCTTTAAGCATTTTAATAGAAGTGTTATGATCAGCACTACTAGTTGGAATAGCTTCTACCCACTTAGTAATGTAATCAACAACAACTAAAATATGTGTATATCCATTAGAGGCAGGAAAAGGTCCCATATAATCAAAGCCCCAAACATCAAATGGTTCAATAACAAGTGAATAGTTCATAGGCATTTCTTGACGTCTACTAATATAACCAATTCTTTGACATTCATCACAAGATAAGACAAACTTACGGGCATCCTTGAAGAGAGTAGGCCAATAAAAACCGGATTGCAGTACCTTATGTGCAGTTCTATCTCCAGCGTGGTGTCCTCCATAAGCTTCGGAGTGACACTTGCCTAGGATCTATTCCTGTTCATGCTCAGGTACACAACGTCTAATAACACCATCTACTCCTTCTTTATAAAGATGTGGGTCATCCCAAAAGTAATGTCTCAAATCAGAGAAAAACTTTTTCTTTTGCTGGTATGTGAAACTAGGGGGTATAAATTTAGCAACAATGTAATTAGCATAATCAGCATACCATGGAGTACTATGAGAAGTATTTATGACATTTAATTGCTCATCGTGAAAGCTATCATCAATAGGTAGTGGGTCATCAAGAACATTTTCTAACCTAGACAAGTTGTTCCAGCAGGGTTCTTAGCTCCCTTTCTATCAACAATATGCAAATCAAATTCTTGTAGCAAGAGAACCCATCTAATAAGTCTAGGTTTAGCATCTTTCTTCTCCATCAGGTATTTAATAGCAGCATGATTAGTGTGAATAGTTACTTTAGAATCAACAATATAAGGTCTGAACTTATCACATGCAAGTACAACTGCTAAGAATTCTTTTTCAGTAGTAGCATAGTTTCTTTGAGCATTGTCTAAAGTTTTACTAGCATAATGGATAACATTTAATTTCTCATCAACTCTTTGCCCAAGAACAGCACCTACACATAATCACTAGCATCACACATAATTTGAAGGGTAAATTCCAATCGTGGCTGAACAATAGGTGCAGAGATCAATGCTTTCTTAAGTATTTCAAATGCTTCTACACAATCATCATCAAAGGCAAATGGTATATCTTTTTGTAATAAATTAGTCGAGGTCGAGAAATTTTTGAGAAGTCCTTAATGAACCTCCTATAAAATCCGGCGTGACCAAGGAAACTTCTTATACCTTTGATGTCCTTGGGACATGGCATTTTTTCAATAGCATCAACCTTGGCTTTATCAACTTCAATACCTCTTTCAGAAACTTTATGCCCCAAGACAATAACTTCATTAACCATAAAGTGGCACTTTTCCCAATTCAAGACAAGATTAGTTTCTTCACATCTCTGCAAAACTCGATCAAGATTGCTCAAGCAATCATCAAAAGAGGATCCATAGACGGAAAAGTCAGCCCATGAAAACCTCACAAATCTTTTCACAAAAGTCAGAGAATATAGCCATCATGCATCTTTGAAAGGTAGCAGGTGCATTACATAAACCAAAAGGCATACGTCTATAAGCAAAAGTACCAACAGGGCAAGTAAAAGTGGTCTTTGATTGATCTTTAGCCGACACAGGTATTTGAGAGAAACCAGAATAACCATCTAGGAAGCAATAATGTGTATGTTTGCATAATCTTTCTAGCATTTGATCAATAAAAGGTAAGGGGTAATGATCTTTCTTAGTAGCTTTATTTAATTTGCGGAAATCAATTACCATCCTATAACCTGTAATGATTCTTTGCGGGACCAATTCATCTTTATCATTAGGAACAACAGTAACACCTACCTTCTTAGGGACACAATGAACATGACTTACCCACTGACTATCAGCAACGGGATAAATTATACCTGCCTCCAAAAGCTTTAGTATTTCTTTTCTTACCACTTCTTTCATCTTAGAATTAAGCCTTCGTTGATGATCGCGAACCGGTTTGGCATCTTCTTCCAAATTTATTTTATGTTGACATAGAGTGGGACTAATGCCCTTAAGATCATCAAGAGTATATCCAATAGCAGCACGGTGCTTCTTCAGAGTTTTCAATAATCTCTCTTCTTCATGCTCTGAAAGGTTAGCACTAGTAATAACAGGATATATTTTCTTTTCATCAAGATAAGCATATTTAAGATTATCAGGTAACAGTTTAAGCTCAAACACGGGATCACCCTTGGGTGGAGGGGGATCCCCTAGGATTTCAACAGGTAAATTATGTTTCAGAATAGGTTCATGTTTAAAGAATACTTCATCTATTTCCCTTCTTTCATTCATAAACATATCATTTTCATGGCTTAGCAAATAATGTTCTAGAGGATCACTAGGAGGTACGGCAATAGAAGCAAGACCAATAATTTCATCCTTACTAGTCAATTCTTCTTCACGGTGTTGTTTACTAAACTTAGATAAATTAAACTCATGAATCATATTATCCAAGCCAACAGTAACAACCTTCTTTTCGCAGTCTATCTTAGCATTAACAGTATTCAAGAAGGGTCTACCAAACATAATGGGACAAAAGCTATCTTGTGGGGAACTTAGAACAAGAAAATCAGCAAGATATTTAATTTTCCCACACAAGACTTCAACATCTCTAACAATTCCTACTGGTGATATGGTATCTCTATTGGCAAGTTTAATTGTGACATCAATATCTTCTAACTCAGCAGGTGCAACTTCATGCTTAATTTCTTTATACAAGTCATAAGGTATAACACTAGCACTAGCACCCATATCATATAAGCCATGATAAAAATGATCTCCTATTTTAACAGAAATAACTGGCACGCCTACCACAGGTCTATGTTTATCTTTAGCGCTTGGTTTAGCAATTCTAGCGGATTCACCACAGAATTGAATAACATGCCCTTCAATATTATCAGCCAAGAGATCTTTAACAATAGCAATATTAGGTTCTACTTTGACTTGCTCAAGAGGTGTATAAGTTCTAATATTGCTTTTACGAACCACAGTTGAAGCTTTAGCATGATCCTTTATTCTAACAGGGAAAGGTGGTTTCTCAACATAAGAGGAAGGAACAATAGGATCATTATAAGTGACAGTCTTGCCTTCAACTTTAATAGGTGCAGCTACTTTTACTTCTATGGGAGAATGATATTTAAACCACTTCTCCTTGGGGAGATCAACATAAGTAGCAAAAGATTCACAGAAAGAAGCTACTATCTCAGAGTCAAGTCCAACTTGTAACGCCCTCAATGCGGCTATATCTCCCACGTGTCGAAGCACGACTTAGAGGCATAACCGCATTGAAAGCAATGTCGCAAGAGAGGTAATCTTCACACAACCCATGTAATACATAAGGGAAAGAGATACATAGTTGGCTTACAAATGCCACTTCACACAATACATAAATAAACATCCATCATCCAAATTACACTCAAGGTCCGACTACGGAACCAAAATAAAAGAAGATACCCCAAATGCTAAACAGATCCCCGATCGTCCCAACTGGCTCTCCACTCATCGATCATCGTGAAAAGACACATAGTAACGACCACGTTCCTCATCGAAATCCCACTTGTGATCGGTAGCGTCATCTGCGGTGGCATCGTCGGCACCTGCAACAGTTTTTGGTAGAATCTGTGAGTCAACGGGACTCAGCAATCTCACACCCGCGAGATCAAGACTATTTAAGCTTATAGGAAGGACAGAGTTGTGAGGTGGAGCTGCAGCAAGCGACTAGCATATATGGTGGCTACATTCGCAAAAGAGAGCGAGAAGAGAAGCAAGGCACGCTTGTGAAGCTAGTAGCGATCAAGAAGTGATCCTAAAACTACTTACGTCAAACATAACTCCAACACCGTGTTCACTTCCGGACTCCGCCGAAGAGACCATCACGGTTACACACGCGATTGATGTGTATTAATTAAGGTCAACTTCGGGTTTTCTACAACCGGACATTAACAAATTCCCATCTGCCTCATAACCGCGGGCACGGCTTTCGAAAAGATAATACCCTGCAGGGTGTCCCAACTTAGCCCATTATAAGCTCTCATGGTCAACGAAGGATATTCCTTCTACCAGAAGACCCGATCAGTCTCGGAATCCCGGACTACAAGACATCTCGACAATGGTAAAACAAGACCAAGAAGCCGCCCGATTGTGCCGACAAATCCCGATAGGAGCTGCACATATCTCGTTCTCGTGGCACATCCGGATGAACACTACGACGGCAACCGAAGATACCCCAAGTTGCCTCGTGGTGGCACCGCAAGTGGTTTAGTTTGGGTCAACACTCAGAGGAGCATTGGCCCGGGGGGTTAAATAAAGATGACCCTCGGGCTCGCGAAAACCCGGGGGAAAAAGGCTTAGGTGGCAAATGGTAAAACCAAAGTTGGGCCTTGCTGGAAGAGTCTTATTCAAAGCGAACTGTCAAGGGGGTCCCATAAATCACCCAACCGTGTAAGGAACGCGAAATCAAGGAACATAACACCGGTATGACGGAAACTAGGGTGGCAAGAGTGGAACAAAACACCACGCATAAGGCCGAGTCTTCCACCCTTTACCAAGTATATAGATGCATTAATTAAATAAGAGATATTATGATATCCCCAACAAGTAAACATGTTCCAACAAGGAACAACATCTCCATGTTCCAACAAGGAACAAACTTCATCTTCACCTGCAACTAACAACGCTATAAGAGGGGCTGAGCAAAGCGGTAACATAGCCAATCAACGGTTTGCTAGGAAAGGATGGTTAGGGGCTTGACATGGCAATATGGGAGGCATGATAAGCAAGTGATAGGCATCGTAGCATAGGCATAGCAAAAGAGCGAGCATCTAGCAAGCAAAGATAGAAGTGATTTCGAGGGTATGGTCATCTTGCCTGCAAGGTTCTCAGAGTTGTCGAAAGCTTGATCCTCGTAAGCGTTCTCAACAGGTTCCTCGTTCACGTACTCGTCTCCCAGCTCTATCCAAAGCAACAACACAAACAATGGAACCACAATAAATCACGGTGCAATGCGCAAGCAACATGATGCAAAACATGGCATGATATGCGAGATGTGAGATGCAATGCATATGCGTGCTCGAAGAAAATGATGAACCAGGCATCAACTTGGCAAACCAAGTATGCCGCTGGAAAGGTGAGATGATTTCGGTTGAAATCGATATAAAGATCACCGGAATCGGATGCACGGTTTGCAAATGACAAGCAAAACAAGATTGGCACAAATCTGCCATAAACAGCATGATGCCACATAGCAAACAACAAGAAATTAAGCTACTGCACCCAAACGTACCAACAAATCATATGGCAGTGATCTACTCAAGATTATTGACAAAAAATGAACAATGATCTACGGCTAAATCACATGATAACATGTCCAAACAAGCATGGCAAAAGTGCAAAATATATCAGCTTCACAGACTTGGTGAAATTACTGAACATGGCAGAATCAGCATCAGGAAGCAATGTTCAGAGCAAGAAAACAGCATGCTACAAGAACTTATAATAGAAAAACAAGGCATGGCATGAATCTCCTCAAAGCATAGAACTAAAGTCCCTTACTGACCATGAGCCAAAAGGGATTATAAAATGCAATAGCGCCCATGCCAATATAGCAAGTTTTGTTAACAGATTCAGCAAACAGGGCATGACATTGACAGAATTATGTAGGCATCTTTAAGAGCTCGATGCACTAACTACAGCGCATTTCATGATAAAATAAGCATACATACATCAATAAGACATGGCATAGAAGCTATACATAGCAAGAACAACATCATAGCATACACGGATCAACTACAACAACCTTGGCAAAATTGAACATGTAAACAATCTGCCAGGAAACATTTTATAGCAAAAGTAGAGCTCGATTGACTCAAGCTATGGCACTCCATAATTGCAAAAAAGGGCATGGAGAGTTATAGGATAACCATATGTTCAAAACATACTTACTGAAGTATCTCCAAATATGCATGGATCTCTCGGTAGCATCAAGTTTGCATGGCATAAAAATATCAGCAAAACAGGGGCTGAAATCAGCAACATCATGAAGCCTAGTTTGCATGCTTGTGCTAGTCACCAAAGAGATCACAAAAATACATGGCATATACCCCTGTAAATATGGAATGGCATATTAGAAAACACATGTAGGGCTCAAGATCATAGGGTGCACACATCAATCATGGCAAAAATGACAAAACTGCATGTTCTGATAAGAATCTGAAACTAACATCACATAGCCCTCTTCCAACAGCATTTCGTGCATCAAGGTGAGCTCAAATGAAAATGATGCAATGAGATGAACTGATCTACTATTCGAGGCTAACAATTCGGTATGCTATACGCCCAAAACGGAGCCACAAGTGCAAAGTTATGGCATGATGAAATTGCAACAAAATTATCACAGATCAAAGAAGGAGAAGTCAACCGTCTCAGATCGGATCCGGGGCGCGCGAACCGAGGCGGCCGGCGGCGGCTCGCCGGAGAGGAGAGGCCGGCGCGGGGGCCGAGGCCGGGAGGCGGCGAGGCGCGCCGGGCGGAGGCCGAGGCGGGCCCGCGCCACGGGACGGGCGACGGTGGCCGATCGGGCCGGTGGTCAGAAGTGAGGGCCGCGGCGGCGGGCGGCGGCCGGCCGGGCGAGGGCGGCGGGCAACAGCGGGCGCTGGGCGGCAGCGCCGCTGGTCGGAGGGTTTCCCGCTGGTTTCGCGGGCCGGGCGGCAGCTGGCGGGCGCTACGACGCGGCGCGCCGCGGTTGGTCGGGCGGCGGGCGGACGTGTCCGCCCGGTCCGGATGCGTCGGGCGGCGCGGAGAGGAGCGGGCTAGGGTTAGGTAGGAATTGATCCGGATTTCGGGGAGGGTGTTTTATAGGTCGAAGGAGCTAGGAAGCTCCAAATGGAGTGCGGTTTTCGCCCACACGATCGTGATCCGACGACGGAGAGCATGGAAGTGACTTAGATGGGTAATTGGGCTGTAACTCAAAAGAGACCTTTGCGAGAGTGCGGTTAACCGTTGGAGTACCAAACGAGCTCCAAATGACCCGAAACTTGAATGGTGGTCTACCGGTGGTGTACCAAGGCCACTTGACAAACCTCGGTCCATTCCGAAAAAGTTTAGTACCCGCTCACGGAAAAATGTAAAAGGGGACGCCGGGGGACATAGGAGTGCCGGATTGCAAAACGGACAACGGGGAAAATGTTCGGATGCATGAGACGAACATGTATGCGAATGCGATGCACATGATGACATGATATGAAATGCATGACATGGACAAAATGCAAAAATGAAGAAAAACCCAACCACGGAGGGAATATCATATCACAATGCCGAAAATGGCAAGATTTGGAGTTACAAATATGGAAAGTTACATCCGGGGTGTTACACATATTTAGTGCTAAACTTACGGAAAATATCGGTATCCATAAAATATTTAACACAATCAAACTTAGGTGTCATACCTGACTCCTTACCTTCGTCGAGGTACCAATCTTCAGAGTTGCGTTTAATTATATCCAATAAGTTCATCTGAATTCAATAGTCTTCATCATAAAAGAGCCAGCACAAGAAGTATCGAGCATGGTTTGATTATTATGAGAAAGCCGAGCATAAAGACTTTGAATAATTATTTCTCTTGAGAGCTCATGATTGGGGCATGAATATAACATTGATTTAAGCCTCCCCAAGCTTGAGCGATGCTTTCTCCTTCGCGAGGCCAAAAATTATATATATAATTGCGATCACGATGAACAAGATGCATAGGATAATACTTTTGATGAAATTCCAACTTCAATAGTTTATAGTAACATGATCTCGTGTCATCACATAGCCTATAACATGTCAATGCATCTCCCTTCAAAGATAAAGGGAAGAACTTCTTCTTGACAACATCATCGGTTATACCTGCAAGCTTAAATAATCCACAAACCTCATCCACATATATTAAGTGTTCATCAGGATGCTTGGTTCCATCTCCTGTAAAAGTATTGGCCAGCAGTTTTTCCATCATACCCGAAGGAAATTCAAAGGGAATATTTTCATATTCATTTTCAGTAGGTTCATTAGGTTGAGGAGAAACTCTTTGCTCTACTGTTTGGGGTGAAGATACCCCGAACAAGCCCCTTGGAGGATTACTTTCCATAGTAACAAGTGACAGTAACTTTCAGCACACTATATAAATTTTTCCTTACCAAATTCCACCTACCAGAGGCGCTTCACTCCCCGGCAACGGCGCCAGAAAAGAGTCTTGATGACCCACAAGTATAGGGGATCTATCGTAGTCCTTTTGATAAGTAAGAGTGTCGAACCCAACGCGGAGCAGAAGGAAATGATAAGCGGTTTTCAGCAAGGTATTCTCTGCAAGTACTGAAATAAGTCGTAAGAGATAGTTTGTGATAAGATAATTTGTAACGAGCAACAAGTAACAAAATTAAATAAGGTGCAGCAAGGTGGCCCAATCCTTTTTGTAGGAAAGGACAAGCCTAGACAAACTCTTATAATAGGAAAAGCGCTCCCGAGGACACATGGCAATATCGTCAAGCTAGTTTTCATCACATTCATATGATTCGCGTTCGGTACTTTGATAATCTGATATGTGGGTGGACCAGTGCTTGGGTGCTGTTCTTACTTGAACAAGCATCCCACTTATGATTAACCTCTATTTCAAGCATCTGCAACTACAACAAAAGTATTAAGGTAAACCTAACCATAGCATGAAACATATGGATCCAAATCAGCCCCTTACGAAGCAACACATAAACTAGGATTTAAGCTTCATCACTCTAGCAACCCATCATCTACTTATTACTTCCCAATGCCTTCCTCTAGGCCCAAATAATGGTGAAGTGTTATGTAGTCAACGTTCACATAACACCACTAGAGGCTAGACAACATACATCTCATCAAAATATCGAATCTAATACCAAATTGACATGACTACTAATAGCAAGACTTCTCCCATGTCCTCGTGAACAAACGTAACTACTCACAAAGCATATTCATGTTCATAATCAGAGGGGTATTAATATGCATAAAGGATCTGAACATATGATCTTCCACCAAATAAACCAACTAGCATCAACTACAAGGAGTAATCAACACTACTAGCAGCCTACTAGTACCAATCCCAGACTTGAAGACAAGAATTGGATACAATAGATGAACTAGGGTTTTGAGAGGAGATGGTGCTGGTGAAGATGTTGATGGAGATTTCCCTCTCCCGATGAGAGGAGCGTTGGTGATGACGTTGGTGATGACGTTGGTGATGATTTCCCCCTCCCGGAGGGAAGTGTCCCCGGCAGAATAGCTCTGCCGGAGCCCTAGATTGGT
Source organism: Aegilops bicornis (assembly GCA_021605145.1). NCBI lineage: Eukaryota > Viridiplantae > Streptophyta > Magnoliopsida > Poales > Poaceae > Aegilops > Aegilops bicornis. Next base: position 497,132,554 of record CM038669.1, on the reverse strand, counting down.
TCCGCCTCGTGGCGGTGGAGTTTCGTCCCGAAAGGTTGCTTCGATTTTTTTCTCGATTTAAAGACCTCATATAGCGTAAGATGGGCATCGGAGGGCCACCGGGGCCCACGAGGTAGGGGCGCGCCCGGGGTGGCGCGGCCCCACCCTCGTGACAGCTGTGGGCCCCAGCCTTCATCTTTGGCGAGGATTTTTTATTATTTATTGTAAGATATTCCGTGGAGTTTCAGGACTTTTGGAGTTGTGCAGAATAGGTCTCTAATATTTTCTCCTTTTCCAGCCCAGAATACTAGCTGACGGCATTCCCCCTCCTTGTATAAACCTTGTAAAATTAGAGAGAATAGGCATAAGTATTGTGACATAACATGTAATATCAGCCCATAATGCAATAAATATCGATATAAAAGCATGATGCAAAATGGACGTATCACACATACATCAGTATGTATGATTTCAAACAAATCTATCGCTCGCTCCATAGTTCCGGAGAAGGGTGTTTTAGTCATCCTGCCCATGAGGCTGGTTCACAAGTACCAAGTGATTCATAATCAAGTGATTCCAAAAGTTCATCGTTTCCTCATGTGCTTTACACCAATATGACCTAAACGGCAGCGCCACAAATAAGTTGCAGTATCATTATCAACTCTGCATCTTTTGGGTTCAATATTATGAATATGTGTATCACTACTATCGAGATTTAATATAAATAGACCACTCCTCAAGGGTGCATGACCATAAAAGATATTACTGATATAAATAGAACAACTATTATTCTCTGATTTAAATGAATAACCGTCTCACATCAAACAAGATCCAGATATAATGTTCATGCTCAACGCTGGCACTAAATAACAATTATTTAGGTCTATAACTAATCCCGAAGGTAGATGTAGTGGTAGCGTGCCAACCGCGATCGCATCGACTTTGGAACCATTTCCCACGCGCATCGTCACCTTGTCCTTAGCCAATCTTCGCTTAATCCATAGTCCTTGTTTTGAGTTGCAAATATTAGCAACATAACCAGTATCAAATACCCAGGTGCTACTGCGAGCATTAGTAAGGTACACATCAATAACATGTATATCACATATACCTTTGTTCACCTTGCCATCCTTCTTAGCCACCAAATACTGGGGGCAGTTCCGCTTCCAGTGACCAGTTTGCTTGCAGCAGAAGCACTCAGTCTCAGGCTAAGGTCCAGACTTGGGTTTCTTCTCACGAACAGCAACTTGTTTGTCGTTCTTCTTGAAGTTCCCGTTCTTCTTCCCTTTTCCCTTTTTCTTGAAACTGGTGGTCTTGTTGACCATCAACACTTGATGCTCCTTCTTGATTTCTACCTCCGCAACCTTTAGCATTCCGAAGAGCTCGGGAATTATCTTATCCATCCCTTGCATATTACAGTTCATCACAAAGCTCTTGTAGCTTGGTGGCAGTGATTGAAGAATTATGTCAATAAACTATCATCCGGAAGATTAACTCCCAGTTAAATCAAGTGATTATTATACCCAGATATTTTGAGTATATGTTCACTGACAGAACTATTCTCCTCCATCTTGCAGTTGTAGAACTTATTGGAGACTTCATATCTCTCAATCCGGGCATTTGCTTGAAAACATCTCATATGCTCCATGGCGTTCAAAACGTCGTTGAAGTCCCGGTTCTAAGCCGTAAAGCATGGCACACTGAACTATCGAGTAGTCATCAGCTTTGCTCTACCAGACGTTCATAACATATGGTGTTGCTCATGCAGCAGGTTTGGCACCTAGCGGTGCTTCCAGTACGTAATTCTTCTGTGCAGCAATGAGGATAATCCTCAAGTTATAGGCCCAGTCCGTGTAATTGCTACCATCATGTTTCAAGTTTGCTTTCTCAAGGAATGCGTTAAAATTCAATGGAACAACAACACGGGCCATCTATCTACAACAACATAGACATGCAAAATACTATCAGGTACTAAGTTCATGATAAATTAAAGTTCAGTTAATCAAATTATTAAAGAACTCCCAATTAGATAGGCATCCCTCTAATCATCTAAGTGATCACGTGATCCATATCAACTAAACCATGTTCGATCATCATGTGAGATGGAGTAGTTTCCAATGGTGAACATCACTATGTTGATCATATCTTCTATATGATTCACGCTCGACCTTTCGGTCTTAGTGTTCCGAGGCCGTATCTGCATATGCTAGGCTCGTCAAGTTTAACCTGAGTATTCTGCGTGTGCAAAACTGTCTTGCACCCGTTGTATTTGAATGTAGAGCTCATCACACCCGATCATCATGTGGTGTCTCAGCACGAAGAACTTTCGCAATGGTGCATACTCAGGGATAACACTTATACCTTGAAATTTAGTGAGAGATCATCTTATAATGCTACCGTCGATCTAAATAAAATGAGATGCATAAAAGATAAACATCGCATGCAATCAATATAAGTGATATGATATGGCCATCATCATCTTGTGCTTGTGATCTCCATCTAAAGCACCGTCATGATCACCATCGCCACCGTGCGACACCTTGATCTCCATCGCGCCAACTATTGCTTTCTACGACTATCGCTACCGCTTAGTGATAAAGTAAAGCAATTATGTAGATTGCATTGCATACAATAAAGCGACAACCATATGGCTCTCGCCGCCAAGTTAATAACTCGGTTACAAAACATGATCATCTCATACAATAAAATATAGCATCATGTTTTACCATATCACATCACAACATGCCCTGCAAAAACAAGTTAGACGTCCTCTACTTTGTTGTTGCAAGTTTTACGTGGCTGCTACGGGCTGAGCAAGAACTGTTCTTACCAACGCATCAAAACCACAACGATAGTTCGTCAAGTTAGTGATGTTTTAACCTTCTCAAGTACCGGGCGTAGCCACACTCGGTTCAACTAAAGTTGGAGAAACTGACACCCACCAGCCACCTGTGTGCAAAGAACGTCGGTAGAACTAGTCTCGAGTAAGCGTACGCGTAATGTCGGTCCGGGCCGCTTCATCCAACAATACCGACGAACCAAAGTATGACATGCTGGTAAGCAGTATGACTTGTATCACCCACAACTCACTTGTGTTCTACTCGTGCATATAACATGTACGCATAAAACCTGGCTCGGATGCCACTGTTAGGGAACGCAGTAATTTCGAAAAATTTCCTACGCAAACGCAAGATCATGGTGATGCATAGCAACAGGAGGGGAGAGTGTTGTCTACGTACCCTCGTATACCGTAAGCGGAAGCGTTTATCAACGTGGTTGACGTAGTCGTACACCTTCACGATCCGTCCCGATCAAGTACCGAACATACGGCACCTCCGCGTAAAGCACACGTTCAGCTCGATGACGTCCTCGCCTTCTTCATCCAGCAAGACGGGTGAAGTAGTAGATGAGTTCCGGCAGCACGACGACGTGGTGACGGTGTTGGTGAAGAACAATCTCCACAGGGCTTCGCCTAAGCACTACGAAAACTACGACGGAGGATAAACTAGGGGGGACGGGGTTGCCGGCACACGGCTTGGTGTTTCTTGATCTGTCTTGGGTGCTAGCCATACCCCTCTATTTATATGTTGAGCCCTGGGGTCGAAACTTGGAGTAAAAGCCTCCTCAAAGTCTATTTTGGCGGAAAGGCAAGAGTCCTTCTCAGACTCCAGGGCTAGACGCCAGGGTTCCCGGCGTCGACCTCCTAGACGCCAGGGTTCCTGGCGTCTAGCCTCTGGTCTCCACAAAACTTCCTTTTTCACTTTCCAAAAGCCTCGTGGGCTTTCCCCTTTGGCCCAAATAAAGTGTTCTCGTACCCAGACATTTAGGGAAACATCCGGAACCCCTTCCGATGAATTTCGGAACCCTTCGGGAGACCAAACACTATTATCCCATATATCAATCTTTATTTCTTGACCATCCCTTTTTGCTATACACCACGTCCCAGAAGACCAAGTGAGTGCTGCTAAGGAGGCTATACGCCAGGCAGGGATCATGATGGAGCAAGTGAAAGTAGTCCGAGAGGCCAGCCAGGCGGCCTATGATGCTAGTTCAGCCTCTCGCAGCAATGTCCAAGTAAGTCGATCGTTGCTTGCTCTGTTAGGATATGCTACCTGAAACTGCTTGCTCATTAGGGATATGCTACCCTAAATCGCTTCTTTCAAGATTTCCATCTCAGACACCCACCGGGTGGGTTTGTCGATTGTGTTTTTGTGGGGCACGCCGAGTGCACCCACCGGGTGTAGTCCCCGAGACTATGGTGGACTGCGTGCAGTCGACTATAGTCTTTATACTTTGAACTTCTTCACTCGGCCTGGTCGGACCAAGTCGAATGGAACCGTAAGACCGGTGGGGGCACGCTGAGTGCACCCACTGGGTGTAGTCCCCAAGACTATGGTGGACTGCGTGCAGTCGACTATAGTCTAAAGAATTGTTTTTTTTACCGCGGCTGACCGCTGACTATTAGCCATGGTTTTAGAATCATAACCTTTTCGCCTCTTTTGGTCGACTGGTCGAACCAAATTGGTACAACCAGGGGGATCGCTGAGTGCACCCGCTGGGTGTAGTCCCCGAGACTACTGTCGAATGTTTTGGTTCGACTGTAGTCTTAGAAATGCTACGATTTTTCCTTAGTCACTCGGAAGTGACCTGTCTTTGATGTCTTTTGTTGATTGACTCTTTGTAGAAATCTTGCGAGCTGGTGGCTCTCTATACTGAGTTACAGAACAAACATATCCAGCTTAACCTCGACTTGAAGCTTGCTCAGGAGAATTTGCAAAAGGCGAAGGATGAAGCAAAAGGTATGGCTGGTGAGAACTTTGACGACTGTCTTTGTTTTTCTGTTCATTCTCAACTCTGTTCTCATTGTTGCTTTGCAGATAAACTAGAAGAGACTCTGAAGAAGAAGGACCTTGACCTTGCAGAGCCACAGAAGGCGGCTTGGAGAAAACAAAGCTCGCTGAAGAGAAACTTGCCTCAGCCGACAAACTTGAAGACGAAAATGCCAAGCTAAAAGCCGCTCTTGACGCGGCCAACCAGGAAGTTAGTCGACTGAAGAACGACAAGATTGCTCTGTCCGACAAGGCTGGCCAACTGGCGGGGAAGCGAAATGACCTGGAGATTTATCTTGGAGGGCTCGCCAAGAAGTTGTTTCTCATGCTTGAAGGTAATCTCTTTTACCTGACTGTCTTGCTATCACCTGCTCATCGCATGATTGTTATTTTGAGTCTGAGCTGTGTTTTCAGAATTCTGTCAAAACTTTGAAGAAGAAACCAGTCGAGTGGAGACCAGCCTGGACCCCATCAACTCTCCTGTGAAGGACGAAGCTGCTATGAATGTGCTCCGACTGGAGTCTCGCGTTGGTAGCGTGGTGGATTATCTTGCTCGACTGAAAGTTGCGGTGTCGCGGATCGACTCAACTCTCTGGCCAGATCAGACGCTTCTGAATGACCTTGAATCCTTAATGACTCGACTGAATGAGATTCCAAGTCGAGTGCAAGAGTGGAAAAAGTCTTCTGCCAGGTGTGGTGCTGATGTTGCTCTGTCTCTGGTTCGTGTCGACTGTAAGGAAGCACAAGAGGACAAGCTGGCGTCTCTCAAGGTTGCCAACACCAGGAAGTACGACTTCCGATCTTTCATGGAGACCTTCATCGCTGCTGCTAACCGTATTGCAGACGGAATCGACCTCGACCGGTTTGTTGCCCCTTCCAGTCCTCCGCCGGAGGAGTAAAAAACTTCTAAGTCCCACCTTAAATTTGCCTCGGAATGCCGAGTGGTTTCTGTAACTGACAGACTTTAACATGTTTAACGGCTAAGCTCCTTTGGATCCGTAGGACGTTTATCCGAACTTGATCTATCCTTGAACATGCTTTATTTGCCTTCGAGAGAATTTTGCTCTTCATTCGGAATATATTTCATTGTTGCAGTCGACTTGTATTTCATCTATCTTGCAGGTAGAGATGGAGCACAAACTGCGACTGACCTCGTCGTTCTTACGGATTGGGATGGACCGCACATTGTACTTGTGGAGAAGCTCCGAAGGAGAAGGTAGCAGTCGACCTGCACCTCGTCGTCCTTGCGGATTGGGATGAATTCCTTACTTAGGCGAGTACTCGACTGCAGCTAAGCCCCCGAGCGAGAGGTGTGCTCTCCACTCGGTAGGATTTTTATCACTTAGGCGAGCACTGGGCTGCAGCTAAGCCCCCGATTGGGAGATTTGCTCTCCAGTCGGTAGGATTTTTATCCCTTAGGCGAGCACTGGGCTCCAGCTAAGCCCCCGAGTGGGAGGTTTGCTCTCCACTCGGTAGGATTTTTAATACTTAGGCGAGCACTGGGCTGTAGCTAAGCCCCCGAGTGGGAGGTTTGCTCTCCACTCGGTAGGATTTCTATTACTTAGGCGAGCACTGGGCTGCAGCTAAGCCCCCGAGTGGGAGGTTTGCTCTCCACTCGGTAGGATTTCTATTACTTAGGCGCAGCACTGGCTGCAGCTAAGCCCCGAGTGGGAGATTTGCTCTCCACTCGGGTAGGATTTTTAATACTTAGGCGAGCACTGGCTGCAGTTAAGCCCCAGTGGGAAGTTTGCTCTCCACTGGGTAGGATTTTTATGGTGTAGCTTTGAAGGAGAAGGTAGCACGACCTGCACCTCGTGGAGTCCTTGGTTGCCGTTCATTATTTTGGATGTTTAGGCGAATCCTTGGGCTGTTGCTAAGCCCTCGAGTGAGAGGCTGACTCTCCACCCGGTAGGATTTAAATACTTATGCGGGTAGTTGGACTGCAGCTAAGCCCCCGAGTGGGAGACTAGCTCGCCACTCGGTAGGATTTTGAATACTTAGGCGAGTACTTGGACTGCAGCTAAGCCCCCGAGTGGGAGGCTGGCTCACCACTCGGTAGGATTTTGATTACTTAGGCGAGTACTTGGACTGCAGCTAAGCCCCCGAGTGGGAGGCTGGCTCACCACTCGGTAGGATTTTGATTACTTAGGCGAAGCGGATTCGTAGCTAAGCCCCCGAGTGGGAGACTGGCTCGCCACTCGGAAAGGATTTTGAATACTTAGGCGAAGCGGATTCGCAGCTAAGCCCCCGAGTGGGAGACTGGCTCGCCACTTCGGAAAGGATGTTTTTTACAAACTTAGGCGAACCGGATTCGCAGCTAAGCCACCCACTAGGGGAAATTATAACAAAAAGTAATAACAATCACTGGGAAAATTATAACATTCTTGTCTTAGATAAACAAACTACAAAAGTACTTTTATTACATCTCAACCGAGTGAGTATTTAAGTATAAAAGGGGCGGAGCAGCTCCGCGTTCCAAGCTCGAGGCTCATCAATCTGGCAATCAACGTTGTAGAGATGATATGCTCCGTTGTGGAGAACTCTTGTGACGATGAAGGAACCTTCCCAAGTGGGAGCGAGCTTGTGTGGTTTCTATTGATCCACTCGGAGGACCAAATCTCCCTCTTGGAAGGCTCGACTCTTCACATTTCTGGCATGGAATCGACGCAAGTCTTGCTGATAAATAGTCGAGCGGATCAGGGCCATCTCCCTCTCCTCTTCCAAGAGGTCGACTGCATCTTGCCGGGCTTGCTCCGCTTCTTCTTCAGAGTATAGTTCGACTCGAGGCGCATTGTGAAGCAGGTCACTCGGCAGAACTGCTTCAGCTCCATAGACCAGGAAGAATGGAGTTCTCCTAGTCGACCGATTAGGAGTGGTCCTCAATCCTCAGAGAACTGATGGAAGTTAAATCGACCCAAGCACTGCTGCGTGCTTGAGGCCACTGATCACCGTGGTTTCAGCCCTTTGAGAATGAGGCCGTTTGCACGCCTCGCTTGTCCATTCGACCGAGGATGAGCAATCAAGCATAGTCGACCTGCGTGCCCTGTGAGGCACTGATGGCTTTGAACTTGTCATTATCGAAGTTTGACCCATTGTCGGTGATGATGCTATGCGGAACTCCATATCTGAATATCAACTCTCCGATGAAACCGATAGCGTGCATGCATCAAGGTTCTTGATGGGCTTGGCTTCGATCCACTTGGTGAACTTGTCGATTGCTACTAGCAAATGAGTGAAGCCGCTTACGCCGGTTCTCGCCGGTCCAATCATGTCTAATCCCCAAACAGCGAAGGGCCAGACGAGTGGAATGGTCTTCAAGGCCGAGGCGGGCTTGTGTGACATGTTGGAATAGAACTGACACCCTTCACACTTGACGACTATTTCTTTTGCCATTTCATTTGCTTTCGGCCAGTAAAATCCCGCTCGATATGCTTTAGCCACAATGGTCCGAGAGGACGCATGATGGCCATAGGTCCCCGAGTGGATATCTTCAAGAATTATCTGACCTTCTTCTGGCGTGATACACTTCTGGCCGACTCCAGTCGCGCTTTCTTTGAACAACTGTCCCTTGATCACTGTAAAGGCTTTGGATCGACGGACGATCTATCGAGCCTCTTCTTCATTCTCTGGGAGCTCTTTCGTTAGGATATATGCGATGTACGGCACTGTCCAGTCGGGAGTGATGACCACAACTTCCATAATCAGGTCGACCACGGCTGGGACCTCAACTTCAGTCGGATCATTGGCACTCTTTTGCTGCGGAGCTTCTTCTGTGAAAGGATCCTCTCAGATCGATGGCGCGTGAATGTGCTCCAAAAACACATCACTGGGAATGGCTTCCCTCTTGGACCCTATCTTCGCCAAATCATCCGCAGCCTGATTTTTCAGTCGGGGTATATGATGAAGCTCTAACCCCTCAAATTTCTTCTCTAGCTTTCTCACTGCATTACAGTAACCTATCATAGCTGGGCTTCTGATGTCCCACTCCTTCATCACTTGATTAACAACCAGATCCGAGTCGCCGTAGACCATAAGGCGATGGACGCCGAGTGAAATGGCCATACGCAACCCATACAGGAGTGCTTCATATTTTGCTTCGTTGTTGGAAGAATCAAAGTGAATCTGGAGAACATATTTGAGCTTATCTCCTCGGTGGGAAACCAACACAACCCCTGCACCAGAACCGTTCAGCATCTTGGAACCATCGAAAAACATAGTCTAGTGCTCCGAGTGAACTTGAGTCGGAAGCTGTTGTTCAGTCCACTCGGCGAGGAAGTCTGCTATTGCTTGGGACTTGATGGCTTTCTTTGCCTGAAATTTGATATCAAGGGAAGGAGTTCAATCGCCCATTTAGCCACTCGACCAGTTGCATCTCTGTTATGAAGAATTTCCGACAATGGGGCGTCGCTGACGACTGTAATGGAATGATCAGAGAAATAGTGAGCAACCTTCTTTGTGGTCATATAAATCCCATAAACAAGCTTCTGATAGTGAGGGTATCTTTGCTTTGATGGGGTCATTGACACTCGTAAAGATAATAAATTGGGCGTTGAACTTTGAAGGCTTTTCCTTCTTCTTCCCGCCGTAGTAAATGCAGATCTTGACGACTTGTCCAAAGGCTGCAATGTAAAGCAACAAAGGCTCTTTCTTCGATAGGAGCAGCAAGCACCGGCTGGAGTGGAGAGCGAGCTTTAGCTCGCAAACGCTGCATCAGCTTCGGAGACCACTCGAACTTGTGCGACTTCTTCATCGATCGGTAAAGAGGCAATGCCTTTTCACCGAGGCAAGAGATGAATCGACTTAAAGCGGCCAAGCATCCAAAGAAGCTCGGACATCGTGCACACGCATTGCATGCGCTTCATTCGGAGTATAGTGCCAACTTTTTCAGGGTTAGCATCGATTCCTCGCTCAGAAATGAGAAAACCGAGTAACTTTCCGCCAGGAACTCCAAATGTGCACTTTGATGGGTTAAGCTTGATATCATACCTACTGAGATTGGCAAATGTTTCAAAGAAGGTCGGTCAACAGGTCGGAACCCTTTCGTGACTTGACCACTATATCATTCATGTACGCTTCCACATTCCGACTGATTTGAGTGAGCAAACACTTCTGAATCATCCTCATGAACGTGGCTCCGTCATTCTTGAGACCGAATGGCATGGTGACATAACAGAAGCACCCGAATGGAGTGATGAACACTGTTTTGATCTCATCGGGTCCATACAGACGGATCTGATGGTACCCGGAATAGGCGTCCAAAAAAGACAACCTCTCACATCCCGCAGTTGAGTCGACTATTTGGTCAATGCGAGGAAGAGGGAAATGATCTTTCGGGCAGGCCCGATTGATATGCTTGAAATCGATGCACATGCGCAATGACTTGTCCTTCTTGGGAACCATGACGACATTGGCGAACAACTCGGAGTGGTAGATCTCTCGGATGAACTCTGCCGCTAAGAGCCGAGCCACCTCTTCACCAATGGCCTTTCTCTTCTGGACGGCGGACCGTCGAAGATGTTCTTTAACTGGTTTGACTTTTGGGTCGACTCGTAGGCGGTGCTCAGCCAGCCCCCTGGGAACACCCGGCATGTCAGCAGGCTTCCATGCAAAGATGTCCCAGTTCTCACGGAGGAACTGGATGAGCGCTTCTTCCTATTTTGAGTCGAGTGTTGTTGAGATGTTGGTTGGAGCAGCATTGGGATCAGTCGGATGAATGTGAACCTGTTTCGTCTCACCGGACGACTGAAATGCTGACTCCGTAGCGAGCTTCTTAGCTCGCAACAAATCACTCGGATCTGTAGTTTTCTGATACTCTTGTAACTCAACCACTGCCAACTGAGCTTCGATGATCTTAGAGCCCTTCTGGAAGCACTCTTCCGCCTTCTTCCGATTGCCCGTAACAGTGATCACGCCCTTGGGACCAGGCATCTTCAGTTTAAGATACACGTAACATGGTCAGGCCATGAATCGTGCGTACGCTGGCCTTCCTAGAATAGCGTGATAAGCGCTCTGGAAATCCACAACCTCAAAGTTCAACGTTTCTTTCCGGAAATGCTTTGAATCACCAAAAACTACATCAAGAGCAATTTGGCCGAGTGAATCAGCCTTCTTTCCAGGAATGACTCCGTGGAAGCTCATGTTACTGGTACTGAGTCTGGACATCGGAATGCCCATCCCTTTCAACGTCTCTGCGTACAATATGTTCAAGCCGCTACCACCATCCATCAGAACTTTAATCAGTCGAGTGCCTTCGACGACTGGGTCGACCAGCAACGCTTGCCTCCCTGGGGTGGCAATGTGCGTCGGGTGATCGGACTGGTCGAATGTGATGGGGGTCTGGGACCACTTCAGATAGTTGGGCGTCGCCGGAGCGACCAAGTTTACTTCCCAATTGATAACCTTCAATCGACTTTTGCTTTCGACGTCAGCAAAAATCATCAGGGTGGAATTGACCTGGGGATATCCATCATCACTGTCATCTTTGTCCTCAACTTTGTCTGTCTCCTTATCCTTATCCTTGGGTTGTTTCCCTTGGAACTGCTGAATCAAGAGCCGACACTATCGAGTGGTATGTTTTGGGTAAATGAGCTTACCCTCTTCATCTTTCTTCATGTGAATGTGACATGGCAAATCCAACACGTCATTTCCATCCTGGTCTTTCACCTTCTTGGGGTTCCACGGACCCTTGGGTTTCCCCTTGAACTTTCACAGGGTCATGACCAAGGCCTCTCCGGGAGCAACTGGCTCGGCTTTGCGCTTCTGCTTCCGACTGGAATTTCCTCCGCCGGCCTCATTAGCGGCTGATTTGTATTTACCACTCCGGAGCCGATCCTCTTCTTCACCATTTGCATATTTGGTGGCAATCTCCATCATCCGACTCAAGGTCATATCTCCGGTTCGACCGAATTTCAAACTTAACTCCCTGTTCTTGACACCTTCTTTGAAGGCACAGACTGCCTGGTGATCAGATACATTCTCAACTGTGTGGTGCAAAGTGATCCACCTCTGGATATAATCTCTCAAAGTTTCACTTGACTTCTGCACACACGACTGCAACTCCGTCAACGCTGCTGGTCATTTGCAAGTCCCTTCAAATGTCCTGACAAACACTCGGGAAAGATTTTCCCAAGTGTAAATACTACTGGGTGCTAACTGATTCAACCACGCTCTGGCTGAGCCTTCCAACATAAGAGGCAAATGCTTCATGGCTACCTCATCGTTGCCGCCGCCGATCTGAACAGCCACTCGGTAATCTTCAAGCCAAGTGTCAGGCTTGGATTCACCAGTGAACTTATCGACTCCGATCGCCAACTTTGAAGTTGGGAGGAATCACCGCGGCTCCGATAGCTCTGCTGAAACACTCTGGCCCTGAGACATGAACTCTGCTGCTGGAGGGAACATCTCTGTCATGGCCGTCTCGGTGAGCTCTGTTCCTGTCGACCAAACCTTGAACGATGATAGATCTCGCACCAAAGCCTGGTTCTCTAGGGTCGACTGGAACTCTTCGCCCAACACTGTGCTGGCGTCTGTCGTCCTGCTGCCGAGGAGCATATGATCCACCCCTTAGGGGAGGAGTGGGCACTCGACGTCGATCGTTGCGATCGAATCGGTGCTCATATTGCTCATGACTCTTGTATTGATCATCACGCTGGCCCCACGTTCCTCACGCCTCGGGGCGATCTCGCATTACTATGGGCCGATCGAGAATTCGCAGCGACGGATCGGCTGTGAATTCTGTTCCGGATCGTGATATGACCGAAGTTTTGGTCTCCGCCGCCGGAGCAGATCTACGATTTGTAGCAAACCTCTACCCGCCTCCGATTGGGAAGGCTGAATTGACTACGCTATACGGGCGGCTGCTAAATTCTGAATCGGAGTTCGATATACCTGAGTTGGTGGCTGGAAGAGCTGACGTAGACTGGATTCTGGAACCCTTGGTCGCGCGCGCTCGTCGAGTATTCGCTGGAGATTCTCCAATCGAGTGCGCTCAGCCAGATTGGCCAAGCGCGCATCCTCCAAGGCACGAGCCTCGGGGGTTTCTCCAACGATAGGAGTGTGAAGTGCATCCATGTTCCGACGGCGAAGCTCCTCCCTCTGCAGCGAAGTGAGGGGCTCGGGCCGGTACTCTTCGTGGTCTTGCGCCGGATCGCCTCCACCATCACCTCCGTCGGTGCGGGGGAATCCGGGGGGACTGCATGGTCCATTGACCATCAGAACCTCTGCCGCCGGGTCACTGCTATCGCACTCGGACGCAGTCTCTACGGAGCCAGTCGACAGATCGAACAGGCCGTAGAGAGATTCGTCGGGCTCGATCGCCGCGACTTGGGGGGTGGCCGACTGGCGAGCCACCGCATGCCTCACCCATCGCTGAAGCCTCGACCGACCGGAACGCTTGCGCCGGCGGGAGACTAGGAGCGAGGAGGGCACAGGAGCCGACCCATACTGAGTCGACGGTTGCCGCAGGAGGACGCCGCGGACACACGCGCGAAAGTGCGTCGCCCCACGAACGGGGAGCGCGTCCACGTCGAGTGGAGCCTCCTGAAGCCAAGCGGAGTCGTCGGCGACAAACATGAGCGCACCGAGACGGATCTCGCGGCCCTCGACCAGAACTCCACCTGAAACCATGATGTAGGAGATTGAAAGAATCCCAACTTCTCCAACAAATCGCTAGAACACCTGCCCCACGGTGGGCGCCAACTGTCGTGGTTCTAAGTCTGACAGTAGAAAGGGGGTAGGAATGGAGAGGCAAGATCCTAGCTATGGAGTAGTTGTATACGCAAGGGATTTACGAGTTTAGGCCCTTCTCGGAGGAAGTAACAGCCCTACGTCTCGGAGCCCGGAGGCAGTCGAATGGATTATATGCGTATGTGTTATAGGGGTGCGAACCCTTCTACCCGTGGAGGGGGGTGGCTTATATAGTGTGCGCCAGGACCCCAGCCAGCCCACGTAACGGAGGGTTTAAGGTACATTAAGGCTGGGCGTTACCGGTAAAGCCTTACATAAATTGTCATCATGACCATAAAGACTACTTAATTACAGATCGTTTGGAAGCCGAGTGGCTCTTGAACTCCTGGTGGTCGAGTGAGTCTTCATGGTCGAGAGTCTTTGAATCTGTCGAGTGGAAGCCTACCAGGTCGACTGGAAGGCAGCTTCTTCTGCGAGTGTCCTTGGGGAGGGCACCTTTGGGCAGGTCTATGACCCTACCCTAGGTACATGACTTCATCACTCGTCATGTCCGTGATCTTATCCGGAACTTCGAACAACATTCGGTTACCAACATACATAACTCATAAATACTATATCGTCAACGAACGTTAAGCGTGCGGACCCTACGGGTTCGAAAACTATGTAGACATGACCGGGACATCTCTCTGGTCAATAACCAATAGCGGAACCTGGATGCCCATATTGGCTCCTACATATTCTATGAAGATCTTTATCGGTCGAACCGCATAACAACATACATTATCCCGCAACTAACTCATTAGTTACAATGCTTGCAAGGCTTATAGTGATGTGTATTACCGAGTGGGCCCATAGATACCTCTCCGACAATCGGAGTGACAAATCCTAATCTCGAAATACGCCAACTCAACAAGTACCTTCGGAGACACCTGTAGAGCACCTTTATAATCACCCATTTACGTTGTGACATTTTATCGGCGTTCTGGGAACGGGGGTCCCCAGTCTTGCCTGCCTGCGGCCTGCGGCGTGGCTCAAAGGAGGCCCAGGACAGCCCATCTTCATCAACACAAGCGCAAGACCCTCGCGAGGGGCCAAGCCTCGCGGGGCAGATGACCAGGAGCTTCCTCAGGCACGGCCTCGTCAGGTTGGCTCATGAGGAGGCGGAGAGTTCAAGGCAGGGTACCTCGCGAGGTGCCCATGATGCAAGCCATGACGACCAAGGGCGCCAGTCGGGCGCCAGCCCATGCAGCGTCCTCCTTTCCTCTTTGGTGCAAAGGGAGCAAGCAGCGAGAGCATCAAGCAAAGGCATCCATTTCGTGCAACAAGACCAAGACCGGCCCCAATGGCTGGAAGGAGTCATCATGGAGCCCAAGCAAAGGCGTCATCACGGAGCCTTTGGCGGCGAGGACCAACTTTAGTCAGGATAAGTGTACCCGTTGTTCCCCTTCAAAATGGCCAATTATTGGCGCCCTTCCCGCTCAATATTTGGGAAGAGGCCCAGGGCCTTCGCCTATAAATAGGAGTAGCCACACTCAGAGTAGAGGGATGGAAAACGATCGGCATCAAGAGAAAGACAGAGACCCGATCCCCAGGCTAGAGCGGCGGGACACCACCTAGCAGTTCATCACACCCACCAAGAACAGACCCTCGTGAGGCTGTTCTTCCCTGTACTGTTCCTCAACAGCCCCAGAGGCAATCCACCACGCCACAAACTAGAGTAGGGTATTACACCACAACGGTGGCCCAAACTAGTATAAATCTTGTGTCTCTTGTGTTGTTCTGTTTAGTAGTTTAGGTCCCTGCGATTCGGTGAGGTACAAGACGGTGGAGGGTTGGATCTCCGCGTGCACCCCAGTGTTCGAATCTCAAGGGTCTGCCGGAACCCGAAATCCGACATTTGGCGCGCCAGGTAGGGGTGCGCCGGAATCTGCCTTTCGTCGCCTCATTCTTCTCCGACCACCGCAACCATGTCTGACGCCCATCGGGCCTGCGCCGAGCGCCGAGCCTCCCTCGCCTCCCATGTCGCCCAGACGGCTCCTGTCGGCGGGCGCCCTCATCGTTCCCCGTCACCTGCCGTCAACGCCGCCACCGGCCCGGCGGGGAACGAGCAGCAAGCATCGTCCCAGCACCCGTCCATGAGGCGGGACGGCCGCACCGCCACGCCCGCGCACTTCGCTGGTTCTTCTTCACGCGCTTCGCTGCCATGGAGGCCCGAGCTGCACTCATCGCGGCTAACGAGCTCTGCGCTACCGCTGGCCGACGACGTTTACGAAGAATGGCTCGACCGAAGTCGCCGAAGCTCGTCTGCCGCAGGAGGCGACCCAGCGCCGTCTGCCTCGCAGACCGCACCGCCGCTGGGCGATGAAACTCCTAGGGCGCTGAGCCGCCTCCTCCTCAAGACAGCGCCTGGCGCGCGACCTGGCGGAACCCATTCCGCCAGCGCCGGCTGCAAGAGCAGAGCTGCCAAGAAGTTCCTCGCCGCAAGAAGCTGCCCGGCGCTCCCGCTCTAGCACGTCAAGACCTGCGCTGCCCCAGCCTCTGGGCGCAGGAGGCCCACAAGACCAAGCTCTCGTCGTCCGAGGCCCCCGTGGCCACGGCGAAGCTGCCGCCTTTCACCTCCGAAAGGCGCAGCCGCATGGCCCGCCAAGTGCAAGCTGCACCGCCTCCCGCTCACGCCGCACATACCGACCTTTACGGAGTTCCTCCAGCTTTCACGAGCTGGGCATCGAGGCTGCCAACGGGATGAAAAGGTCATGGCGAATTGGTTTCCCATGGCGCCAAGGACGGGCCCGCACTGCTCCTGAATCTGGCCCTGTGCACGATCTCTTCCCGGGCCGAGATGCGCACTCCGCTTCATCGCCAATTTCAAGGTCCTCGCGACCGCCACCCACCGTGAGCGACATGCGTCGAATCAAGCAGCAGCCTGGGAAACCCCGCAAAAGTACATCCAGCGCTTCAACAACACGCCTCAAGATCCCTGTGGTAATGGAGGAGGCCATCATCTCGCCTTTCTCCGACGGAGTGCGCAACGTCAAGATGAAGGAGGAGCTGGCGATGCATGAAGATCTGTGCACCTCCCTGGAGCTGTTCAATTTGGCGACCAAGTGCGCCAGGGCTGAGGAGGGGCGCTCTCCCTCCTCGAGCTGCCTACCACGGATCCCGAAGAAAAGAAGTCCAAGGCCAAGGACGTGAAGCGCAAGGGGCTGCTGTGCTCGCAGCCGAACCAGACACCAAGAGAGGCAGAGATCAGCCCGAGTCCTCCAAGGGCAGCCGGTACTGCGTGTACCACGACCTCCACACTCACAACACCAATCAATGTCAAGAGCTCCAGGCCTTACGCGAAGGAAGGGTCGGCAGACGCCCCGAGCGCAGCGACCGGGGCTACGGCCGAGGAGGAGGAAGGAATGCAGAATTTGGAAAGACCGCGGCCGCGCCAAGGGTGGCGCGACCAACCTCGCGAGGACCACTGGCAAGACCCACCTCGCGAGGGAGGCCGGAGGGATCAGCCTCGCGAGGATCGCCCGCAGGGGAACGCAGAGCCTCCCTCGCTGCCGCCGCCGCCAAGGAGAATTGAAGACCACATCAGACGAGGGGCTGGGGCTTCAGAAGCGCTGCGGTCGCCGCAGCATCCTGGGCGGAGCTCAAGCCCCAGCCTCTCAGCGCATCTTCAAGCAGTTCGCCCGCGAAGTGAATGCAGTCCTCCCCAAGCTTGAGGCCACGCGCCCTCTCAGGTGGTCGGCGTGCGCCATCACGTTGAGCTCAGCAGATCAGCTCAAGTGCGCAGCCACAGCCGGAGTTCTCCCACTGCTTTGTTCCCCAATCATCAGCAATGTGCTAGTCACCAAGACCCTCATCGACGGTGGAGCAGGGCTCAACGTCCTGTCCGTGGAGACATTCAACAATCTTCAAGTGCCTTACCATCAGCTTCAGCCAACCAAGCCTTTCTCCGGAGTCACCGACGGCTCCACGGTCCCGATCGGACAGGTCCGCCTTCCTGTCACCTTCGGGGCTCGCGACAACTACCGCACCGAGCTCATCGACTTTGACGTCGCCCACATTCGGCCGGCCAGATAACGCCATCCTCGGGTACCCAGTAGAACGTCCTCAAAATGCCAGAAGCGGCGGAGTCATCACGGTGCCCCGTGAATAGAGAGACGCAGCAGTGTGCTCCTCGAGCGAAGCCAGCCGCATCGCTGGAAGACCCAGACCACAGCAGCAGGAGGCCTCCCGAGGCCGCACCCAAGAAGAAGAAGACATCGACCGGCCCGGCTCCTCAAGAGGCAAGCGCCTCAGGGCCCGCGCCAGGCCAGGGGTAGCCTCCTTCCATCGCATAGGGAAGCGCGCCCGGCGCCCTCCTCAGGCAGGGCTCGGGGGCTCTCCCCTGGAGGGCCACCGACCTCGCCAAGGTCTCGAGGGAGGCGCTTGGGCACCACGTGGAGGCGTGCTTCGAAGCACGTTTCCCAAAGTGAGCAAGGCAAGGAGGGCCGAACCTCGGGAGTTTGTCGCCAAGGCCATTCAGAGCCACAGAGTCAAGGGTCATGAGGGGCAGCCGCGCCTGCTGTGGCCCCCCATCCAGGCGAGGATGGTGGGCTGCGCGTCTGCATCGACATACCAGGACTCAACCGAGCCGCATCTCAAGAGCGCCTCTGGCCCTCGCGAGTGGGACGTTGCGAAGGTCCGCCCCACAGCTACATACGCATGCCTTATTGTCTGCCAAACGCGGCTGCTGAGCACCAGCGTCTCATGAGGGCCATCATGGAGGCTCAAGAGGTCAGGCACGCCGCAGCCCTGGCGGAGATGGAGATGGCCCCTAAGGAGCCGCCAGCGCCTCCGGAGCCTCCCGAGGCCCCCGGGCCCGGGGCTCGTGGAGGATCGGCTCCGCAGCCCACCGAAGTTTGCTACATCAACACCCCCTTCGTCCCCAACATCACCAGTGACATCTTTAAGTTCCGCTTTCAGCCGGGAGCGCCTTCAGGGCTGCATTATTCCTGTGCCGTGGGTCCGTCCCCTGCGGCATGTATCCCTTTATTTCATGTCATTAGCTTATCCTGTTGGGGGCCTCGGGCTGCATCATCCCCAAGCCGCTCGGGCCTGTCCCAAATGCATGTATCCTTCTTATGCTTTCCTTAGGATTATGCTCTCGCTCCACCGTGCTTGTTATTTGGAGCCTTTTCACGGGTGGC
Organism: Aegilops bicornis; assembly: GCA_021605145.1. NCBI lineage: Eukaryota > Viridiplantae > Streptophyta > Magnoliopsida > Poales > Poaceae > Aegilops > Aegilops bicornis. The sequence goes on along the minus strand of CM038669.1, from coordinate 497,113,878 downwards.
GGAATCTGGCGTTATTGGGGGGTGCCTGAGCATCGCGACTCAGGGCTCCTACCGGCTCTCCGGCCCTCACCCTCTGGTCTTGTCCATGGCATCGCGACCTGGCTTGCCAGAGACGGCTGAGACCAGCCCGAGAGCCGGGACCCGAAGACGTAGATCACCGGCATCTGGCCAAATTTGCAGGAACACACTCGAAGATAAGGCCCAGAGCCAGGCGCAACCCGCCTTGAGGTAGGGCCCCGTGAGCCCCGCGCTGGCACGCGGGTGCCCCAACACACCTCGCGAGGACTCTCGCGCCTCTCCAAAGCAACTAACGATCGCCGCGACGAGCTCCTGTTCCTTTTGTGGTGAACCTACAGGGTCCCTCCAAGGAGCGCGAAACGACCTCGCCACGCAAACTCACGCCGGCCAAGGCACGGACCTAGCGCCGCACCAGGAAGCATTGTCCTGACCCTCGAAGATAAGTCACCCTCCGGACACACTAGTCGTCGCAACACCATCCCCACACTCAATGCAACCCCGTCTTAGCAATGTCGCTCTCCTTTCTCACCGAATGATGGCTACTTGAGCGCCAAGGGGGACCCCCTGAGCATCGCGACTCAGAGGCTCTTACCGGACCTCGGGCCGCTCACCTCCTGGCCTTGACCACGACATCGCGACCTGGCATACCAGTGACGGCTGAAGCCGCCTTGGGACTGGGCCTGTCGGCGCAGAGCACCAAGCCCTCACGAGGTCTGAAAGGAAGGAACTGAGCTAGAACGGAATGAGCATCTCGCACTGCCTCACAATAAGGGTCATATTGACAAACGAAGCTACAAACATCTTACACGCCCCCGCGGGGTACATTCTTGGCTCCTCGCAGGAACAAAAGACGTGAATCCTAAGGAGTCCTACCTACAGGGACCACCACGGCAGACGCCATCATCAACAGTGGGCCACACGGTCCAGAGCCAACCCCATCCAGATCAGGGGCGACGATGACCTGACGAGCCCGCCCTGCTCCGGGAGCAGCGCAGGCTCGGGGGCTCGTAGCTGCCTTCGCTTGTCTCCGGAGTCGCGAAGAGCTCGGCGGAGATGCTGGATCCTCCAGCGCCTTCGTCGCCTGAGAAGCTGCCAAGGGAGTGGTCGGTCGGCCTCCGTCTCACCGCAGCAGGGCCCCGACCGCCTCTCCCGGGGCAGCACTCCAGCCGACGACCCTCCGCCGAAGACCTTGAAGGACACCACCAAGCACCATCGTAGTCCGTGGATCGTGAGGGCGCCTCGCCCTGCAGACCGGGCGACCTCGCCCCAGCCTCGAGTCATGAAGACCTCGCCTGGGCAACTACTACGACCTCTGCCTGTCGCGAGGGTGCTGCAGCCGGCGTCTGCAGCCGAGTCCCATGGGTTCTCTCACGGACGACGGCGGCGAAGAAAGAAGGAAGACGAATCCAAGACTTAGGAGGCGTGGCGACGAAGCACGAACTCGGCAGGAGCCCTCGGCGTGGACTCTGTGGGAAGACGCACACCTTCGTGACCCGGGCTGGTGTCGGGCGGGCGCCGGGCCATGGCGCCCGGTGTCGCCTCCTCCGGGCCACCAATTTGCGCATACAAGGAAGAGGAAACCACGGTGGCGGCCGCGCGCTGCAGGGGCATGGGCGCCTCTGGTGAGCGCTCCGCCTCGACACCAGAGAGCAAGCCGCTTCTTTGGGGAGCAGGTCAGGATCCTGTTGAGGAGCCTTTCCCTTCTCTTCCTTGGAGAACCGGGCGGATCGGAGCCATGGCGACTGCATTTAAACGAGGAGGAGGAGAAGCGTATGATAGACTGGAAGGGCGCGCACTGCCTGCATTTATGGCCGGCGAAGGCCAACCGTCGTCCTCCACGATCACCAGTCATCATGCCCAACTTTGCATGCAGGGACTCGTCGAATCCGCGTGGTTACCGAGGCATCGTGGGGAAGCAGTGCGCACACGTCCAATCAACCGCCACGCGGCGCCCAAGGCCGCAGGCTGTTAGGGCCCGCGACGCTTCACACTTGTCCTTTCGCCTCTCTGCTCGGCCAAGTTCGGGCGCGCCGTCGGCCCGGGGGCTACTGTCGGCGTTCTGGGAACGGGGGTCCCCAGACTTGCCTGCCTGCGGCCTGCGGCGTGGCTCAAAGGAGGCCCAGGACAGCCCATCTTCATCAACACAAGAGCAAGACCCTCGCGAGGGGCAAAGCCTCGCGGGGCGGACGGCCAGGAGCTTCCTCAGGCACGGCCTCGTCAGGTTGGCTCATGAGGAGGCGGAGAGTTCAAGGCAGGGTACCTCGCGAGGTGCCCATGACGCAAGCCATGACGACCAAGGGCGACGGGCCAAGGCGCCAGCCCGCGCAGCGTCCTCCTTTCCTCTTTGGTGCAAAGGGAGCAAGCGCAGGCGAGAGCATCAAGCAAAGGCATCTGTTTCGGTGCAACAAGACCAAGACCGACCCCCACGGCTGGAAGGGAGTCATCGTGGAGCCCAAGCAGGCGTAATCACCAGAGCCTTTGGCAGGCGAGGACCAACTTTAGTCAGGATAAGTGTACCCGTTGTTCCCCTTCAAAATGGCCAATTGTTGGCGCCCTTCCCGCTCAATATTTGGGAAGAGGCCCAGGGCCTTCGCCTATCAATAGGAGTAGCCACACTCAGAGTAGAGGGATGGAAAACGATCGGCATCCAGAGAAAGACAGAGACCCGATCCTCAGGCTAGAGCAGCGGGACACCACCTAGCAGTTCATCACACCCACCAAGAACAGACCCTCGTGAGGCTGTTTCTTCCTCAGACTGCTCCTCAATAGCCCCAGAGGCAATCCACCACGCCACAAACTAGAGTGGGGTATTACACCACAACGGTGGCCCGAACTAGTATAAATCTTGTGTCTCTTGTGCTGTTCTGTTTAGTAGTTTAGGTCACTGCGATTCGGCGAGGTACGAGACGGTGGAGGGTTGGATCTCCGCATGCACCCCAGTGTTCGAACCTCAAGGTTCTGCCGGAACCCGAAATCCGATACATTTGGTAGCACATAAAGTGTTTCTCCGATAAACGGGAGTTGCATAATCTCATAGTCATAGGAACATGTATAAGTCATGAAGAAAGCAATAGCAACATACTAACGATCAAGTGCTAAGCTAACGGAATGGGTCAAGTCAATCACATCATTCTCCTAATGATGTGATCCTGTTAATCAAATGACAACTCATGTCTATGGCTAGGAAACATAACCATCTTAACGAGCTAGTCAAGTAGAGGCATACTAGCGACACTCTGTTTGTCTATGTATTCACACATGTATCATGTTTCCGGTTAATACAATTCTAGCATGAATAATAAACATTTATCATGATAAGGAAATAAATGATAACTTTATTATTGCCTCTAGGGCATATTTCCCTCAAAAAGATATCCTAAAAGCACAAGCATGACATGGCAAGCAATAGAACATATAGCATAACCGAAATAACTGCACCCGGGACAGACAAGAACTACTGCAACTACACACATGCAGGGGGCAAGCAAAGTCAACATGAAAGTTTGGAGCTCCCAATAAGAGGTTGGCTTGCCTGGGGGTCGAGGAATACTGCGGGAAGAAGTGTGATCACCTCGCGGAAATATTTGCCGGAAAAAGATTCCCTCTCAGAGGGGCTGGATAAAGGGCAAGGAAAAATGGGTATTTTCAGAATGTGCAAACATAAAGAAAATAGTCCCACCGGAAAGAGCACGACAAACAGAGAACGTGGGCGCTGGAATCACCTCAATTGGAGTCACGGTTGAAAAGTTCTGTCCGTTCATTCGATAGGGAGAAAAATAAACAGAATCTGCTCATTTTTGCTGCTAATGGGTGAACGTTCACAAAATAACCGGTTCGGCCGGCGGGGCTGAAAACATAAACGTAAAATTGAGAATACGTTTTCGCTGAGAAGGAAGAGTAAAGCGGCTGGGGGCGCTTCCACTTACGCTGACGTGGCGTCTCCCAGTCGCCCACAGGTGGGATCGCTAGGGGAGGGGCCCTCCTGGCCTGACCTCGATGACGATTGCCGGCGCGTCCGGCCGCCGTTCGCGATGGGCGACCTACCCAGATGCTCAGGAGGGAGAGGCGCGTCTCGGGGCGGTCTCCGTTTCCGGCGAAGAGCGCTAGAAAGGGAGCAGCAAGGCTCGCGGCGGAGAGTGGCTTTGGCTGCCAGAGAATATGGATCTACGGTGGTGGAGAGGAGGGGCTGAGGCTACGGGGAGGTCCGACGGGCTCCATGGGATGCAGTGGTGGAAGAGGAACGGAGGGAGGGGCGCGGCATCGCCGGAATCGAGCGAGACCCGAGGCAGCGGCGTGGCGATGGTGGGGGTCAGGGAGGAGCTCCGAGGCGAAATGAGGAGTGTGTGGAGACGTAGAGGAGGGTGGGGGGGCTGCTGATGAGCTCGGACGGGGTGCGAGGGGGCTACTTATAGCCGGGCGAGGAGCACCTGTGCCGATCGCCGCCGAGCGAGTCCGGCCATGGCTCTGCCGGCTGCAGCAGTCACGGGGGGGGGGGGGGGGGCACGGGAAGATGCCGAGGAGGAAGCTGACAAGCGCCAGAGGGTCACGGAGATGAGTAGAGCTCGAGGACAAGAGGAGGAATAGGACAGAGGGGATGAAGGAGACGATGGCCACGGGAGCGCACTGTGCAGCCATTGGAACGACTCGTCGGAGAAGAAAACGGAGGAGGAGAGGGTTCCAGCGAGAAGACGACGTCGAGGGGGAGCTGTAGAACATGGGCGGACGAGCCAGAACCGGCCGGGGCAGATGTGCCGACGACAACAGTGGCTAGCCACTGTTTTGGCCGGCATCGCCCGTGGTCACCACCAGGAAGGCACGCTCTGGCCTCCTTAATCATGCCAGCTCATATCTACAGTGTAGTCCGTCCAAGATAGAGAAGTACTGTGGTAAAGAAATGAGCAAAGACACAGGGAGTGGAGTAAACCAAGCTCCACAAGTTTGCTATTGCAAACTTGACCACATCCTTGTGATCAAACCAGGGAGGTTAAAAAGTAAACTTGTTGTCTGGGAGGCATAGGCTAGTAAGGACTACGGTCCTAGGGATTATGAGGGCATTAGGATAAGAATTTAACATAGTTGCAGTAGAAATACCAAATCTGGTCCATAAACCAAATGATGAAGAATCACTCACTAGGAATGTTGGATTGGTCTAAAACTTGGCAAAGCTTGATGATTTGGACATATATAGATGCTGAACAAATTTCATACCAAATGGACTTGCCAAAATGGTACTTCCTTCATAGCTATCCTTTCTGCCCACGAACTTGGAAAAAATCCTGAGGGAAAATGGCTAGATGAAATGAGCCAAAATCTTGTGGAGAAAAGTTATATGGATAGGAGAAGACGTGGGAAAATTTTCAGACATAATGGAGCAAGATAAAATATACTTTCTTCACAAACTGAAAATTTGGACAGAAACAAAGAATTGATCCTGGGCTTACAGGGAGCATTGGAATGATATGTCTAGGAGGAGGGTGATGATATGATCATTAGAGACTGCCAGAAAAGTTTCAGCTCATTTTGATCATCCATGAAGGTACTTCCATCACAAACAAGCAAATCTGAACAGAAACTTGGCAAAATTGCACAAAGAGATTGGATAAAGGGATTGAGCTTATTTTTGGTATACAGAGGTGATTTATCAAAGTTAATCACCCTGCAAAATTTCAACTCAAATAGAATTAGGAATAAAGCACTTCCTTTGCAAAATTTTAGAGAAGGCAGAAACTTGCATTGGATCATGTGCCCAATTTTTGAAATGTGGGTTATGAGGTTAGGATGGAACTAGTGAACATATATCAAGGGCAAGCTCCATAAATTATTTTTGGAATTTTGCTTGCTATAAAAATGGTAGCTCCTTGGAAAATGGCAGAAATCCAATATTGGCTTAAAATAGGAAAAGGCAATTTTCCTTATTTGATTATGGCCAATATTTTGGCCTTAGCTAATATTAGACATAAATATCATCTCCATGAATTTTAATGAATTTAGGAGATGGCTTGCTATGCCTTTGGATTTTATTCCTCAGAAAGGCAAAAGAAGGAAATAAATCCCAAATGGAAAATATTGCATAAGACTTAGCAATATTTTTGCATATCCTAGATTTGAAAGGGTAGGAGTTTCTGAGAAGATTTGGAAGATCAATAGATCAATGGAAATGATGGCTCCTTTGCAAGCACAAAGGAAATATTTAAATTTCAAAATTGGAATTAGGGTTTTGATGGATTTGAGATGATGTAGATGAGGTCTTGCCCACTAACAAAGACATGAGAAAGGTTTTGAAAGGTTGAAAATTACAAGAATTCTCAGAGTCATCCAGCAAACTCAGGAGAAAGATTTGAAACATGATTTCCAGGAAGGAATAACAACACAAAAACTGATAACCAAATTTTGGGGTTGTTACAGAGTATGACCGCTGGCAGGTCCACTACCACGGCACGGCGGCTAGGCTCAATTTCCCCTTCGGCACACGTCCGGTCGACCTTGTTCCGCCGGAGCCAGGGGTGCTGAGCTCGGCTATAGCACGGGAGGACCGCGAGGCATGGGAGCGCCTCGAGGCCGAGGCCGCCGATGAGGCCTACATGCCAGAGCTCCGCTGGCAGCACCCGGAGCGCGTGGAGGCGGAGCGGGCGATCTTTGCCGGCGTGGAGGGCAGCGAGGTTATCGCTCTCTCCTCCGATGACGAGGTCGAAGGCAGCGAGGACGACGGCATGGAGGGCGGCGAGGTTATCGCGCTCTCCTCCGATGACGAGGTTGAAGGCGGCGGCGACGACGGCTCGGAGGGCGTCGAGGTGGGCTCCGAGGACGAGGAGATCGACGTCGGCGAGTGGAGGGGTGCCTTCCCCAACGACCTCGACGACGGCACCAGCCCGGACCCGGCGCGCGACACACCTTACATGACGAGGAAGGATTGGCTCGAACTCTACTTCGACCGAAAGTAGTTTAGCTTAGTTTAAATTGATGTTTTATGTTCGGTTATGCAAAACTATCTATGTTTATGTTTGAATGCATGCTACTTTCGGGTAAACATGATTTGAACTTGATCAAATTGAAGTTTACAACCTTAAGTTTAGGGGATCGACTAGAAAAGGCCAAAAATTGCTGGAGTATATATATCCACTAAGGGTTTTAGTCCTTTAACTTTTTAAGGATCGGCTAGAGATGGCCTTATGACTTGTTTATTTTAGTTCTTCACAATTTGATGCTCTATATGTGCAACTATTTTCCGTGCAGTTCAATTTCATCGATAATAGTGTCACAACCCTAGAATCTTTACCTGCAGTAGTTGCATTTGCATCAATGCATCATGTCTAAGTTTAAATGAATTTGAATTGGGGATGTTCAAACCCTAGCACCAAATGAATCCAACTAGGTTCAAATAAAAATATTTTCAATGAACCAAAATGCCCTTCAGAAAATTTCATCATTTTTGAATTGGTCTATAACCTCTGGCAAAAATGGTGCAAATTTTTCTAGGACATTTTTGGATTTTTGAATTAACTCATATTGTATTTGAGTTGGAGCAAATAAATCCTATAATTATCTTTGTTGCTCCAATGATTCTGAAACATTTTGTGGAGCTTTGGAATAGTCCATATTGCATCCACAAATAATTTCAGAAGCAACAAAAATGGTTTAGTATTATTACTAAATCAAAACAGAGCAAAATAAATATAAAAGGAAAAGGATAAGGGAAACAGAAACCTACCTGGCACTTACCTGGCCTAACTTGTGCAGCCCACCAGAGAGGCCAGCCCACCACTGTAGTGGCCCAGCCCAAAGGGGCAACGCCGTCTTCTTCCCCCTGCCAGGAGGAGAAGCAGTTGCGTGCCCGCAGCACACACAGCCGAGCCGCGCCAGTTCCTGCTTGCCACCTCACGGCGTCTCGGCGCTTCCAACCGCGCCGCAGAGATGGCCTCGTTCCCCTCTGCCTTCCTCCTCTCTCACAACCCCATCTCCCATCCACTAGCTCTCTCTCCCGAGCTTCCCCGAGAGCCACCGTCACTGCCGCTTGCTGTTGCCGCAGACACTGCCACTGCCCCGCCTCACCGCCGTGTCCAAAGGATCCGCCTCGGTGTCCTTGACTTCCTCGACGAACCACGCATCGCCGGAAGCCCCGAAGCAACGTCCCCGACCTCTTCTTCCTCCTCGACCGCCGAAGATCGACCTGGCCGCCCTGCCTCTCCGACCCTCTCCGAGCTCGCCGAGGCCACCGTGTCAACCGTCGTGAGCTCCTCTCTCTTTCCCCCCTAGCCTCGTCATTCTATTCGCCCTCTAACCCCGCCTGCCACCTCGGCTGAAGCTCGCCGCCGCCACGTCATGTCGCCACCATGGCTGTAGCCACTGGAGATTCCACCTAAGGGCACCACCATGCTCAAGATGGACTCACGAGCCCTTAGCCACCAACATCTCCCCCTCCCATGCACAGTAGCGCCGCCCATGGCTCCGGCCGCGGCCCAGGTGCTCACCGGCGTCGTTTTCGGCCTCCCCGCGTCCAGCCACCTGCACCACTGGAGTTTGATTTTGAACCTTGAGTTCAAACCAACTTCATTTGATTTGTTGCTAGTTGCATTAGCTCAATCAACAGCATATTGCCATGTCGTGATCATGCATCATATTTTTGCATTGCATTGATTGTGTTCCCTCTTGTTGCCGGTGTTTTCCCCCTCTCAGTAGACGTTGTTTCGACGATGTGATCGATGACACTGATGAAGACTCAATGCTATCTTCAAAAGTGCCAGGCAAGCAAAACCCCCTTGTTCATTCCGATACAATCCCACTCTCTCGCTTCTGCTCTCTTTTACTACATTACGACAACAAGGATTCAACTGTTACATGCTGCGGTAGTAGAACCCCTTTCCTCTGCATGACCTGTCATTGCCACAGTAAATAGATGAAACCCACTAGCATGAGTAGGAGTTGTTTGAGCCCGGATGTGCCTACTCATTCATGCTTGTTGTCATGCCTGCTACTGCTTAGAGTTGAGTCAGGTCTGATTCATCGGGGATGAATTGGAATGTGGTAAACATTTCTTACTGTTGAGAGCTAAGTGTGTGAACACGATTTGGTAAAGGTAGCGGTGAGAGGCCATGTAGGAGTACATGGTGGGTTGTCTCATTGAAACCGTCCCCAGGAGCTGAGTTCTGTGTTTGTGATCCATGTACAGCTACTACCACACATTGGGCTCCGGGCACTCCAAGCTCTCTCGACTTACTAATCAACCTGATCTCTGTCCAAGAGTTGCAACTAGTTTCTGGTGTTTGTAGGTTGTGTTAGTAGTCTACCAAGTGGCACCCGGTACAGGTGGGCTTGGGACAGACTAGGAACCGTGGCACAGTGTACCAAGTGTAGATCCATCCGACGAGGTGGGCTTGGGAACCCTGCACACATCGTTTGGGGCCGTGAGCGACACCCCGGCCGGATCTCCTTGCAGATGGAACCCGAATAGGCAATAAACCTGGACTAGAGACTTGCGTGGTTAGTCAGGTCATGGCCGACACCCACGTCAGGCTTCCGCTTGAAGGTTGCCGAGATACATGACGTGTACATGGCGGTAAGTGGCAAGAGCGTGTGTGAATAAGTACACCCCTGCAGGGTTATAAATGATCTATTCGAATAGCCGCGTCCGCGGTAAAGGACCTCTGGGTTGCGTATACAGTTCATAGACAAGTGAAAGTGGATACTCTAGAATGCGCAAGATAAGCGTGAGTACTATGGATGGCCTTCTCGTAGGTAGACGGGAGCGGATCCATAGTGGTGTATTGATATGGTGAATATGTGGACTCGTGTGCACCACCTCAAAAGAGTTACCAGCAGTCGTAGTTTAGGATAGCCACCGAGTCAAAGCTGGCTTGCTGCAGTTAAACTCCACCACCCCTTTGTTTATACTGATGCATATGTAGCTAGTTCTGATGTAAGTCTTGCTGGGTACATTTGTACTCACGTTAGCTTAATTTATGTTTTTGTAGAGAGACTTCAGTCTCACTAGTAATTCCGTGTGGACTTCGACGTTTAGCTTGTTACCTCAGCTACGATCTTGTACCCTTGGGAGAGTCTTGTAGATAGTCAGGCTTCTTAGCCTTTTTCATTTGTAGTTGTCTATACTTAGACAAGTTAAGCTTCCGCATGTGCTTATTGATTGTATGACTTGAATGTTGGGTCATCATACCCATGTTTGTAATATCTGGCTCCTCGGAGCCTAATGAATAAATATTTTGAGTCGTAGAGTTTTGTTGTGATGCCATGTAGTATTTGCACATATCGAGCATATTGTGTGTATGATTTTGAAATGCTTGGTATGTGTGGGATCCGGCAACCTAGTTGTTTATTCTTGGTAGCCTCTCTTACCGGGAAATGTCTCCTAGTGCTTCCACTGAGCCATGGTAGCTTGCCACTGCTCCGGAACACTTAGGCTGGCCGGCATGTGTCCTTCTTTGTTCCTGTGGTTCCGTCCCTTCGTGGAAATGTCACGCGTTGTTCCTTTAAGTCCTTGTAGCTTGCTACGACTTGGGTTCATACGTTGATGACCGACACGTTCGTTGCTGGGTCATGTATGCCTGTCCCTGTAAGTTAGGGCCACTTTGGGTTTACGACTAGTCATGTCGGCCCGGGTTCTATGTCATATGGATGCTAACGACACTATCATATACGTGAGCCAAAAGGCGCAAACGGTCCCGGGCCAGGTAAGGTGGCACCCGTGGGAATACCGTGTGTGAGGCCGCAAAATGATATGATGTGTTACATGCTAGATCGGTGTGACTTAGGATCGGGGTCCTGACAAACAGTTTCAACAATACCACTATGAATTACGATATTTGGTTTATGTTAAGGATATTGCAGTTAACATGCCTTTTCGTTTTTAACAATAACTAGTGTATTTTAGACCTGCACAATAACAATTTGAATGATTATTTGCTTGTTTTTAAATGTTATGCCTGATGCAGTTAAAGCACCTTTCCACTTCTTGTTTTGCTTAACTAGCATGCTTAAGCCTGCACACTAAAGCTATAATTTGTAGATTATGTTGTCTACCATGGATATATTTGGTTGCTGTTTAGCCTGTTGTGCTTAACATGCCTTTATATGTACTCATGCAGGACAATATTGAGAACAGTGTTGTTTTCCATCAAGGTTAGTTTCATCGCATTGCTTATATGTACTCACTGTTCAGGATATCGGTAGTTGGTACCATATAGCCTGGGGATGATAAGGGATTAATCGTCGAATCGGACATTTCACTGAATATATCTGTAACCCATTTATCAGTAGATTAACTAGGGCCATATTTAATATATCTGAGGCTACATAGCAACATGCATTGAAATGAAGCTATGTACCAAGGGTAGGGTCATAGGCCTGACCTAGACACCCTCCCCTAGGTCGTCACCCTAAAGTCAGAAGCATTCAAGGGATAACATCATCCACTCGACCAGAAGCATTCCAATCAGAAGATTCAATGACACTCGATCGTAACAGAAGTCACTCGACGGACAGAAGATCTAAAGCCACTCTACACAGCAACGGTCGGACATTTACTCTATAGACTTAATGGTCATTTATGTCACTTTATTATTGGCGTTACCAGAAACGCCCCATTTTTATGTACCTTAAACCCTGTGTAACTAAGGGTGAGAGGGACCTGGCAAACTCTATATAAGCCACGCCCCTCCTCAGGGACCAGGGTTCGCACCCCTGTAACTCCACACACATATAATCCAGTCGACCGCCTCCGGGCGCCGAGACGTAGGGCTATTACTTCCACCGTGAAGGGCCTGAACTCGTAAATCTTGTGTGTACAACTTCGCCATAGCTGGGATCTTGCCTCCTCATACCTACTCCCCATTCTACTGTCAGCCTTAGAACCACGACAGTTGGCGCCCACCGTGGGGCAGGTGTCTTAGCGACTTTTTGGTGAAGTTGTGATTTTTCCGATTCCCATCATCATGGTTTCCGGCGGTGGCTTGGCTGACGGCCGCGAGATCCGTCTCGGCGTGTTCGTCTTCGTTGCCGATGACTCCACCTAGCTTCAGGAAGCTCCCCTCAACGTCGAGACGCTCTCCGTCAGCGGGGCGACGCACTTTCGTGCGTGCGTCCGCGGCGTCCTTCTCCGTCAGCCGTCGACCCAGTACCAGTCGACTCCTGTGGTGTCCTTGCTCCCCGCTGTTCGTCGACGCAAGCAATTTGGTTGGTTGCGGCTTCAGCGGTGGGTGAGACAGGCGGTGGCCCGTCAGTCGGCCACCCCACAAGTCGTGGCAATCGAGCCCGACGAAACTCTCTACGGCCTGTTCGACCTGTCGACTGGCACCGTCGAGACCGCATCCGAGTGCGATAGCAGCGATCCTGCGGCTGAAGTCTTGATGGTCAACGGACCATGTAGTCCTCCTGGCTTCCCCCGCGACGACGGCGGTGATGGTGGCGGCGATCCGTCACGCATCCATGAGGAGTACCGCCCCAAGCTCCTTTCTTCGCTACAGAGGGAAGAGCTTCGCCGCCGCAACATGGATGCACTCCACACGCCCATCATTGGAGAAACCCCCGAGGCCCGGGCCTTGGAGGAGGCACGCCTGGCCAACTTGGCTGAGCATACTCGACTGGAAAATATACAGCAGACACTCGACGAGCGTGCTCGGCAGCGAATTCCTAAGTCCAATCGATGACATCTTTTTTCGCCTCAACCTCAGGTATACCGCACTCCGATTCAAAATCTCACTGCTGCAGCCCATATAGGAGTCAATTCAGCCCTCCCAGTCGGAGGCTGGTCGAGGTCTGATGCAGATCCGGGCCTTACTCTGGGCAGACGGAGAGAAGAACACAGCAGTATCTCAGTCGTGGAATAGGATTCATAGCAGATCTGTGGTGGCAGACACAGTTCAGTCGGCCCGCAGCCCAAGATCACCCCCGCGGCGTGAGGGACGTGGGCACCGGTAGGATTAGTATAGAAACCACGAGCGGTATGATTACCCACTCGGCCGTGATGACCGTCGTCGAGTGCCCACACCTCCTCCGAGGAGTGGATCATATGTGCCTCGGCAACATTTCCTCACAGTGGCGAGTGAAGAATACCAGTTGACCCAAGGGAGCCAGGCTTTGATGTGAGATCTATTCTCGTTCAAGGTCTGGTTGACAAGAACAGAGCGCACAGAGAGGGCCTTGACAGAGATCACCCGACTGGCAGCAGAGTTCATGTTTCAGGTCCAGAATGTTTCAGCAGAGCCATAAGTGCCGTAGTGATTCCTCCCAACTTCAGGTTGGCGACTGGATTCAGCAAGTTCACTGGTGAGTCCAAGCCTGACACTTGGCTTGAGGATTATCGAGTGGCTGTACAGATTGGTGGCGGCAATGATGCAGTGGCCATGAAGCACCTTCCTCTGATGTTGGAAGGCTCGGCTAGGGCATGGTTGACTCAGTTAGCACCTGGCAGTATATTCAGTTGGGAAGAACTTGCCCCGAGTGTTTGTTAGAACTTTTGAGGGTACTTGCAAGCGGCCAACAGGGTTAACAGAATTGCAGCATTGTTTGCAGAAACCGAATGAAACTCTGAGAGATTACATTCAGAGGTGGACCACTTTGCATCACACAGTGGAAAATGTGTCCCAGCATCTAGCAGTTTGTGCCTTCAAGGAAAGTGTTAAGTATCGAGAACTAGTTCTGAAATTCGGTCGTATGGGAGATATGTCTCTGACTCGGATGATGGAAATAGCCACTCGGTACACAAACAGAGAAGAAGAAGATCGACTCCGAAGTGGAAAGGGCAAGCCAGACGCCCAGGACACCAGAGGGGATCAGAAACAGAAGCGCACAGCCGAGCCAGCTGCTCCTGGTGAAGCTTTAGTCGTGGCTCAAGGAAAGTTCAATGGGAAGGCCAAAGGACCCTGGACCCATGAGGGAGTCCTGGATTAGGGGGTATCCGGACAGCCGGACTATATCCTTTGGCTGGACTGTTGGACTATGAAGATACAAGATTGAAGACTTCGTCCCGTGTCCGAATGGGACTCTCTTGGCATGGAAGGCACGCTTGGCGATACGGATATGTAGATCTCCTTCTGTTGTAACCGACTCTGTGTAACCCTAGCCCCCTCCGGTGTCTATATAAACTGGAGGGTTTAGTCCATAGGACAACAACAATCATACCATAGGCTAGCTTCTAGGGTTTAGCCTCTACGATCTCGTGGTAGATCAACTCTTGTAATACTCATATTCATCAAGATCAATCAAGCAGCAAGTAGGGTATTACCTCCATAGAGAGGGCCTGAACCTGGGTAAACATTGTGTCCCTTGCCTCCTGTTACCATTCGCCTTAGACGCACAGTTCGGGACCCCCTACCCGAGATCCGCCTGTTTTGACACCGACATTGGTGCTTTAATTGAGAGTTCCACTGTGTCGTCGCTGCAAGGTTTGATGGCCCCTTCGATCATCGACAACGATGCGGTCCAGGGTGAGGTTTTCCTCCCCGGACAGATCTTCGTGTTCGGCGGCTTCGCACTGCGGGCCAACTCGTTTGGCCATCTAGAGCAGATCAAAAGCTACCCCCCTGGCCATCAGGTCAGGTTTGGAAACTTGAATTACACTGCCGATATCCGCGGAGACTTGATCTTCGACGGGTTCGGGCCCATGCCAGGTGTGCCGCACGATCACGACGAGCACGATATAGCTCTGCCGTCGGACGGTGTTCGGGAGATCACGCCAGCAACTACTCCGGCCTCTAGTCCGGAGCAGATCGCGCCATCCGAGGACGGGAGGATAGACTCCACCACGGAGGCCGCGCCCTCAGTGGCGATAGAGCCGAATACTGACCTTATCCCTCACGAGAGCCGTGTCGCGAACTGCTGGACTCGTCCTCGGCCGCGGACTCCGTACCATCCGCGCCCATACCTATTGAATCCGATTGGGCGCCGATCATGGAGTTCACCTCCGCAGACATCTTTCAGCACTCTCCCTTCATCGACATACTGAACTCACTGAAATCCCTCTCCCTGTCCGGAGAACCTTGGCCGAACTATGTCCGGCTAGAGTGGGATGCGGACGACGAAGAAATTCAATCCCCACCCACCACCCACTTAGTAGCCACCGCCGATTTATTTAACCGACATGCTCGACTTCGACTCCGAAGACATTGATGGTATGGACACCGATGCCGGAGACGAACAGGAACCACTGCCCACAGGGCACTGGACCGCCACCTCATCATATGACGTATATATAGTGGATACACCCAAAGAAATTAAGGAGGATGCAGCGAAAGATAGCTCCCACGACAAGCAATCAAAACAGCGCCATAAGCGTCGCTCTAAATCCCGCCTTAGCAAAAACAGCGACAACAGCGCAACAAGGAGCCAAATTGACCCAGCGATATAGCAGGGTAAGACAGCGGATGACGAACAAAGTGCGGAGCCGCTGTCCGAGCACGGCTATGCCGAGCATCAAGACAACCAGCCCGTCTCCGATCAGGAGAACAGTCCGGACGACGACGAGCGCATCATCCTGGAAAGGCAGCTGGAGCAAGAAAGGCTTATGGCCACTGCAAGAAGTCTGAAGAAGCAGAAACAAAGGCTCAAGGCCGCACAAAACACACTCAATAGTAGAGGGAATAAGGTGCTCGACACGGCAGAAAAGTACGGTGGCAGTCGCCCCACGAAGAGCTACCCAAAGCGGAAGCTGCTGCCGGAGTTCGACGACGAGGCCTTCGAATCCTCACAGCCAAAAAACAAAACCGCCGATCGGTTGGATCGACGACCTCGTGGCTGTGATAGGGTGGCCAACGAGGCCGCACATAAGTCAGTACATGACCAACGCGAGGACCCGCATCAATGGACCGACGCAACCAGATCCATCTACAGATCAAGGAAACACGCTCCAGCACTCCGCCAACACCAAATACCACAACCGTCCGAATGCCATGGCACAGCCAAATACAGGGGTGCAGCACACCCCCTATGCTTCTCCGACGAGGTATTAGACCATGAATTCCCAGAAGGGTTCAAACCAGTTAACATAGAGGCATACAACGGAACTACAGCCCCTGGGGTCTGGATCGAGGACTTCATCCTCCATATTTACATGGCTCGTGGAGACGATCTCCACGCCATCAAATACTTACCCCTCAAGCTCAAAGGACCAGCTCGGCACTGGTTAAAAAGCCTCCCCAAAAATTCCATTGGAAGTTGGGAAGAGCTCGAGGACGCTTTCTGGACTAACTTTCAAGGGACTTATGTCCGACCCCCGGACGCTGATGATTTGAGTCATATAATTCAACAGCCCGGAGAGTCAGCCCGAAAAATTTAGAACATGTTTCTCACTAAGAAGAACCAAATTGTCGACTGTCCGGACGCTGAAGCCCTAGCAGCTTTCAAGTACAGCGTTCGAGATGAATGGCTCGCCAGACATCTTGGCCAGGAAAAGACGAGAACAATGGCAGCCCTAACAAGCCTCATGACCCGCTTTTGCGTGAGCGAGAACAACTGGTTAGCTCGCAGCAGCACCAGCGACCCAAGCACATCCAAGGTCCGGGACGGCAATGGAAAACCACGACATAGTAAAAACAAGCGCCGGAATAAAGAAGACAGCCCAGACAACACGGTGATAAACGCCGGATTTAGAGGTTCTCGATCGGGTCAGCGGAAAAAACCCTCTAAAGGCAACAGAGATGAAACGACCGGCCTAAACAAATAGACAAACTATGTCAGATCCACGGCACCCCCGGCAAGCCTGCAAATCATACCCACAGAGATTGCTGGGTCTTCAAGTAGGCTGGCAAGCTAAATGCCGAACACAAGGGGGAGGACACTCCGAGCGAGGACGAGGATACGCCTCACCAAAGAAGACACCGGGGATGAAAAATTCCGCCAGAAGTCAAAACAGTAAATGTTGTCCACGTGACAAAGAGGAGTGGCAAATATGCACTCCGAAATACACGAGCCATAGAGCCCGTCACCCATGAGTCCCGCCACTGGTCGGCCTGCCCAGTCACTTTCGATCGCAGGGATCACCTACTAGGTATCCGGCAGGAAGGATCAGCCGCCTTGGTGCTGGACACGAAAGTAAACGGATACCACCTTACATGAGTCCTTATGGACGGCGGCAATAGTCTAAATCTGATATACCAGGACACTGTCCGCAAAATGGGGATAAACACAACAAACATCAGCCACAGTAATACTACCTTCAAGGAAGTAATACCAGGCACAGAGGCTCACTGCACGGGCTCTCTAGCGCTAGAGGTCGTGTTTGGCTCGCCCGACAACCTCTGGAGCGAAAGGTTAACCTTCGACATTGCTCCATTCCGAAGTGGCTATCATGCACTACTCGGACGAGAGGCTTTCGCCCGTTTCATTGCAATACCGCATTACACTTTACTCCAACTTAAAATGCCCGGTCCGCGCGGCACCATCACAGTACATGGAAATGTTGAGAGTTCGTTCCGAGCAGAAGAACGCACGGCTGCTTTAACAGCCGAACACTAGACGACCTCATCACTAGAGACGATGACCGGTCGTTAGGACCATGGACACGCAGTTAGACAAGTCCGGCCAATCATTGATAGATATTGGTTCGATGGTTACACCCGTATAGACGGTACCAGGGGCTTCGCCGCAATAATTCGGCTCATCTTTTCGCATCTTGAATTTTTCATGGTTTATTTATAATAACCAAATTTTTGCACAAGAACTCTTCACTAAGAACCTCTCTTTTACAGATGACGATCGTGCTACACCCGTCCAGGATACGGCACAACAGAGACACAGGCGCAGACGTGCAGCAGGGTCCCGTACAAAGGTTTCTCTTTAGATTAAGACCCTGCGTAAACCTTTTTTACTGTCTTTTGTTGTTCACATCCTCCGGATTCTCAATACAACCGAGAAGGATGCTGACGTCTTGGAATGTGGCCACGTCAGAACATTTCTCGTACCTGGACACTATGGGTTCATTATCCAAGGGCATCACCTAAGCCGGTATATGTTTCAAAGACCGAACACCTTAGGCAGTGTTCGGCGTCGCGAGTTAGGCCTTATATGCATCAGCTCCGAATCATGTCTTTGGTCAAATGTTGGGTTTGCCTGGCTCCTGTGTTTTGCTACCTTACGTTCCACTCTATCGGCTAAGGTGGCACCAGGAGAACTACTGCGATTGTGCCCTGGCTAGCCCGGGCGAGCACCTCAGTAGAGAAAGCCTAAAACCGATCATCATGATAAAGCGAGAGACTGGTCAACCACTCGATGACTTATCGGAATCTTCGGATTCCTCCGCATTAACGAAGGGGCCGTTTCTGGCTGTGCATGACCGCGCCCCGTATTCGGATGAGCGCGGAGCCACCAGGGGCTATATAGTAGCCCCACTGTCAAACTCCTATGGCTAAGTGAAAGTGTTAAAGCAATATAGTCCGATTGCCTAGTTCGCTGCGCTATCACCTCCTTAATGGACCAAGACGTTGGATCAAGTGTGAACATGCGTCTTCTGCGAACACCCCCGCATTGTATGCGTGGGGGCTGAAGCCGACGACTGCAAACTTTCAGGTTATATAAACATATACATAAACGGCTACACAGGAGGCATCATAACACTTTTAGGCAAAAGTATAAAAATAGCCTTTATATAATTTAGTAAAACATTGTTTTTCAATGGGAATACATGTCATTCGAACATAATATTCTCCGAGCACTGCGCTTCTATTGAACGAGCGCCTTCAAGGACCTCATCAAAGTAGTGCTCGGCAGCTACCCGGCTAATTGCCGAACTAGGGGCTGCAATTGCGGTGGCTTCCATCTCCGTGCTACCTCTTGAGCACTGCATTGGATTTCCCCGAAGAGGAGAGGATGATGCAGCAAAGTAACGTAAGTATTTCCCTCAGTTTTTGAGAACCAAGGTATCAATCCAGTAGGAGACCACGCGTAAGTCCCTCGTACCTGCACAAAATGATAGCTACTCGCAACCAACGCCTATGGGTTGTCAATGCCTTCACGGTCACTTACGAGGGTGAGCTCTGATAGAGATAATATTTTTGGTATTTTTGGTATAAAGATGCAAAGTGAAAAGTAAAAGCAAAGCAAGTAAATAAAGTGATGGAGATTCATATGATGAGAATAGACACGGGGGCCATAGGTTTCACTAGTGGCTTCTCTCAAGAGCATAGATATTCTACAGTGGGTGAACAAATTACTATTGAGCAATTGACAGAATTGAGCATAGTTATGAGGTTATCCAGGCAATGATCATGTATATAGGCATCACGTCCGTGACAAGTAGACCGAAACGATTCTCAAGATCTACTACTACTCCACTCATCGACCGCTATCCAAAGATGCATCTAGAGTATTAAGTTAAAACAGAGTAATGCCTTAAGCAAGATGACATGATGTAGAGGAATAAATTCATGCAATATGATAAATACCCCATCTTGTTATCCTCGATGGCAACAATACAATATGTGCCTTGCAACCCTTTACATCCTTTGGGTAAGGACACCGCAAGATTGAACCCAAAGCTAAGCACTTCTCCCATTGCAAGAACTACCAATCTAGTTGGCCAAACCAAACCAATAATTCGAAGAGACTTGCAAAGATAACTTAATCATACATAAAAGAATTTAGAGAAGAATCAAATATTTTCCATAGATAAGCTGGATCATAAACCCACAATTCATCGGTCTCAACAAACACACCGCAAAAAGAAGATTACATCGGATAGATCTCCACGAGAGAGGGGAGAACATTGTATTGAGATCCAAAAGAGAGAAGAAGCCATCTAGCTACTAGCTATGGACCCGAAGGTCTGAAGTAAACTACTCACACTTCATCGGAGGGGCTATGGTGTTGATGTAGAAGCCCTCCGTGGTGGATGCCCCCTCCGGCGGAGCTCCGAAACAGGCCCCAAGATGGTATCTCGTGGATACAGGAAGTTGCGGTGGTGGAATTAGGTTTTTGGCTCCGTCACTGATCTGTTGGGGGTACGTAGGTATATATAGGAGGAAGGAGTACGTCGGTGGAGCGTCAGGGGGCCCACGAGGCAGGCGCGCCCCACCCTCGTGACCGCCTCGGCACTCCTTCGAGTAGGGTCCAAGTCTCCTGGATCACGCTCGGTGAGAAGATCACGTTCGAAGGTTTCATTCTGTTTGGACCCGTTTGATATTCCGTTTCTTCAAACTTGAAATAGGCAAAAAAAACAGCAATTCTGGGCTGGGCCTCCGATTAATAGGTTTGTCCCATAAATAATATAAAAGTGGAAAATAAAGCCCATTATAGTCCAAAACAATAGATAAAGTAGCATGTTGCAATCAAAAATTATAGATACGTTGGAGACGTATCAGGCATCCCCAAGCTTAATTCCTGCTCGTCCTCGAGTAGGTAAATGATAAAAGAGAATTTTTGATGCGGAGTGATACTTTGGCATAATTTCAATGTAAATCTTCTTAATTGTGATATGAATATTCAGATCGAAAGATTCAAGACAAAATTTCATATTGACATAAAAATAATAATACTTCAAGCATACTAATCAAAATAATTATGTCATCTCAAAATAACATGGCCAAAGAAAGTTCATTCCTACAAAATCATATAGTTAGGCTATGCTTCATTTTCGTCACACAAAGATGTTCCCAACTTCTATACCCCCGATGACAAGCCAGGCAATTGTTTCATACTTAAATAATCTTAAACTTTTTCAACCTTCACGCAATACATGAGCGTGAGCCATGGATATAGCACTATGGGTGGAATAGAGTATGATGATGGGGATTGTGTGGAGAAGACAAAAAAGGAGAAAGTCTCACATTGACTAGGATAATCAACGGGCTATGGAGATGCCCATCAACTGATGTCAACATGAGGAGTAGGTATTGCCATGCAACGGATGCACTAGAGCTATGAATGCTCAACAAAAGAAAACTAGTGGGTGTGCATCCAATTTGCTTGCTCATGAAGACCTATGGCATTTGAGGAAGCCCATCGTAGGAATATACAAGCCAAGTTCTATAATGAAAAATTCCATAAGTATGAAAAAGACAACTTATGAGACTCACTATATGAAAAACATGGTGCTACTTTGAAGCACAATATATGAGACTCACTACATGAAGAACGAGGTGCTACTTTGAAGCACAATATATGAGACTCACTACATGAAGAACATGGTGCTACTTTGAAGCACAAGTGTGGAAAAAGAGATAGTAGCATTGCCCTTTTTTTGGGCCTTTTTTTGGCCTTTCTCCTTTTTTTTATTTGGGCAATGCTCTAATAATGAAGATCATCACACTTCTATTGATTACACCATGAGGATTACAACTCGAAACTAGAACAAGGTATGACTCTATATGAATGCCTCCGGCGGTGTACCGGGATGGTGCAATGAATCAAGAGTAACATGTATGAAAAATAATGCATGGTGGCTTTGCCACAAATACGATATCAACTACATGATCATGCAATGGCAATATGACAAAAGTAATGTATGTCATAATAATGATGAACGGAACGGTGAAAAGTTGCATGGCAATATATCTCGGAATGGCTATAGAAATGCCATAATAGGTAGGTATGGTGGCTGTTTTGAGGAAGATATAGGGAGGTTTATGTGTGATAGAGCGTATCGTATCACGGGTTTGGATGCACCGTGAAGTTTGCGCCAACTCTCAATGTGAGAAAGGGCAATGCAGTGCATCAAGAGGCTAGCAATGGCGGAAAGGTAAGAGTGCGTATAATCCATGGACTCAACATTAGTCAAAAGAACTCATATACTTATTGCAAAAATTTAGAAGTCATCAAAAATCAAGTACTACACACATGCTCCTAGGGGGAAAGATTGGTAGGAAAAGACCATCGCTCGTCCCCGACCGCCACTCATAAGGATGCACAAGCCAGGTACACTTTATGCTTCAAATTTGTTACACAACTTTAACGATACGTGCATGATACGGGACTTACAAACTTCAACACAAGCATTTCTCAAATTCACAACTACTCAACTAGCATGGCTTTGATATTATCACCTCCATATCTCAAAACAATTATCAAGCATCAAACTTATCTTAGTATTCAACGCACTCAAAAGAAAGTTTCACATATCTTGAATACCAAGTATATTAACATTAAGCAAATTACCATGCTATTAACGACTCTCAAAATAATCTAAGTGAAGCATGAGAGATCATGTTTCTTTAAAACAAATCCACCACCGTGCTCTAAAATATCTAAGTGAAGCACTAGAGCAAAAATTATCACGCTCAAAAAGATATAAGTGAAGCACTATGAGCAAAGCTATCAAGCTCAAAAGATATAAGTGAAGCACATAGAGTATTCTATCAAATTTCAATTCATATATGGCTCTCTCAAAAGGTGTGTACAGCAAGGACGATTGTGGTAACTAACAAGCAAAAGACTCAAATAATACAAGACACTCCAAGCAAAACACATATCATGTTGGTGAATAAAAATATAGCTTCAAGTAAATTACCGATGGAAGTGGACGAAAGAGGGGTTGCCTTCCGGGGCATACCCAAGCTTTGACTTTTTGGTGTCCTTGGATTATCTTGAGGGTGCCATGGGCATCCCCAAGCTTAGGCTCTTGCCACTCCTTGTTCCATAATCCATCAAAAGAATTCACCCAAAACTTGAAAACTTCACAACACAAAACTCAACAGAAATCTCGTGAGCTCCGTTAGAGAAAGAAAACAAAAGACTACTTTAAGGTACTGTAATGAACTCATTCTTTATTTATATTGGTGTTAAACCTACTGTATTCCAACTTCTCTATGGATTGTAAAATATTTTACTAACCATAGATTCATCAAAAACAGCAAACAACACACGCAAAACAGAATCTGTCAAAAACAGAACAGTCTTTAGTAATCTACAACTAACGCAAACTTCTGGAACCCAAACAATTCTACCAAAATTAGAAGACCTGGAATTTTTTTTATTGATCAGCAGCAATTGGAATCAGTATTTTATCACGTTCTTGTGATTTTTAACAATTCGGGCACTGAGCACGAAGATTCTGGAAATTACAGCAAGATCAAATAACTATCATCCAAGAAGATCCAATAGGTCCAACTTGGCACAAACACTAATTAAAAGATAAAACCACATCTAAACAGAGGCTAAATGGATTATTTATTCCTAACCAGAAGCAAAAACAAAAAAACACAAAATAAAATTGGGTTGCCTCCCAACAAGCGCTATCGTTTAACGCCCCTAGCTAGGCATAAAAATAAGGATAGATCTAGGTATTGCCATCTTTAATTTTCAATTTTTTAGCGGAGTCATGCTCAAATCCGGGGGGTTCTTCTCTCTTCCCGTCATACTCGGAAATTTTTATATCTAAAGAATCCAACCGTTTATTGCAAAGAGTAATCAACATATTCATACGGTTAAGATTTCCGCTAATATTTTTAAGAGGCTCAAGAGACTTTTGTAAAATCTTTGTTACTTCGCAAATCTTCTCAAAAACTTTGGTTTCTTCCTGGGTAGGATGAGATCCTCCCTTTTGGGGTAGTGTTCCCACTATTCCCTCTATAATCTCATGCGCAATACTGGGATCAATATTAATGAAACTTCCCTTGGCAATGAAATCCAAGAGTTGTCTATGCGTCATGTTTAACCCAACATAAAAATTGCGAAGAGGAATTCTAAAGTTCACCTCTAGGGTGCACTTACGATAAGATTCCATCATCCTATACCAAGCATCTTTTAAGTTTTCTCCTTGCCTTTGCTTGAAATGAAGAACTTCAAACTCGGGAGACATAGGAGCGGATAAGGAATTCGACATAACGGCAAGCAAGCGAACTAACACACGAGCAAACAAATGGACGAGGAAAAAGGAGGAGGAGATTGGGAAAGAGAGGGCGAATAAAACGACAAAGGTGAAGTGGGGGAGAGGAAAACGAGAGGCAAATAATGTAATGCGAGAGATAGGGATTGTGATGGGTACTTGGTATGTTGACTTTTGCGTAAGCCTCCCCGGCAACGGCGCCAGAAATTCTTCTTGCTACCTCTTGAGCACTGCGTTGGATTTCCCCGAAGAGGAGAGGATGATGCAGCTGTAACACCCCGGATGTAACTTTCCATATTTGTAACTCCAACTCTTGCCATTTTCGGCATTGTGATATGATATTCCCTCCGTGGTTCGGTTTTTCTTCATTTTTGCATTTTGTCCATGTCATGCATTTCATATCATGTCATCATGTGCATCTCATTTGCATACGTGTTCGTCTCATGATTCCGAGCATTTTTCCCGTTGTCCGTTTTGCAATCCGTCACTCCTATGTTCCCGGCGTCCCCTTTTACGTTTTTCGTGAGCGGGTACTAAACTTTCTCGGAATGGACCGAGCCTTGCCAAGTGGCCTTGGTACACCACCGGTAGACCACCTGTCAAGTTTCGGGTCGTTTGGAGCTCGTTTGGTACTCCAACGGTTAACCGCACTCTCGCAAAGGCCTGTTTTAAGTTGCAGCCCAACACCCTTTCAAAACAGCTCAATAACCCATCTAAGTCACTTCCATGCTCTCCGTCGTCGGATCACGATCGTATGGGCGAAAACCGCACTCCATTTGAAGCTTCCTAGCTCCTTCTACCTATAAAAACACCCCCTACCCCGAAATCCCGGATCAAATCCGCCCCTAACCCTAGCCCCGCTCCTCTCCCCGCTGCCGGCGTGTCCGGTCGGGCGGACAAATCCGCCCGCCGCGCCCGGGCGAACCCGCGCCGCCGCGTGCGCCGCCGCGCGCCGCAAAACCCGCCGCAGCCCGTTCGAAACCCTCGGCCCGCCCGGCCGCCAGCGCGCCCGGTAGCGCGCCCTCTCCAGCGCTGCCGCCACCGCCGCCCGGCGGTCCCTACGCCGCCGCCCGGCAGCCGCCCTGATCGCGCCGCGCGTCGCCACGCAGCAGCGTCCCTGCCGCCGGCGCGCCGCGTCGCCTCGGCCGCCGCCAGCTCCGACCTCGTCCGCCCCGGCCGTCTCCTTCCCTCCTCGGCGCTGCTCCGGCGAGCCGCCGCCGCCGCGCGCTCTGGATCCGGCCGGTTCTCAGATCCAACGAGGGTTGACTTTCCCCCGAGCCCCGTTTTTCCTCTAAGTCTTTAATTGTGTGATAATTTGTTGCAATTTCATTGTGCCATAACTTTGCACCTGTGACTCCGTTTCGTGCGCGTAATATGTCAAATTGTTCGCCACAAAGAGTAGATGATTTCATCTCATTGAGTCATTTTCATTTGAGCTCATATTGATGCCCGAAATGCTGTTAGAAGAGGGCTATGTGATGTTAGTTTCTGTTTCTTAACAGAACATGCACTTTTGTCATTTTTGCCATGATTGATGTGTGCATTCTATGAACTTGAGTCCTACATGTGTTCTGTAATATGACATGCCATCTTTCCAGGGGTGTATGCCATGTATTTTTGTGATCTCTGTGGTGACTAGAACAAGCATGCAAACTAGGCTTCATGATGTTGCTGATTTCAGCCCCTGATTTGCTGATATTTTTATGCCATGTTAACTTGATGCTACCGAGAGATCCATGCATATTTTGACATACTTCAGTAATGATGTTTTGAACATATGGTTATGCTCTATCTATCCATGCCATTGTTTGCAATTATGGAGTGCCATAGCTTGAGTCAATCGAGCTCTACTTTTGCTATAAAATGTTTCCTGGCAGATTGTTTATATGTTGTTCAATTTTGCCAAGGTTGTTGTAGTTGATCCGTGTATGCTATGATGTTGTTCTTGCCATGTGTAGCTTCTATGACATGTCTTCTTGATGGATGTATGCTTAGTTTATCATGAGATTCTCTGTAGTGAGTGCATCGAGCTCTTAAATATGCCTACTTGTTATATGTTATTGCCATGCCCTGTTGCTGAATCTGTTAACGGAACTTGCTATATTGACATGGGTGTTATTATATTTTCTGATCCTTTTTGGCTTAGGGTAAGTAAGGAACTTTTGTTCTATCCTTTGAGTAGATTCATGCCATGCCTTGTTTGGCTATTATAAGTTTTTGTAGCATGTCGTTTGCTTGCTATGAACATTGCTTGCTGATATATTTTGCACTTTTTCCATGCTTGTTTGAACCTGTTATGTTGTGAATTAGCCGTAGCTTAGTGTTCATCTTTTGTCAAGCATCTTGAGTAGATCACTGCCATATGCTTTTCTGGTACGTTTGGGTGCAGTAGCTTAATTTCTTGTTGCTTGCTATGTGGTATCATGTTGTTAATGGCACATTTGTGCCATTCTTGTTTTGCTTGTCATTTGCAAACCGTGCATCCGATTCCGGTGATCTTTATATCGATTTCAACCGAAATCATCTCATCTTTCCAGCGACATACTTGGTTTGCCAAGTTGATTCCTGGTTCATCATTTTCCTTCCGGAGCATGCATACGCATTGCATATCTCATCTCGCATATCATGTCATGTTTTGCATCATGTTGCTTGTGCATTGCACCGTGATTTATTGTTGTTCCATTGTTTGTGTTCTTGCTTTGGGTAGAGCCGGGAGACGAGTACGTGAACGAGGAACCTGTTGAGAACGCTTACGAGGATCAAGCTTTCGACAACTCTGAGAACTTTGCAGGCAAGATGACCATACCCTCGAAATCACTTCTATCTTTGCTATGCTAGATGCTCGCTCTTTTGCTATGCCTATGCTATGATGCCTATCACTTGCTTATCATGCCACCCATATTGCCATGTCAAACCTCTAACCATCCTTTCCTAGCAAACCGTTGTTTGGCTATGTTACCGCTTTGCTCAGCCCCTCCTATAGCGTTGCTAGTTGCAGGTGAAGATGAAGTTTGTTCCTTGTTGGAACATGGAGATGTTGTTCCCTGTTGGAACGTGTTTACTTGTTGGGGATATCACAATATATCTGCTATAATTAATGCATCTATATACTTGGTAAAGGGTGGAAGGCTCGGCCTTATGCCTGGTGTTTTGTTCCACTCTTGCCGCCCTAGTTTCCGTCATACCGGTGTTATGTTCCTTGATTTTGCGTTCCTTACACGGTTGGGTGATTTATGGGACCCCTTGACAGTTTGCTTTGAATAAGACTCCTCCAAAGAAGGCCCAACATTGGTTTTACCATTTGCCACCTAAGCCTTTTTCCCGGGTTTCGCGAGCCCGAGGGTCATCTTTTTTAACCCCGGGCGGTGCTCCTCCGAGTGTTGGTCCAAACTAGAGCACCGTGCGGGACCGTCCCTTGGCAACTTGGGTCACGTTGGTACCTGTACGCTTCGCTTATCCGGTGTGCCCAGAGAACGAGATATGTGCAGCTCCTATCGGGATTTGTCGGCACAATCGGGCGGCTTTGCTGGTCTTGTTTTATTGCTGTCGAAATGTCTTGTAGTCCGGGATTCCGAGACTGATCGGGTCCTCCCGGTAGAAGGAATATCCTTCGTTGACCGTGAGAGCTTATAATGGGCTAAGTTGGGACACCCCTGCAAGGTATTATCTTTCGAAATCCGTTCCTGCGGTTATGAGGCAGATGGGAATTTGTTAATGTCGGTTGTAGAAAACCCGAAGTTGACCTTAAGTAAAACATCAACGGCGTGTAACCGTGATGGTCTCTTCTCGGCGGAGTCCGGGAAGTGAACACGTGTTGGAGTTATGTTTGGCGTAAGTAGTTTCGGATCACTTCTTGATCGCTACTAGCTTCACGACCGCGTGCCTTGCTTCTCTTCTCGCTCTCTTTTGCGAATGCAGCCACCATATATGCTAGTCGCTTGCTGCAGCTCCACCTCACAACTCTGTCCTTCCTATAAGCTTAAATAGTCTTGATCTCGCGGGTGTGAGATTGCTGAGTCCCCGTGACTCATAGATTCTACCAAAAGCGATTGCAGTGTCGACGATGCCGGTCACGATTGATGCAACCGAGCTCAAGTGGGAGTTCGACGAGGAACGTGGTCGCTTTCTATGTGTCTTTCACGATGATCGAGTGGAGCTCAGGTTGGGACGATCGGGGATCTGTAGCATTTGGGGTATCTTATTTTATTTTGGTTCCGTAGTCGGACCTTGAGTGTAATCTGAATGATGGATGTTTATTTATGTATTGTGTGAAGTGGCATTTGTAAGCCAACTATGTATCTATTTCCCTTATGTATTACATGGGTTGTGTGAAGATTACCTCACTAGCGACATTGCTTTCAATGCGGTTATGCCTCTAAGTCGTGCTTCGACACGTGGGAGATATAGCCGCATCGAGGGCGTTATAAGTTGGTAATCGAGAGCCATCCCGACTTAGGAGCCCCCGCTGATTGTTCTTTGGCGTTGTTGAGTCTAGAAAGGAAAATGTTTTGAGTCTTAGGATTATATATATCGGAGAGTAGGATTCTTTTTACTCCCCAGTCCCTTCGTCGCTCTGGTGAGGTCTCCTGACGTAGAGGTTTTGACTCTCCTCTCCTCAAATTTTACTAAAAAAAATTTTAGGATCACGCAGGTATCTTGGGATCGTTCCGATGGTTTTGTGACGAGAACATTGTTCTTGGCGCCTCCTAACATTTAGGGGTTGTGGCAGTGTCCCGGGGAGTTGAGCTCCGAGATGTTGTCGTCACAATTTTATCGTTGCAGTTCTGGAATACCTGAGATTTGCCGACATCGAAATCTCTTTTGTGCAGTTGTTGGTGAGATAACCCCGATAACCCAGTACTGGGGCGAGCTCGGGAGTATTGCCATGACTCGTATAACGGATGCTTTTCGAAGGTCGAGGTACACGATTTCCGAAGGTTTCTTGGTTATGTGTTGACGGATGGATACAACTGGATCTAGGTATTGTTAGTTTGGGTGATATATTTTGTGTCCTCGTATCCCCAACACCAGATTGCATAACCAGAAAGTTTCGGGAGTTTATAGGTGGGATTCAAGTAGCTCCTAGCATTTCTTCCCGCAGATATTTGGTTTGTGATTGGGTAATCCTTACCACTTATTTGTTCGATCTTACCTTGTTATTTTTTCATCAACCCTTAATCAAGTGGCTTCTAACCTTAATGGACGTGTGATGTTAACTTTGGAATTCATTCGTTCATCCTTGTTCGAATGTTTATTGTGAAGACTATATGTTGCAATTTCTATCCGTTGATTCAACTTGTCTATCTGTCTATCAAGTGCTAACGGATGTCACCCTCTTGAGGATGGCTCCGCCAACGTTACGAATCCGGATCGCAATGATGAGAGTCAGTCGAACCCTCCACCTCCACCTCCACCTCCGGAGGCATGGCAAGATATCATGGCAGCCACCAATGCCAATGCTCAGATGATTTTGCAACTCTTGCAAGAGCGTACCCAAGGGCAAGGCAATCAAGGAAATCAAGGTCAAGGCAACAACCAGCCGCACTTTGCTACCCTCAATCAGTTCCTCGCTAATCAGCTGAAGTCTTTCCGGTTTACGTAGCCGAGGCCACAGACGCCGACGATTGGCTTGTGGACATCTGCAAACATTTTGAATGTAGCAATGTCAGACCTGAGGACTTTGTCAAGTTTTCTTCGTTTCAACTCAAGGACCAAGCTGCTGAGTGGTACCAGCAATATAAAGATTCTAGAGGAGGTCGTGTCATTTCCTGGGATGAGTTCCGCCGAGACTTCAGAACTCACCATATTCCGAAAAGTGTTGTTGAGAGCAAGCGTGAGGAGTTCCGCAATCTCAAGCAAGGCAACATGTCTGTGTATCAATACAATATCCAGTTCCAGAAACTCGCCGCTTCGCTAAGCAAGGCGTCCACGATGAAAAGAGTACGATCTATCAATTCAGAGGTGGTCTCAGAGAAGATCTGCAATTAGCTCTCGTGCTTTTTGAGCCAGAAAAGTATGATGAATTCTACAACATGGCACTGAAGCAAGAAGCTGCCTAGCTCAAATGTGAGGCTTCTAAGAAGAGAATCAGGGATGCAGTTCAGTCTTCTTCTTCCTCTCAAGTGGCAGCTAAGCAGCAGAAGTTCTACCTTCCTCCTCCTCCGTTCCGTCAGCCTTATCAACAGAAGAACTCAGGTGGTCGTGGATCTTCCCACCCACCCAACCCAGGCTATCAGAACAAGTCAAATTCTCAAGCTCCAAGGTCAAATGCTCCTTACCACCGTCCGCTCTCAGAGGTGACTTGCAACAAATGTCAGCAGAAAGGTCACTATGCGAACAAGTGCTTCAACCAAAGGCGCCTTCCGCCTCCTCGTCCTGTGAAATCTTCCAGCAATGCAGTGGTCAAGCATAATCCCAAGTCTGCCAAGGTGAACATGATGAATGCAGCTCAAGCAGAGGATTCTTCTGATGTGATAATGGGTAATCTCTCAGTTAATGATATTCCTGCAAAAGTCTTATTTGATCTTGGTGCATCGCATTGTTTCATGTCAAGATCGTTCTTTGCAAAGAATAATTTTACTTGGTCTTACCTGGATAAACCTTTGGGTGTTGTTTCTCCGGGGAAGTCTATGAGAGCCAACTCAATAGTTCATGATGTCTCTATCAAGATGGGCGACTATAGATTCCTGGCTAAACCATTTGTCCTTGGTGACTCGGATATTGATCTTATTCTTGGAATGGACTGGCTTTCTCAAAGCACAAAGCTCGGCTTGATTGTGCTGCCGGGAAATTCAATTGACTCACTCTTCCGACGATGTGATCATCTATGCCGCCGTGATGAAACCATTCGGTTGTTTTCTCTCAATGAGAAGGGTGAATTGGATGCTATCTCTCGATTCCAGTCTTTTGTGAGTACCAAGATGTCTTTCGGAAGAGCTTCCGGTATGCCTCCTCATCGGCCCGATTGAGTTCGTTATCGATCTTGAGCACGCATCGAACCCGCTTTGCAAGCGTCCATACAAGCTTGGACCTAATGAGCTGAAGGAATTGAAGAAGCATCTAGATGAACAAGAGCGTCTGGGTTTGATCAGACCGAGTTCATCTCCTTGGGGTTGTGGTGTTCTTTTTGTCCAGAAGAAGGATGGCACGGACCGACTTTGCATCGATTACCGTCCATTGAATAAGAAGACTATCAAGAACAAGTATCCACTTCCCAACATCAATGAGCTTTTCGAGCAACTCAAAGGGGCTGAAGTGTTCTCCAAGCTTGACCTTCGTATGGGTTATCATCAGATTCGCATTCGTGAACAAGATATTCCCAAGACAGCATTCAGAACAATCTTTTGTTATTATGATTATATTGTAATTTCTTTCGGCCTTGTCAATGCTCCTCCAACATTCTCTCGAATGATGAACTTCATCTTCAACCCCTACACCAATGAATTCGTCTTGGTCTATCTTGATGATATTTTGGTCTTCTCCAAGAATAAGAAGGATCATGCCAAACATTTGCGATTGGTGCTAGACAAGCTCGAGAGTATCAATTCTATCTGAAGTTTTCCAAATGTGAATTTTGGCTTGATGAAGTTCTTTACCTTGGTCATATCATCTCCGCCAAGGGCATCACTGTTAATCCCGAGAAGGTGTCTGCAGGTTGTGAATTGGGAACCTCCTCGGAATGTCAAGCGGCTTCAGCTTTTCTTGGTCTTGCAAGCTATTGCGAAGATTCGTTGAGAATTTCTCCAAGATTGAAAAGCCTCTTTCCAACCTCCTCCGTAAGCATGTGAAGTATGTCCGGTCTCCTCGAGTGTGGCGTTGCTTTCAATACTCTCAAAGAGAAACTCGTCACAGCTCATGTCTTGATCGCTCTGATGAATCCAAGCCATTCGAAGTTTTACGTGATGCTTCTCTTCAAGGTCTCGGTCTTTGTGTTAATGCAAGAGAAGAGATTTGTGGCCTATACCTCTCGCCAGTTGAAGCCCAACGAAAAGAACTACCCCACTCACGATCTTGAGTTGGCGGCGATTGTCCATGCATTGATAACATGGAGACATCTCTTGTTGGGAAGGAAAGTGGACATTTTCACCGATCACAAGAGCCTCAAGTATATCTTCGCTCAACCCAACCTCAACCTCGAGCAAACTTCGATGGGTCGAAATGATTCAAGAGTACAAAACAATTATTGAATATACACCGTGCAAGAACAATGACATAGCAGAAGCTTTAAGCAGGAAGGCTTATCGCAGCAGTTTAATCCTCAAGCCCTTCCAACCGGATCTACGTGAAGCTTTCCATAAGCTGATTCTTCAAGTTGTTCCTCTAGGATTTCTTGCCTTCCTCATAGTCTCTCCTACTTTGGAAGATCAGATTCGTGAGGCTCATCTCCTGGATACCATGGTGATAAAGGTGAAACGTGGTATCGACAAGGGCATTTCAAGTACAAGTGCTTCCACATTGATGACAAAGATACTCTTTTCTTCGAGGACGGATTGTGGTTCCAAAGGGTGATCTACGTAAAGTCATTATGAACGAGGCACACAATTCACTTCTATCCATTCATCCTGGAAGTACGAAGATGTACCATGACCTCAAGCAGTCATATTGGTGGACTCGAATGAAGCGAGAAATTGCTCAATTCTTGAATGAGTGTGATGTCTGCAGAAGAGTGAAAGCAGAACACCAACGACCAGCTGGTCTCCTCTAACCTCTTGCTATTCCAGAATGGAAGTTTGATCATATTGAGATGGACTTCGTGACTGGATTTCCTAAGTCCAAGCGTGGAAATGATGCTATCTTCGTTGTCATTGACAAGCTTACTAAAGTGGCTCATTTTCTTCCTATCAAAGAATCTATCGCAGTAGCTCAGTTGGCAGAGTTATACACCTCCAGGATTGTCTCCTTGCACAGCATTCCACAATTGATATCTTCAGACCGTGGTAGCATCTTTACCTCCAAGTTTTGGGATTCTTTTCAGAAGGCCATGGGCACCAACATTCGTTTCAGCACCGCTTTCCACCCTCAAACAAGTGGCCAAGTCGAGCGAGTCAATCAAATCCTTGAAGATATGCTCAGGGCTTGTTTCATTTCCTTCGGTATGAAGTGGGAAGATTGTCTTCCATATGCCGAGTTCTCCTACAACAACAACTTCCAAGCGAGTTCGGGCATGGCCCCATTCGAAATTCTCTATGGCAGAAAGTGTTGTACTCCTCTCAATTGGTCCGAGACAGGTGAACGCCAACTTCTTGGCAATGACTTGATCACGAAGCGAAGAAATGTGCAAAGTCATTCGTGAGAATCTCAAAGCAGCAATCGCGCCAGAAGAGCTATTATGATGACAAGCACCGTGATGTGGCTTTTGAAATCGGAGACCATGTCTACCTCCACGTCTCTCCAATGAAAGGCACTTTCGTAAACCCGGTATCAAAGGGAAGCTTGCCCCTAGATACGTGGGTCCTTTCAAGAACATTGGCAAAAGAGGCGATCTCGCCTATCAACTTGAGCTTCCATCCAACTTCGCGAACGTGCACGATGTGTTTCATGTGTCATAGCTTCGCAAGTGCTTCAAGACTCCTGAACGCACTATCAACTTCGAAGAAATTGACCTTCAAGAAGATCTCTCTTATCATGAGCACCCGTTGCTATTCTTGAGGAAACCGAGCGCAAGACTCGCAACAAGTCGATCAAATTCACGAAAGTGAAGTGGTCACACCATTCCGACCGAGAAGCCACACGGGAGCGCGAGGATCACCTCCGTTCGAATATCCGGAGTTCTTTTCGGTCCTAGATCTCGGACGAGATCCTCTTGTAGTGGTGGAGTGTTGTAACACCCGGATGTTACTTTCCATATTTGTAACTCCAACTCTTGCCATTTTCGCATTGTGATATGATATTCCCTCCGTGGTTGGGTTTTTCTTCATTTTTGCATTTTGTCCATGTCATGCATTTCATATCATGTCATCATGTGCATCTCATTTGCATACGTGTTCGTCTCATGATTCGAGCATTTTCCCGTTGTCCGTTTTGCAATCCGGCACTCCTATGTTCCCCGGCGTCCCCTTTTACGTTTTTCCGTGAGTGGGTACTAAACTTTCTTGGAATGGACCGAGTCTTGCCAAGTGGCCTTGGTACACCACCGGTAGACCACCTGTCAAGTTTCGGGTCGTTTGGAGCTCGTTTGGTACTCCAACGGTTAACCGCACTCTCGCAAAGGCCTCTTTTAAGTTGCAGCCCAACACCCTTTCAAAACAGCCCAATAACCCATCTAAGTCACTTCCATGCTCTCCGTCGTCGGATCACGATCGTGTGGGCGAAAACCGCACTCCATTTGGAGCTTCCTAGCTCCTTCTACCTATAAAAACACCCCTACCCCGAAATCCCGGATCAATCCGCCCCTAACCCTAGCCCCGCTCCTCTCCGGCCCGGGCGTGTCCGGTCGGGCGGACACGTCCCACGCCCGGACGAACCGCGCGCCGCCACGTGGCGCCGCCCGCGCCGCCGCCGCCCGAAGCCCGCGCGGCCCGTGCAAGCCCTCGGCAACCGCCCGGCCGCCAGCGCCAGCGAGCTGCGCCCGCTCCTCCGCGCCACCGCCCCTCGCCGCCGCCCGCCGGTCTCGCCGCCGCGCATCCGGCCGCCGGCGCCGCGCCGCGTCGCCCGGCCGCCGCCGCCAGGCCTCGTCCGCCCCCGGCCGTCTCCTTCCCTCCTCCGGCGCTGCTCCGGCAAGCCGCCGCCGCGCGCTCTGGATCCGGCCGGATCTCAGATCCAACGAGGGTTGACTTTCCCCCGAGCCCCGTTTTTCCTGTCTTTAATTCTATGATAATTTGTTGCATTTTCATCGTGCCATAACTTTGCACCTGTGACTCCGTTTCGTGCGTGTAATATGTAAAAATGTTCACCTCGAAGACTAGATCATTTCATATAATTGCATCATTTTAATTTGAGCTCATCTTAATGCCCGAAATGCTGTTAGAAGAGGGCTATGTGATGTTAGTTTCTGTTTCTTAACAGAACATGCACTTTTGTCATTTTTGCCATGATTGATGTGTGCATCCTATGAACTTGAGTCCTACATGTGTTTTGTAATATGTCATGCCATCTTTCCAGGGGTGTATTCCATATTTTTTTGTGATCTCTGTGGTGACTAGCACAGGCATGCAAACTAGGCTTCATGATGTTGCTGATTTCAGCCCCTGTTTTGCTGATATTTTTATGCCATGTTAACTTGATGCTACCGAGAGATCCATGCATATTTTGAGATACTTCAGTAAGGATGTTTTGAACATATGGTTATGCTCTATCCATACATGCCTTTGTTTGCAATTATGCAGTGCCATAGCTTGAGTCAATCGAGCTCTACTTTTGCTATAAAATGTTTCCTGGCAGATTGTTTACATGTTATTCAATTTTGCCAAGGTTGTTGTAGTTGATCCGTGTATGCTATGATGTTGTTCTTGGCATGTGTAGCTTCTATGACATGTCTTCTTGATGTATGTATGCTTAGTTTATCATGAGATGCTCTGTAGTGAGTGCATCGAGCTCTTAAACATGCCTACTTGTTATCTGTTATTGTCATGCCACATTCTTTGAATCATGTGAAACTTGCTATATTGACATGGGTTTTATTATATTTTCTGATCCTTTTTGGCTTAGGGTCAGTAAGGGACTTTTGCTTTTAGTAGATTCTAGCCATGCCTTTTTTTGCTATTATAAGTTCCTGTAACATGTCGTTTGCTTGCTCTGAACATTGCTTCCTGATGTTGATGCTGCCATGTTTCAGTAATTTTCCTAAGTCTGTGCAGCTGATATATTTTGCACTTTTGCATTGCTTGTTTGAACCTGTTATTTTGTGAATTAGCCGTAGCTCAGTGTTCATCGTTTGTCAAGCATCTTGAGTAGATCACTGCCATATGCTTTTCTGGTACGTTTGGGTGCAGTAGCTTAATTTCTTGTTGCTTGCTATGTGGTATCATGTTAATGGCAGATTTGTGCCATTCTTGTTTTGCTTGTCATTTGCAAACCGTGCATCCGATTCCGGTGATATTTATATCAATTTCAACCGAAATCATCTCATCTTTCCAGCGGCATACTTGGTTTGCCAAGTTGATGCCTGGTTCATCATTTTCCTTCCGGAGCATGCATACGCATTGCATATCACATCTCGCATATCATGTCATGTTTTGCATCATGTTGCTTGTGCATTGCACCGTGATTTATTGTGGTTCCATTGTTTGTGTTCTTGCTTTGGGTAGAGCCGGGAGACGAGTATATGAACGAGGAACCTGTTGAGAACGCTTACGAGGATCAAGCTTTCGACAACTCTGAGAACTTTGCGAGCAAGATGACCATACCCTCGAAATCACTTCTATCTTTGCTATGCTAGATGCTCGCTCTTTTGCTATGCCTATGCTACGATGCCTATCACTTGCTTATCATGCCACCCATATTGCCATGTCAAACCTCTAACCATCCTTTCCTAGCAAACCGTTGTTTGGCTATGTTACCGCTTTGCTCAGCCCCTCCTATAGCGTTGCTAGTTGCAGGTGAAGATGAAGTTTGTTCCTTGTTGGAACATGGAGATGTTGTTCCCTGTTGGAACATGTTTACTTGTTGGGGATATCACAATATGTCTGCTATAATTAATGCATCTATATACTTGGTAAAGGGTGGAAGGCTCGGCCTTATGCCTGGTGTTTTGTTCCACTCTTGCCGCCCTAGTTTCCGTCATCCCTGTGTTATGTTCCTTGATTTTTCGTTCCTTACGGTTGGGTGATTTATGGGACCCCTTGATAGTTTGCTTTGAATAAGACTCCTCCAAAGAAGGCCCAACATTGGTTTTACCATTTGCCACCTAAGCCTTTTTTCCCCGGTTTTCGCGAGCCCGAGGGTCATCTTTTAACCCCGGGCGGTGCTCCTCCGAGTGTTGGTCCAAACTAGAGCACCGTATGGGACCGTCCCTTGGCAACTTGGGTCACGTTGGTACCAGACGCTTCGCTTATCCGGTGTGCCACGAGAACGAGATATGTGCAGCTCCTATCGGGATTTGTCGGCACAATCGGGCGGCTTTGCTGGTCTTGTTTTATTGTTGTCGAAATGTCTTGTAGTCCGGGATTCCGAGATCGATCGGGTCCTCGGTAGAAGGAATATCCTTCGTTGACCGTGAGAGCTTATAAT
This sequence comes from Aegilops bicornis, assembly GCA_021605145.1. Taxonomy (NCBI): domain Eukaryota; kingdom Viridiplantae; phylum Streptophyta; class Magnoliopsida; order Poales; family Poaceae; genus Aegilops; species Aegilops bicornis. The sequence continues at coordinate 497,076,932 of CM038669.1, read as the reverse complement.
GGGCTAAGTTGGGACACCCCTGCAGGGTATTATCTTTCGAAAGCCGTGCCCGCGGTTATGAGGCAGATGGGAATTTGTTAATGTCCAGTTGTAGAAAACCTGAAGTTGACCTTAAGTAAAATACACATCAACCGCGTGTGTAACCGTGATGGTCTCTTCTCGGCGGAGTCCGGGAAGTGAACACGGTGTTGGAGTTATGTTTGACGTAAGTAGTTTCAGGATCACTTCTTGATTGCTACTAGCTTCACGACCGTGCCTTGCTTCTCTTCTCGCTCTCTTTAAAAGTGCAACCACCATATATGCTAGTCGCTTGCTGCAACTCCACCTCACAACTCTGTCCTTCCTATAAGCTTAAATAGTCTTGATCTCGCGGGTGTGAGATTGCTGAGTCCCCGTGACTCACAGATTCTACCAAAACAGTTGCAGGTGTCGACGATGCCAGTGCAGTTGACGCAACCGAGCTCAAGTGGGAGTTCGACGAGGAACGTGGTCGTTACTATGTGTCTTTTCCTGATGATCAGTAGTGGAGCCCAGTTGGGACGATCGGGATCTGTAGCATTTGGGGTATCTTCTTTTATTTTGGTTCCGTAGTCGGACCTTGAGTGTAATCTGAATGATGGATGTTTATTTATGTATTGTGTGAAGTGGCATTTGTAAGCCAACTATGTATCTATTTCCTTATGTATTACATGGGTTGTGTGAAGATTACCTCACTTGCGACATTGCTTTCAATGCGGTTATGCCTCTAAGTCGTGCTTCGACACGTGGGAGATATAGCCGCATCGAGGGCGTTACAGCAGCAAAGTAGCGTAAGTATTTCCCATAGTTTTTGAGAACCAAGGTATCAATCCAGTAGGATACCACGTGCAAGTCCCTCGTACCTGCACAAAACGATAGCTACTTGCAACCAACGCTTAGGGGTTGTCAATCCCTTCACGGTCACTTACGAGGGTGAGATCTGATAGAGATAATATTTTTTGTATTTTTGGTATAAAGATGCAAAGTGAAAAGTAAAAGCAAAGCAAGTAAATAACGTGATGGAGATTGATATGATGAGAATAGACCCGGGGGCCATAGGTTTCACTAGTGGATTCTCTCAAGAGCATAGATATTCTTCGGTGGGTGTACAAATTACTGTTGAGCAATTGACGATGAATTGAGCATAGTTATGAGGTTATCCAGCAATGATCATGTATATAGGCATCACGTCCGTGACAAGTAGACCAAACGATTCTGCATCTACTACTATTATTCCACTCATTGACCGCTATCCAGCATGCATCTAGAGTATTAAGTTAAAAACAGAGTAACGCCTTAAGCAAGATGACATGATGTAGAGGAATAAATTCATGCAATATGATAAACACCCCATCTTGTTATCCTCGATGGCAACAATACAATACGTGCCTTGCAACCCTTTCTGTCACTGGGTAAGGACACCGCAAGATTGAACCCAAAGCTAAGCACTTCTCCCATTGCAAGAACTACCAATCTAGTTGGCCAAACCAAACGGATAATTCGAAGAGACTTGCAAAGATAACTTAATCATACATAAAAGAATTCAGAGAAGAATCAAATATTTTGCATAGATAAGTTGGATCATAAACCCACAATTCATCGGTCTCAACAAACACACCGCAAAAACAAGATTACATCGGATAGAGCTCCACGAGAGAGGGGGAGAACATTGTATTGAGATCCAAAAAGAGAGAAGAAGCCATCTAGTTACTAGCTATGGATCCGAAGGTCTGAAGTAAACTACTCACACTTCATCGGAGGGGCTATGGTGTTGATGTAGAAGCCCTCCATGGTGGATGCCCCCTCTAGCGGAGCTCCGGAACAGGCCCCAAGATGGGATCTCGTGGATACAGGAAGTTGCGGTGGTGGAATTAGGTTTTTGGCTCCGTCACTGATCTGTTGGGGGTACGTAGGTATATATAGGAGGAAGGAGTACGTCGGTGGAGCGTCGGGGCCCATGAGGCGGGGGTGCGCCTGGGGGAGGGCGTGCCCCCACCCTCGTGACCGCCTGCACTCCTTGGAGTAGGGTCCAAGTCTCACGGATCACGTTCGGTGAGAACATCACGTTCGAAGGTTTCATTCCGTTTGGACTCCGTTTGATTTTCCGCTTTCTTGAAACACTGAAATAGGCAAAAATAGAAATTTCGGCTGGGCCTCCGGTTAATAGGTTAGTCCCAAAAATAATATAAAAGTGGAAAATAAAGCCCATTATAGTCCAAAACAATAGATAAAGTAGCATGGAGCAATCAAAAATTATAGATACGTTGGAGACGTATCACTCCGCCTAGTGTGCTTTGACACTGGCAAGCGCCATCCGCGCACCCTCAATGCACGCCGACCTTTTCATAGCGTTGATGCACGGCACAGCACCAAGGAACCGCTGCACCAAGCTGAATTAACTGTTCGGCCTTGGCCCTGCCGGCCACAGGTGATCCGCAACAGACCTCATGGCGAGTCCAGACAACCTATGTAGCTCGGCCCATTCGGCCATCCGCTCATTCAGAGGAAGCGGACGCGTTGGACCATTAAATTGCGACCAGAACATCTTCTCCACTTCACGATCTTTTTGATCTTTGAAGAACTCAGCCGCATCAGCAGCACTCGCTGCCAAATCCAGATAGGCGTCTGCAGAACTCCATAGCCGGTCCAGAGGAGCATACTTAGGATCTACGAACTTCATGCGCAGCATAAAGGGCTTCCCAGCCGCGATATCCCTGGCGTGAGACAGCTCCTCCTTCATCGCTCTAATTGTAGAGCGGGATTCCTTGGCTGCTACCATGGCCTTCTCCAGCTCCGCATCCTTCGCTTGGCTTTCCTTCTCAAGAAGCCGGTATCGGTCGGCGGCATCACTTAATTCAACGGCCATATTGGCCATCTTCTCCTTACTTTGGCAATGGGCAGCTTGTTCGGCCCTCAGCTCTTCAACCACCTTTAGAGCGGCTGCATCACTATTCCTGGCTTGCTTCTTGGCTCGGGCAAGTTCCGCCCGAAGGGTCTCCACTGTCGCAGCTCCATCTGCATTTCACAACATGTTCAAGATACTGGCATTACGCTCCTCTTACCATATGTTGAACTTCGGAGATATTACATACCCTGCGCCTTGTCAAGCCGCTTGTTAACAAGCACGATGTCAGCATCTGCCGCATCAAGTCATCGCGTTAGCTCGGCAACCTCACAAGTCCGGCTAGCCACCGGACCTCTTGCCACCTGCATATCAATGTGGTTGGATTATTACCTGCGACTATGATCCTCTGTTTACCGCCGTTTCTGACGGCAACCAGAGTCTCAGGGGCTACTATCTGCACAGGGCATGTTTTAAACATGCGCGGTACTGTTAAAAATACACATTACTTTGCGTACCTCAAAACCTTTCAGCAGACTCATAAAGGCTTCATGCAACCCGCTTTCTGCGGATGAAACCCTCTCAACCACCGCGCCCATTAGCGCACGGTGCGCTTCTGAGATAGCCGCCTGCTCTAGCAGATCCTTCAGTGCATCCGACCGCATGACATGCGGAGCCGGACCCTTCCGATTGCTCTCTCCAAGAGCCGGATACTGAGGGCTTCGGGTGGCCAGATAATCACCCTCTGGCCTTGCCGGATCGGGAGGAGCCCTCCGAGACGACACCTCGGGGACGCTCGCCTCGTGAGGCAGGATGGTGTGGGGAGGCGTTTCGCTCTCCATCATCTCCGGAGGAAGATCCCCCGAAGACGAACTCTGCCGAGAAGGGTCACGATCCGGACTACAAGACGGATGTTTCAATTATTTTCCTCAGAAGTAAGGCAGGATGTTTTTTACTATTAAACCCTTTCTTTTACTTACAGCTCGATGGAGGGCTGATCACCTAGCGAGCAACGTACGACCGGGATAACACCAGCGCCAGGACCCTCTGGCGAACATTTCTTCCCCCGTTTAGAGACTATTGTCTCCGGGCCTTCAGAGGCGGTCCTTTTCCTTCCTTGGGGAGAGGGAGCTTTAGCTTCTTCTCCCCGGTTGTCCACCTTCGCGGAGGCGTCAGCCTCTTTCTTCCCACCTTTATCCTCCCCGGAGGGCGCTTGGTAGGGCACAAGCTCCAACATCCGGACTAGTATCGGATCTGGTGAGACCTCGAGGAGGGGGGTCGGACACCTGATCATCTTCGCCTTTGTTATCCAGTCCTGGTCAAAGAGCGACATTTTAGAATGATGTCATGATGAATAGAAATACAACGTGTTCGGCCATAGGGCGACTTACTTGGGTATTTGGACGTTTGCAGCTCAGACCCGCGTCCTCGGTGGAATTCGGACACACTGCTTGTGGTCCGAAGTACAATTTGTGCATCTCCTCGGGTGTCATGCCGAGGAAGTGCTGAATAGCTCACGGTCCCTCCGGATTGAATTCCCATAGACGGAGGGGATGACGTTTACATGGCAGGGTTAGGCGAAGTAACATTACTTGCGTTACTGTACCCAGATCAATATCTCTTTGGAGAATATCCCGGATGCGACCCTGTAGTATGGGCACGTCCTTCACTGGCCCCCAGTTTAGCCCCTTGTTGATCCATGACGTTAGTCGTGGAGGGTGACCCGAGCGAAAGGCAGGTGGGGCCACCCATTTGGTACCCCTGGGAGCTGTGACATAAAACCATTCTTGTTGCCATAAGCTGGACACCTCCTGGAAAGATCCCTCGGGCCATGGGGCATTGGAGCTTTTGCTTATTACAGCACCTCCGCATTCTGCATACCTCCCCTCGATTGTCTTCGGCTCCACTTGGAAGGTCTTGAGCCACAGGCCGAAGTGAGGGGTGATGCGGAGAAAAGCTTCGCACACAATGATAAAGGATGAGATGTGGAGAATAGAATCCAGAACTAAATCATGGAAGTCCAGCCTGTAATAGAACATGAGCCCCCTCACGAAGGGATCCAGAGCCAGGCCTAGCCCTCGAAGGAAGTGAGATATGAATACTACGCTCACGCCGGGTTTGGGAGTAGGTATGAACTGCCCTTGAGCAGGCAGCCTGTGCGCAATCTCGCCGGTCAAGAACCTGGCCTCTCTTAACTTTCTAACGTCTTCCTCCATGATGGAGGAGGGCATCCACCGACCTTGAAGGTCGGATCCGCACATGGTTGAAGGTCCGAAGCGCCTGACCTGAGCTTTGGGTGTTGGAACTCGAGGCGGGGGAGAGATTCGATTTAGTTCAAGGAATAAAAAGGGATAGGCCTTGGTCTCTTTATAAAGAGGGTGAATACCAGACGTCCTCCTCGTACCGTTTGGGACTTGCCTATAATCGAGGAGTCATACCAACGGGCACGATTGGGTTACCCGCGCCCGTATTGATGAGAATCCCGTGATAAGGGGACATGATCTCTGCTTCGACAAGACGTGCCAAGGAAACCGCCTCGCGATATGCGCCAAGGCTGGTCGAAAAACACGGTTTGATAATAACCGGGCCATGGGATGACGTCATGGTGTCAAATACGTCAGCAGGTCGGATTTGTGAATATTATTCTCTCTATGGTGGAATGTGGAACTTGTTTTGCAGAGCCGGACACTATCCTTGTGTTCAAGATCTTCTATGGAGTATTCGGAGGAGGAACCCGCCTTGCAATGCCGAAAACAATCTGCGCCCGGACTCATCGTCATTGAAGCCTGGTTCGAGGGGCTCTTGAGGAGTCTGGATTAGGGGGTATCTGGACAGCCGGACTATATCCTTTGGCTGGACTGTTGGACTATGAAGATACAAGATTGAAGACTTCGTCCCGTGTCCGGATGGGACCCTCTTGGCGTGGAAGGCATGCTTGGCGATACGGATATGTAGATCTCCTTCATTGTAACGACTGTGTAACCCTAGCCCCTCCTGTCTATATAAACCGGCGGGTTTAGTCCGTAGGACAACAACAATCATACCATAGGCTAGCTTCTAGGGTTTAGCCTCTACGATCTCGTGGTAGATCAACTCTTGTAATAATCATATTCTTCAAGATCAATCAAGCAGGAAGTAGGGTATTACCTCCATAGAGAGGGCCCGAACCTGGGTAAACATTGTGTCCCTTGCCTCCTGTTACCATCCGCCTTAGACGCACAGTGCGGGACCCTCTACCCGAGATCCGCCGGTTTTTACACCGACAACCCCCAAGAAAGTGAAATATCAAGCCGGGAAGGATGTGTTGGATTTACCATGCCACATTCACACCAAGAAGGATGAATAAGGCAATCTGATTTATCCTAAGCATACCACTCTACAGTGTCGGGTTCTGATCCAGTAGTTCCGAGAGAAACAATCCAGTGATAAGGAAAAAGAGTCAGATACGGATGAGGACAAAGAGGAAGATGATGGTTTTCCCAATGTCAATTCCACCCTAGTGATTTTTGCTGATGTTGAGAGCAAAAGTCGACTGAAAGTGATCAACAGAGAAGTGAATATGGTTGCTCCGACAATGACAACGTACCTGAAGTGGTCGCAAACTGCCATCACGTTCAACCAGTCTGACCACCCAGCACGTATAGCCACCCCTAGGAGGCAAGCGTTGGTGGTCGACCCAGTTGTTGGAGGCACTCGACTGACCAAAGTGCTAATGGATGGTGGTAGTGGCCTGAATATCCTTTATGCTGAAACCTTGAAGGGGATGGGTATTCCGATGTCCAAACATAGTGAGAGTAACATGAGCTTTCACGGTGTCATCCCTGGCAACAAGGTTGAATCACTCGGCCAGATAACCCTTGACGTGGTTTTCGGTGATTCAATGAATTACCATAAGGAAAAGTTGACATTTGAAGTAATGGATTTCCAGAGTGCTTATCATGCTATTTTGGGGAGGCCAGCGTATGCAGGATTTATAGCCCGACCATGTTACGTGTATCTCAAGTTGAAAATGCCTGGCCCTAGAGGAGTGATCACGGTCACTGGCAATCGATAGAAGGCAAAAGAATGTTTCCAGAAGGGTTCTAAAATTGTCGATGCACAAATGGAAGCAGTTGAAATGCAAGAGTATCAGAAGAATGCAGATCCGAGTGATTTGCTGCGAGCCAAGCCTGCCACATATTCTGCATTTCAGTCGTCCGGTGAAACAAAACTGATTCATATTCACCCGACCGATCCTAATGCTTCTCCTACTCATATCTCAACATCACTCGATAGCAAATAGGAAGAAGCGCTCATCCAGTTCCTCCGTGAGAACTAGGACATCTTTGCATGGAAACCTTCTAACATGCCAGGTGTACCTAGGGGACTGGCTGAGCATCGTTTGCGAGTCGACCCGAAAGTAAAACCAGTCAAGGAACATCTTCGACGGTCCGCCGTATAGAAGAAAAAGGCAATTGGTGAAGAAGTGGCTCCGCTCCTGGCAGCTGAGTTCATCCGAGAGATTTACCACTCCGAGTGGCTCGCCAATGTTGTCATGGTCCCCAAGAAAGACGACTCACTTCGCATGTGCATTGACTTCAAGCATATCGATCGGGCCTGCCTGAAAGATCATTTTCCTCTCCCCCGCATCGACCAAATCGTCGACTCGACTACGGGGTGTGAGCGTTTGTCTTTTCTGGACGCCTATTCCGGGTATCATCAGATCCGACTGTATGGATCCGATGAGCTGAAACAACTATCATCACTCCATTCGGGTGCTTTTGTTATGTCACCATGCCATTCGGTCTCAAGAACGTTGGTGCCACATTTATGAGGATGATTCAGAAGTGTCTGCTCACTCAAATCAGTCAGAATGTGGAAGCATATATGGATGACATTGTGGTCAAGTCGCGTAAAGGTACTGACCTGTTGACTGACCTCGCAGAAACCTTTGCCGACCTGAGAAGGTATGATATCAAGCTTAATCCGTTGAAATGCACATTCGGAGTTCCTGGTGGAAAGTTATTCGGTTTCCTTGTTTCCGAAGAAGGGATCGACGCGAACCCAGAGAAAGTTGGTGCCATACTCCGGATGAAGTGCCCTACGCGTGTGCATGATGTCCAGAAGCTTACTGGTTGTTTGTCCGCCCTGAGTCGAATCATCTGTCGCCTCGGTGAAAAGGCATTGCCTCTTTACCGACTGATGAAGAAATCCGATAAGTTCGAGTGGACTCCTGAAGATGACGCAGTGTTTGCAGAGCTCAAAGCCCTGCTTTCCACCAAGCCGGTGCTACCTGCCCCAATCAGCAAAAATCCTTTACTGCTTTGTATTGCAGCCACTGGACAAGTTGTCAGTACAGTACTCACGGTCGAGCAGGAAGAAGAGGGAAAAATTTACAAAGTTCAGCGCCCAGTGTATTATATTTCTGAAGTCTTGACTCCATCCAAGCAGAGATATCCGCATTATCAGAAGCTTGTTTATGGAATTTACATGACCACGAAGAAGGTTGCACACTATTTCTCAAATCATTCCATTATAGTCGTCAGTGACGCACCATTGTCTGAAATTCTGAACAATAGAGATGCAACTGGTCGAGTGGCAAAATGGGCGATTGAACTCCTTCCATTAGATATCAAGTTTGAGGCAAAGAAAGCTATCAAGTCCCAAGCAATCGCAGACTTCCTCGCCGAGTGGGTCGAGCAACAACTGCCGACTCAGATTCACTTGGAGCATTGGACCATGTTCTTTGACGGATCCAAGATCCTGAATGGTTCCGGTGCTGGGGTGGTATTGGTATCCCCCCGAGGTGACAAGCTCAGCTATGTTCTCCAGATTCATTTTGATACCTCCAACAGAATATGAAGCACTTCTGTACGGTTGCGTATGGCCATTTCACTCGGCGTCTGTCGCCTCATGGTCTATGGCGACTGAGATTTGGTGGTTAATCAAGTAATGAAAGAGTGGGACGTCAGAAGCCCGACTATGAATGGTTATTGCAACGCAGTAAGAAAATTGGAAGAAGTTTGAGGGGTTAGAGCTTCACCATATACCCGACTGAAAAACCAAGCTGTTGATGACTTGGCAAAGATAGGTTCCAAGAGAGAGGACATTCCCAGCAATGTGTTTTTAGAACATATTCACACACCTTCAGTTCAGGAAGATCCTTTCACTGAAGAGCCCCCACAGCCTAAGAGTGCCACAGATCCGACTGAAGTCGAAGTCCCAGCCGTGGTCGACTTGATCATGGAGGTTTTGGTCGTCACTCCCTATTGGACAGTGCCATACATTGCATACATTCTTAGGAAAGAACTCCCAGAGGATGAAGAAGAGGCTCGACAGATCGTCCGTCGATCCAAAGCCTTTACTGTGATAAGAGGACAGCTATTCAGAGAAAGTGTAACTGGGGTCAGCCAGAAATGCATCAAGCTAGAAGAAGGTTGAATGATCCTCAATGATATTCACTCAGGGACCTGTGGACACCATGCGTCCTCTCGGACCATCGTGGCCAAAGCATACCGAGCCAGATTTTACTGGCCACATGCCAATGAGATGGCAAAAGAAATAGTAGACAAATGTGAAGGTTGTCAGTTCTACTCCAACATGTCCCACAAACCCACATCAACCTTGAAAACCATTCCACATGTCTGGCCATTCGCTGTCTGGGGATTAGATATGGTTGGGCCCCTGAGGACTGGCAGAAGTGGTTTCACCCATGTGCTTGTGGCAGTCGACAAGTTCACCAAATGGATTGAGGCTAAGCCCATCAAGAATCTTGAAGCCAGTACTACTATCAGCTTCATCAGAGAATTAACGTTCAGATATGGTGTTCCGCACAACATCATCACTGACAATGGGTCGAACTTTGATTCTGATGAGTTCAGAGGCTTCTGCGCTTCCCAAGGCACTCGGGTCGACTATGCTTCAGTCGCTCGTCCCCAATCGAATGGACAAGCTGAAAGAGCAAATGGATTGATTCTCAAAGGACTGAAACCTCGATTGATGCGTGACCTCAAGCATGCAGTTGGCGCATGGGTCGATGAACTTCCATTAGTACTTTGGGGATTGAGGACAACACCTAATCGGTCGACTGGCCGAACTCCATTCTTCTTAGTCTACGGGGCTGAACCTGTACTTCCGAGTGACTTGCTTCACAATGCACCCCGAGTCGAACTTCTCTCAGAAGATGAAGCAGAACAGGCTCGGCAAGATGTAGCTGATCACCTGGAGGAGGAAAGAGAGATGGCCCTGATCCGGTCAACCACTTATCAGCAAGACCTACGTCGATTCCACGCCAGAAACATGAGGGGTCGAGCATTTCAAGAGGGAGACTTGGTTCTTCGAGTGTATTAGCAGAAACCACACAAGCTCGCTCCTGCTTGGGAAGGCCCCTTCATTGTCACCAAAGTGCTCCACAACGGAGCATACCACCTCTACAATGTCGAGAACAATAAAGACGAGCCACGCGCTCGGAATGCGGAGCTGCTCCGCCCCTTTTACACTTAAGCATTAAGACCGTTGAGATGTAATAAGAAATACCTTCTAGTTTGATTATCAAAGACACAATTTTACAGTCTCCTAAATGATTGTTGTTCCTTTCTTATATGTTCTAACCCCCCCCCCCCCCCCCAGTGGGTGTCTTAGATGCAAATCCGCTTCGCCTAAGTTTGAAAACAAGAAAATCCTGCCGAGTGAAGAGCAAGCCTCTCACTCGGAGGCTTAGCTGTGAATCTGTTTCGCCTAAGTTTGAAAAATCCTACCGAGTGGTGAGCAAGCCTCTCACTCGGGGGCTTAGCTACAGTCCAGTACTCGCCTAAGTTTGAAAAATCCTGCCGAGTGAAGAGCAAGCCTCTCACTCGGAGGCTTAGCTGCGAATCCATTTCACCTAAGTTTGAAAAATCCTACCGAGTGGTGAGCAAGCCTCTCACTCGGGGGCTTAGCTGATCCGATGCTAGCCTAAGTATGAAAAATCCTACCGCGTGGTGAGCAACCCTCTCACTCGGGGGCTTAGCTGCAGTCCAGAACTCGCCTAAGTTTGAAAATTCCTACCGAGTGGTGAGCAACACTCTACTCGGGGGCTTAGCTGCAGTTCAGTACTCGCCTAAGTTTGAAACATCCTACCGAGTGGTGAGCAACCCTCTCACTCGGGGGCTTAGCTGCAGTCCAGTACTCGCCTAAGTTTGGAAAAATCCCACCGAGTGGTGAGCAACCCTCTCACTTGGGGGCTTAGCTGCAGTCCAGAACTCGCCTAAGTTTGAAAAATCCAACCGAGTGGTGAGCAACCCTCTCACTCGGGGGATTAGCTGTAGTCCAGAACTCGCCTAAGTTTGAAAAATCCTACCGAGTGGTGAGCAACCCTCTCACTCGGGGGCTTAGCTGCAGTCTAGTACTCGCCTAAGTTTGAAAAATCCTACCAAGTGGTGAGCAACCCTCTCACTCGGAGGCTTAGCTGCAGTCCATTACTCGCCTAAGTTTGAAAAATCCCACCAAGTCGTGAGCAACCCTCTCACTCAGGGGCTTAGCTGCAGTCCAGAACTCTCCTAAGTATGAAACACGTTCCGAGTGAGAACCGATCTTCTCGCTCGGGGACTTGGCCACACGCTCCATCCTGATCCACAAGGACGACGAGGTGCAGGTCGACTGCGACCTTCTCCTCAGAGGTACGCCATAAGTACAATGTGCGCTCCAAACTAATCCGCAAGGACGACGAGGCGCATGTCGACTACGACCTTCTCCTCAGAGCTGCGCCATAAGTACAATGTGTGGTCCAACCTGATCCGCAAGGATGACGAGGTGCAGGTTGATTGCGACCTTCTCCTCAGAGCTGCGCCATAAGTACAATATGTGCTCCATCCTGATCCGCAAGGACGACGAGGTGCAAGTCGACTGCGACCTTCTCCTCAGAGCTGCATCACAAGTACAAAGACTATTCCGAGTGAAGAGCAAGTTCCACTCGAAGACAAACACAAACATATTCAGAGAAAAACCAAGTTTAGATAAATCCTAAGGTTCCGGACCACGGATTAAAGTACTCGGGCATCAAGCCCGAAGGAGTTTTTGCAATTACAAAATCACTCGGCATTCCGAGGCAAATTTAAGGCAAGGCATAAAGTTTGTTCACTCCGCAGGAGGAGGGCTAGCAGGCTCGACGAACTCGTCCAGGTCGATTCCGTCAGCAATCTGAGTGGCAGCAGCAATGAAGGTTTCCTTGAAAGATTGGAAGTCGTGCCTTTTGGTATTGCAGTGGACACAAACGAGGGACAGAGCCACATCAGTACCGCTTCGAGCTGAAGACTTCTTCCATTCCTGCACTCGACCAGGAACCTCATTAAGTCGAGTCATCAGAGACTCGAGGTCTTTTTGGAGCGTCGCCCTTGGCCAGAGTGCTATGTTGATTCACGACACCGCGACTTTCAGTCGAGCAAGGTAGTCGACAACACCAGCGACACCAGATTCCAGTCGGAGCACGTTCATGGCAGCGTCGTCCTTCACAGGAGAGAGGATGGGGTCCAAGCATGTCTCAACTCGCCCAGTTTCTTCCTCGAAGTTCTGGCAAAATTCTGCACACACAATGCAATGATGAGTCAATGATTATATATTGAGTCGACAGCAACAAGCCAGTCGGACAAAGGAAAGCACCTTCAAGCATGATAAACAACTTCTTGGCAAGCCCTCCCAGATAGTTCTCCAGATCATCCCGTTTGCGAGCAATGCCTTCCATCTTTTCGGTCAGATTGCTCTTGTCCTTCTTCAGACGAGTCGCCTCCTTGTTGGCTTCATCAAGAGCAGTTTTCAGCTTGGCATTATCCTCCTCCAGTTTGCCGACTGAAGCTAGTTTCTGGTCAGCGAGTGCAGTTTTCTCTTCGGTTGCTTTCTGCGCGGCTGCAAGATCCAGATCCTTCTGCGCCAGAGCTTGGTTCAACGTTTCTGAAAGAAATAACACTCGGTTCAGAAAAAGCAAATAACACCCAGTTCAGGAACAAGTCAGTCCACAAGTTTTTCATACCAACAGCTTCATCCTTGTCCTTCTGCAAATTCGCCTTGGCTAGCTCCAGATCGAGATTAAGTTGAATCTGCTTCTGCTCCAGGTCAGCAAAATGAGCTCCAAGTTCGCAGGATTTCTGTAATCAAAGGACGGTCAGTCGACAGATGAAAAGGTTGGCTACTTCAGAGCAATAGAGTGATAAATTCAACAAGTTCTAAGACTACTACCGAATCAAACATCCAACAGTAGTCTCGGGGACTACACCCAGTGGGTGCACTTAGCGTGCCCCCACTGGTCCAGTTTCCACTCGACATGGTCTGTCCAGGCCGAGTGTTCAAAAAAAGAAGAAGGTTGTTCTCAGACCATAGTCGACTGCCCGCAGCTGACTACGGTCTCGGGGACTACACCCAGTGGGTGCACTTAGCGTGCCCCACTGGTCCAGTTTCCACTCGACATGGTCCGTCCAGCCCGAGTGAGAAAATTCCGATTCTCAGACCACGGTCGACTGCCCACAGTCAACCATGGTCTCCGGGACTACACCCAGTGGGTGCATTCAGCATGCCCCCACTAGTTCAAAGACTCAATCGACACAACTTAGTTGACTCAAGATACAAATTTACTCAGTGGCTAGTCAAAACACCCAGTGAGTGTACAAATGCAAAACACAGACTGATGGAAAGATCCCTTGAGGAAAGTTTAGGTAGCATATCCTAACAGAACAAGAGACAAGCTAAAAGAATCAGTCGGTGATAAGCCTACCTGGACGTTGCTCTAGAGAGCTGAGCTGGCATTGTAAGCAGCTTGGCTGGCCTCCCGGACCACCTTCATCTGCTCCATCATGAGGTCCGCTTGGCGTATAGCCTCCTTGGCGGCACCCACTTGGTCCTGTGGGACGTGATGTGTGGTAAAGAGTGAAGGTGGATCGACTGGAGCCTGCGCAGTCGATGCTGAGGGCTGGGCACTCGACAATGGTACATCGAAAGTCACCGAAGTCCGATTGGCATCGCCGGCCTCCTGGATTACCGGTTCCGTCACTGGCGTCGACTGAGGCGCTTTGCCAGTTGAAGTCTTCCTGTTTCTTCTCCCCGTAGGCCTCAGCGGCACATCCTTGTCGTCGTCTGGAAGGTCAATGACATTGGTAGGAGCTGCAAAAAGAATCAATCTCCAGAATTCAGTCGACCCACAAAGCGGCCGAGAAAGCAAAGACAAGATTACGAGAGTCATACCCGGGTTAGAGGTGACTATATCTTCCATTTCCTCATCTTCATTTCTGTAAGCAGAATCCCTAGAGGTAGAAGCATGGCAAATCTCAAGATTCAGTCGGTCAAGTTTGCCGAAATAAGTCGACCAAAGTTCAAATCATGCCAAACCAAGAAATCAAGTCCAACTATTACCTGGAAGCAATGGGAACGGCCACTTTGATCTTGGACAAGGCCTTCTGTGGTTTTGACGGCGTAGCTTTTGATTGCTTCGAGGCCTTCTCAGTAGGCGCTGGGGAGGACGTCCGAGGGTGCTTTGAGGTCTGTCTAGTCTGCGCAGTAGCTTTACCACGGATACTTGCCGGGTCGTGAGCTTCCTTGGATCGCCTTTCGGTGCGAGGGGGTGAGTCGACTTCTTCACCGTCATTAGAGTCGTCTCTTTCTTCGTCTTCTCCCCCATCAGAGTGCCACTCGCCACTCTCACCTCCGCTCACCTCCCCTTCCAGATCCTGCTCCTGCTCTCCGTTGGGCATCGAGTACATCTCAGTGAGGACCTGAAAGATAGAAAGTGGAACAAAATTCAGTCGGTTGACAACAAGGAATTACATGATAAATCAAGAAAACACTCAGAAATTTAGGGTTGGACCTTGTCTGGTTCATACGAGTTGTCGAGTGGAGGGATCCTCCTGGACCTCTGGGGTTATCCTTGTTACCAGTGATGCCCCTGAGCCACTGCTCCACTATATCCTCGTCGACTTCCTCTAGGTGGATTCGTGTGGTATCATCGATGCCCGAATACATCCACATCAGATGGTCACGAGCTTGAACGGCTGAATGCGTCGTCTGAGGAAGACTTCCAGCAGATCCATGCCAGTCACGCCATCACGAACGAGCTGGACCACTCGCTCGACCAGCACCTTCACCTCCTCTTTTTCTGCCGGAGTCACTTTCAAGACGAAAGGTTTCTCGACTCGAGCCATGGAAAAGGGGGGAAGCCCGGTCAACTGGCCTGGAGTCGGCTGGTCTTTGCAGCAGAACCAAGTCGACTTCCACCCTCTGACTGACTCGGGAAGAATCATGGCTGGGAAAGTACTTGAGGGAGTCCTGGACTAGGGGGTGTCCGGATAGCCGAACTATCATCTTCGGCCGGACTCCTAGACTATGAAGATACAAGATTGAAGACTTCGTCCCGTGTCCGGATGGGACTTCCCTTGGCGTGGAAGGCACGCTTGCAGCGTCTGGATATGTAGATCTCCTACCATTGTAACCGACTGTGTAACCCTAACCCTATTCGGTGTCTATATAAACCGAAGGGTTTTAGTCCGTAGGGACGTAACAACAATCATACCATAGGCTAGCTTCTAGGGTTTAGCCTCTCACGATCTCGTGGTAGATCTACTCTTGTACTACCCATATCATCAATATTAATCAAGCAGGAGTAGGGTATTACCTCCATCGAGAGGGCCCGAACACAGGTAAAAACATCGTGTCCCTTGTCTCCTGTTACCATCCGCCTAGACGCACGATTCGGGACCCCCTACCCGAGATCCGCCGGTTTTGACACCGACATTGGTGCTTTCATTGAGAGTTCCTACGTATGCGTCACCGATAGGCCCGATGGCTCCTTCGATCATCAACAACGACGCAGTCCAGGGTGAGACTTTTTCTCCCGGACAGATCTTCGTGATTCGGCGGCTTTTGCTGGGCAATTAAGCAGCCACCGGAGCAGATCGAAAGCTACACCCCGGCCATCAGGTCAGATTTGGAAGTTTGAACTATACGGCCGATGTCCGCGAGGACCCGGATCTTCGACGGATTCGAGCCACTGGCCGGCGTGCCGCGACTGTCTCGATGGAGTGCGATCTAGCTCGCCGCCAACAAGGCCTGGAGGCCGCACCAGTGCCCGCTCCGACCCGTAATCCGGAGCCGGTTCCCCCGATCGAGGACGAGTGGTTGGACACCGCCTCGGGGGCTATGATCTCAATGGCGATTGAGCCTAACTCCATCCCTGTCCTTTGCGAAGACCGTGACTCCAAGGAGCCGGACTCCTCTCCGGACTCCGAACCCTCCGCGCCCCTTCCAATCGAATCCGATTGGGCGCCGGTCATAGAGTTCACTGCCGCGGACATCTTTCAACACTCGCCCTTTGGCGACATCCTGAATTCACTAAAGTCTCTCTCTTTATCCGGAGAGCCCTGGACGGACTACGGTCAGGAAGGTTGGGACGCGGACGACGAAATTCAACGCCCACCCACCACCCACTTTGTAGCCACCGCCAAAGCTTAAACGACATTCTCGATTTCGACTCGAAGACATCGGCAGTATGGGCGGACGATGAAGGAGACAACCATGAACTAGCACCTATAGGATCTTGGACAACCACCTCATCCCATGATGTATACATGGTGGACACACCTAAAGGAAGTAACGACGAGGAACAACGGGACACTACGAAGGATAAATCCCTCGAAAAGCAGTCAAAACGGCAACGTAAATGCCGCACCAAGTCCTGCCTCGACAAAAACCCAGCCATAGAGCAGGTCAAACTGGTGGACGACGAACATGCTACCGAGCAACCGTCCGAACAAGACAACTTGGATGAACAACCCGTCCCCGGCGAACATAACAGTCCGGACGATCTCACGCCAGACAAATTGTTGGAGCAGAAGAACCTCCACAAAAGGCTCATCGCCACTGCGCGTAGCCTGAAAAAGCAGAAGCGGAAGCTCAAAATAGCGGAAGATGCACTCACAATCAGATGGAGCAAAGTACTCAACACATGAGACAAGTCTGGCTGACGATCGCCGAACAAAGAGCTACCCAAAGAGAAAACTATCGCCCGAATTTGATGAGGAGGCCGTGAAACCCCACAATCAAAGAACAAGAAGGCCACCCGGTCGGATGGGCGACCCCACGGCAAACAGAGAGCAGCAAATGGCGCGCACACAAGCGATGCGCGATCCACGTAAGATTCGCATAAAAAGACGGCCGATTAGGTCCATCTATGGGCCGAAAGCAAGCTCTTCAAAGCAATACAACAAGCCAAATATCCGAACATCACGGCACACCCAAATATAGGGGTGCCGCACACCCCTATGTTTCACCGATGAGGTGCTAGATCACGAATTCCCAAAGAGGATTCAAACCCGTAAACATAGAGGCATACGACGGAACAATGCACCACGAGATGCGGATTGAGGATTACATCCTCTACATACACATGGCTAGAGGAGATGATCTCCACGCCATAAAGTACCTACCCCTCAAGCTCAAAGGGCCAGCTCGGCATTGGCTTAAAAGCCTTCCCGAAAACACCATCGGAAGTTGGGAAGAGCTCGAGGATACATTTCGGGCAAATTTTCAGGGGACCTATGTCCGCCCTCCGGATGCAGACGATCTAAGTCACATAAGTCAACAGCCCGGAGAGTCAGCCCGGAAATTCTGGAACATGTTCCTCACCAGAAAGAACCAAATAGTCGACTGTCCGGACGCCGAAGCCCTAGCAGCCTTCAAACACAACGTCCGAGATGAATGGCTCGACAGACACCTCGGCCAAGAAAAGCCGAGAACAATGGCCGCACTAACAAGCCTCATGACCCGCTTTTGCGGGAGAGGATAGCTGGCTAGCAAGATGCAGTACCAGCGACCCAAGTACATCCGAAGTCAGGGATGGGAATGGGAAACCACGACGCGACAAGGACCAACGCTGGATTAAGGGGGACGGTCCAAGGAGCGCGGCAGTCAACGACGTTTCAAAAGCTCACGACAGAACAATAAAAAACTGCCCCTTAAGGACAACAGCGATGAGCTATCCAACTTAAACAAAATCTTGGACAAGATATGTCAAATCCACATTACTCCCGGGAGGCCTGCTAACCATACCCACAGAGATTGTTGGTTCTTCAAGCAGTCCGGCAGACTCATCGCCGAACACTAGGGGCTCGACACACCAAGTGAGGATGATGACGAGCACCACAAGCAGAGCCCCGGAAAACAAAAGAATTTCCCACAAGAGGTTAAAAAAGTAAACTCACTTTACGTGATAAAAGGGAAAAACAGCACGGCGCCCACTAAACTACGCGCCGCACAGACTACCCTAGTGGAGTACCAACACTGGTTGTCAAAACCAATCACCTTCGACCATCAGGACTACTCCGAAAGTATCCGGAACGCAGGATGGACTGCCTTGATATTGGATCCCATAATTGACGTATTCCAATTTACACAAGTCCTCATGGACGGCGGCAGTGAAATAAACCTGATATATCAGGACACAATCTGCAGGATGGGGATAGACCCAACCAAAATTTGCCATAGCAACACCTCCTTTAAAGGGGTAATGCCAGGACTATATGCCCATTGTACGGGCTCCTTACTGTTAGAAGTTGTGTTCGGCTCATCCGACAACTTCCGCCGCGAAAGGTTAACCTTCCACATCGCCCCATTCGAAAGTAGCTATCAAGCACTACTGGGGCGTGAAGCTTTCGCTCGCTTTAACACAATACCGCATTATGCATCTCTTACACTTAAAATGCCCGGTCCACGTGGCATCATCTCATTAAAAGGGAGTATTAAGTGTTATTCGAGCACGGAAAAATGCAATGCTTCCTTGACAGCCCCACATCAATCCGGCTCCGCTAACCAAAGCACCTAAATAGGTAACTCGAACCCCGGACATGGCTAGACGAGTCCGGCGCCTACTAGCGGCATACCCCCGTACAAGGGGCTGCACACATGTACAACAAGAGACAATAAAGCTCAATTTTCTTTACTTTTTGAACCATACTCTGTTTATTTCATATAAAGTACATTTCTTGCACGATCCTTTTTCTTTTCAACTAAGTTCCTCTCTCTTACAGATGAACAACGTGCTACACCCGTCCAGGATCACGGCTGCGGAGACATGGGCGCAGACGTGCGATGAGGGACCCGTTGCAAGGATTCTTTTCAGATTAAGACCTTGCGTAAACCTTTTTCTTGTCTCTTGTTGATACACATCCCCCGGTTCCTAGCTATAACCGAGGAGGAGGCTGGCGCTTTGGCATCGGCCACACCAGAATTGTTGCACGTACCTGGACACCAGGGGCTTAGGGCATTATTCTGCCCGTTTTTATGAAGACCGAATACCTTAGGGAGTGTTCGGCGTCTCGAGTTAGGCCTTATATGCATCAGCTCCGAATCATGTCTTTGGTCAAATGTTGGGTTTGCCCGGCTCCTGTGTTTTGCTGCCTTATGTTCCGTTCTATCGGCTAACGCGGCACCGGAGAACTCTGCGGTTGTGCCCGGTTCGGGCGAGCACCTCGATGAAAGCCTAAAAGCTGACTGTCATGATATAGCGAGGCTGGTCAACCACTCGATGACTCACTGGAATGTTTAGAATTCCTCCGCATTAACGAAGGACCGTTTTTCGGTCAGGCACATACGCACCCCGACTTCGGGAGAGTGCGGTGCCCCCAGGGGCTATATAGTAGCCCCACCCTCGAACCCCTATGGCTAAGTGAAAGTGATAAAGCATTATAGTCCGGTTGCCTAGTTTGCTACGCTACCACCTCCTTCTGAGACCAAGGCGTTGGATTAAGTGTGAAAAGCGACTTCTTTGCAAACACCACCGCACTATGTGCGTGGGGAAATTTAAGAGCGCCATCTTTCGGGTTATATATATATATATATATATATATATATATATATATATATATATATATATATATATATACATCAACGGCCGCACATGAGGTAGTTTACTACTTGAAGGCACAAGTATAAAAAGCTCTTACATTAAATTGAAACGTTCTTTCATAAAATTATACATGTCATTCGAACATAACATCCTTGAAACCTGCGCCTCTATTAAACGAGCGCTTGGAAGAACTTCCTCAAAATAGTGCTCGGCAGATACTAAGCCTGTCCGAGTCTTGGGATGCAACATCGGTGGCCTTCATCTCCGCCCAGTATGTCTTGACACGGGCAAGAGCCATCCGCGCTCCCTCTATGCATGTCGATCGCCTCATTGCGTCGATACGTGGTACCGCACCAAGGAACTACTGCACTAAGCCAAAATAACTCTTCGGCTGGGGTCCGCCTGGCCACAAATGAGTAAGGACATGCTTCATGGCAAGTGCGGATAATCGATTCAGTTCGGCCCATTCGGCCAACCGATCGGACAACGGAAGAGGATGCTCCAGACTATGGAATTGCGACCAATATAGCTCTTCCCTTACATGCCCCTATACGGCCTTGGAAGTGCTCAACAGCGTCATGGCGCTTCGCCGCTAAGTCCAGATAAGCATCCTCGGAACTCCACAACTTGTCAAACTGATCATACTTCTGATACTTATATTTCCTCTGCAGCGAAAAAGGCCTTCCGGCGGCGACATCCTGACTGACGTAGCTCTTCCTTTGCAGCCCTCATTGCGGAGCGGGCATCCTTAACCCGGCGGTGGCCTTTTTAACTCCTCTTGCTCCGCTTGACGTTCTTTTTCAAGAACCCGCAGCGGTCGGTAGCATTCTTCAACTTCATGGCCATATCGGCCATTTCCTCTTCAACCGGTTGAGCAGCCCGTTTGGCTTTTAGCTCTTCGGCCGCCCTTAAAGCGGCCGCATTACTATTTCTGGCTTGCTCTTCAGCTCGGGCGAGTTCTGCCCGCAGCTCCTCCACAGCAGCGGCACCACCTGCATTAAGCATACAAGTAGTAAGGCACGGGCGTCATGCTACCTTAGCAAGGGTCCGCAGACAAGTCGCATACCTTGTGACTCGTCAAACCGTTTGTTGACCAGCGCGATGTCCGCATCTGCCTCGTCAAGTTGCCGCTTTAGTTCGGCAAATTCATCAGTCCGGCTGGCCACCGGACGCCCCGCCACCTATTCAGAGCGGCGATATGTTATAACTGAGATTATGATCCTCGGCACGCTGTCAAATTTACAGCACACCGAGTCTCAGGGGCTACTATCTATACAGGGCGCATTCTATATGCATAACTGTCAGAAGGTACATCATTTTTGCGTACCTCGAACCCCGTCAGCAATCTTCAGACGGCTTCATGCAATCCGCTCTCGGCGGACGCAATTTTTTCAATCACCGCACCCATTAGCGCACGGTGATCTTCTGAGATGGCCGCTCGCCCCAGCAGATCCTTCAGCTCCTCCGACCGCGACGCCCGGTATGGCGGACCTTCCGGCCCGCGGACCCGGAGAAACCCTCCGTGGCGACACCTCGAAGTGCGTCCGCCTCGCATGAAGGTGCGACAGGTGGAGGCGTTTCGCTCTCCATCATCTCCGGAAGAAGATCCCCCGAAGACGAGCTCTGCTGAGAAGGGCTGAGATCCGAACTACAAGGTACAAGTTCGGTTATCTTCAGAAATAAATACAGGGATGTTCTTTATTCACAGGACCCCTTCTTTTACTTACGACTCGCTGGAGGGCTGATCCCCTTGGGGAAATTGTGCGGCTGGGGTACTTCCCAGCGCCGGACTCTCTGACGAAGAATTCTTTCCCCTCTTTGAGGCCTTGACCTCCGGATCTTCCAAAGCGGTCCTCTTCTCTCCTTGGAGGGTGGGACTTTTGATCTCTCCTTCCTTGAAAGCCTCCTTCATGGAGGCAGTTGCTTCCCTGCTCCCCCCTTCGCCTTCCTCAAAAGGCGCGGCCTTTAACATCTTGGTCAGCATGGGATCCGGCGTGGTCTCTGCGAGGGGAGCCGGACACCTTATCAACTTTGCCTTCGCTATCCACTCCTGTTCAAAAAAAAAAAACAGCTCCTTTAAGGGCAAGTTTATGATATAAGAACGGACAACCTGTCTGGGTACAGGACTACTTACTTGAGCATCTGGGCGATTGCAGCTTAGTCCTGCGTCCTCAGTCAGGTCCAGACACTTCTCTTGTGATCCGAAGAACAGTTTATACATCTCCACGGGCGTCGTACCCATAAAATGTTGGAGAACTCGTGGTCCCTCCGGATTAAATTCCCACATATGGAGGGGGCGACGTTGGCAGGGCAGATGGCGCCGAATCAACATAACCCGCGCCACTACGACCAGATTGATCTCTCTTTCTTTGAGGTCTCGAATACGGCCCTGCAACAGAGGCGCCCTTGGGCGGCCCCAGTCGAGCCCCTTGTTGACCCATGACGCCTTGACCCGGCTGTGGTGGACCTGAGCGGAAGGCGGAGGCACCACCCATTTGGTGCCCACAGGCGGTGATATAGAACCACTCCCGTTGCCACAAACCAAGCTCCTCTTGAAAAGAGCCCTCGCCACGGAGCATCGGCACACTTGCTTATAACCGCCCTCCGCCCTCTGTTTGTTGCCCCTCGATCATCTTCGGTTCCACCTTGAAGGTCTTGAGCCACAGTTCAAAGTGAGGGGTAATACAGAGGAAGGCTTCACATATGACAATGGATGACGAGATATGGAGGATGGACTCAGTTCAAGTCATGGAAATCCAGCCCATAATAAAACATGAGCCCCTTGCGAAGGGATCCGTCGGGAAGCCTAAACCCCGAAGGAAGTGGGACACGAACACCACGCTCTCGCCGGGCTCAGGAGTGGGAATAACCTGCCCTGGAGCAGGCAGCCTATGCGAAATCTCGCCGGTTAAATACCTGGCGTCTCGCAGCTTTAGCACATCTTCTTCTGTAATGGAAGAAGACATCCATCGGCCGAGCTGATCGGAGCCGGACATCATCGAAGGTCCGAAGCGCCTAAGTCTGAAGCATTGGGTGTTAGAACTCGAAGCGCGAGGCGAAATCGATGGAGAGTGTAAAAAAGAAGGGGGCCTTGGTCTCATTATAAAGAGGTTGAATACCAATAGCCCTCCCTATGGTCGACTAGGACTCGCCTTCGATAGAGGAGGCGTGCCAACGGGCACGGTTGGGTTACCCACGTCCGTATTGATGAGAATCCCGGAATAAGGGGGCGCGATCTACGCTTTGATAAGACGTGTCAAGGAAACCGCCTCGCTAAACGTGCTGAGGTGGGACAGTAAAAAACGGTTCGTATAAAGGCCTGGCCATGGTGCGATGTCACGCCACGGAATACGTCAGCAGATCTGTGCAAAAAGTTATTCTCTCTACGGTGGTACGTGGAACTTGTTTTGCAGAGCCGGACACTATCCTTGTGTTCAAAACCTTCTATGAAGTATTCGGAGGAGGAACCCTCCTTGCAATGCCGAAGACAATATGCGCGCCGGACTCGTCGTCATTGAATCCTGGTTCGAGGGCTCTTGAGGGAGTCTGGACTAGGGGTGTCCGGATAGCGAACTATCATCTTCGGCGGACTCCTAGACTATGAAGATACAAGATTGAAGACTTCGTCCCGTGTCCGGATGGGACTTGCCTGTGCGTGGACGGCACGCTTGGCGATAAGGATATGTAGATCTCCTACCATTGTACCCGACTCTGTGTAACCCTAACCCTATTCGGTGTCTATATAAACCGAAGGGTTTTAGTCTGTAGAGACGGAACAACAATCATACCATAGGCTAGCTTCTAGGGTTTAACCTCTACGATCTCGTGGTAGATCTACTCTTGTACTACCCATATCATCAATATTAATCAAGCAGGAGTAGGGTATTACCTCCATCGAGAGGGCCCGAACCTGGGTAAAAACATCGTGTCCCTTGTCTCCTGTTACCATCCGCCTAGACGCACAGTTCGGGACCCCCTACCCGAGATCCGCCGGTTTTGACACCGACAATACTCTTACCTCTCATTTGGATCCCAAGACCCCCACACATCTGGATCACATGTGTCCTCTCATCACTCGGATTGGCCCTTTTGACTGACTGAGAACGACAGGTGAAAATGTGTTTGAAGAGACCCCAGTGTGGTCGACAACCCAGGAAATTCTCGCACATGGACACGAATGCAGCGAGGTACATGATGGTGTTGGGGGAAAAGTGATGAAGTTGTGCTCCAAAGAAGTTCAAAAAGCCTCGAAAGAAAGGATGGGGAGGCAAAGAAAAACCGCGGTCGACATGGGTGGCGATGAGAACACACTCACCCTCCCAAATTCGCGGCTTGGTATCGTCCTCCGGGAGCCGCCCTGATCCGTGGGGAATCAGTCCCCCCTCGACCAAATCATCGATGTCGTCTTGCCGGATCATCGATCGAATCCAATCGCCCTAGATCTAGCCGCACGGCAAGCCAGATCTCGATGAAGATCCGCCCCGGCTGGTCTTCTTCCCCTTCGCCTTAGCCGTCGCCTTCTTCGCGCGCTCCAAGGCTGTCGTCTTCTACTTCCCCATTGCAGCGGATGGAGCTCGAGCAGGGCGGCGGCGCCGAGAGCAGAAGCAGGTGCGGCAAAGAAATGGGAGAGAAAGGGGGAGAACGAGGCGCACTGTGCAGAAAACCCCAGCCGCGATGCCTTATGTAAGGCCTCCTCCCGAGTGGCTGACGTGTCGGCCCAAGCAATCCCGTCTAATCCCGCAGCAGTCACGCGCGCATCACTTGGCGAAAAAGGTGGCGCAGGGATCGAGGCGCCCCTACCTAATCTTCTCTGATTACCACGGCCTCCTCCGCCCCGCGCGCTTCCCGAAAATTCGAATCCCATAACATCCTCGAGCAGCAGAGCAACCTGTTAGACTGAAGATTTTTTTCCATATCAACACTCCAAGCTTTTTAGTAAAAGTTCACTCGACAAACTAAGACTGGATCAAGGCGACTGGAAAAGAAGTTGAAGTCACCATGTTGTTCATTGATCCCAGCAAAACGCTTCCGAATCGTGAAAATTGAGTCGGAAGTATTTCAACTCCTTCTCCACTCGAACCCTGAACCATTCGGGGGCTAATGATGAAGCTATGTACCTAGGGTAGGGTCATAGGCCTGACCTAGACACCCTCCCCTAGGTCGTCACCCTAAAGTCAGAAGCATTCAAGGGATAACATCATCCACTCGACCAGAAGCATTCCACTCGGCAGATTCAATGTCACTCGACCGTAACAGAAGTCACTCGACGGACAGAAGATCTAAAGCCACTCAAGACAAAGAACGGTCGGACATTTACTCTGTAGACTTAATGGTCATTTATGTCACTTTATTATTGGCGTTACCAGAAACGCCCCATCTTTATGTACCTTAAACCCTGTGTAACTGAGGGCGAGAGGGGCCTAGCAAACTCTATATAAGCCACCCCCCTTGACGGTGTCCTGGACTAGGGGGCACTCACCACGTCGTCTCCCGATCAATTGGATTGGGCCGAGGACCCCATGGCCGTATACTCATGGGCTAGTACGGACAGTTGCCGCATACAAGGAAGATTCCACAAGACTTGGCGCTCAAGACAAGGACTCCTCCCCACCGGCGTATTCGGCTAGGACTCTTGTTATCCTAGGCCTCTGGTGCATTATATAAACCGAGGCCAGGCTAGTCGATAGACATATACAACAATCATACCTTAGGCTAGCTTCTAGGGTTTAGCCTCTACGATCTCGTGGTAGATCAACTCTTGTAATACTCATATCATCAAGATCAATCAAGCAGGAAGTAGGGTATTACCTCCATAGAGAGGGCCCGAACCTGGGTAAACATCGTGTCCCCTGTCTCCTGTTACCATCCGCCTTAGATGCACAATTCGGGAAACCCTACCCGACATCCGCCGGTTTTGACACCGACATTGGTGCTTTCATTGAGAGTTCCTCTATTTGTTCGGCAAAAGGTCGATGGCTCGCCTGCAGATCAACTGCGACTTCGGCATCTTCATCACCAGCTCAACTGGTCACCTTGGTTCGACCAAGGGCTGCACCCTACCTTCGATCGTCATGTTCGGATGAGGGCCTTCATCAACATCAACTCCGATCTCTATCAAGATCATGGAGGAATCATCCAGGGAGCCCGGGGGCTCAACGTCAACATTGCCCTCGGGCGGCCGTCTTTATTTTTACGAACAACGGACTTGTGTCCGCCGCCACGGCCTCCTCAAGTGTCGTTTTGATGATTGCTTCAGTGGAATTGTGCGGAATTGAGTCTACAACAACCCTAGAAAATTTCATCGAGTTCCGATGGAGGAATCTCTGGCAATCTCCGGTATACCGGAGCCGCATTGAATCTGGACGAGAATCCGGACGAGTTTAGGGCGTGGTGTCCAGATTCTAGCTCAGACTTCCTTTGGAAGATCCAACCGTTGATCGGCTGCGGAATTCCTATATCTACCACCCCACAAAACTTCAGCTTGATCCGACCGTCCAAATTCCGGGAACCTTCCGATTAGTGCATCACTTTTCGGATCTGTTTTCGCAAAAGCGAATCCGACCCGAGTTAAATCTTTTGTATGAACGAGATTTCGGACATCCTTTTTGAAGGAAGTTCTGTATGGGGTATTGTGTTTTGTTCCCGAACACATCCCACTAACTTTAAAATCTTTTGAACATGATCTTCAATATCATGCTGGTGTCAAACCAGTCCGACAATATTGCTCCATGGCTGCCGACCTGCGCTAGACACGTCGTCACTTTGTTGAGCCGAGCTCAACTTCTTCCGATCATCATCTCAGCAAGCCGAACAAGAGTCCGGCATCGCGAAGGATAAATCATCACCAACATCGCCGCCCCACGGATTACACGGAGCGGGCATACCGGCATCGCCGCACGGTCGCTTCATCAAGCCTGCATCGACCACATCACGACCTGCATCGGCAGGGCCGCACTATTGCTTCTTCAAGATGGTGTCCATCACGCCGACCTACTTCGACATCTCGGGTGGACCGGGGGGCTTCGCCATCTCTTCGTCAACCTACTCCGGACACTTCGGCGTCACTAGCCGACCAGCTCCGTCACGTTAGCTGGACCGAGGGCTTTGCCTCGGCGAGCCAACCTTTGCCAGCATTGCCATGCCGTCGTTTTATCGCCCATCAGGCAATGGGTGTGCGGATCGAGTCCTAATTTTGGGAATCACCTTCCTTCGAATTGGTCTATCAAATGGTGGCGCGTGCGGCGGTCGGCGTGGTGGTTCGATCGGTTTCATTACATAGTCCGTGACGCCGCATCCGGAGCTCGGACCGACCTGTGAATTCAGGCTTTGCCACGCCTTTACTGCATCACGACGACGCCCTGCATCAACATTGACTTCGGCGGCAGGCCATATTTCTTTTATTACTCACTTTGCATAAATTATTTATTATGCAACAATTTTTTTTAATTATCATTATTACTATTATCTCCGGTTTGCACCATTTTTTGTGCATAGGAAAATGATCAGGGTCCTTCAGCGTCACCCTGCCGATCTGCATTGACCGTGCTATGTCACCACTTCGGCGTGTCGAGCTCTCCGCTCCGCCACCTCGGGACCGGCTTCGGGGATGGAACCTTGTCCCGTATCAAGCTCGGACCGCGTCATCAATACCGAACACATTAACCAGCTAAGTCGCTTTCATGCTCAAAGCTTTAATTTCTAACTTGTGTTCGATTCGACCAAGCATTATACTTTTTGGAAAAATGTTGCTTGTAAAAATTTCTTGTCCAAACTTTGTTTGTGACGCATAAATTCAAATACCCAATTCATTTGGGGCTTCCTTCATGAAGCTTTTCCTCTTGCATCTGATTATTCTTGTACAACCGTTCCTTGTTCGTGTATTACGCCACAATATGCACCATATTGACTTAAGCGATTTGCAAGCTGGGTTGCCTCGCTCCTGTGTTTACCCCTACGTTCCCGATTGTTCGGCTAGGGAGTAAAGGGAGCACCTCTGCGATTGTCATGATCGGGTCATCCAAGCTGGACCTCAGACTGGGTGAAGCCGAAAGCTAGCTCTCTTATAGTTTTCAATGATGGTCGGCACACAACGGAACTCATGAGTACAAAACATCTATTGCACAAGTCTCATAATAACAATGAGCACCGAAGAAAGGTATCGGTGGGGGTACTATTTTCTTTGAAGATGCTTCTTACACTTCACGATAATATAGCATAAGTTCCACGGCCGGCGCTTTATGCATTCTGACCTTATGGCCTCATTGCCTAGTTATCGGAAACATCGTCGATATTCTCGACGGATGGAGTACATAACACTTTTAGGTCCTGACGAAGAGGGAGAAAGCCGACGGTCGGTTAAGACGCAGCGTTTAAAGTTTGGTTGAACATAGATATGATATAAGTACTTCGGTACATGCAATCATTCTTTTACCCAAGTCACTTGGGGGCTCTTAAATTTATATGAGCCGTTTTATGATAAGTGTTCTTCTTCTTAGTCGTTGCAAAGTTTTATTATCGTTGCTATTATCTATCACTCCTTTTTTCACGAGCGTGTGGTCACTAGCCGGGGAGCCTAATTTCTCTCTCAAAGTCGCTAGAGTTTAGTTTGCTAAACTGGCCTAATGAGAAGTACTCCGCCCTCGGGATAGGAGGTTGAAGCCGTAGGCTGACCCGCTTGAAGTCTTGAGATAAGATGTATCATGTTAAAGCACGACAGAAGCACTTCTTTTGCTAAGGCCAATTTTTGGATTGGCACCGAACACTTGATCTTGTTGGACGTCAAGTTTTTATTGGCGTTTTTGGTTTTCAAGCTTATGGCACTTTTAAACTATTTATGTGTTTTCAGCACAAGTCTCGATTGCAATGCCGGACACCTTTAGATATTCGCAAAAACATTCTCGGACATTGCTTTATATGCATCGGTTTCGAATTGTGTCTTTGGTCAATAGTTGGATTGCCCGGCTCCTGTGCTTGCCTCCTACGTTTCGCTTTGTTCGGCTGGGTGTGCAAAGGGAGAACCACTGCGATTGTGCTTCCGGCTCAAATGGTTAAGCACCTCAGTGGGGAAAGCCGAAAACTGACTTTCACAATAAGCGTAAACTGGTCAGCAATCCAATGACGGTGTTAAACGACGGGCCACTCATAACAATGGCCGAAGTGTTTACGGCTTGACCTCGACTGTCGCCGAACACTACCGGGGGCTATTAACTGGCCTCCTAAACTAGATCCCCGATATTTTGCTCTTATATTGGAGCTGAGGTTTCATGATCATGCTTAGCATGACAACCCAAAGAAAGGAACCGATAGCGGGACTATTTTCTTTGGAAGAAATTTCTTCTGTTAAACAATAATATAACATATCTCTCTGCGTACCTTTGTTTATAAAACCGTATGGCCAGATTGCCTTGTTTGTTGTAAATCTTTGCCCTCATAAAGGCTTTATAAAGTAGGACAAACACTCCTCGGCTATTGGCCGAGGAGGTGGAAGCCGATGGTCGGTCAACAAAGTTTTGTACAATGCGGATCCGAGCAGTAATGATGTAAAGTACTTGGATACATAGAGTCATTACACATAATTTGTGATTTTACTATGGATATCAATCCTTAATTGGCCACCCGTGCCGCATTAAGGCTCGGGGAACTCTTGGGCTTCGGGCTTATTATTTACAAATATTAAAGGGGCACATCGATCCTCGATCTGGTGTTGCCACCCGACCCGATGTCTCGGGGGCTCTGCATTGCACTGTCCAATGCGAGAAAATTTTATGTGTAATACAGTCTCGAGGAGATTTTGATCCTCAGGTTGGTCGGCCGCACTCAACCTTGAGTCTTGAGGATCGAGCACGCTGCTTTTTGTGTCCCAAAGTATTACGCCGAGCTAGGACTTGATCCTCGGACCGATTTTGCAAATCAACTTTGAGTCTCGTGACTCTGAGGATCAGCGGTCTTATGTCATCCTTCATGTGCATCTCGGGTTTTAGACCGATACCCACCTTGAGGGCTACTGGCTATGTATCTCGGCAGAGAATAAATTGCACCAATCAAAAATATTGACAAAAATCGGCCCACATTTGGGGTGGTGCACCACCTCGGAAGCAGCCCAGCATAAAGCTCGGGCGCTAGTGGCTAGCTCCATAGAGGGCATTTCCAGCATTAAGCTCGGCTAAACTCCTTCAAACTTCGTTGAACCAAGGTGATTTATGACACCTCGGATACAGTCCGGCGTTGGAGCTCGGATACATAGTCCGGCGTTGGAGCTCGGATACATTCCGGCGATAGAGCTGGGAAGCGGTCCGGCGTTGGTGCTCGGCTGCAAAAGATACCTCGAATGCAGTCCGGCGTTGGAGCTCGGACACAAGAGGGGCGCTGCAGCGGGAACAACTTCAAACCCGAGGTGTGGCATAAAAATAACAAGGCATTGATAAAGGTCGGAAACTTAAAGGGGCTCCTCGGATACCCGACGTGTAAACTCGTCGAATGCATTTCGGCGATCCTCAAGATCGAAGATGAGAAGATTTGTTGAACCAGCTTTCAAGACCGACGACCGAAGATGAAGAACAATTCGGAAGAATCAAGGAGCGTCCCTAACTTGAAGACCGGTTCAGGGGGCTACTGACGGTGTCCTGGACTAGGGGGCACTCACCACGTTGTCTCCCGATCAGTTGGATTGGGCCGAGGACCCCCATGGCCGTATACTCATGGGCTAGTCCGGACAGTTGCCGCATACAAGGAAGATTCCACAAGACTTGGCGATCAAGACAAGGACTCCTCCCCACCGGCGTATTCGGCTAGGACTCTTGTTATCCTAGGCCTCTGGTGCATTATGTAAACCGAGGCCAGGCTAGTCGATCGACATATACAACAATCATACCTTAGGCTAGCTTCTAGGGTTTAGCCTCTACGATCTCGTGGTAGATCAACTCTTGTAATACTCATATCATCAAGATCAATCAAGCAGGAAGTAGGGTATTACCTCCATAGAGAGGGCCCGAACCTGGGTAAACATCGTGTCCCCTGTCTCCTGTTACCATCCGCCTTAGACGCATAGTTCGGGACCCCCTACCCGAGATCCGCCGGTTTTGACACCGACACCCCTCCTCAGGGACCAGGGTTCGCACCCCCTGTAACTCCACACACATATAATCCAGTCGACCGCCTCCGGGCACCGAGACGTAGGGCTATTACTTCCACTGTGAAGGGCCTGAACTCGTAAATCTTGTGTGTACAACTTCGCCATAGCTAGGATCTTGCCTCCTCATACCTACCCCCATTCTACTATCAGCCTTAGAACCACGACACATTGTACTAAATGACTAAATATGCAATCCCAGGCTACATAGCAACAAGGAAGAGTGTTACCTTAATGTTTTGATGATGTCTAGATATACATGTAATAAAATCTTATATAATGGGATGGAGGGAGTGTTGTACTACATCATTTTTCAATTGTTGTTTAGCTTCTAAAATTAACCTGGTGCTTTTAGGTACATATATCATTGCTAAAGATCCACACTTCGACCCTTTTTGCGTATGGGGCAATGAGATATTCATGAACCAGCATCAAGTGAGGAAACTTATAAAGGTTGTTACTAAAATGGGTCGAAAGATGTCAATCGAACTATTTGTTTACACTTTATGCAAGACAACAGTGAACTGCAGGATGGTAAGTAAGAACCCTGTAGCCTTATTTTTACTGCCCGTAATGAGTTGTGTTAGATGACAATGTATGAATCTTTTTAATTTTGTAGTGGATCCTGAAGCAGTTTACTCAAGGTTACCTCTCAAACTACATGATTGGCGGCCGGCCATCACAAAGGGTTGGTGTCGGTGTCAAAACCGGCGGATCTCGGGTAGGGGGTCCCGAACTGTGCGTCTAGGCAGATGGTAACAGGAGACAAGGGACACGATGTTTTTACCCAGGTTCGGGCCCTCTCGATGGAGGTAATACCCTACTCGCTTGATTAATATTGATGATATGGGTAGTACAAGAGTAGATCTACCACGAGATCGGAGAGGCTAAACCCTAGAAGCTAGCCTATGGTATGATTGTTGTTAGATCCTCACGGACTAAAACCCTTCGCTTTATATAGACATCGAATAGGGTTAGGGTTACACAGTCGATTACAATGGTAGGAGATCTACATATCCGTATCGCCAAGCTTGCCTTCCACGCCAAGGAAAGTCCTATCCGGACATGGGACGAAGTCTTCAATCTTGTATCTTCATAGTCCAGGAGTCCGGCCAAAGATGATAGTTCAGCTATCCGGACACCCCTAGTCCAGGACTCCCTCAGTAGCCCCTGAACCAGGCTTCAATGACGACGAGTCCGGCGCGCATATTGTCTTCGGCATTGCAAGGCGAGTTCCTCCTCCGAATACTTCATAGAAGGTTTTGAACAAAAGGATAGTGTTCGGCTCTGCAAAACAAGTTCCACATACCACCGTAGAGAGGATAATTTTTTGCCCAGATCTGCTGACGTATTCCGCGGCGTGACATCACACCACGGCCAGGCCTTTATTCGAATCATTTTTTACTGTCCCACCTCAGCGTGTTTAGCGAGGCGGTTTCCTTGGCACGTCTTATCAAAGCGTAGATCGTGCCCCCTTATTCCGGGATTCTCATCAATACGGACGTGGGTAACCCAACCGCGCCATTGATTGCGGCGCTTGGGAGATAAGCGAGTTTTATCAAGCTGGTGGGGGACGCATAGCCTCGTCCGTCCATATAAGGGATAAGGATCCACCCTTTTAACCTCGCCTTCCTCCTCCCTTGCTCATCCATTTCCGCACTCTGAGCTCCAGCGCCCAAGTCCGCACATCCTTCCTCAACCATCTCCAGCCATGTCCGGAGCGGGAGGCAGGTGGATGGTCTCCTCCGTCACGGAGGGCCAAGTAAAAAGACTACGGAAGGCCGGATACTTGTCCGGCGACGTCGCACATCGGCTGCCTGACGAAGGGCAGCTCATCCCCACCCCTGAGCCCCATGAGCGGGTCGTATTTCTTGCCCACTTCCTCCGCGGACTGGGTTTTCCACTTCACCCATTCGTCCGGGGGCTCATGTTCTTATACGGCCTAGACTTCCACGATCTGGCCCGACTTTCATCCTCAACATCTCGGCGTTCATCATCGTGTGCGAGGCTTTCCTCTGCATCCAGCCCCACTTCGGCTTATGGTTGAAGACCTTCAATGTCAAGCCAAAGGTTGTGGGCGGCTGCACGAGTCTTGAGGCGCCATGGTCGGCGGGATCACCAACGTCTTATGGCTCGATGGCTCCTTTGTGGCGACCGTGAAGGGGTGGCAATCGGGTGGTTCTACATCACCGAGCAGCGCGACCCTAAATGGGCGGCGGCCCCAATTTCGATCTGGTATTCCCACGCGGCTCACTTCTTGGAAGGAGGCGGCTGGCGTGGGGTAATTGAAGAGCTGGCGGACTCCAAACCTGCATGCGGACCTTGGTGAACAAGAATCTCAGGCTCGTCAATGTGGTCGAGGTTATGCTCATCCGCCGGATCCTCCCATGCCAACAACGGGCCTTCAAATTGTGGGAGTTCGATCCGCACTGACATCCAACACTGAAGAGGCTCTTCGACACTACGTACGAAGATGCCTGGAAGGTGCTGTTCAAGGGCGCCGAGGCTCCCTCATCCGCTACAGAAGATCACGGATTTAGCTCGCAGCGTCAAGCTACCGAGGTAGCTATTTTGCCCTTCACGGGAATCTTTCTTTTCATAGTTTGACTCTATGCGGGATCGAAACTCCCTTGCCTTTGACAGGACTGGCGGAGCACATCCGGGCAGGTTAACTGTCCGGCTCCTTTGCCAGAAGACCCAGTAGACGCCCGCTTGGCGGGGCTGCTGGCTCCGGCGCCTTACGTGGTGCCGGAGAAGAAGGCCAAGAAGAAGGCCACGGGGACTCGAAGGAGTGCCCAGCGCCAGGTGTTGTCAGACTCATTGTCCGACTACTCGGATGCGGACTCCTCCCGTGAAAATGAGGAGGATGAAACAGAAGCCTCTCCCCCAGCGGGGTGAGAGAAGAAAAGAAAGGCCGCCCCAGCTGGGGAGGCCGAAGGGTTCAAGAAGGGAAGAACCCTTCCTCCGGACGTCTCCACCAACGCCAACGACGGCGAGGAGGAGTGGCCCTCGAGGGCCAAGCCCCTAGCGAGATCGTAAGTGTCCGGATACCCATGGCTTTTTTCATTGCATAGTGTTCTCTAATGACGAACAATCATGCAGTCCGCCCAAGGGCAGGCTCGCCGCCGTCGGCGGGTCCCTGGTCGTCGGAAGTGGAGAGTACTTCACTTCGGCCGCCTCCTCACCTCCTGCCGACGACGCCTTGAGGTGGGGCCCCAAGGGGGCCTGGTCAAGAGGAGGTGGCGCAGGAGGCGCCATAAGGCAGCCTCCCGGACTCGGCCTTGAGGGGAGCGAGACCCCCGGGGCTCTAAGCCCGACCCTTGTCCGGACTCCATACCGAACCTTGGTGGTTCGAAGTCAAAGCGGCCCCTTCAGAGGGAAGGGTAAGACACGATTTCCTCCGTCTCAACCGGAGGCACGAGATAGCTTCGAGGCGCTTAACAGCGCCTCCATCGAGGAGCGCACCGCACTATTATGAGTGTGGTGATCCGAGAAAGTTCGATCCGCCAAGAGCGTGGCTGACCGAAGCCTGCAACGTGACCTTCTAACAGGCTTTGAGGTAAGTTTTCAATATATGTAAGAAGATTACCGCATAGGCGGTAGCCCACGATGCTTAGTTCGGTGTTTGGAAAGAAAAGCGGACTGAGGATCTAAAAGATATCTGTGAGGAGTCTAACATAATTATTTCAATATGGGAATGCAGGCTGCCTGCTGACCTCTGCCCATGATATTGCGGAGGTCAATGCATTGAAGGAGAGCCTCGGCGGTCCGAGAACGAGGCTCGGCCAAGCCAAGAAGCAGCTCGAGGACAAGGACGGTAAGTAATACCTTATGGAATTTAAAAAGCGTGGTTGCAAAGATAACAGGAATAACATGGAGTGCTGCAGGGGCCCGCGAGCGAGGTGGCGACCACGAAGGAGGCGGTGTCATGACAGCTCATGACCATGGAGCGCACCAGCGAGAGAAGAGGCGCGGCTGGCGGAGAATACGGCAAGAGCTCCAGGCTCGTGGAAAAACCACGAGGTTTGGAGCGTGACTCGAAGAGTCGAGAGTCGAGCTTGCCTCGGCTCTTGAGAGTGCCAAAGCTGCTAAGGCCGAGGCCCAAAAAGCCCTCAAGAGATTGAGGCAATAACGAAGATCGCGGCGGGTACGGCAGTCTTTACGCAGAGCAAGAATGTAAAAGTCAATTATCTAGTACTTACCCGAATCCGGAGCTCTCCAGGAGCGTTCGCAGATCTGCCGCGGAGTGTCTCCGATGCCGCCGCTTTCTACCGAGCCGAAGAAGGGAGCTCGACAGAAAAGGTGTTTTGGTCTCAGTATGCTAAGGCCGAACATCCGGTGCCCTTGAGAGACCAACTGAAGCAATTGGTCGAGCTCCACAAGGTCGCCAAACAGGCCATGAGGGGCCTTATAGCTCGGCTGTGGCCAAATGAGGCCATGCACAGGAGCTACCGGGCTAGTCTGCGGCGGTGGTGGATGCATGTCCATGGATCGAAGTCATCAAGCGCTCCGTCTGTATTGAAGGTGCCCGTGGGGCCTTGCCCATGCCAAGGTGCCTTTGGGGCAAGCCGGACGCGGAGAAGCTGGTGACAGACGGGCAGCGCCGGGCAAAAGAACATCGCATAGCGGGAGAAGTATTATGAGGCGTCTGAAGGGTGCCCGTCTTATGGCGGGTGAATGCTCAGAAGATGTAATATTTGAGTAGACTACATTTGTTATCTTGTATGCTGAAAACTTTTTCATATGCGCTAAGCAACGCTTTTGAATTTAAAATATTACCTTACATGCGGCCGTTTATCAAATTTGAGAGATCTTGAGTCGTTGGCTTCAGCCCCCATGCCATGAGTCTTTGGGGTGTTGGGATAAACTTAGGCGCTCTTGTTCCCATTCTTGGGTCCTTCGAGGGAGGCGCTCAACGCAACGAACCAGGCAACCGGACTATAATGCTTGAACACTCTCACTTAGCCATAGAATTCCATAATTTTAAATTTCAGCGAAGCCCCTAGTATTCGGAAGACCGAGTTCGGGGCGCTATCCACGCATTGGCCGGACAATGCCGGTTCATCGCTCTAAGCGTCATAAGTCTTTAGGGACTCGAAGAAACCTCTCGAACAGCGACCGACTCTCGCCTTATCATGACGGTCAGTTTTAGCTTTCTCCACTGAGGTGCTCAACCCAGCTCAACCGGGGCACAATCGCGGTGGTTCTCCGGCTACCTTAGCCGATATAGCGGAACGTAAGGTACCAAAACATGGGAGCCGGGCAAACCCAACTATTGACCCAAGACATGATTCGGAGCCGATGCATATAATGCTATAAGTTCCGGGTGCCGCACTTGTGAAAGTGTTCGGACTTGTCACACCATGTTTTTGGGGTACATAAGCCCCTGGTGTATTGGCGTACCAAATTATGCGGTTGCGTAATGTCATAAATGAACATATATAATGGGAAAGAATGCAATAATAGGCAAGAGCTATATATTGGTTATTCAAAAGAAACTGCAAATAAAAGCGAGCGATACAAATTGTGCGATGAGCAAGGTGCACGGGACTTTGGCATGTCCCCTTCGAGGGGTAAGTTTGCGGTGTGGTATGTAAAAGCGAATTATACGCTTCGTAATAGAGACCACACGGACACTCGGCGCAGTTTACGCTTCCACGGCTGTTGCGTCGTGTATTCGGGCGCGAATGCCGGACAGGGCTTCGGAGAACAGAGTCCTGAAAGTAAAAGGAAGAAAAGAAAAAAAGGAATGACACAAACGGGAGCCCTAGTGCGGTCTAGGCGCGTGCAGGCGCCGTGGTCGTGGCCCGTCCCCTATGCCCATGGTGCTTGAGGCGCAATTACGTGCGGCGTAATCGGCCTCGCGAGTTCACGAGGGCTGGGGTTGGGGCTGCATTACTACGCTTGTTCAGAACGTGCCAGGCGGTCTTGCTGTAGGTTACTCCGTGCGCGCTTGACAGTGTCCGATTGTTTATTGGTCGGACTGGAGAATTGCCTTAAGACGTTGTTCTGCACTTCTGCTGCAAGGGCGGCCGTATGCTCCTCCGTTCGGAGGGAGCGTTCGGTGTTTCCATTGACTGTGATTACGCCTCAAGGGCCTGGCATCTTGAGTTTGAGGTACGCGTAGTGCGGCACCGCATTGAATTTTGCGAATGCGGTTCGTCCGAGCAAAGTCGCGTGATAGCCGCTGAGCGGGACTATGTCGAAGATTAACTCCTCGCTCCGGAAATTATCCGGGGATCCGAAGACCACTTCAAGTGTAACGGAGCCTATGCAGTTGGCCTCTACACCTGGAATGACGCCTTTAAAGGTCGTCTTTGTGGGTTTGATCCTTGACGGGTCTATGCCCATTTTGTGCACTGTATCCTGATAAATCAGGTTCAGGCTGTTGCCGACGTCCATCAGGACTCTGGTGAGGTGAAATAAGTCAACAATTTGGGTCAAGAACGAATGCGGCGAAACCGCCGTGACGGATGCTAGTGGGGTGGTCCCTTCGATCGAAGGTGATCGGGCAAGAAGACCATGGGTTGAACTTCGGGGCGACTGGCTCCATCGCGTATACGTTCCTTAGTGCGCGCTTTCGCTCCCTTTTGGGTATGTGGGTTGCGTATATCATGTTCACCGTCCGCACTTGTGTGGGAAAAGCCCTTCATCCTCTATTTTTGGTGACCAAGGCTCTTCCTCGTCGTCATCGCTATGCAGCCCCTTGTCGTTGTTTTCGGCGCTAAGCTTGCCTGCTTGCTTGAACACCCAACAATCCCTGTTGGTGTGGTTGGCTAGTTTTCGGGGTGCCATGTATCCGCACAACCGATCGAGTATTCAGTCCAAGTTGACGGGCCACAGGTATTTCTTTTGAATGGCTTCTTCCGTGACGGGTTTAGAGCCTCTGAATCCGTCATTCTTGTCGTATCTTCACATTATCACCGTTAATCTGGCGTTTATGCTTGTTGCGACCACGACCTGCCATTGTTGTCCTTGGTATCACGAACTACCAGGTGTTTGGCCAAGTTGTTGCTTCGAGCTAGCCCATTGTCTTCTCCCGCATAAGCGGGTCATGAGTGTGGTGAGGGCTGCCATGGATTTCGGCTTTTCTGTCCTAGGTGCCGGGCTAGCCACTCATCGCGGATGTCGTGTTTGAAGGGTGCTAAGCGCCTCTGCATCCGGACGGTCGACGATCTGATTTTTCTTTGTTAGGAACCGCGTCGAATTATGCGGCCGATTCTTACGGCTGCTGAATTATATGGCTAAGGTCATCGGCGTCTGGTGGTCGCACATATGTTCCCTGGAAGTTATCAAGGAATGCGGCTTCCAGGTCCTCCCAACATCCGATTGACTCTGCTGGCAAGCTGTTGAGCCAATGCCGAGCTGGTCCTTTAAGCTTGAGTGGGAGGTATTTGATG
Organism: Aegilops bicornis; assembly: GCA_021605145.1. Taxonomy (NCBI): domain Eukaryota; kingdom Viridiplantae; phylum Streptophyta; class Magnoliopsida; order Poales; family Poaceae; genus Aegilops; species Aegilops bicornis. The sequence goes on along the minus strand of CM038669.1, from coordinate 497,038,707 downwards.
GCATGTAGATCATCACCGCGGGCCATGTGGATATGGAGGAGATAGTCCTCGATCCAGACCGCAGGATCTGTGGTACCATCGTATGATTCGATGTTTACGGGTTTGAAGCCCTCAGGGATTTGATGATCCATTACTTCATCTGTGAAGCATAGTGGGTGTGTGGCGCCTCTGTATTGGGCTATATCACGACGTAGCTCATATGAGCTTTGTCAACTGTGTTCGGCCCGGCCGGGTTTGTTGTATCTGGCGTGACGGTAATCATCCCGAGTCGTTGGGCGACCACGCGATCTGTAGATCGATCTTGTATGCTTTGCCTTATCCTCCAATATATCTTGCAAGTCCGGCGCGTTTTCCCGTGCCTTGGTACTTTTTGAGCAGCGTCGGGGCGTGGCTTGAGCGGAGGGCCGAGAGGCTTCTCTGTCGCAGCCACGGGGTGGCCGGTCTTCCATGTCGTGCGCTGGTGACGTGGGTGCTTCCTCCTCTGATCAAGGCAACGACCTGCGTTTGGGGTAGCTTTTGGATGGGCGTTCGAGTTAATACTCTTCGGCTGCAATGACTTCAGTCCATCTGTCATCTAGCAGGTCTTGGTCAGCTCTAAGCTGTTGCTACTTTTTCTTGAGGCTGCTTGCCGTGGCCATGAGCCTGCATTTAAAACGCTCTTGTTCGACGGGGTCCTCTGGCACGACGAATTCGTCGTCGTTGAGGCTTGCCTCGTCTTCGGAGGGGGGCGCATAATTATCGTCCTCTACCTCTCTTTCTGCCGCACTATGTGCGGACTTGCTTCTCCCTCCTCCTGCACTGAGTCCTGCTTTGGAGGGGTCATCTTGACCTTGTCCGGGGTATTATTGTCTCCCGTGCGGAATCGCCGTTTTCTTGTGGCGGGATTTAGAGCGGCGCCCGACGTCGGCGCTTGGTTTGTTTCTTGGAGGGTCATCCTCCGCCGTTCCATCGCCATTCCCATCTTTTGGGATGTCCACCATGTATATGTCATATGACGAGGTGGCCTTCGATTGGCAACGTGGTACGGCTCTTGATAAATCTCCAGCACCGTCGTCCATACCGTCGATGTCTTCGGAGTCGAAGTCGAGCATGTCGGTTAAATCATCGACAGTGGCTACAAAGTGGGTGGTGGGTGGGCGTCGAATTTTTCGTCGTCTGAATCCCAACCTTCCTGACCATAGTTCGGCCAGGGCTCCGCTGACAAAGAGAGAGACTTTAATGAGTTCAGGATATCGCCAAAGGGCGAGTGCTGAAAGATGTCCGTGGCAGTGAACTCCATAACTGGCGCCCAGTCGGATTCGACTGGTAGAGGCGCGGGAGGTTCGGAGTCCAGAAAGGAGTCCGGCACCTAAGAGTCATGAGCTTCGTAAAGGACAGGGATGATTTTCGGCTCAATCGCCGTGGAGATTTCAGCCCCCAAGGCGGTGTCCAACTAACCGTCCTCGATCGGCGAAACCGGCTCCGGATTAAGGGTCGGAGCGGATACTGGTGCGGCCTCCAGGGCACTGTTCGGTGGCAGAGCTAGATCATACCCATCGAGATAGTGCGGCGCGCTCGGCTGTGGTTCGAATCCGTCGAAGATCAAATCTCCACGGACATCGGCCATATAGTTCAGGCTTCGAAATCTGACCTGATGGCCAGGGGCGTAGCTTTCAATCTGCTCCAGATGGCCTAGCGAATTGGCCCGCAGCGCAAAGCCGCCGAATACGATGATCTGTCCGGGAGAAAAGTCTCACCCTGGACTGCGTCGTTCTTGATGATTGAAGGAGCCATCGGGCCTATAGGTGACGCATACGGAGGAACTCTCAATGAAAGCACCAATGTCGGTGTCAAAAATGGCGGATCTCGGGTAGGGGTCCCAGGCTGTGCGTCTAGGCGGATGGTAACGAGGAGACAAGGGACACGATGGTTTTACCCAGGTTCGGGCCTCTCGATGGAGGTAATACCCTACTCCTGCTTGATTAATATTGATGATATGGGTAGTACAAGAGTAGATCTACCACGAGATCGAGAGGCTAAACCCTAGAAGCTAGCCTATGGTATGATTGTTGTTAGATCCTCTGAGACTAAAACCCTTCGGTTTATATAGACACCGAATAGGGTTAGGGTTACACAGAGTCGGTTACAATGGTAGGAAATCTACATATTCGTATCGCCAAGCTTGCCTTCCACGCAAAGGAAAGTCCTATTCGGACACGGGACGAAGTCTTCAATCTTGTATCTTCATAGTCTAGGAGTCCGGCCAAAGATGATAGTTCGGCTATCTGGACACCCCCTAGTCCAGGACTCCCTCAGTTGGACTAGAGTCCCGCATGCCTTCTGCATCCAAGAGAGCACAATATGGCCATTCCGCTTCACCTTTTCAGCAACCGGAATGTCCGCCGCCTCTTTCTTTACTATCTACAATAGTACAAGTATATAACCCTGGTTCATCATTCTTTATTTGGTTCTTATGTAATTCTTAAAATATGTACCTGTGAATCGAATAATGCATTGATTGCTTGAACCTGATGGATATGAATAAAGCTATAGCCTACTTTCAAGTTTAAATTAGGTACAGTTTTAAATAGCAGCAACTAAATTAGGCTGAAATTACGGTGTGCAGGTCATTACGGCGCACACGGTTAATAAAGCATAGCGTGTGCGATATACATCATAATCTGACACGGTTCACGGAGAGGAAACATGTGTAACAATGCACACAGTTGTCGTTTGCAAAGCGTGTGTGATGTCAGACACTATCACATACGGTGCGGGAAAACTAAATGTGTGTGATTGTCTACCTATCGTAGACGGTTTATAATCATGAACTATTTGTGATGTGTCAAGCATCGTAAAACTCCGTGCCTAGAATCTGCCTGGAAAGCTCCCGTGCCTGGAATCTGCCTGGTTTTAGGTAAATCCACAAAACTCCGACTGCGATGGCAATGCGAGCACAAATGAGTAGCAAGGATGAAGCCTTTGGGATATTCGAGATATCGGAAACGGTTATATAGGGAGAACTGTATGCATCAAAGCTCCCTATCCCCGACGGTTTCTGGGTCGTCTGGGAAGGACCCTCCTATCGGCGTCACTCACTAGGCGACGGTTCCAAATGCTGTCGCGGAAAGGGGTTAAGACCCGTTTGTATAGCGCCAACGCATACCAGTGACTCAGGGTTGCTTTGCTACCTCCTTTTCCCCTATACCCGGTTGCCGCGATCAGATGGTGGAGCCTAGAAGCCGGCTACCCCCGTCGACTACTACTACCCCAAGGGTGCCTACTACTACGTGGAGACTGCCGGTGACCAGGAGTAGTTAGGAGGTCCCAGGCAGGAGGCCTTGCCTCTTCGATCGATGCTACTTTTGTGCTAGCCTTCTGTCGGTGTACAAAAAGAGGGGTACACTTTTTGTACCCCTATAACTGTGCAGGCGATGCGAGCCACGGACACCACCGCCTTTGGGCAAGGCAAGGGAGGTGAGCCAAGGTAAGGCCGAAGCTCGAAAGAAGCAGAACGATGCCAAGACCAAGACCACAAAGAGCAAAGGGGGCGAAGCGGACTCCCCCGGCAAGATCCTTGCCGGAGGCGGTTTTAGCAAACCCGGCAAGACCCTTGCCGTGGCAGCTCACCCCACACCTACGAAGCGAATCACCCTTGAGTCCACTGCCCCCATGGGGCAAGGATTCGGGAAACATCCCCGTGGTGGCATGCAGATCTTTGTGAATACATTCAAGATCAGATACACACTATAGAAGATGATGACCCTTGGTGGGATCCCAGCCAAGAAGGACCACAAGGCCCCTAGGAAGAGCCTTGCCGGGGATGACAGCAGGCGCAATGGCAAGACCCTTGCCGGCGCCCGGCAAGAAGACTCCTTAGGAGCTACTGGCGAGGCCCTTGCCAAGGACACCCGTAGGGCCACCATCAGGCCCACGCCAATCAAACCTCCACCACCGTTCGCATGCAGCTGCCGACCCAACCAGTTGGGCAGACACCTGCGTGGCGGAAAGCGGATCTTCGTGGAGACCCACCGCTGCGCCACCTCAGCTGGCTTCCTTCCTACATGGCACCACGGGCACCGCTGGCCAGAGCGCGTGTCGACACGAAAGGGAGCGGCGACGGACGAGACTGGGCTCTCCCCCGTCCCCGATAAAGCAAGGACACCTAAGCAAGACGCATTAAATGCGCCTTGTCATGTAATGCGAGGGATAAACTCGTATCACTGTACCCTTTCCACCTCCTGTGTGCCACTGTGGCAACCCCTTTCCCTATAAAAGGAGGCCCGAGGCGACCAGGAGGAGGATTCGGCTTTTTGGAGCTCCTCACGCCCCATAGCTATCTCAAGAACACAGATAAACAAGCCACCAAAGTAGGAGTAGGGTTTTACGCATCCTCGCGGCCCGAACCTGGATAAATAAACCGTGTGCTATCTGTTTGATCCACTCTTCTCACGACCCCGCGCCCCGCAACGGTAGTAGGAATTCTTGTGATCCCATAGGTGTCGTCCCCGCACCGACATCTTTGGCGCGCCGGGTAGGGGTCGTGACAGAAAGCCAGAAGACGACGATCACGAAGAGGACGACGAATCCGGCGACCAAGAGTTTCAGAAAGCTACAGAGGCCATAAAGGCCGACGGCGCGCGCTGCATACTTCTCACCGCCGGCTTAAACATGGGGCGCGAGAGATTACAGCGGCAGAGCCGTCGGTTGATGCCCAAAGGCCGCTGAAGTGGTCCAGCACACCTATCATTTTTTACATCGAGGACCACCCTGATCGCACTACTGCGGTCGGGTGCTTGCCATTGTTGGTTTCACCAACAATATGCAACCTCAAGGTGACGAAGATGCTAGTCGATGGTGGGGCCGGTCTGAACTTGATCTCGCCTACCGTGGTCGAGAAACTGCAGATTCCTGATGGAGACCTCGAAGAAACGGGCACTTTTCAGGGGGTCAACCCGGGAAGAAGCCAACCCAAGGGAAAGATCACGTTGCCCGTGACTGTTGGAAGCGACCTGAACTTCAAGACGGAGGGGATCGTGTTTGATGTTGCCAAGATCCCCTTGCCCTACAACGGGATCCTTGGCCGCCCAGCGCTGGCCATGTTCATGGCGGCGTTACACTATGCCTACAACACCCTGAAGATGCCAGGACCTGTGACGATCATCACCATCCCCTCCGACAAGAAAGATGCGCTGATTTGCGCTGACCAACTATACCAGCAAGCGATTTGCAGCTTCCACCGCTAGGGCACTTGCTCCTGCCGCTGGGACCCCGGGAAGGAAGAAGAAGAAGAAGACCGGTGAGACCTCGGACACCCACTCCGGCAAGCGCACCTCTTCGGAGTGTAGCACTGCCGTCGAGGACGTGCCAGAGAGCTCCACCGGCGGAAACAAGAAGCCCAGGGCCACACCTCGGGGAACCAAGAAGGTTTATGTCAATGAGGACGGCACGGGAGGAGCTTTTACCATAAGCTCCACCCTCGACGACAAATAGGAAGACGCGCTCATCACCTTCCTGTGGGCGAATGTTGATGTGTTTGCATGGCAAGCTTCCGACATCCGCGGTGTTCCCAGGGAGGTGATTGAGCACCACCTTGCTGTCTGCCCTCATGCGCGACCCGTCAAGCAGAAGGTTAGAAAGCAAGCTTTGGAACGACAAGAGTTCATCACGGAAGATTTCCGGAAACTGGAAGCAGCGGGTTTGGTAAGAGGAGTGCTCCATCCAACGTGGTTGGCCAATCCGGTCGTGGTGCGCAAAGCAAATGGGAAGTGGAGACTGTGCATTGATTACACAGATATCAATAAGGCTTGCCCTAAAGACCCCTTCCCGTTGCGGCCAAGATCGACCAGATTGTTGACTCCACGGCTGGGTGTGAACTGCTGTCATTCCTCGACGCCTACTCCGGCTACCACCAGATCTTCATGACAAGAGAAGACGAAGAGAAAACAACATTCATCACCCAATGTGGTACGTATTGTTTCATGCAGATGCCTTTCGGGTTGAAGAGTGCTGGTTCGACGTTTGCAAGGGTGGTCCAGATTGGTTTTGAACCCCAGCTCCATAGAAATATGGAGGCTTATATGGATGACATAGTGGTCAAAACCAAGGACAGGGCAACCCTCATACCAGATATGCAAGAAACATTTGCAAACCTGCGCAAGATCAATCTCAAGCTGAACCCTGAGAAGTGCATCTTTGGCGTCCCGTCCAGCAAGCTTCTCGGGTTCTTGGTGTCACAGTGTGGGATAGAGGCCAATCCGGACAAAATCAAAGCTATAGAGCAGATTGAAGCACCCAAGCGAATCAAGGATGTGCGTCGGCTTGCTGGTTGCGTCGCCGCCATGGGCAGGTTCATTTCCACGTTTGCCGAGCGCGCCCTTCCCTTTTTCAAGATCCTGAGAAAGGCGGGCCCGATGGAGTGGACGCCAGAAGCCGAAGCAGCATTGCAAGGTTTGAAGAAGTACGTCTCCTCCGTGCCAATACTAGTTGCGCCTAGGCCACAGGAGCCGTTGCTGCTATACCTGGCGGCAACAGACCAGGTGGTCAGCGCCACACTGGTGGCGCAGAGAGAGGTTGACGACGAGGAGATGGCAGCGGCAGAGCCTAACACCACCAATGCAGAGACGACACAGCCAGTTGAAGTGCCGCCGAAGAAGAAAATGATGCAGCACCCGGTCTACTTTGTTAGTTCCCTCCTGCAGGGGGCTAGATCAAGGTACTCCGGCATGCAGAAACTGCTCTTCGGCCTTCTTATGGCCTCGAGGAAGCTGCGTCACTACTTCGAGCGCCGCGACATCACTGTCGTCACTCGCTTCCCACTGCAACGGATATTGCACAACCCGGATGCAACGGGAAGAATTGTGGAATGGGCACTGGAGCTGTCCAGCTTTGGCCTCAAGTTTGAAAGTACTTCGATTATTCAGAGCCGAGTCCTAGCGGAGTTCATTGTAGAATGAACCGCAACGCCTGATGAAGAAGCCCAAGAGACTGCTCTCCCCGGCAAGGAGGCAAGTTGTGATTGGACCATGTACTTTGATGAAGCTTTCTCCTTACAAGGCGCCGGGGCTGGCGTACTTCTTGTCGCGCCCACCGGAGAGCACCTCAAGTACGTGATCCAGATGCACTTCCCCAGGGAGGTGTCAACCAACAATACGGCAAAGTACGAAGGGCTGCTTGCTAGTCTTAGGATCGCGGCGGACCTCGGAATCAAGAAACTCATTGTCACGGGGGACTCGCAGCTTGTCATCAAGCAAGTCAACAAGGATTACCAGAGCCCGTTGATGATGGCCTACGACGAAGAAGTGAGAAAGCAGGAAGAGCTTTTCGACGGTATAGCTGGTGAACACGTTCCCTCGAAAGCGGAGAACGATATCACCGATTACTGTCAAAACGCGCTGCCCTCAAGCTACCTGTGGAACCAGGTACCTTTTGTGCTTCAAATTTAACTCAGCCATCCGTTGATCCATCAACGAGCAGAATAAGAGGAGGAAATCAGGGCCCGGCAAGTACTTTCCCCGCCGAAGCTCCCGGAGCCACCGGCAAGGATGTTGCCGGGATCTCGAGCCCGCCACGGACGACGGCCCGGCGGTGCGTCAAGCTCTTGCCGTCGAGACAGCCGCTCCTATAGCGGAGGAAATGCCTTTAGTCCTCGCCGCCGAGCCCCAGGCTCCGGCGTGGGCACAACATACCGTCTGATTCCTCCAAACAGGGGAACTTCCTGAGGAGCAGGAAGAAGCGGAAAAAGTAGCCCGTCGCTCTACCATGTACCAGTTCGTCGATGACGTCCTGTACAGAAAGAGGCCGAACGGTGTGAAATTGAAGTGTATCCCTCAAGAGGAAGGACTGGAGCTGTTGGCGGAGATACACGGAGGCATATGTGGATCCCACATTGGGTCAAGGGCCCTTGCCGGCAAGGCATTCCGGCAAGGCTTCTTCTGGTCCACCGCCCTCCAGGATGCGACGGCACTAGTCACCAGGTGTGAAGCGTGTCAGTTCTATTCAAAGAAGCTTCATCAGCCAGCTCAAGCCCTTCAAACCATTCCTCTCTTCTGGCCCTTCTCGGTCTGGGGGCTCGACATACTGGGCCCCTTCCCCCGCGCTGTCGGGGGCTTTGAGTACTTGTACGTTGCAATCGACAAGTTCACAAAGTGGCCGGAGGTGGAGGCAGTGAGGAAGGTCACAACTCAGTCAGCCGTCAAGTTCTTCAAGGAACTAGTGTGCCGTTTTGGTGTACCCAACAGGGTTATCACCGACAACGGCACACAGTTCACAAGCCGCACCTTCATGCAATATACCCAAGACCTCGGCAGCAAAGTCTGTTTCGCTTCCGTTGCTCACCCGCAAAGAAATGGTCAAGCTGAGAGGGCAAATGCTGAAGTAGTGCGAGGCTTAAGGACCAAGACCTTTGACAAGTTGCACAAGAGTGGAAGGCGCTGGATTGATGAGTTGCCGGCGGTTCTTTGGTCGATCAGCACGACGCCAAATTGAGCCACCGGCCAACCACCTTTTGCCCTGGTATACGGGGCAGAAGCAGTTCTCCCCACTGAACTCATATACGGGTCACCTCGAGTGCTCGCTTATGACGAGCTTGAGCAAGAGCAACTGCGGCAACATGACGCAATGCTCCTTGAGGAAGATCGCCATCGGGCGGCTGTGAGAGCAGCATGCTACCAAAGAAGCCTTGCGCCGCTACCATAGCCGCAAGGTTCATGCCCGAAGCCTTGAGGAAGGCGACCTTGTCCTTCGGCGCGTTCAATCGGCCAAGAATTCCAACAAGTTGACGCCAAAGATGGAAGGCCCTTATCGGGTAATACGAGTCACCAGGCCCATCACAGTCCGCCTGGAGACCGAAGATGCCGTTCCAGTGAGTAACTCCTGGAACATTGAGCATCTTTGCAAGTTTTACCCGTGAGGCGCGGCTTGCCGGCCCCCCCGAAAAGCCACCTTTTGTACAAGCATTGCCGATGATGCATGTAACCATTTGTACAAAGCCAGGCGCAGACCCTGAGCATAGATAAATGAAGCGCTGGCGCCCTAAGTTATAGCATGCATGCTAGGTCGAGTCACGTCCTTGGTTAGGGTTGATAGTGCTTAGCGGCGACTAACCCCTAGCTTAGAGGTCGAGTGTGCATCCCTTTGCCGTTCTTTTGTCTTCTTTGGTTCGCAGGGCTCACAGATATCCTTGCCGAATCACTTGAGGACGAAAAAGAAAAGAGGGACAGGCTGGCATCTAGACCCCGGCGAGCCAGTATTGCCGGGGGCTGCAAGTGCAAAGATTCACCCACGGCAAACCAGAGTTGCCGGGGCTACAACTTTCAGATAAGTTCTTCATCCCTTATCATGCATTCCCTTATGGACTGAGGTATGTGAAACCTCGTTTTTCCCAAAGCTACCGTGCTCCCCTAAAACTCTAGGCCCTAGGGCTCGTTCCTGGTGCCAGGTTTGGTCATAGTCGTGGCAGCAAAAGGATGAAACGAGGAGCCTGAACCCACCTCATCCCTGCCTCCGCCGAAAGCGTGAGAAAGGTCGAGCAAAGTGGGAAGACGGCAGGGCCTGTTGTCGGGCAAGGAAATGTTTATCTTAAGGATATCAAGGATTTACTCCTTGTCGTGGATTCTACCCACAAACAAATGGCCCGGCAAGCATCCCTTTTTCATTAAAAACATTCCACTCAGGTACAGCCCATGGGGAATGAAAAACATGAATGATGGGATTACAAGTTTTAAATTCAGTCAAGGCCCGAAGGCTTACAAACTAAAAAAAGATAAGGTGCCCGTAACCCCTCTCTTGTCCCTCTCCTTAGGAGGCAGGTCAATGAGGCGAAAAGGGCAAAAGGGGCGCCTAGGAGAGCTACGAGTGGCAGGAGACACCAAGAGAACATCTCGGTGGTCGTCCGAAGGCTGGATGGTGATGGCGACGCCGGAAGCAGAGCTCGAAGACGAGGCGGCAGGACGTCAGCACGCGTCGAAGGCGTCGATGCCCACGTACTCTGACTAGACGGCCTTGCCGCCCGCCCTCTTCCTCTTCCGCAGCCTCCCCAATGCCAGCCGCCCAAGGAGACGACCCCGATAAGTTCAGGAAGCCGGCGACATGGATGATGGGATCGCCGGTGCCGCATGGAGCGGTGCCCGACACCTAGTCGGACCCGTCATCCTGCTGCCTGCTACCCTCTGCGTCGCTGCCGCTGTCTTCCTCGCCACTCCCGCCTGAGGAGGAGTCTTCGCTATCAGAAGAGCTCTCCACGCAGCACCTTGCCCGAGTCCCGAAGCATCCGAAGACCTTGACGGAGAGGAGGCCGCCCTCCATCAGCTTGAAATGGAGAGTGAGCCCCGCCGTCAAGCGGTGGATATGAGCAAACGTCTTCCACCCTCGACCAAGATACATCACTTGAGGGGCTGGAAATCAACGCGAACTCGCGTACCGCTGATCCAACAGCCCCTCATGTGCAACCGCAATGACTCCTGCGGATCCAGCTCCATCTCTCTCGCGAATGGAGTCGGGAGACGAAGGCGACGGCGAGGCGGCCGGCGCAGCCTGACGAAGAACTCGCAGGGGTCATCCCCAACATTGCCCTCCATGGGGGGAGGAACTACTGGCGGAGGCGAGACCGACGCGCCGCCCCGTTCTCCTCTTCCCTGAGCGCCTCGGCCTCGCCCACGGCCTCGCCTGCGGCCTCATCCCCTCCCCCTTCCCCTCGCGGCTGGCTCTGCCATCGCAGGTGAAGGAGAAGGAAGGATGCATTGTCGAGCGGCGACCCTTTCCGCCACCGTTGAAGGGCCAGGATTCCCTCTCTCCATGGCGGATGGAGGGGGGAGCAGAAGCTGAAGAAAGGAGAAGATGGAAGATTGCGGGACACCGTCCCCCCCCCCTCCCCGCTCTTTATAAAGGAATGGGGTGGGGGCTCGGCCGCCCCGCTCAGCCAATCAAGACACAGAAGGCGCAGGGAACTGGGACCAACCCGCTGCCCCGGCCCGCGACGGCCCGGTTTCCCGCCTCCACCGTTCGCCACCCCTAGCGCATGAGAACCACGTGGCAGGCATGCGGGACCGAGGTGACGGGTGGGGCGACCTCTCCCCACCCCGTGATCGTGGGAGTGGACGCTTGAAGACCATGCCCGCCCGTTCGAGAATGGGTCGCGCCTCCACGCCTCCCTCCGTTTATGGGGAAGGCGCGAACCGCCCCCTTTTACTACGACGTGACGCATGCGCGCAGAGCTCGGCCCCACGCATGCCGCCCATGTCACGCACGCCTCCCCACGCCGAGCCACGCGCGGGAGGCATGGGAAGCGCAGCGCGTGAAGAGACTTACCGCGGTAACAACTACCCCGCCTGCCCATGCACCGTTTTTGGGCCTAGCTCAACGACGCGATTGCGCTTACGTGTGGCCCAGGCCCGGGGGCTCCTGTCGGTGTACAAAAAGAGGGGTACACTTTTCGTACCCCTATAACTGTGCACGGGCAGTCTGTGCCACGGACATCACCGCACTGGGCAAGGCAAGGGAGGTGAGCCAAGGTAAGGCCGAAGCTCGAAAGAAGCAGAACGACGCCAAGACCAAGACCACAAAGAGCAAAGGGCGAAAGGACTTCCCGGCAAGATCCTTGCCGGGGGCGGTTTTAGCAAACCCGACAAGACCCTTGCCTTGGCAGCTCGCCCCACACCTACGGAGCGAATCACCCTTGAGTCCACTGCCCCCATGGGGCAAGGATTCGGGAAACATCCCTATGGTGGCATGCAGATCTTTGTGAAGACATTCAAGATCAGATACACACTATAGAAGATGATGACCCTTGGCAGGATCCCAGCCAAGAAGGACCACAAGGCCCCCGGCAAGAGCCTTGCTGGGGATGACAGCACGCGTCACGGCAAGACCCTTGCCGGCGCCCCGGCAAGACCCTTGCCGGGGCTACGGCGAGGCCCTTGCCAAGGACACCCGTAGGGCCACCATCAGGCCCACGCCAATCAAACCTCCACCACCGCTCGCATGCAGCTGCCGACCCAACCAGTTGGGCAGGCACCTGCGTGGCGGAAAGCGGATCTTCATGGAGACCCACCGCTGCGCCACCTCACCTGCACCTTGCCTACATGGCACCACGGGCACCGCTGGCCAGGGCGCGTGTCGACATGAAAGGGAGCGGCGACGGACGAGACTGGGCTCTCCCCCGTCCATGATAAAGCAAGGACACCTAAGCAAGACGCATTAAATGCGCCTTGTCATGTAATGCGAGGGATAAACTCGTATCACTGTACCCTTTCCACCTCCTGTGTGCCACTGTGGCAACCCCTTTCCCTATAAAAGGAGGCCCCAGGCGACCAGGAGGAGGATTCGGCTTTTCGGAGCTCCTCACGCCCCATAGCTAGCTCAAGAACACAGATAAACAAGCCACCAAAGCAAGAGTAGGGTTTTACGCATCCTCGCGGCTCGAACCTGGATAAAGAAACCATGTCCTATCTGTTTGATCCGCTCTTCTCACGACCCCGCGCCCCGCAACCGTATTAGGGATTCTTGTGATCCCATAGCTGTCGTCCCCGCACCGACACCTTCTTAAGGCAAAACATGTTCAACTTATGTTTGTACTCAGATATTGTTGCTTACGCTGACTCATTTGTACTCGAGCTTATGTATTCCAGCCCTCGAGACTCCGGGCTTGTAATATGAAGCTTGTATGACTTCTATTTGTGTTTAGAGTCGTGTTGTGATATCTTCCTGTAAGTCCCTGATCTTGATCATACACGTTTGTGTGTATGATTTGTGTACGATTGAATAGGGGGTGTCACAAGTTGGTATCAGAGCCGACTACCTGTAGGAACCCCCTTTCCAACTCCTTGGACGAAGTTGAGTCTAGTCTTTGAAAAACTGTTTTACTAACATGGCTGTGTGGTTTACGGGCCACGTTGCCAATTGAGTTGTGTCGGTGTCAAAACCGGCGGATCTCGGGTAGGGGGTCCCGAACTGTGCGTCTAGGTGGATGGTAACAGGAGATAAGGGACACGATGTTTTTACCCAGGTTCGGGCCCTCTCGATGGAGGTAATACCCTACTCCTGCTTGATTAATATTGATGATATGGGTAGTACAAGAGTAGATCTACCACGAGATCAGAGAGGCTAAACCCTAGAAGCTAGCCTATGGTATGATTGTTGTTCGTCCCCACGGACTAAAACCCTTCGGTTTATATAGACACCGAATAGGGTTAGGGTTACGCAGAGTCGGTTACAATGGTAGGAAATCTACATATCCGTATCGCCAAGCTTGCCTTCCACGCCAAGGAAAGTCATATCCGGACACGGGACGAAGTCTTCAATCTTGTATCCTCATAGTCTAGGAGTCCGGCCAAAGATGATAGTTCGGCTATCCGGACACCCCTACCCAGACTCCTCAGTAGCCCCTGAACCAGGCTTCAATGACGACGAGTCCGGCACGCATATTGTCTTCGGCATTCCAAGGCGGGTTCCTCCTCTGAATACTTCATTGAAGGTTTTGAACACAAGGATAGTGTCCGGCTCTGCAAAAAAAGTTCCGCATACCACCGTAGAGAGAATAATTTTTTGCACAGATCTGCTGACGTATTCCGCGGCGTGACATCACACCACGGCCAGGCCTTTATTCGAATCGTTTTTTACTGTCCCACCTCAGCGCGTTTAGCGAGGCGGTTTCCTTGGCACATCTTATCGAGGCGTAGATCGTGCCCCCTTATTCCGGGATTCTCATCAATACGGACGTGGGTAACCCAACCGCGCCATTGATTGCGGCGCTTGGGAGATAAGCGAGTTTTATCAGGATGGTGGGGGACGCATAGCCTCGTCCGTCCATATAAGGGGATAAGGATCCACCCTTTTCACCTACGCCTTCCTCCTCCCTTGCTCAGCCATTTCACAAGACTCGAGAGCTCCAGGCGCCCAAGTCCGCGACATCCTTCCTCAACCATCTCCAGCCATGTCCGGAGCGGGAGGCAGGTGGATGGTCTCCTCCGCACGGAGGGCCGAGTAAAAGATTGCGGAAGGCGGATACTTGTCCGGCGACGTCGCGACATCGGCTGCCCGGACGAAGGGCAGCTCATCCCTACCCCGAGCCCCATGAGCGGTCGTATTTCTTGCCCACTTCCTCCGCGGACTGGGTTTTCCACTTCACCCATTCGTCCGGGGTCTCATTTTCTACTACGGCCTAGACTTCAACGATCTGGCCCAATTTCATCCTCAACATCTCGGCGTTCATCATCGTGTGCGAGGCTTTCCTCTGCATCCAGCCCCACTTCGGCTTATGGTTGAAGACCTTCAATGTCAAGCCAAAGGTTGTGGGCGGCTGCCAGGCGGAGTGCGGAGGCGCCATGGTCGGCAGGATCGCCAACGTCTTATGGCTCGATGGCTCCTTTGTGGAGACCGTGAAGGGGTGGCAATCGGGGTGGTTCTACATCACCGAGCCGCGCGACCCTAAATGGGCGGCGGCCCTGAATTTCGGTCTGGTATTCCCACGCGGCTCACTTCTTGGAAGGAGACTGGCCTGGCGTGGGGTAATTCGGAAGAGCTGACCAGACTCCAAACCTGCATGCGGACCTTGGTGAACAAGAATCTCAGGCTCGTCAATGTGGTCCAGGTTATGCTCATCCGCCGGATCCTCCCTTGCCAACAACGGGCCTTCAAATTGTGGGAGTTCGATCCGCACAAAGATCCAACCTGAAGAGGCTCTTCGACACTACGCACGAAGATGCCCGGAAGGTGCTGTTCATACGCCGAGGCTCCCTCATCCGCTCTGTAAGATCGCGGATTCAGCTCGCGGCGTCAAGCTACCGAGGTAAGCTATTTTTCCCTTCACGGGAATCTTGCTTTTCATAGTTTGACTCTATGCGGGATCTAAACTCCCTTGCCTTTGACAGGACTGGTGGAGCACATCCGAGCAGGTTAACTATCCGGCTCCTTTGCCAGAAGACCCGTAGACGCCCGCTTGGCGGGGCTGCTGCCTCCGGCGCCTTACGTGGTGCCGGAGAAGAAGGCCAAGAAGAAGGCCACGGGGACTCGAAGGAGTGCCCGGCGCCAGGTGTTGTTGTCGGACTCATCGTCCGACGACTCGAGGCGGACTCCTCCGTGAAAACGAGGAGGAGGAATAGAAGCCTCTCCCCAGCAGGGGGAGAGAAGAAAGAAAGGCCGCCCACCGGGAGGCCAGAGGGTTCAAGAACGGCAGAACCCTTCCTCCGGACGTCTCCACCAACGCCAACGACGGCGAGGAGGAGTGGCCCTCAAGGGCCAAGCCCCTAGCGAGATCGTAAGTGTCCGGATACCCATGGCTTTTTTTCATTGCATAGTGTTCTCTAATGCCGAACAATCATGCAGCCCGCCCAAGGACGAGCTCGCCGCTTCGTCGAGCGGGTCCCTGAATTCGTCGGAAGTGGAGAGTACTTCACTTCCGGCCGCCTCCTCACCTCACGCTGCTGACGACGCCGAGGTGGGGCCCCAAGGGGGGCCTGGTCAAGAGGAGGTGGCGCAGGAGGCGCCGCAAGGCAGCCTCCCGGACTCCAGGCGCGAGGGGAGCGAGACCCCCAGGGGCTCTAAGCCCGACCCTTGTCCGGACTCCATACCGGAACCTTCAGCGGTTCCGAAGTCCGGCAAGCGGCCCCTTCGTAGGAAGGGTAAGACGCCGGTGTCCTCCGTCCAACCGGAGGCACCGGATAGCTTACTGGAGGCGCTTAACAGCGCCTCCATCGAGGAGGAGCACCGCACTGTTATGAGTGTGGTGATCCAGAAAGTTCAGTCCGCCAAGAGCGGGCTGACTGAAGCCTGCAACGGCCTTCTAACAGGCTTTGAGGTAAGTTTTCAATATATGTAAGAAGATTACCGCATAGACGGTAGCCCCTGATGCTTAGTTCGGTGTTCGGAAAGAAAAGCCGGACTGAGGACCTAAAAAGATATACGCAGGAGTCTAACATTATTATGTCAATATGGGAATGCAGGCGACCCTGCTGACCTCTGCCACACTGACTGCGGAGGTCAATGCATTGAAGGAGAGCCTCGAGCGGTCCGAGAACGAGCTCGGCCAAGCCAATAAGCAGCTCGAGGACAAGGAAGGTAAGTAATACCTTATGGAATTTAAAAAACGTGGTTGCAAAAGATAATAGGAATAACATGGGTACTGCAGGGGCCATGAGCGAGGTGGCGACCCTGAAGGAGGCAGTGTCTCATGGCCGAAACAAAGCTGCCATGAGCGCACTGAGCGAGAGAAGGGGAGGCGCAGCTGGCGGAGGCACGGCAAGAGCTCTGTGCTCGTGGAAAAACACGAGGGTTTGGAGCGTGACTCGAAGACCCAAGAGTCCGAGCTTGCCTCGGCTCTTGAGAGTGCCAAAGCTGCTAAGGCAGAGGCCCAAAAAGCCCTCCAGGAGATTGAGGCAATAAAGAATATCGCAGCGGGTAAGGCATTCTTTATGTAGAGCAAGAATGTAAAAGTCAATTATCTAGTACCTTCCCGAATCCGGAGCTCTCCAGGAGCGTTCGCAGATCTGCCGCAGAGTGTCTCCGATGCCGCCGCTTTCTACCGAGTCGAAGAAGGGAGCTCGACGAAAAAGGTGTTTTGGTCTCAGTATGCTGAGGCCGAACACCCAGTGCCCTTGAGCGACCAACTGAAGCAATTGGTTGAGCTCCGTATGTATTGTAGGTGCCCGTAGGGCCCTTGCCCGTGCCAAGGTGCACTGGGGCAAGCTGGACGCGGAGAAGCTGGTGACGGACAGGCCGCGGCCGGGCAAAGAACATCGCAAGCAGGAGAAGTATTATGAGGGCGTCCTGAAGGGTGCCCGTCTTGTAGCGGGTGAATGCTCCGAAGATGTAATATTTGAGTAGACTCGCATTTGTTATCTTGTATGCTGAAAACTTTTTCATATGCGCTAAGCAAGGCTTTTGAATTTAAAATATTACCTTCTGTGCGGCCGTTTATCAAATTTGAGAGATGTAGAGTCGTTGGCTTCAGCCCCCATGCCATGAGTGCTGGGGTGTTAGGGATAAACATGAGCGCACATGTTGCCATTCTTGGGTCCGTCGAGGGAGGCGCGCAACGCCACGAACTGTGCAACCGGACTATAATGCTTGAACACTCTCACTTAGCCATAGAATTCCATAATTTTAAATTTCAGCGAAGCCCCTAGTATTCGGAAGACCGAGTTCGGGGCGCTATCCACGCATTGGCCGGACAATGCCGGTTCATCGCTCTAAGCGACATAAGTCTTTAGGGACTCGAAGAAACCTCTCGAACAGCGACCGACTCTCGCCTTATCATGACGGTCAGTTTTAGCTTTCTCCACTGAGGTGCTCAACCCAGCTCAACCGGGGCACAATCGCAGTGGTTCTCCCAGCGCTACCTTAGCCGATATAACGGAACGTAAGGTACCAAAACATGGGAGCCGGGCAAAACCAACTATTGACCCAAGACATGATTCGGAGCCGATGCATATAATGCTATAAGTTCTGGGTGCCGCACTTGTGAAAGTGTTCGGACTTGTCACACCATGTTTTGGGGTACATAAGCCCCTGGTGTATTGGCCGTACCAAATTGTACGGTTGCGCAATGTCATAAATGAACATATATAATGGGAAAGAATGCAATAATAGGCAAGAGCTATATATTGGTTATTCAAAAGAAACTACAAATAAAAGCAGAACGATACAAATTGTGCGATAAGCAAGGTACGGGACTTTTGACATGTCCCCCTTCCAGGGTCGATTTATGGTGTGGTATGTAAAACAGGTATACCGCTTCGTAATAGAGACCACCTGGACACTCGACGCAGTTTTCGCTTCCTGGCTGTTGCATTGTGTATTCGGAGCGAATGCCGGACAGGGCTTCTGGAGAACAGAGTCCTTAAAGTAAAAGGAAGAAAAAAAAAGGAATGACACAAACGGGAGCCCCTAGTGCGGTCTAGCCGCATTCTGGGCGTGCCGTGGTCGTGGCCCGTCCCCTATGCCCATGATGCTTCAGAGCGCAATTACGTGTGTGTAGTACTGGCTTCGCGAGTTCACGAGGGCTGGGGTTGGGGCTGCATTACTATGCTTGTTCGGAACGTGCCAGGCGGTCTTGCTGTAGGTTACTCCGGGCGCGCTTGACAGTGTCCGATTGTTTATTGGCCGGACTGGAGAATTGCCTTAAGAGGCAGTTCTGCACTTCTTCCGTAAGGGCGGCCGTATGCTCCTCCGTTTGGAGGGAGCGTTCGGTGTTTCCATTGACCGTGATTACGCCTCGAGGGCCTGGCATCTTGAGTTTGAGGTACGCGTAGTGCGGCACCGTATTGAATTTTGCGAATGCGGTTTGTCCGAGCAGTGCGTGATAGCCGCTGCGGAACGGGACTATGTCGAAGATTAACTCCTCACTCCGGAAGTTATCCGGGGATCCGAAGACCACTTCAAGTGTAACGGAGCCTGTGCAATTGGCCTCTACACCTGGAATGACGCCTTTAAAGGTCGTCTTTGTGGGTTTGATCCTTGACGGGTCTATGCCCATTTTGCACATTGTATCCTGATAAATCAGGTTCAGGCTGCTGCCGCCGTCCATCAGGACTCTGGTGAGGTGAAATCCGTCAACAATTTGGGTCAAGAACCAATGCGGCGAAACCGCCGTGATGGATGCTAGTGGGGTGGTCCCTTCGATCGAAGGTGATCGGGCAGGAAGACCATGGGTTGAACTTCGGGGCGACTGGCTCCATCGCGTATACGTCCCTTAGTGCGCGCTTCCACTCACTTTTGGGTATGTGGGTTGCGTATATCATGTTCACCATCCGTACTTGTGTGGGAAAGCCCTTCTGTCCTCTATTGTTCGACGGCCGGGGCTCTTCCTCGTCATCGCTATGCAGCCCCTTGTCGTTGTTTTCGGCACTTAGCTTGCCTGCTTGCTTGAACACCCAACAATCCCTGTTGGTTTGGTTGGCTGGTTTTCCGGGGGTGCCACGTATCTGGCACAAGCGATCGAGTATTCGGTCCACGTTGGACGGGCCCTGGGTATTTCTTTTGAATGGCTTCTTCCGCTGACTGGGTTTAGAGCCTATGAATCCGGCATTTACTGTCGTATCTTCAGCATTATCACCGTTAATGCGGCGTTTATGCTTGTTGCGACGCGACCTGCCATTGCTGTCCTTGGTATCCGAACTACCAGGGTGTTTGGCCAAGTTGTTGCTTCGAGCTACCCAGATGTCCTCTCCCGCGAAAAAGCGGGTCATGAGTGTGGTGAGGGCTGCCATGGATTTCGGCTTTTCCTGTCCTAGGTGCCGGGCTAGCCACTCGTCGCAGATGTTGTGTTTGAAGGCTGCTAGCGCCTCTGCATCCGGACAGTCGACAATCTGATTTTTCTTTGTTAGGAACCGCGTCCAGAATTGTCTGGCCCATTCTTAAGCTCTTGACTTATATGGTCGACGTCATCGGCGTGCGGTGGTCGCACATATGTGCCTGGAAGTTATCAAGGAATGCGGCTTCCGTGTCCTCCCAACAACCGATTGACTCTGCTGGCAAGCTGTTGAGCCAATGCCGAGCTGGTCCTTTAAGCTTGAGTGGGAGGTATTTGATGGCATGTAGATCATCACCGCGGGCCATGTGGATATGGAGGAGATAGTCCTCGATCCAGACTGCAGGATCTGTGGTACCATCGTATGATTCGATGTTTACGGGTTTGAAGCCCTCGTGGATTTGATGATCCATTACTTCATCCGTGAAGCATAGTGGGTGTGCGGCGCCTTCAGTATTGGGCTATATCACGGCGTAGCTCATATGAGCTTTGTCTCATCGTGTTCGCCCGACCGGTTTGCTGTATCCGGCGTGGACGGTAATCATCCCGAGTCGCTACGCCCACGCGACCGTAGGATCGATCTTGTATGCTTTGCCTTATCCTCCAATATATCTCGCAAGTCCGTGCGTTTTCGTGCCTTGGTACTTTTTGAGCAGCGTCGGGCGTGGCTTGAGCGGAGGGCCGAGAGGCTTTCTCTATCGCGCCACGGGTGGCCGGTCTGCCATGTCGCGGCGCTGGTGACGTGAGTGCTTCCTCCTCACGATCGAGGCAACGGCCTGCGTTTGGGGTAGCTTTTGAGGGGCGTTCGAGTTCATACTCTTCGGCTGCAAGGACTTCAGTCCATCTGTCAGCTAGCAGGTCTTGGTCAGCTCTAAGCTGTTGCTGCTTTTTCTTGAGGCTGCTTGCCGTGGCCATGAGCCTGTGTTTAAAACGCTCTTGTTCGACGGGGTCCTCTGGCATGATGAATTCGTCATCGTCAAGTCTTGCCACGTCTTCGGAGGGGGGCGCATAATTATCGTCCTCTACCTCTCTTTCTGTCGCACTGTCGTGTGGACTTGCTTCTCCCTCCTCCTGTGCTGAGTCCTGCTGGAGGGGGTCATCTTCGGCACTGTCCGGGGTATTATTGTCTCCCGTGCCGGAATCGCCGTTTTTACTATGGCGGGATTTAGTGCGCGCGCCACCGACGCCGGCGCTTGGTTTGTTTCTTGGAGGGTCATCCTCCGCTGCTCCATCGCCATTCCCATCGTTTGGGATGTCCACCATGTATATGTCATATGACGAGGTGGCCTTCCAGTGCCCCGTGGGCGCTGGCTGTTGATCGTCTCCGGCACCGTCGTCCATACCGTGGATGTCTTCGGAGTCGAAGTCGAGCATGTCGGTTAAAATCATCGAAAGTGGCTACAAAGTGGGTGGTGGGTGGGCGTTGAATTTCTTCGTCGTCCGAATCCCAACCTTCCTGACCATAGTTCGGCCAGGGCTCCCCTGACAAAGAGAGAGACTTTAATGAGTTCAGGATATCGCCAAAGGGCGAAAAGCTGAAAGATGTCCGTGTGGCGGTGAACTCCATAATCGGCGCCCATCGGATTCGACCGGTAGAGGCGCTGGAGGTTCGGAGTCCGAAAGGAGTCCGCACTGGAGTCACGAGCCAGATAGACAGGGATGGTGTTCGCTCAATCGCCATGGAGATTTCAGCCCTCGAGGCTGGTGTCCAACCAACCGCCCTCGATCGCTAAACCGACTCGGATTAAGGGTCGGAGCGGATATCACGCGCCTCTGTGGCAATCGCTCGGTGGCGAGCTAGCTCGTACTCCATCGAGATAGTGCGGCGCGGCCGGTGGCTCGAATCCGTCGAAGATCGAATCTCCGCAGACATCGGCCGTATAGTTCAGGCTTCCAAATCTGACCTGATGGCCAATGGCGTAGCTTTCAATCTGCTCCAGATGGCCTAGCGAATTGGCCCGCAGCGCAAAGCCGCCGAATACGAAGATCTGTCCGGGGAGAAAAGTCTCACCCTGGACTGCGTCGTTGCTGATGATTGAAGAAGCCATCAGGCCTATAGGTGACGACACAGAGGAACTCTCAATGAAAGCACAATGTCGGTGTCAAAACCGGCGGATCTCGGGTAGGGGGTCCCGAACTGTGCGTCTAGGCGGATGGTAACAGGAGACAAGGGACACGATGTTTTTACCCAGGTTCGGGCCCTCTAGATGGAGGTAATACCCTACTCTGCTTGATTAATATTGATGATATGGGTAGTACAAGAGTAGATCTACCACGAGATCGAGAGGCTAAACCCTAGAAGCTAGCCTATGGTATGATTGTTGTTAGATCCCCACGGACTAAAACCCTTCGGTTTATATAGACACCGAATAGGGTTAGGGTTACGTAGTCGGTTACAATGGTAGGAAATCTACATATCCGTATCGCCAAGCTTGCCTTCCACGCCAAGGAAAGTCCTATCCGGACATGGGACAAAGTCTTCAATCTTGTATCTTCATAGTCTAGGAGTCCGGCAAAAGATGATAGTTCGGCTATCCGGACACCCCCTAGTCTAGGACTCCCTCAAGTGGCATTAGGATCTTTTATTCCTCGTCTATACTCTGGGACACTGATATCTCTTCTATTCGGGTTAAATGGATTTGCTAACTCCAACATTAGGATCTCGTAATCACATTCACCCACAGAGCTGGATTATCTGCAATTATTCCTCTGAATTGTAGTATCAATAATACTCACATCGTCAGTTGACATCCTTGATCTTCCTTGTTTCAGATGTGTCCCGCAACGAAGATCATCCGCCAAACCATGGCGGTCAGCACGCGTGTGTTCCTGGCCATTCTGGTTGACCTCTCGACCTTGCTGGGATATTTATCCTCAGTACACTGTGTACGAGATCTACCGCGAGTTCAACCAGGAGATGTGCCATGCTAAGGTCGATATCTGTGATCGGCAGAACAACTCCACCCACGAGTTGCATACCTTTGAGGGTGTCGGTGTGACCGTCGAGATGGCAGCACATGAGGTTTCCTATGTTGCCATCACTAGCCTCTGTAGAGACAGTACAAAAAAAGACACACCCGTGACATTTTGGGCCGAACGATTTTTTTGTTGTCATGCTGATGACACTTGTATGACGATAATTGCGACAAAAGCACGTATCGTCATAGAAAAGCGCATAATTACGACGATATCTAAGACAATGATCTTGAATATAGGCATCATGTCCGTGACAAGTAGACCAAAACGATTCTGCACCTACTACTATTACTCCACACATCAACCGACTCCTGCCTGCATCTAGAGTATTAAGTTCATAAGAACAGAGCAACGCTTTAAGTAAGATGACATGATGTAGAGAGATAAACTCAAGCAATGTGATATAAACCCCATCTTTTTATCCTTGATGGCAACAATACAATACGTGCCTCGCTACCCCTTCTGTCACTGGGTGAGGACACCGCAAGATTGAACCCAAAACTAAGCACCTCTCCCATTGCAAGAAAAAACAATCTAGTTGGCCAAACCAAACTGATAGTTTGAAGAGAAATACAAAGATATCTTAATCATGCATAAAAGAGTTCAGAGAAGACACAAATAATATTAATAGATAACCTCATCATAAATCCACAATTCACCGGATCTCAACAAACGGACCGCAAAAGAGTATTACATCGAATAAATCTCCAAGAACATCGAGGAGAACATTGTATTGAAGATCAAAGAGAGAGAACAAGTCATCTAGCTACTAGCTATGGACCCGTAGGTCTGTGGTAAACTACTCACGCATCATCGGAAGGGCAGTAACGTTAATGTAGAGGCACTCCGCGATCGAATCCCCCTCCGGCAGCTCACCGGAAAAGGCCCCAAGATGCGATCTCACGAGAACAGAGGCTGCGGCGGCGGAAAAGTATTTTTGTGGATGCTTTTGATGTTTGGGGAATATTTGAGAATATATAGAGGTGGAATTATGATTGGAGGACTCTCGAGGGGCCCACAAGCCCTCAGGACACCCCCTGGGCGTGCCCTAGAGGCTTGTGGCCACCTCGGGACTCTTCTGGCCCTCTCTCCATGTCACGTAGGTGTCTTCTGGTCCAAGAAAAACCATCGTAAAGTTTTATTCTGTTTGGACTCCGTTCGATATTCCTTTTCTGTAAAACTCAAAAACAAGGAAAACACAGAAACTGGCACTAGGGTCTAGGTTAATAGGTTAGTCCCAAAAATAATATAAAATAGCATATTAATGCATATAAAACATCCAAAACAGATAATATAATAGCATGGAACAATCGACGTATCATAGTGCGGGGCGTCCACAGCACGCTACTACTATGCAGGATAGTAGTAGTGCGCCCCACCCGCCCTACTGCTGAACATTAGTTGTACCGTCGTATAGTAGTGAGTGTTATATCCATGGCTCACGCTCATGTAGTGCGTGAGAGTTGAAAAAGCTTAAGAACATCAAAAGTATGAACCAATTACTTGGCTTGTCATCGTGGTTGTGCATGATAAATACTTTGTGTTATGAAGATAGAGCATGACAAGATTATATGACTTTGTAGGGATAACTTTCTTTAGCCATGATAATTTTAGAAGACATGATTGCTTCATTAGTAGTCTTGAAGTTTTATTGTTTTTATGTCAATATTAAAATTTTGTTTTGAATCTTATGGATCTGAATATTCATGCCACAATAAGAAAGATTACATGATAAACATGTTTAGTAGCATTCCACATCAAAAAATTCGTTTTTATCATTTACCTCCTCGAGGACGAGCAGGAATTAAGCTTGGGATCCTTGATACGTCTCCAACATATCTATAATTTTTTATTGTTCCATGCTATTATATTATCCATCTTGGATGTTTCAATATGAATTATTATGCTATTTTGTATCTTTTTCTGGGACTAACCTATTAACCTAGTGCCTAGTGCCAGTTGTTGTTTTTTCCTTGTTTTGCCTTTTACAGATAATCAATACCAAATGGAGTCCAAATAGAAAAAAAAATTGACAATTTTTCTTGGGCTAGAAGAAATCAAGGAAGCTTCGGGAGGTGGCCAGAAGGTCCACTGGTGAGCCACAAGCTCACCAGGGGCGCCCTATGAGCTTGTGGGGCCCGCGTAGATCCTCTAACCCTAATCTCAGCTTCATAAATACCCAAAGATTCCCTTTATACTAGAGGGCGCATGATGACCCACAAGTATTGGGGATCTATCGTAGTCCTTTCGATAAGTAAGAGTGTCGAACCCAACGAGGAGCAGAAGGAAATGATAAGCAGTTTTCAGTAAGGTATTCTCTGCAAGCACTAAAATTATCGGTAACAGATAGTTTTGTGATCAGGTAATTCGTAACGGATAACAACTAACAAAAGTAAATAAGGTGCAACAAGGTGGCCCAATCATTTTTGTATCAAAGGACAAGCCCGGACAAACTCTTATATAAAGGAAATTGCTCCCGAGGACACATGAGGATTTTTGTTAAGCTAGTTTTCATCATGCTCATATGATTCGCGTTCGTTACTTTGATAATTTGATATGTGGGTGGACCGGTGCTTGGGTACTGCCCTTCCTTGGACAAGAATCCCACTTATGATTAACCACTCTCGCAAGCATTCGCAACTATGAAAGAAGAATTAAGGTAAACCTAACCATAGCATGAAACATATGGATCCAAATCAACCCCTTACGAAGCAAAACACAAACTAGGGTTTAAGCTTCTGTCACTCTAGCAACCCATCATCTACTTATTACTCCCCAATGCCTTCCCCTAGGCCCAAATAATGGTGAAGTGTCATGTAGTCGACGTTCACATAACACCCCTAGAGGAAAGCCAACATACATCTCATCAAAAATCAAGCGAATACCAAATTCACAAGACTACTTATAACAAGACTTCTCCCATGTCCTAAGGAACAAACGTAACTACTCACAAATCATATTCATGTTCATAATCAGAGGGGTATTAATATGCATAAAGGATCTGAACATATAATCTTCCACCGAATAAACCAACTAGCATCAACTACAAGGAGTAATCAACACTACTAGCAACCCACAGGTACCAATCTGAGGTTTTGAGACAATGATAGTATACAAGAGATGAACTAGGGTTTGAGAGGAGATGGTGCTGGTGAAGATGTTGATGGATATTGAACCCCTCCTGATGAGAGGATCGACGGTGATGACGATGGTGACGATTTCCCCCTCCCGGAGGGATGTTTCCCCGGCAGAACAGCTCCGCTGGAGCCCTAGATTGGTTCCGCCAAGGTTCCGCCTTGAGACAGCAGCGCTTTGTCCTGAAAGCTTCCTTCTTATTTTTTCCAGGGCAAAAGACACCTTATATCAGAAGATAGGCATCAGGGGGCTTCCAGGTGGCCCACGAGGCAGGGGGCGCGTCCCCCACCCTCGTGGCCAGGGTGTGGGCCCCCTTCTGTTGATTCTTTCGCCAGTATTTTGTATTAATTCTGAAAAGTGCCTCCGTGAAGTTTCAGGACTTTTGGAGTTGCGCAGAATAGATTTCTAATATTTGATCCTTTTCCAGCCCAGAATTCCAGCTGCCGGCATTCTCCCTCTTCATGTAAACCTAGTAAAATAAGAGAGAAAAGGCATAAGTATTGTGACATAATGTGTAATAACAGCCCATAATGCAATAAATATCGATATAAAAGTGTGATGCAAAATGGACGTATCAACTCCCCCAAGCGTAGACCTCGCTTGTCCTCAAGTGGAAGCCGATATCGGAAAATATGTCCAGATGTTTAGAGATAGAGGTGTCGATAAAATAAAATACGGACATGAGGGCATCAATAATCATTCTTAGAACAACAACACATATATTGTCATATGATTTCTTATGCTAAAGTAACAACCTATTCACAATGTAAAGTATGAATTAGAAACTTCATTGAAAACTAACAAACTATGATCTTAATCATTGAAGAAATTGCAATTTATCATAACATCGGTAAGAGTTAATATAAGAGCTTTTCAGCAAGTCCACATACTCAACTATCATTTAGTCTTCCACAATTGCTAACACTCACGCAATACTTATGGGTATCAAGTTTTAATCGGACACAGAGAAAAATAGGGGCTTATAGTTTTGCCTCTCAACCTTTTACCTCAAGGGTAGTGCCAACAATAATGCTTTATGAAAACCCACATCCAATTGGATATATATATAAGGATCTTTCCAACACATAGTGCTTGCCAAAGGATAAAGTGTAAAAA
Source organism: Aegilops bicornis (assembly GCA_021605145.1). NCBI lineage: Eukaryota > Viridiplantae > Streptophyta > Magnoliopsida > Poales > Poaceae > Aegilops > Aegilops bicornis. Next base: position 497,012,258 of record CM038669.1, on the reverse strand, counting down.
GGAAAGGTGAAGATCACCATGACTCTTATATAAGCTATAAGACAAAAATAAAAGATAGGCCGTTCGTAGAGGGAAGCAGAGGTTGTCATGTGCTTTTAGGGTTGGATGCACAAAATCTTAATGCATAAGAATGTCACTTTATATTGGCACTTGTGATAGAAACCTTTATTATGCAGTTCGTCACTTTTATTTCTTCCACATCACAAGATCGTATAAAGCTTATTTTCTCCATACTAATAAATCATACATATTTAGGGAGCAATTTTTATTGCTTGCAACAATGAAAACTTACTTGAAGGTTCTTACTCAATCCATAGGTAGGTATGGTAGACTCTCATGGCAAAACTGGGTTCAAGGATATTTGGAAGCACAAGTAGTGTCTCTACTTGGTGCAAAGTATTTGGCTAGCATGAGGGGGAAAGGCAAGCTCAACATGTTGGATGATCCATGACAATATACTTTATTTCGGATATAAGAAAACATAACCCATTACGTTGTCTTCCTTGTCCAACATCAACTTTTTAGCATGTCATATTTTAATGAGTGCTCACAATCATAAAAGATGTCCAAGATATATATTTATATGTGAAAACCTCTCTTTCTTTATTACTTCCTATTAATTTCAACGATGACCAAAACTATGTTTGTCAACTCTCAACAACTTTTATTCATCATACTCTTTATATGTGAAGTCATTACTCTCCATAAGATCAATATGATCTCTTCAATTCTTTTTTTATTCTTTCTTTTTAATTCCCTCAAGATCATAGCAAGACAATCAAGCCCTCTACTCAAAACTAATCTTTATTATATATAGCTCACGGACTCGATTACATAGAGGAATTATAAAGCAAAACTCAAAACTAGATTATACTAAAAACTTTATTCTACTAGATTAAGATATAACCAAAAGGATCGAACTAAGAAAAATGGTAAAGATAGGTGTGTGATGATGATACGATACCGGGGCACCTCTCCCAAGCTTGGCAGTTGCCGAGGGGAGTCCCCATACCCACATGTTTATGTCTCTTTCCTCGGAGGTGGTGATGATGGAGTTGTTGATGATGTAGGCTTGTCGTCCATCTTCCAAGGCATAGGCTCACCATCATAGAAGGATGATCGAGTCTCCGGGATCCTCAAATCTGCAGCCAAACTCATCCTCTTGAATCTATATTCATACTCACAGTTTTGGTTTTGCAGGTCATAGATCTGGGCTTGGAGGTGCTCGATTTTCTTGTGCAGCTTGAAGATGGTCTCCCCAATGTTCTTGGCATCCAGCTTGTGGTTGTTGGTGAACTCCGTGATCATTATGTGGTTGGCGTCGAGTCCATGTTCCACCATCTCCTCGCACTTGAAAACTTGTTGCTCCATTGCTTCGAGTCTTGTCTCCACGCTTTCGGTCCTCCTTGGTCCCTCAACATCGCGGATGTGCAGCACCCCCTCACGCATCTCAATGGTTTGAGGGTGTTGCAGCACCTCCGCGAGGTAGGGGTTGATGACCATCTCAAAAAACTTGTCCTTGGGGGTGCTTGAAGACCTCATGGTGATCTAGATCTGTCAGAAAAATAGCTCGAAACAAAAACAGAGGATATTTGCGTGGTACCGTGATCAAAACCTTTGGGAGATTGTATAATGATTTTTACCGACTAAAATAAGTATGGTGCAAGAAAACAGAGTCCCGAAAGCACACGAGGTGCCCATGAGGCAGGGGGCGCGCCCAGGGGGGTAGGGCGCGCCCTCCACCCTCGTGGATGACTCGTGTCCTTCCCGGACTACTTATTATTTTCCTATTTTCTTAAATATTCCAAAACAGAGAAAAATTGCTATTAGAACTGTATTGGAGTCGTTTTACTTACCGTACCACATACCTATTCCTTTTCGTAGTCTGAAACGTTCTGGAAAGTGTCCCTTATGTATTCCTCTGAGGTTACGGCTTCAATAACATTAGTTTGAACATTTATGGGATTACCTGAGATATAATGTTTGATTCTTTGACTGTTCACCACCTTTGGATTTGTTCCTTCGAAGTTGTTGACTTTTATGGGACCAGAACGATAGGCCTCCTCGATAACGTAAGGACCTTCCCATTTAGAGAGAAGTTTTCCTGCAAAAAATCTTAAACGAGAGTTGTATAGAAAAACATAATCATCTACATTAAACTCACGCTTTTGTATCCTTTTGTCATGCCATCTTTTAACTTTTTCTTTAAACAGTTTGGCATTCTCATAGGCCCGGTTCTCCATTCATCAAGTGAGCTAATGTCAAATAGTCTCTTCTCACCGGCAAGTTTGAAATCATAATTGAGCTCTTTAATGGCCCAATATGCCTTATGTTCTAGTTCGAGAGGTAAGTGACATGCTTTTCCATAAACCATTTTATACGGAGACATACCCGTAGGATTTTTATATGCAGTTCTATAGGCCCATAATGCATCATCAAGTTTCTTGGACCAATTCTTTCTAGATATATTAAACGTCTTTTGCAAAATTAATTTAATCTCTCTATTACTCAATTCTACTTGACCACTAGACTGTGGGTGGTATGGAGATGCAATTCTATGATTAACATCATACTTAGCAAGCATTTTACGAAAAGCACCATGAATAAAGTGTGAACCACCATCAGTCATTAAGTATCTAGGGACTCCAAACCTCAGAAAAATAACTTCTTTAAGCATTTTAATAGAGGTGTTATGATCAACACTACTAGTTGGAATAGCTTCTACCCACTTAGTAACGTAATCAACAGCAACTAAAATATGTGTATACCCATTAGAGGAAGGAAACGGTCCCATATAATCGAAGCCACAACATCAAATGGTTCAATAACAAGTGAACAGTTCATAGGGATTTCTTGACGTCTACTAATATTACCAATTCTTTGACATTCATCACAAGACAAGACAAACTTACGGGCATCTTTGAAGAGAGTAGGCCAATAAAAACCGGATTGCAATACCATATGTGCAGTTCTATCTCCCGCGTGATGTCCTCCATATGCCTCGGAGTGACACTTGCGTAGGATCTGTTCCTGTTCATGCTCAGGTACACAACGTCTAATAACAGCATCTACTCCTTCTTTATAAAGGTGTGGGTCATCCCAGAAGTAATGCCTTAAATCATAGAAAAACTTTTTCTTTTGCTGGTATATGAAACTAGGTGGTATAAATTTAGCAACAATGTAATTAGCATAATCAGCATACCGTGGAGCAGTACGAGAAGCATTTATGACAGCTAATTGTTCATCAGGAAACCTATCATCAATAGGTAGTGGGTCATCAAGAACATTATCTAACCTAGATAAATTGTCTGCAACGGGGTTCTCAACTCCCTTTATATCAATAATATGCAAATCAAATTCTTGTAGCAGGAGAACCCATCTAATAAGTCTAGGTTTAGCATCTTTCTTTTCCATAATATATTTAATAGCAGCATGATCAGAGTGAACAGTTACTTTAGAATCAACAATATAAGGTCTGAATTTATCACAAGCAAATACAACTACTGAAAATTCTTTTTTCAGTAGTAGCATAATTTCTCTGGGCACTGTCCAGAGTTTTACTAGCATATTGGACAACATTTAATTTCTTATCAACTCTTTGCCCTAGAAGATCACCTATAGCATAATCACTAGCATCACACATAATTTCAAAGGGTAAATTCCAATCAGGTGGCTGAACAATAGTTGCAGAAATCAAGGCTTTGTTAAGTATTTCAAATGCTTCTACACAATCATCATCAAAGACAAAAGGAACATCTTTTTGTAAAAGATTAGTCAGAGGCCTAGAAAGTTTTGAGAAGTCTTTAATGAACCTCCTATAAAAATCGGCATGACCAAGGAAACTTCTTATACCTTTAATGTCCTTAGGACATGGCATCTTTTCAATAGCATCAACTTTAGCTTTATCAACTTCAATACCTCTTTCAGAAATTTTATGCCCCAAGACAATACCTTCATTAACCCTAAAGTGGCACTTCTCCAAATTAAAGACAAGATTAGTTTCTTCACATCTCTGCAAAACTCGCTCAAGGTTGCTTAAGAAATCATCAAAACAAGTTCCATACACGGAGAAATCATCCATGAAAACCTCAACAATCTTTTCACAAAAGTTAGAGAATATAGCCATCATACATCTTTGAAAGGTAGCAGGTGCATTACATAAACCAAAAGGCATACGTCTATAAGCAAAGGTACCGAAGGGGCAAGTAAAAGTGGTCTTTTCCTGATCCTCCTTCGATACAGGTATTTGAGAGAAACCGGAATAACCGTCTAGAAAGCATAAATGTGTATGTTTGGGTAATCTTTCTAGCATTTGATCAATAAAAGGTAAAGGGTAATGATCCTTTTTAGTAGCTTTATTTAATTTGCAGAAATCAATTACCATTCTATAACATGTAACAATTCTTTCTGGGATCAATTCATCTTTATCATTAGGAACAACAGTAATACCTCCCTTCTTAGGGACACAATGGACAGGACTTACCCACTGACTATCACCAACTGGATAAATTATACCTACCTTCAAAAGCTTTAGTATTTCATTTCTTACCACTTCTTTCATCTTAGGATTTAACCGTCATTGGTGATCAACAACCGGTTTAGCGTCTTTCTCCAATTTTATTTTGTGCTGGCATAGAGTGGGACTAATGCCCTTAAGATCATCCAAAGTATATCCAATAGCAGCACGGTGCTTCTTCAGAGTTTTCAATAATTTCTCTTCTTCCTTCTCTGAAAGGTTAGCACTAATAATAATAGGATATATATTCTTTTCATCAAGATAAGCATATTTAAGAGTATCAGGTAATGGTTTAAGCTCAAACATGGGATCACCCTTGGGTGGAGGAGGATCCCCTACAATTTCAACAGGCAAGTTGTGTTTCAAAATAGGTCCTTGTTTAAAGAGTACTTTATCTATTTCCCTTCTTTCATTCATAAACATATCATTTTCATGGTCTAAAAAATATTATTCTAAAGGATCATTAGGAGGCACGGCAATAGAAGCAAGACCAATAATGTCATCTTTACTAGGAAATTCTTTATCATGGGGTTGTCTACAGAATTTAGCAAAATTAAAATCATGAGACATATCCCCTAACCCAACAGTAACAATATCCAATCTATCCTAGCATTAACAGTATTCAAGAAGGGTCTACCAAATATAATGGGACAAAAGTCATCTTGTGGGGAACCAAGAACAAGAAAATCAGTAGGATATTTTAATTTTCCCACACAAGACTTCAACATCTCTAACAATCCCAACTGGTGAAATAGTGTCTCTATTGGCAAGCTTAATTGTAACATCAATATCTTCTATCTCAGCAGGTGCAGTATCATGCATAATTTCTTTGTATAAGGTATGGGGTATTGCACTCGCACTAGCACCCATATCACATAAGCCATGATAACAATGATCTCCTATTTTAACAGAGACAACAGGCATGCCAACAACTGGTCTATGTTTACCTTTAGTATCGGGTCTAGCAATTCTAGCAGCTTCATCACAGAAATAAATAACATGCCCATCAATATTATCGACCAAGAGATCCTTAACCATAGCAATACCAGGTTCAACTTTAATTTGCTCAGGGGGCGTAGGTGTTCTAGCATTACTCTTACAAACCACTGTTGAAGCTTTAACATGATCCCTTATTCTAACAGGGAAAGGTGGTTTCTCAATATAAGCAGTAGGAACAATAGGATCAACATTATAAGTGATAGTCTTTTCTTCAACTTTAATAGGTTCTACTACTTTTACTTCAATGGGAGGATGATATTTAAACCACTTCTCCTTAGGAAGATCAACATGAGTAGCAAATGATTCACAGAAAGAAGCTACTATGTCAGAGTCAAGTCCATATTAGTGCTAAATTCACGAAAAGCATCGGTATCCATAAAAGATATAACAGAATCAAACTTAGGTGTTATACCTGACTCCTTACCTTCCTCGAGTTCCCAATCTTCAGAGTTGCGTTTAATTCTTTGCAATAAATCCCATCTGAATTAAATAGTCTTCATCATAAAAGAACCAGTACAAGAAGTATCGAGCATGGAGCGATTACTGAGAGAAAGCCGAGCATAAAAATTTTGAATAATAATTTCTCTTGAGAGCTCATGATTGGGGCATGAATATAACATTGACTTAAGCCTCCCCCAAGCTTGAGCGATACTTTATCCTTCACGAGGCCAAAAATTATATATATAATTACGATCACGATGAACCATATGCATAGGATAAAACTTCTGATGAAATTCCAATTTCAATCGGTTGTAGTTCCATGATCCAATATCATCACATAGCCTAAACCATGTAAATGCCTTTCCCTTCAAAGATAAAGGGAAGACCTTCTTCTTGATAACATCCTCAGGCATACCTGCAAGCTTACATAATCCACAAACTTCATCCACATAGATTAGATGCATATCGGGATGTAATGTTCCATCTCCTGTAAAAGGATTAGCTAGGAGTTTCTCTATCATACCCGAAGGAATATCAAAGTAAACATTTTCAGTAGGTTCAGTAGGTTGAGGAGCAATTCTTTGCTCTACTGGTTGGGGCGAAGATACCTCGAACAAGCCCCTCAAAGGATTATTTTCCATATTAACAAGTGACAGTAAATTTCAGCACACTATATAAATTTTTTCCTTACCAAATTCCACCTACCAAAGGAGCTTCACTCACCGGCAACAGCGCTAGAAAAGAGTCTTGATGACCCACAAGTATAGGGTATCTATCGTAGTCCTTTCGATAAGTAAGAGTGTCGAATCCAACGAGGAGCAGAAGGAAATGATAAGCAGTTTTCAGGAAGGTATTCTCTGCAAGCACTAAAATTATCGGTAACAGATAGTTTTATGATGAGGTAATTCGTAACGGGTAACAAGTAACAAAAGAAAATAAGGTGCAGCAAGGTGGACCAATCCTTTTTGTAGCAAAGGACAAGCCCGGACAAAATCTTATATAAAGGAAAGCGCTCCCGAGGACACATGGGGATTATCGTAAAGCTAGTTTTCATCATGCTCATATGATTCGCATTCGTTACTTGATAATTGATATGTGGGTGGACCGGTGCTTGGGTACTGCCCTTCCTTGGACAAGCATCCCACTTATGATTAACCACTCTCTCAAGCATCCGCAACTACGAAAGAAGAATTAAGGTAAACCTAACCATAGCATGAAACATATGGATCCAAATCAGCCCCTTACGAAGCAACGCATAAACTAGGGTTAAAGCTTCTGTCACTCTAGCAACCCATCATCTACTTTATTACTCCCCAATGCCTTCCCCTAGGCCCAAATAATGGTGAAGTGTCATGTAGTCGACGTTCACATAACACCACTAGAGGAAAGACAACATACATCTCATCAAAATATCGAATGAATACCAAATTCACGTGACTACTTATAACAAGACTTCTCCCATGTCCTCGGGAACAAACGTAACTACTCACAAATCATGTTCATGTTCATAATCAGAGGGTTATTAATATGCATAAAGGATCTGAACATATAATCTTCCACCGAATAAACCAACTAGCATCAACTACAAGGAGTAATCAACACTACTAGCAACCTACAGGTACCAATCTGAGGTTTTGAGACAAAGATTGGGTACAAGAGATGAATTAGGGTTTGAGAGGAGATGGTGCTGGTGAAGATGTTGATGGAGATTGATCCCCTCCTGATGAGAGGATCGATGGTGATGACGATGGTGACGATTTTCCCCTCCCGGAGGGATGTTTCCCCGGCAGAACAGCTCCGCCGGAGCCCTAGATTGGTTCCGCCAAGGTTCCACCTCGAGACGGCGGTGCTTCATCCCGAAAGCTTCCTTCTTATTTTTTTTCAGGGCAAAAGACAGCTTATATCAGAAGATAGGCATCGGGGCTTCGGGTGGCCCACGAGGTGGGGCGCGCTTAGGTAGGGCGCCCCCCACCTCGTGGCAGTGGTGTGGGCCCTTCATTGATTCTTTCTCCAGTATTTTTTATTAATTCCGAAAAGTGCCTCCGTGAAGTTTCAGGACTTTTGGAGTTGCACAGAATAGGTCTCTAATATTTGCTCCTTTTCCAGCCCAGAATTCCAGCTACCTGCATTCTCCCTCTTCATGTAAACCTTGTAAAATAAGAGAGAAAAGGCATAAGTATTGTGACATAATGTGTAATAACAACCCATAATGCATAAATATCGATATAAAAGCATGATGCAAAATGGACGTATCAGCGCACCAAAAATACTTTCCGCCGCGGCAAGTTTCTGTCCTCGTGAGATCCCATCTGGCGACCTATTTAGGTACTCTGTCGGAGGGGGGTTCGATCATGGAGGGACTCTACATCAACCTTGCTTCCCTTCCAATGATGTGTGAGTAGTTTACCACATACCTATGGGTCCATAGCTAGTAGCTAGATGGTTTCTCTCTCTCTCTCTCTCTCTCTCTCTCTCTCTCTCTCTCTTTGATATTGAATACAATGTTCTCCTTGATGTTCTTGGAGTTCTATTCGATGTAATCTTTTTTGCGGTGCGTTTGTTGAGATCCGATGAATTTTGGATTTATGATCAGATTATCAAATAGCTTTGTATTTCTCTCTGATCTATTTATTTTGTTTGGCCAACTAGATTGATTTTTCTTGCAATGGGAGAGGTGCTTTGTAATGGGTTCAATCTTGCGGTGTCCTCACCAGTGACAGAAGGGGTAGTGAGGCATTAAGGATAAAAAGGTGGGATTTATTTCATAAGGATTGGATCTATCCCTCTACATCATGTCATCTTGCTTAAGGCGTTACTCCGTTCTTGTTAACTTAATACACTAGATGCATGCTCGATAGCGGTCGATGTGTGGAGTAATTGTAGTAGATGCAGGCAGGAGTCGGTATACTTGTCACGGACATGATGCCTATATTCATGATCATTGCCTTAGATATCTTCATAACTTTGCACTTTTCTATCAATTACTCAACAGTAATTTGTTTGCCCAACGTATGCATTCTTTCAAGAGAGAAGCATCTATGGAAAACTATGGCCCCCAGGTCTATTCTTATAATATTATTTTCAGATATATAAAACAAAAAACCCAAAAATACATTGCTGCAATTTATTTACCTTTACCTTATTTTGCTTTTTTATTTATCTTTTATACCTATCTCTATCAGCTCTCATCCTTGCAAGTAACCGTGAAGAGATTGACAGCCCCTTTTATCACGTTGGGTGCAAGTATTTGTTTATTTGTGTAACCATTGGTTACTTGTGTGTTCTTCCTACTGGATTGATATCTTGGTTCTCAAACTAAGGGAAATACTTATTTCTACTTTGCCGCATCACCCTTTCCTCTTCAAGGGAAAAACCAATGCAAGCTCAAGAAGTAGCAGGGATATTGCTCCAAAAACCTTAGTCACACTCTCATATTCCACTATGTCCAAAACCCTAAAGTTAATCTCGGTCCCACCGAAACACATTTAGCCAGACTCTTCGAGATACACTTAACATAGCCACTGCCTAAACCTTAGCATCACTGTCTCACCGAGTTGGCCCTTCGGTCCCATCGAAGAGCACTTGCCAACCTTATGTTGCCAACTTAAATTCAATCTAAAATTTGGAATGATTTTGATCGGTGGCACCGAAGTGTGGAAAGTGCTTAGGTCAGCTTGACTCAGCCCCACTGAGAGGTTTCATCTAATCTCATAGAAAAGCATAAAGTTCAAACCTTTTGTATAGGTCGGTCTCACCGAATGGTTTCACCTGTTGGGAATCGTTGCATGGAAAACACAAAAATTCTACGCACACACAATGATCTATTGACGTAAATATGCCCTAGAGGCAATAATAAAGTTATTATTTATTTCCTTATTTCATGATAAATTTTTATTATTCATGCTAGAATTGCATTAACCGGAAACATAATACATGTGTGAATACATAGACAAATAGAGTGTCACTAGTATGCCTCTACTTGACTAGCTCGTTAATGGAAGATGGTTGAGTTTCCTAGCCATGGACATGAGTTGTCATTTGATTAACGGGATCACATCATTAGGAGAATGATGTGATTGACTTGACCCATTCTGTTAGCTTAGCACACAATCGTTTTGTATTCTCCTATTGCTTTCTTCATGACTTATACATGTTCCTATGACTATGAGATTATGCAACTCCCGTTTACCGGGGGAACACTTTGTGTGCTACCAAATGTCACAACGTAACTGGGTGATTATAAAGGTGCTCTCTGGTGTCTCGAAGGTACTTGTTGGGTTGGCGTATTTCAAGATTAGGATTTGTCACTCCGATTGTCGGAGAGGTATCTCTGGGCCCACTCAGTAATGCACATCACTATAAGCCTCGCAAGCATTGTAACTAATGAGTTAGTTGTGGGATGATGTATTCCGGAACGAGCAAAGATAGTTGCTGGTAACGAGATTGAACTAGGTATTGAGATACCGACGATCGAATCTCGGGCAAGTAACATACCGATGACAAAGGGAACAATGTATGTTGTTATGCGGTTTGACCGATAAATATCTTTGTAGAATGTGTGGGAGCCAATATGAGCATCCAGGTTCCGCTATTGGTTATTGACCGGAGACGTGTCTCGGTCATGTCTACATTGTTCTCGAACCAGTAGGGTCCGCACCCTTAAAGTTCGATGACGGTTATATTATGAGTTTATGTGTGTTGATGTACCGAAGGTAGTTCGGAGTCCCGGATGAGATCAGGGACATGACGAGGATTCTCGAAATGGTCGAGACGTAAAGATCGATATATTGGACAACTATATTCGGACATCGGAAAGGTTCCGAGTGATTCGGGTATTTTTTTGGAGTACCGGAGAGTTACGGGAATTCGCCGGGGAGTATATGGGCCTTATTGGGATTTAGGGGAAAGAGAGAGGAGAGGTTACACGCCCCCCCCCCAAGGCCTAGTCCGAATTGGACTAGGGGAGGGGCTGCGCCCCCTCCTTCCTTCTCTTCTCTCTCCCCTTTCCTTGACTCCTACTCCTACTACTTGGAAAGGGGGGATCCTACTCCCAGTGGGAGTAGGACTCCTCCTAGGGCGCGCCATAGAGAGGGCCGGCCCTCCCCCTCCTCCACTCTTTATATACGCGGAGGGGGGCACCCCTTGGAGGCACAACAATTGATCTCTTGGATCTTTTAGCCGTGTGCGGTGCCCCTCTCCAGCATAGTCCACCTCGATAATATCGTAGCGGTGCTTAGGCGAAGCCTGCGCCAAGAGAACATCATCATCGCTACCACGCCTTGCGTCGTCTTGTGGAACTCCCCTCAAAGCTCGGCTGGATTGGAGTTCGAGGGACATCATCGAGTTGAACATGTGCAGAACTTGAAGGTGCAGTGGGTTCGTTACTTGATCGGTCAGATCATGAAGACGCGCGACTACATAAACCGCGTTGTGCTAACGCTTCCGCTTTCGGTCTACAAGGGTACGTGGACACACTCTCCCCTCTCGTTGCTATGCATCACCATGATCTTGCGTGTGCGTAGGAATTTTTTTGAAATTACTACGTTCCCCAACATCTATCCATGGATATGCATAGCAAGGAGGGGGAGAGTGTGTATACGTACCCTCGTAGACCGTAAGTGGAAGCATTTCACAACGCGGTTGATGTAGTCGAACTTCTTCGCGCTTCAACCGATTAAGTACCGAACGCACGGCACCTCCGCGTTCTTCACAGGTTCAGCTCGGTGATGTCCCTCGCCTTCTTGATCCAGTAAGACGTAAAGGTAGTAGATTAGTTCCGTCACCACGACGGCGTGGTGACGGTGATGGTGAAGTGATCTCCGTTGGGCTTCGCCTAAGCTCTACGAAAATATGATCGGGGGTGTAAACGGTGGAGGGGCGCGCCGCACATGGCTAGGCAATTGTCTGGTGTGTGTGCTAGGCGCCCCCTCCTCATATATATAAGTGGTAGGGAGAGGGGAGAGGCCAAGGGGCTCCTGCCCTTGGCCGCCTCCCCTGCCATATTTGTTGGAGGGGGAAGGAAAGAGCGAGAGAGAGGGAAGGAAGGGGGAATCTTATTTCACTCTTTCCTTTCCCTTCCCCTCTTCCCTTCTCCTCCTACGCCGGCCCATATGGGGGGCGCACCAGCCCCTTGTGGCTGGTGCAATTCCCCTTTTGGCCCATAAGGCCCATATCTTTTGACGGGGGTGTCCGGAACCCCTTCCGCTGACCCGATAAGTACCCGGTACCCCCCGAAACACTTCTGGTGTCCGAATACCATCGTCCCATATATCAATCTTTACCTCTCGACCATTTCGAGACTCCTCGTCATGTCCGTGATCTCATCCGGGACTCCAAACAACATTCGGTCACCAAATCACATATAACTCATATAATATTATATCGTCATCGAACGTTAAGCGTGCTGACTCTACGAGTTCGAGAACTATGGAGACATGACCAAGACACCTCTCCGGTCAATAACCAATAGCGGAACCTGGATGCCCATATTGGCTCCTACATATTCTACAAAGATCTTTATCGGCCGAACCATTATGGCAACATACGTAATTTCCTTTGTCCATCGATATGTTACTTGCCCGAGATTCGATCGTCGATATCTTCATACCTAGTTCAATCTCATTATCGGCAAGTCTCTTTTAGTCGTTCCATAATACATCACCTCATGACTAACTCCTTAGTCGTTTTCTTGCAAGCTTATGATGTGTACTACCGAGAGGACCAAGAGATACCTCTCCGATACTCGGAGTGACAAATCCTAATCTCGATCTATGCCAACTCAACAAATACCTTTGGAGATACCTGTAGAGCATCTTTAGGATCACCCAGTTACATTGTGATGTTTTATAGCACACAAGGTATTCCTATGGTATCCGGGAGTTGCATAATCTCATAGTCGAAGGAATAAGTATTTGACATGAAGAAAGCACTAGCAATAAACTGAATGATCATTATGCTAAGCTAACGGATGGGTCTTGTCCATCACATCGTTCTCCTAAGGATGTGATCCCGTTATAAAATGACAACACATGTCTATGATTAGGAAACCTTAACCATCTTTGATCAATGAGGCTTACTAGGGACACGGTATTTGTTTATGTATTCACACATGTATTTAAGTTTCCGATCAATAAAATTCTAGCATGAATAATAAATCTTTATCATGATTTAGGAAATATAATAATAACCATTTTATTATTGCCTCTAGGGCATATTTCCATCAGTCTCCCACTTGCACTAGAGTCAATAATCTAGTTCACATCACCATGTGATTTAACACCCATAGTTCACATCGCCATGTGACCAACACCCAAAGAGTTTACTAGAGTCAATAATCTAGTTCACATCACCATGTGATTAACAGCCAAAGAGTACTAAGGTGTGATCATGTTTTGCTTGTGAGAGAGGTTTACTCAACGGGTTTGTCACATTCAGATCCGTATGTATTTTCCAAATTTCTATGTCTACAATGCTCTGCATGGAGCTACTCTAGCTAATTGCTCCCACTGTCAGTATGTATTCAGATCGAGACTCGGAGTCATCAGGATTGGTGTCAAAGCTTGCATCGACGTAACTCTTTACGACGAACGATTTATCACCTCCATAAGTGAGAAACATTTCCTTAGTCCTCTTTAGGTACATAAGGATAATTTTGACCGCTGTCAAATGATCTACTCCTGGATCACTATTGTACCCCCTTCACAAACTCATGGCAAGGCACAAAAAAGGTCTGGTACACAGCATGACATACTTTATAGAACCTATGATTGAGGCATAGTGAATGACTTTCATTCTCTCTATATATTCTGCCGTGGTCGGGTTTTGAGTCTTACTCAACTTCACACCTTGTAACACAGGCAAGAACCCTTTCTTTGACTGATCCATTTTGAACTTCTTCAAAAATTTGTCAAGGTATGTGCTTTGTGAAATTCCTACCAAGTGTCTTGATCTATCTCTATAGATATTGATGCCCAATATATAAGCAGCTTCTCCGAGGTCTTTCATTGAAAAATTATTATTCAAGTATCCTATTATGCTATCCAGAAATTCTATATCATTCCCAATCAACAATATGTCATCCACATATAATATCAGAAATGCTACAGAGCTCCCACTCACTTTCTTGTAAATACAGGCTTCACTGTAAGTCTGTATAAAACCATATGCTTTGATCACCTCATCAAAGCGTATATTCCAACTCCGAGATGCTTGCACCAGCCCATAGATGGATCACTGGAGTTTGCACACTTTGTTAGCACCTTTAGGATCGACAAAACCTTCTGGTTGCATCATATGCAACTCTTCTTTACAAAATCCATTAAGGAATGCAGTTTTGAAATCCATTTGCCAGATTTCTAATTATAAAATGTGGCAATTGCTAACATGACTCGGACTGATTTAAGCATCGCTACGGGTGAGAAGGTCTCATCGTAGTCAACTCCTTGAACTTCTCGAAAACCTTTCGCAACAAGTCGAGCTTTGCAGATGGTGACATTACCATCAGCGTCTGTCTTCTTCTTGAAGATCCATTTATTCTCAATGGCTTGCCGATCATTGGGCAAGTCCACCAAAGTCCATACTTTGTTCTCATACATGGATCCTATCTCAGACTTCATGGCCTCAAGACATTTATCGGAATCTGGGCTCATCATAGCTTCTTCATAGTTCGTAGGTTTGCCTTTGTCTAGTAACATGAGTTCCAGAATAGGATTACCGTACCACTCTAGTGCGGATCATGCTCTGGTTGACCTAGGAGGTTCAGTAGTAACTTGATGTGAAGTTTCATGATCATCATCATTAGCTTCCTCTCTAGTTGGTGTAGGCATCATGGGAATGGATTTCTCTGATGTGCTACATTCCAAATTGAGAGAAGCTACAATTACCTCATCAAGTTCTACTTTCCTCCCACTCACACTACAAAAAAAGACACATCTGTGACATTTTGGGCCGAACGAATTTTTTTCCTGTCATACATATGACACTTCTATGACGATAATTGTGACAAAACCCGGTATCATCATAGATGTGGTGGGCTCCTACTTCTATGACAAAAAATCATGACAGAAAATGGGCTTTTCATCCTGGCGGGCCGGAGACGCAGCTGCATGACATTCTTTGGGCCGTCCATGACGAAAAAATTCATGGTAGAAGCGAGGGCGAGGAAAATTTCAGCGAGTTCCTGGTTACGGTGGGAGTTCAGGGGCCCGAGCGATGCGCGTTTCTCTCGTACACGTACACGCGTGTGTGCGAGGCGTTGGCTCTAACTGAACCCGAGCAAGGCGTTGGGTTCTAACTAAACCCGAGCGATTGCACTGCAGGCTACGCGTTACTGAACCCGAGCGATCGATTGATGGCTGTTAACTGAACCCGATCGAGCTATTCCTTCGCTACTGCTGCTAACTGAAGCCGATCGATGCTGCCTCTGGGATGAACAGTGAGCGTTGTGGGGGGGTTTGGATGAATAGTGAGCGCTGGCATTGCCTCTGGATGAACAGGACCCCGTGGTGTGGTGGAGGGCTGGATGAAACGGTAGACGGTGGAGGGGTGCCCGTGGAGGCGTGGTTGAACAGGACCCCGTGGTGTGGAGGGCTGGATGAATAGTAGACGTGGAGGGGTGCCCGTGGAGGGGTGGTTGAAAAGGACCCCATGGTGTGGAGGGCTGGATGAACAGTAGACGGTGGAGGGGTGCCCATGGAGGGGTGGTTGAACAGTAGTCGGTGGAGTAGCGCGCGGTGGAGGATGGATGAACAGGAGCCCGTGGAGGCTGGAGGAGGTCGGCGGTAGCCCGTGGAGGCTGGAGGAGGTCGACAGTGGAGGGGTCGACGGTGGAGATGAACAGTATCCCGTGGAGTCCCGTTTTGCGGTACGCCACACCCCTCCCGATGAACAGGACCCCCGTTTCGACCGTAGGAGGTCCATTTCGTCCGCTTTGCGGTACGCCACACCCCTCCCGATCAACAGGACCCCCGTTTCGACCATAGGAGGTCCGTTTCGTCCGTTTTGCGGTACGCCACACCCCTCCCAATCAACAGGACACCCGTTTCGACCGTAGGAGGTCCATTTCCTCCATTTTGCGGTACGCCACACCCCTCTCGATCAACAGGACCCCCGTTTCGACCGTAGGAGGTCCGTTTCATCCGTTTTGCGGTACGCCAGTCCCCTCCCGATGAACAGGATCCCGTTTCGAACGTGGCCGGTCGAACACAAGTCCGTTTCCTCCGTTCTGCGGTACGCCAGGCCTCGTTTCCATCGCCTGTTCCGTCCAAGCCCTCCTGATGAACACGACCACGCATTACGTTCCGACCCAGCCGGTTGGTTCCCACGCGTTCCGTTGCCTCCCGATGAACATGACGCATTCCATTGCCTCCCCATGAACACGACGCATTCCGTTGCCTCCCCATGAACACGACGACGACGTTGTTTCTCCGTTCCGACCCAGCCATGTCAACGAGCCCTCGCTGTACGTATGCGCGAGTAGGCGTTCGAGACCCCGCCCGTATGTACACATACGTGGCCGTATTTTCTTTCTTGCACCCTGGCCGCTGTACGTACGTGTACAAGCTACGTGCGCACCTCTACTACGACACGTGCGCGCCTCTACATCCACCAGTATATATGTACGTACATGTTCGCGACCAGAATGACAACGCTACGTACGCTTCGACCAGGTGGGTCCCAACTGTTAGGCACTTCCTTGCGTGCGAAGATTTAGCTGGTGGGTCCCAGCAGTCAGGGGGGCAAAACGTTTTGTTTTTTTTGCCTGGACGCACTTCCTTGCATGCGAAGGTGTAGCTGGTGGGTCCCAGCAGTCAGGGGGAAACATTTTTTTCGCGAAATACAGTGGCCCGTCCGGTGTGTCCCAGCCGTCAGGTGGAGTAATCATTATTTTCCGCGTAATAAGGAGGCACTTCCTTGCTGCGACCGCGGACCCAGCTGTCATTCTCTCCACGTACAGTCCACGTCCGATGGAAGTCGTTCCTTGACCATGTTGACCACGCCGCGCCGAGAGCACCAGGGCGGTGGACGACGGCGAGGCCTGGGAAGGGGACGACGGGGAGCCGGGAAAGACGCGGCAGTGGAAGCCCGCGTGGAGAGGAGTACGAGGGTTCACTGGTTCGGCTGCGGTGTGAGGCTGCGGTCGCTGCAGGGCCTGGCCATCGGTGGGAATAGTAGGGGGCGGTGAGGCATCCGCGGCAGCACAGCCGGCCATGGGAGGTAGGAGCATGCGACACGACCGGCGCTGCTTTGGGCGGCTGGAGCAAAAAGACCAGAGGTTGAAGAAGCACTACGGCCATTGGATGGACATCGTACGGTCACTCGAGCTAGAATCGTTCATATGGACTAAAGTTGACAAAGGCCCCCGTCCCAGTCAACTTAGTAGGCCCACAAGTCAACCTCCCACCATGGTGGGTCCCAGCTAGCAGGGGGAGTATTCATTTTTTTGTGCGTAATAAGGAGGCACTTCCGGTGGGTCCGAGCTGACAGCAGGGGGAACGTTTTCTTAGCGAAATACGCTGGCCCGTCCGATGGGTCCCAGCAGTCAGGGGGGAAACATTTTTTTTCGTGAAATAATGTGGCCCGTCCGGTGGGTCCTTGCTGTCAGGTGGAGGAATAACTATTTTACGCGTAATAAGGAGGCACTTCCTTGCGGCCGCCTGGACCCAGCTGTCAGCCTCTCCATGTACTGTACTCTTCCGATGGAGTCGGTCATTGACCATGTTGACCACGCCGCGCCGAGAGTACCAGGGCGGTGGTCTGGACGATGGCGAGGCCTAGGAAGGGGACGACGCGGAGCCGGGGAAGATGCAGCAGCGGAAGCCCGCGCGTAGAGGAGTACGAGTGTTCACTGGTTCGGCTGCGGTGTGAGGCTACCGTCGCCGCAGAATAACAGGGGGTGTGGGTGAGTAGAGGGATGGCCTGGCCAGCGGTGGGAGTAGTAGGGGCTGGAGAGGCCTCCACGGCATCCTGATCGGCCACGGGAGGCAGGAGCACGCGACATGACCGGCGCTGCTTTGGGCGGCTGGAGCAAGAAGACCAGAGGTTGAAGAAGCACTACGACTGTTGGATGGACATCGTACGATCACTGTAGCTAGAATCGTTTATATTGACTAAGTTGACAAAGCCCTTGGTACGTGTCAACTTAGTAGGCCCACAGCTCGGATTTGGCAGAGAACATATAGCCCATTTGCAATTTATAAGAATGTACAGCCCATTTTTTAATTCTA
The DNA here is from genome assembly GCA_021605145.1 of Aegilops bicornis. Taxonomy (NCBI): domain Eukaryota; kingdom Viridiplantae; phylum Streptophyta; class Magnoliopsida; order Poales; family Poaceae; genus Aegilops; species Aegilops bicornis. The sequence continues at coordinate 496,994,078 of CM038669.1, read as the reverse complement.
ATGGAATTTACTACAACCCATTTACAGTTTGTTAAAAGTACAGCTAAACTTCTAGCTAGGATAACGATTAATAATTTCAAACAACCGCCCAAAACAGAATTCAAAAAAAATTCCCACATTTTGATGGGTTCCGAAATATTTTTATCCGAAATTTCTAGTCAGGTTAAATATAATTTGAAAATAAAGTTGTATTACGTTAAAATCCAACGAAATATTGCGCATGCAACAAGTAATGAAATTAAAATATTCAAATTCCAAAAATAATATATTTTTCAAACTAATTACGTGTTTGGTGCATAGTAATTGTCCAGTTATTATAATTACATCCCATTTATTATTTCTTAAAGTCCATTTTCTTGGTAAGCCTAATGCATACCTCCTAGGAAAGTTTGCAGCGAGCGGGGCGGAGAATAACAAGTTGACCCGGATATTGTACAACTGTCGGCCTAGTTGCATAGCTGATGTTGAAAAAAAGGCCTGTATAGTACAGTACAACCTAACATGGTTACTCAGCCCACATTCAGCGATGTCGGAAAGGCCCAAACAAGGCTTCTGTACAACTTTTTGAATTCACTGAGCTCAATTAATGACTTAAGAAAAAAGTTAGATTACAGTGGAACCTAATTAAAAGCTGTCACGAGCAAATAAATAATTCAACGGGTCCCACTTGTGCGTGTGCGCATGTGTGTGTGCGTGCGTGTGTGTGTGTGTGTGTGAGAAAGAGAGAGAGATAGAGAGAGAGACCCATCGGTCGATGCTCGTAAATACATCTTTCAGCCATATACATTGCTGATGCTCAGTAAAAACTTATATAGTTGACACAATCATATAGAACATCATAGCACACTGAACTTGCATACAAAAATTTCACGCAGGTGGCACAATCAAGATGGAAGCAGTGGATCGCTACGGGAAGGGCTATGTTGAAACCAACGAAGTCGTACATAACAGTTCATCGTCTTTATCAATGACGGGGAAATATCTTGAATGTTGTGCAAAGAAAACAGACAGACAACACAATAAGTTCTGGTAGCACATTAAGTTGACGTACATCCCTTTCTAAAAAAAGTTCAGGTACAAAATTAGAACATGTCACAATCAAATGTACTGGCATATCAGTGCTTCACACCCATAGCTCGGATTTAACTAGTATCTGACAAGATTCAGTTGTTACCTCAAATTAGAGCACATCCATGCAGCCAGCCCTGCCTCTTCGCCCAAAGAAGCAGTGGCCTCCGTCGCACGATGGAGTAGGCCCTGTGCCATTCATCGTTCCGAGCAACATGAGGGAAGTCTGACGTTGACTCCTGTAATGGACGTCGTCGACGAACCCTGGCACCAGCGGCGGTGGCAGGACTTCAATTGATGGATTGACCACTTCTTCGACATGCACGAACACTCGATACAGGTACATCCCTAACTTGGTCCACGACGGCCTTGGTGGCGAGGAATAGTAGAACCCCGGTTCCTGCACTAGTATCTCAACACCAATCACCTTCGGTATGGTGGACGGCTTCTTCATCCATGCCATAACCGTCAGAGCCCAGCTGTGTGGAGGAACAAACATACTTACGAGCTCACCACCAAGGTCGTTGATAAGCTCGTTCATGGACTCGCTGTTCCAAGCACGTCGAGGCATGCCGTGGAAGGTAAGCTTTGTTAAAAACTCAAGCTCAAAGGGCACCGAGCCCCATCCTGGGTGCCACCGATCAAAGCTCACCAGCGTGCCATCGCAGAACAAACGCCGGGAAGATTCGAACACGCGACTGCAGTCAAAAGTTGTCCGAAACCTGACGAAGAAATCAGCCGGTGGCGGACAGACTTCGACGAGCAAGTCACTTATTTGGATGCCATGCGCAATGCTAAGAGCTTTGACAAGGTCGTCCGGCGAGACGGGAGGCCGGTCGCCGTTGATGGTTACCAACAGCACTTTGCCGGCAAACTGGTCGTCAAGCGCCGCCATGCCATTGTTGAGCGACAACACGCAGCGACCGAAGGCAGGACGGATCTCAGGATCTCCGGCTCGGAGATCCCCATTGACCGACGACATGATAGTGCGCTTGAGTACAGGGAGTACAGGAGGGGGATTTGGGGGAACTGGAGTAGGAATCGAGATTCCAGAGGTGGGGGAGGGGCGGGAGACTGGGGATGAAAAGGTAGCATGAATTTTGAGCATGCGCCAATATGCTCTCGGCGCGCAAGCGCACGAAAACACCGGTGGCGCCCACATGTCGGCCTAAGAGTCCTTATTCTTTCTTTTTGGAGAGCCCGGCCTTTTTTTCCAGGATCTTTTGAGAGCCCGGCCTCAGAGTCATAATTGACCTGTTTGGCATTGCGTTACTATTCGGCCCATATTCAACAACACCTCACTGGCCCAAACAAGTGTACATCATCGAAAAGACACTGAGCTCAAATTATATAACTTGAAAAAAGGAGATATACTCACGAACCTTTGGAGAATGGTGATGCCCTCATTTAGCCCACCAAAGTAGTTCGAGACAATAAACGATTGAAACAATGATATATACAACATTCAAACACTGACTAGTGACTACTACTGACATAAATAGCAAGACATGATAGTTCATAAGAAGTCTTGCTACACCACCAAAACGCACCCATCTGCGGCGCTCAGACTCTCGTGATCCGCAAGAGAATGACATTCTAAATGTAAGCAACTATTACATAGTAAGAGTGACATAGACGAGGATGACCAAATGACAAGGAATATGCATAACAAAAGAAAGAACTACCCATCCAGAACCAGCAGCAAAGACAACAAAGTCATTCGAAGAGATGATCCAACACCATCATAATTTGCAGCCCCACTTCAGCGACCAGTGATCTGGAGACACCAGAACTCCACCCTTTCGATGCAACAACACAATTACCTATCAACCTGAAGGCTTGAACCACATCACTGCCTATCATAATTGAGACATCCAAGGATCAAAGTTAATCCGGATGCCTTTTTCATTCTCACCTTCTTTTGGCTGCAGGCTGTATCGTTGACAATCAGGGGAGTTTGCTCCCGAACTCCTAGGGCTCGCCGTGTAGACACAATTTTCCATAGCAAACAGAGCCTCTCTGCCATCAAGGTCCTTGCCAACGGTGATCTCCTGGTTAATCGGATAATTGAGTCCGAGAAACAGAGAGTGTGAACCAAGGCTGTTTACCCGCCTCCAACTAAAAAATCCTAAAGGCCCCAACAAGCTGGTATCCTGCTCATAGACATAACAGCCACTGTCCGGATACTCACGTATTACACGGTGCTTGTATATAGTGGGGTTTTTGCAATATAACTTTTCCGGCTCATGTGTCTGAATGATCATCAGTCTTTTGCCGTCGTCTGATCGAGCGAGGAACCAATTGTGCTTCCCTGTTTTTGGCAAAGGTGGTGTGATTACAAAGGGCAGTAACTGTAGGGACACTACATCATATCAAAAAGGACATGCATTGTTAATGTAAGATCAGCATTGTTCAGAGTATGAGTAGGATAATGCAAGAAACAGCATTGATATGTCCCTGTTGGAACTGGGAGGAAAATACTGGGTATAAAAGAAGAAGAAGAAGAAGAAGAAGAAGAAGAAGAAGAAGAAGAAGAAGAAGAAGAAGAAGAAGAAGAAGAAGAAGAAGAAGAAGAAGAAGAAGAAGAAGAAGAAGAAGAAGAAGAAGAAGAAGAAGAAGAAGAAGAAGAAGAAGAAGAAGAAGAAGAAGAAGAAGAAGAAGAAGAAGAAGAAGAAGAAGAAGAAGAAGAAGAAGAAGAAGAAGAAGAAGAAGAAGAAGAAGAAGAAGAAGAAGAAGAAGAAGAAGAAGAAGAAGAAGAAGAAGAAGAAGAAGAAGAAGAAGAAGAAGAAGAAGAAGAAGAAGAAGAAGAAGAAGAAGAAGAAGAAGAAGAAGAAGAAGAAGAAGAAGAAGAAGAAGAAGAAGAAGAAGAAGAAGAAGAAGAAGAAGAAGAAGAAGAAGAAGAAGAAGAAGAAGAAGAAGAAGAAGAAGAAGAAGAAGAAGAAGAAGAAGAAGAAGAAGAAGAAGAAGAAGAAGAAGAAGAAGAAGAAGAAGAAGAAGAAGAAGAAGAAGAAGAAGAAGAAGAAGAAGAAGAAGAAGAAGAAGAAGAAGAAGAAGAAGAAGAAGAAGAAGAAGAAGAAGAAGAAGAAGAAGAAGAAGAAGAAGAAGAAGAAGAAGAAGAAGAAGAAGAAGAAGAAGAAGAAGAAGAAGAAGAAGAAGAAGAAGAAGAAGAAGAAGAAGAAGAAGAAGAAGAAGAAGAAGAAGAAGAAGAAGAAGAAGAAGAAGAAGAAGAAGAAGAAGAAGAAGAAGAAGAAGAAGAAGAAGAAGAAGAAGAAGAAGAAGAAGAAGAAGAAGAAGAAGAAGAAGAAGAAGAAGAAGAAGAAGAAGAAGAAGAAGAAGAAGAAGAAGAAGAAGAAGAAGAAGAAGAAGAAGAAGAAGAAGAAGAAGAAAATGCCGCACTAGTAGGAGGGCATTATGGATGGATGAACTATTTCCTCTCTTGTAAAAAAAATTATTCCCCCTCGGTGTATATTGATATAGATGGACTATTTCGATGGTGTGCTGTCTTTGGAACAGAGTAGTAGCATGGGTCCGCTTTACTATAAGGAACTATTTATCCACATACATAGCTTTCTCTGCTACTCCATCTAGTGATCGGTATGGAGTGCATGAGTCCGTAGACATGACAGCTTGTCCATGGAAGTTCAACTACGACGACCATCACGTTTCATCTCGCGATTCCCATGATGCCTCTCCAACCCACGGCACCACGCCCCCCGACGTGCGCCTCACCCCTCTCGGCCACACCGCCCCTCTGCCTTTATGTGCATGACATGTGGGCCACCTAAAATGCGGCGAGCATCAAGTTTCTACCACAGCCATCCCCGGTTCCCACGACACTGCCCGAACCCATGAAACCACACGTCCCCCGACCTGCGGCTCACCCCTCTTGGCCCCACTGCCCCTCTGCCTACGGGAGCATTACATGTGGACCAGTCACCTATTGGGTCCACATGTTATTGACTCAAAGGTAGGTGTAGTAAGGCGCTGAAGCTCAGTCCCGACGGCCCTGAGAGGGAAATGTAACTCCTGCGCCAGGGCTTGTGGTGCTCAAGAAGACCTGAACTCGTGCCAAACTCGAGATTTGTTTCTTTACTATACATGCACGCAATGATTTAATGGACATTGTAATCTCAACATGTGATGGGGAGCTCTAAATTTGAATTTGAAACTTATAAAACGAAAAGATTCAAAACAAATAAACTGGGAGAGAGGGAGTATACCGTAGGATGTGTCCCACACAAAATAAGTCCCCTGGTTTGTCACCGCGAAGATGCGGTTAGAGAGGAGCACAGCGTCTTCCTACTCGCACGACAACAAATCGGCCGCAGACAACATGGTCTGCCTTTGACCGCCATGTGCAAGGTTCATGATATCTTATTCAATCTCACCATGGTTCCATCGTACCAATTCATGCGGTGGCCCGTTGCATGGCTGATCCCAATGTTGGACAAAGGTTCTACGGGAACGGTGTCACCATTGTAAATGTTGTGCAAATTGATGTTGGTACCCTCCCGTACATATGCAAGCCAATCTCCACTCGCACCGAGCCTAACCTGTGAAACAGTGGGCAGGGGGAGAATTAGGAAATGGACACGGAAGTAGTCTTTAGAATGCATTTACTACGTGATCAAACTCATCTTACATGCTCATCGGAGGAAATCCTAGTGCCCCTCAACGTCGGCATCTCAAGGGGCGTCAACTTGCAACTACAGCCACGCCGCGCTAGAGAGACCCCCAAGGAAACATCCTCGTGCGTTCCACGGAACATCAAGATGCATTTGTATGAGTAGTTTATCTTGTGAGAGCAAAGGATGAACGAGGGAAGGCCTCTAGAGATAGAGATGGACACTACTACTACCAATGTCTTTGGCCCGTGCGTTGCAATGGATCCAAAGTAGTAGAATAATACTTGTTCACATGCTTGAAATATAAACACTCTAGTTTTGATATACATGTGTCAGCAGACATGACAGCTTGTCCATGGAAGTTGAACCACGACGACCATCACATTTCTTGTTTCTACCACTGCCACACCCACACGCGATCCCCACAACGCCGCTCCAACCCACGGCACGACGTCCCCCGACGTAGACATGGATCCTCTAACGTGGCTATCACTGCCTTGCCCTAACTTTCCTTCGCTGACAGGTGGGACCCACGCTTATGGGTCCCACATGTCAGTGACAAAATGGTAGGATTGTTCGCGTCAGGGGATCCTCATCCCCCCGACGTGCCCCTCATCCCTCTCGGCCCCACCGCTCCTCTGCCTTTGTGTGCATGACATGCGGGCCAGCTGAACTGCGGCGACCATCAACTTTCTACCACAGACACACCCGATTGGACGCGGTTTGCCTGCTCCGCTGCTGTGCTCCGATCCGTACTCCCGCACCATCGAGTTTTGATCTAGCGGCTGTGACACATTTCGTCCCGGGCATCAATTCTCACCTGGAGTACTTATGTACTACAGGTAGTACCCGCCGGTGTGGCCATCTACGCCTCGTAATGCCCCGACGCCCAGCTGTGGCACCCTCGCCACGGCCACGCCACCACCGACCGGTTCATCTCAAACGAGTGAGTCGCGAACCACACCACCACCATGAGAATGACATGTGGGCCAGCTGCATTTAAGGTTCGCATGTCATTGACTCATAGGCCGGGTACTAAGCCACTGAAGTTCGGTCCCGTGGGCCCCGAGAGGGAAATGTAAATCCTGCGGCAGGCCTTGTGGTGCTCCCGCAGTACGAGATCATGCCAAAACTAGAATTTGTTTCTTACTACTACCAACTAGTACTAGTAAGGTACACGTGCATTGCACGCAAGAGATTCTGGTGGTTTGTGCATTATGCTTCTACATGTGGAGCTTTCTGGATTCTAACATGTGGCAAAATCTGATGGAATGTAAGGTTAGGCAAGTTTGATTAACTTAGGTGAGTGTTTGGTTCAAGCCACACCTTAGGCAAGCCACACTAAGGCCCCACATGACATACACACACAAAATGTGGCAAGATTCCCTTAGGCTTGCCAACTTGTGGCTCCCATTTTGAAGAACTAATAACTTTGCCTAAGCTTAGTTGTGTCAAAGTTAGTCATGAATTAAGGTTAACCATGGAGTCTTCTAGATTATACATGTGGCAGAATCTGGTGGATGATATCCAACGGCCAGTAGTGCTCGGATTTGCCATCTTTGTACCGTCGGATTGGCTTCATCCAACGACCAACTTTCAAAGTTTTTCACACACTGTATAGGGGGTATATATATAGATGTGCCGATCCGTTGCACTGGATCCTAAGAATATCTATTTAGTGGAGTGCACTCTAAGCACATTATCTATTTATTTTTCTCTAACCTTTCGTAGCCATGCAACCAAGCCACATAAGCTTCATGGGTGCCCCCACATCATATTATTCATACTACGTTGATTGAAAAAAAGATAAATCACCCAAAACAAGATCTTCCCGTTTTTTGTTCCTACGATGTTGTGCCGTGCACGTACCTACTAGTTGTATAGTGCTAGTACTTGTAATATAGTATTAGGAATACAAACTTGGTACTAGTAGGAGTAGTACTAGTACGGAATGCTCCTACTCTATCAACGAGCCCCGTCTGACACCAAATGCTACAGCTAGATCTTCCCCTTGTTTCTTTTTTCCAACCCGACAGCAGGCGGGGTGTCGGTTTGCTCAACGGCGGTCCCACATGAAAGTGAAAATGCTAGGCAACACGCCTTCCCTAAGCTATGTGTCGTGTCGGACGGGCCATGTTGTACTCCCGATTCCCGGGGGTGTGGGGGTGCGACGCGATTGCGGCAGGCCTTTTCCTTTTACCAGCAGTGTGCCCATGCGTTGCAATGGATCCAAAGTATTAGAATAGTTGTATTTGTTCACAAACTTGAAAGAAATCACTATTGTTTTGATATACTCCTAATATATTACTCCCTCCGTACCTAAATATTTGTCTTTTTTGAGATTTCAAATGGACTATCACATACGGATTATATAGACATATTCTAGTGTTTCTAGCAAGATGCCCCCGCGTTGCACGAAGTTGATGGAAAAGGTAAGCACAACTTATAAATTGGTGATGGAGTACTAGTTACAGTGATGCATATAATTAAGCAAAGGGGTCGCACATGTCGGTATTGACTGGAACGAGAATGCAACATCACAATAAGAATTAAGGCCATGATGATGGGATCGTAGCGGTGGTTACAGAAGGCAAGAAGAAAGATGGATCCACGAACGTACGACCTCCTCCTCCTCAACTTAGTGCGCTGGGCCACTGACCGGCGGCTAAGGAGTGGCGGCTTTTGTGGCGAGGTTGAGGTGCTTCTCAGCAAAGGCATCCAAGGCTTCCAGCCGGTTGAGGAAGGCCAACATCATAGCGTCCTCACTGGCCTTGTAGATACCTATGTACACGATTTGCTCGTACACGTCGATGTGTAGGTCGACGAATTCTTGCAGGGCGAGGCGCATCGCGGTGAGCGCGACCTCCAGGTGGACATTCTTCGTGGCGTCGGCGGGCAGTCGTTAGGCCACCAGTGCTTGAAAGAGGTTCCGGCCATGGAGGCCGATTAGGGTGGCAGGAAATGAGGAGCCCGGGCACGCGGGCTGGAGGAGTGCGGCGATGTCGTCCGTGAGCTTCTTGAGGACGGTGAACTTGTTGCTGGTGGCAACGATCATCTGGTCCAATTGAGAGTCGTAGTTGGCGTCGATGGCGGCCATCCACCAGCCGGTCTCCAACACCGTCTGGAGACGATCCTCGGCGCCATGCCGTAGGCCGGCGTCGTGGACCATCTGGCGCAACCGCTGGCCGCTCACGCGCATTGCCGCCATGGGTCTGGAGTGAGCTCTTTTGCGCTTAGTGTAGGTGCTTAGGCAAATGCTTAGGTGCGTATGATGTGGTAGATGCATTGGAATGGAGGGGCGCCTTTATATGAGGGCAATGAGGGCAAACTGCGTTGCATTCACATCGTGCAGCCTCTTTTCCCGGACCTCCTCCCATTACTTCCCTCATGCAATAATTGAAGGAGGATGCATTGGCCGTTCAACATATCGGGAACCGCTACTCCCTCCCTCGTCTGCATTAAAGCCGTATCGGGAAGTGCGCCGCCCGCTATCAAATGAATACTCCCTCCGTCTAGGTGAGTATTAAGTCATCTTAGAGCAAGTAAAATAGAGCTGAGTCAGCGGGCTATAAGGAATAAACTACTATATTTCTTCTTAGTTGGAGGAAAGAGAAGAGAAGAGAGAAGATAAGCAGGCTCTTCGTGAAGAGCCAGCTCTAGCACGTGCTCCTAGGCACTTTGTGAGAATGAAAGGTGGGCCACATAATAAAGAAGTAGTACACTCTTTTGATCTACTATTATACATGTTGGCTATAAGATGGGCTGTAGTTGACATGGCACTGGCTTATAGCCAGCAGCTGGCTATACTATTAACCATGCTCTTACGAAAACCAAATAGTAAACACATAGGTGTGGTGCATTAACTCTCACGTCGTTTCTTATTTTTTGACATAAATAGAGGAATCAACCAAGAAGAGATATGGGGCTTGTATGCTTTCAATGACTTGAGGCTATCAAACATGACATGCAGTGGTCAGTTCGTTGCACAAGAACAAATACAACCCACGTCAGCACACACACATCTTATATAGCATCACATCCAATGGCTATAAAAGATGAATGAGACCAAATTATATCTCATCTAGATGAGTTCTAGCAAAACTGTATTAATAATACTTAGTACTCCTGCGCCATGTATCATATATTAGTATCATGTAGTACTTTATTTATTGCCATATGACACATAGTACTCAACTCTCTCTCTTTCTTCATTTAATTCTATGACACCTCATCAAAATTGCTAAGGCTAGTACCATTACAACCAGCCTTAGCAAATACTAAACATTAAGTTCTCTCGTTTTCCTCTCCACCTTGGTCACCTAGACGGAGGGAGTATCTTTGTGGATTTTCCTGCCTTGGTGGGTCAAGCGATTCCGCCTAGTCGGTTCGTGAGACGCGAGAAGACAAGGGAGTAGGCTGCTGCAAACGTAGGGCTGTGTGATTTGACAATGAGATTCTGGCTGGACAGGTGGGGCCCGTGATTTGACTTGCCATTATCATTTTAAGCGTGGCGCTACAACCAGCGTGAATCTCCGATTCCCGACCACCTCCATCTGGTGCCTCTCCCAATGCTCCACCATGTAGTAGAGGCTGGCTCTTGCATGAGAGCCCACTTCTCCACTTTTTCTTGCCTCTCTTTCCTCCACATATGCAAAAATGCCATGTAAAGTGCACTATTGTACTTACTTTTACTTGCTCCTACAGGTGCTTAAGCTTGCCACATAGGCATAAAGTCTGATGTGGCAAGTTAATCAAGAAGAGAGAGCCCACTTCTCCACTTTTTCCTTGCCTCTCTTTCCTCCACATATGCAAAAATGCCATGTAAAGCACACTATTGTACTTACTTTTACTTGCTCCTACAGGTGCTTAAGCTTGCCACATAGGCATAAAGTCTGATGTGGCAAGTTAATCAAGAAGAGAGAGACTAGTTTGGTGACCCTAGGAAGAAACGGTGCTAAGCGCGTGTACCTAGTGAAAATACAATTTTGAGTCTATAGCTAATTAAATGAAGCAAACTTAGCAACACCATTTCACTGGAAGAGGTCACTCCTTGGCAAATGCAATAAATACTAGTACTCCCTGTGTCCCATAATATAAGAACGTTTTTAGCACTACACTAGTGTCAAAAATGTTCTTATATTATGGGACGGAGGGAGTACGGAGAAAGAGATAGAGAGAAGTAAAAAATACACTTATAGTCAACCTTATAGCCAAAACCTTGTTGTAGTATGAGTGACTAAGTGATGACTATGTATGACATGCCAACATCAGATAGCCTAACACACCGTGTTAAATCGCCAAGGGAGCGACCGCACGAGCAACGCGACGGTTGTGGTAGGCGCGACCACGATACGGGCTGCTGGCAGCCCTTGGATCTGAGATCAAACGATCGCATGCTAAGTTGCTGAAAATTTGCAGAATAACCCTCCACGATAGGATATTCACCCATAGGTCTAGAATCACGCCATGCAACCATTCAATCTCAGATCCAAGGGCTCTCGGAAGCCCATATCATGGGAGAATGGAAAGCCACTACCCTGCCGTTCGCACGCTGGAAATTCGCTCCTACTCGTCCCCGCACGTCCTTCAATACTACGGCGGTTCGCTCCTAGTCGTCCCGTGTCCATTCACATTACGGCAGTTCCACTAATCCTAACCCTCCTCCCAAATCCATGGCGTCCGAAATCTCCCCGATCGGCGGTGAGTACACGGTTAGAACCATCACCGGCGATGAGTTCGACGTCATCTACACCCGTTCTTCCGTGACGGTGAAAGGATGACTTTCTCGCTTCAGACGCATGTTCGAAGACTCAGATGATGACTGGGTCGCTGGGCTAGATGTTGAGTACACCACAGTCCTGGGACGAGAGAAGGATCTAAAGGATGAAGAGAGGAAGAAGCCCGCCGTGATCCAGGTTTGCGTGCATGACTTATGCTTTGTCTACCACCTAATACATGCCGACGTTGAGTGCCAGGATTTTAAGGACTTCCTCGAGAGCAACCTAGTCAAATCCGTTACTATAGACTTCGGTAACGACAAAGAAGTCATGCGTCGTATAGGCCTCGTTGTAGGCAACACCTTCGACCTCCAGAAGAATTGGCTGGTGTCCTCTCATCAGCCTTCAATGCTGACCCTGGCAGGACCCATGGTTCATCCCTCGTAAATGCAGTGGCGGAGAAACCTCCATACACGTTTCATCGTCATGCATGGCAGTGGAATGTACTAGATATAGACCACATCCACTACGCTGCAATGGATGGCTACCTTTGCTTCAATATCTACAAGGGTTGGATGAAGAGCAACAATCAAGTGTGCGGTTCAAGCAAAGAAGTGTCAGCCAAGAGGAAGAGGGACAAGGACGAAGTCGAGGACGTGGACGAGGACTCCGAGTAAGGTGGCAGTGTCGTTGCTCATGGTGGTTCTAATGCAGTGTCTCTGGGAATAGTTGCAAAGTTTAATTTCAGGTGTGCTTAATTTAATTTGAGGGGTGTGTTGTGCTAAGCCCCCAACAGAACTATGTTATGTTTCTTCTTGTTACTTTAACTCTTCAGTACGTACATACTAGAATTTCTTACATTTCATCTTTTAGTTGGTATAGTACTACCACTCGTTTCTTCACATTATATATGAACAATATATATGGCCAACATCATATAGCCAGCAGTTTAGTTGTCAAAGAATTTCAGGGTGCTTAGTTTTGTCAAAGAATTCCAGGGTGCTTAGTTTTATTTGAGGGGTGGGTTGTGCACTTGTGCTGGACACCATTATTGTGACAAGCCTTTTTAATAGTACTATATGCATAATTTGGCGACGAGCGCTCTCTGTATGTACCACCTTTTTTTTAATTTCAAGTTTTGCTCCATGGCGCAATCCATCGATACTACTACTGTACAAAAGTGGAGTATATGCATTTTTTAAAAGGGTAGAGGGCGGGACAGTCTAGCTCGGTCGGTTTCACGAGAGGCGAGGGCCTTTGTGATTTGACGGCTCATTCTTTGTCCAAATCAAATAGTACTGCGCTTCCCGCTGCACACCTGGCGCCTCCATTAAACCCCTTCGTTAAACCCGCATGCAAACCGAGAATCCTACTCCGGCCACACGTCTGTTCATGAGCGGGCTGGAATTAAACGGAACACCGGCCGAGTTCCTCCCGTCCGCCCTCCGTTTAAACGAGGCCGGACGCCGGCCAAGCTCCTACCGTCCGCCCTCTATTTACACGAGGCCAGACTGACAGCGGGCAAGAATCGCACCCCTCCGCCGATCCCCCATCTCCTCCTTCACCATTTTCTCCACTCTTCCGATGGCTTCCGATGAGCCGTTCTCCGGCATATTACCTGGCTGGGTGGCCCGCCGAGCCCTCCGGATACGGGCAAGGCCGCTCGGTGCTTCACCAACCTCGCTTGGCCCGACGGAGCCAGTTGCCACCCAAGCAGGTGCGTGGTTCAGCAACTCGCCGCTCCAGTTCAGCTCGATGAGGAGTGGCGAGTTGCTCCACGCCGGCACGGCGGTGAGCACACCAGTACGAGCGTCGTCGCTGCCGCGTAGTACCGCGCCACCAGTGTCTGTGGTGGTCGCGCCTCCCGTGTTTGTGGGCGCGCCTCCCGTGCCTGCGGCAGCCCATGCAGGCAGAGTCAGAAGCCGGGTGCGTGGAGAGCGACGAGTCAGTGGCCAGCTTCTCCGTGTCCGCCGCCATCATCAAGGAGAAGTAGAACACAGGAGGCCGCCACCACTTGGGACCCATGAAGGCCACCGCCGAGGCGACGACCGCGGATTCAGGTGGTTTCTTTGCTGCTTCATCTCTTCCAAGTACCTTCGTCGACCCCGCATGTGTCTGACGGACATGAGGAAGACAAAGGGATCCGCGGGCGGCCATTTAGAACTAAAATAAGTTTAGATACATCCATTTCTAGGACAAGTATTTCCGGACGGAGGGAGTATTAATTTTACAAGAGAGCCGGATTTGCAGCTCTTAGTTCATGTAAATGTAATGAAATCCATCATGTTTATATGAAGATCTGTCTTTTTTATACAAAATCGTTCATGCTTATATGAAATCAGTCCGTGTTTGCACGAATTTCATCTGGTTGGTTAGAGTTGTAAAAATGTATGCCGCTGGCGTTTGATATCGTCCTCCGCTTAAGGAAGCAGGAGGAAATTTGCCGGCTGCCGTTGGAGATGCTCTTTATGCTGGAAATAATAGAGTGACATCCAATCCATTTGAGTTAATTACCTGTATGATTGTCCCTCTATAAAAAGTTAATTGCATGTACAGTGTACACATGACTTGCGAGGTGGCTACTGATTTAAATGCAGAAAGTTAAAAAGAAACAAGTCCATCCTTAATCTTGTATTCTAAGTACTCTGTGGGTTCCACTGTCAGTACAGTAATGAAAGAAGTATATATATTAAATAAGTAGAGTAATATATAATATAAAAATATAAAGTTAAAAGACAGAATTCGAACTCATGTCATCGCGTTGCGAGCATCCGGTGCTAACCAGCCCAAAGACATTTTGTTGTAGACCATCTTTGGAGATATATCTCCATGTCTACTCTTATATATACTCCATTCGTTCCTAAATATTTGACTTTTTCAGATTTCAAATGGACTACCACATACGGATGTGTATGTAGACATATTTTAGAGTGTAGATTCACTCATTTTGCTCCGTATGTCTTTTCGTGAAGGGGTCAGATTTGTCCTTGATTTATTTATGAGGTGTCGGATGGCCCGCACCGCCAAGAAAAGAGGGTAACATCAAAATTATGGACTACTTTTTTGAGTATGTTGGTAAGGTCCGGTCATAGTCACTTGTTGAAATGTCTAAACAGACAAATACTACCTCCGTCCGGAAATACTTGTCATCAAAATGGATAAAAAGAAATGTATCTAGACGTATTTTAGTTTTAGATACATCTTTTTTTATCCATTTTGATGACAAGTATTTTCAGACGGAGGGAGTAGAAAACAGAGTTTGTGATGATGGTGTGCGTGCCATCCTGCAATATAGGCCGTCAGATTTATATCTAACAGATAGGAAAGAAACTATGGCAATTTTGCAAAAATATACCCACACGTCTCTCCACGTTCGCAAATAAGGCCTTCCCTCGTTCAACCTTTTCTCTCACAAGATAAACTACTCATACAAATGCATCTTGATGTTCCGTGCAATGCACGGGCAGCTAGTTAATTTCTTTTAAAATAGTTGTTGCGATAATTGGATTGAAGTGATATATTTTATGTCTGCCCCGAATGATTTCAGATTGACTAGTAGTAACAAAGAAAACGTTGCCTTGTTAACTAACAGAAAACAGGGTGAAAACTATCACATGAGGCCGGTAAAAACAAGGCACCTTTGGGTTCGGCGTCATCGTCACTACAGCTGTCTTGTGCGCGAGAAGTCTACATATCGAGGGGGCTACCGAGCGAGGCACCGAGACACAATGTTTGAGAGACAAACCAATTGACAGATTATGATCAGATCGAGTTGTCACCCTTCTGATGTCATTGTTGGGGGGGAGGGAGAGAAAGACGTATCGAGAGTGTGCGAGGTAGGCACAGAGGCACAACTAGCGAGTGAGTGAGTGATTGTGTGTGTGTGTGTGTGTGTGTGTGTTTGAAAGAGGAGTAGATAGATTATTATCAAGATCGATGTGCCACCCTACTCCTTCGATGCCGGGTAGTGTGTGTGTGTATGTTTGAGAGAGAAGCCAGTCGATAGATTAGTATCAAGATCGAGGTGTCACCCTACTCCTTCGGTGTGGGGAAGTGTGGGTGTGTGTGGGGGGCATTGACACTCACATATCTCTACTCTTATAAAAACAGAGTTGGTGATGATGGTGTTCCTGCCATCACGCAATATAGGCCATCCGATTTATATCCGACGGACGGGAAGGAAACTATGGCAATTTTGCAAAAGATACCCACACCCCTCTCCGCATTTGCAAATAAGGCATTCCCTCGTTCATCCTTTTCTCCCACGAGATAAACTTCTCATACAAATGCATCTTAATGTTCCGTGCAACGCATGGGCATCTTGCTAGTAGGGAGAAGCATTGTTGAGGAAATCGTTAACTGGTAGCTGCTCGGTTGGCTGGCGAGTAGGGGATTAATAGGCTAATCGGCAAGTTAATCGGCCATTTAATCAATTAATCGGACAATTTATCGGTTTATCGGCTACTCGCTGACCCTACGAGTAGGGATTAATCAGCAAGTTAACTGGTTAATCGGACGAATTCTTGAACAGGGGGGGGGGGAGTTTGTGTGACACATATCTAGCTATATTAAGGGATAGGTAGATAGCATATGTGTGATATACATTATTATACTTTGAGATATTAGTGGCTGTGGGTGGGCGGAATTAAAAGGGTGGGCGTGTTAGACATAGAGAGCGTGTGTGTTTCTGTGTGAGGGACTTGTAGGACGGGGTAGAAAGACAAATGTAACCCTGACGGAGGGAGAGAAATACAAGAAGTGCGCGTGTGTGATTCCGATGCCCACAGGGAAATGAGATATGTATGCGTGTGAGAGAGATTGCACAATTCATTCACGTATCACTATCTAGCGATCGTGGGCGTGCATCGCTTGAACATAAGTCAATATCTACTTCGTATCTTGGCCAAAGGTACAATATCGATTCAACGCTATAAAAGATTGGACACTCACATATCACATTTTTCTATTTAAATAAACCTTTTCAGTTGTGCATGCCAAAGTTACGGTGATGTTTCTTCAAACAACCAATGTAGCTATCATGTATATGCACCATTGTTACTCTTGCATTCAAATTCATTAGTCTTGGATGATTTAAGTTTCTATTTTGAAGTAATATATGTAATATTCATATATGAATCCAATGGATGCATAATTTATGAAATGGAGGCTATGTAATCATATGAGGTAACACATTTAAGTAGTGACTACAATATCCATTTCTTTTTGCGCCTCTACACTAACACGTCAATGCATTATGTTTAAAGTAAATAACCAATGGCACTAAATTATCTATTTACACGAGAAATACATAGGCTGAGCGTTTGATCCTTTTTTTGTGAACGCGCCACTACACCCATACGATTGGCCGCGCCCGTGTGAACGTCCGAGTTATCGGCGCTTAATCCCGAGTTATTGTATTTTTTAAGGGTGGACTTCACACGGTTATTAATCTTGACGCGTGCCCGTGTACCACAGTCTAGCGTGACCTTCCTGCTAGCACGGTCCAAAATTAGTTGAAACTGGATCTGAGCGATCCATGGTGGCAAAATCTCCCGCCTCCTTCTAAAATTTCCGCCACCTTAGTCTTTAGCATGCGAAATCCCCCTTTTGTCCTTGGTGCACGGACACCAATAGTTACAATACCTCCCTCATGTTTTTGGTAACTTCCGGTTCCTCCACTACACGGCACCCCCATTTCCTCTCCCCCTCCCGCAAAAACGACTAACTCCCCAGCACCAGAGCATCTTACATCACGCCATCCGTACTTCATCGCCCTTTCTCCCCTCCCCTCTCGAAACCCTAGACTACTCATCCACCGGCGTACCATAGCCCATTCACTACCAAGGCGTCCACCTCGCCCGGATCTGCTTCCTACGCATCTACCCCTCCCACCTCCCCTAGAAACAAGTAGACTGCTCATCCACCACTGTACCACAACCCATTTAGTGTCGGCCTTGTCCACGGCGAGGATATGCTTTGCCGGGTACTCTCGTCAACCGTCACAAGATCTGCAGTGGCTCATTCAGATTCTCCCAATCGGAGACGCGTCCCACACCCCCCGGAGCCGCCCCACCGACGCCCCCGTCGACGGCCTATGATCCTCTTCGCCGACACCTTCCTCAACCCTACCGGAGCCGCTTCGCCGACACCATCGTCAACCCTACCGGAGTAGCTTCGCCTATACCATTCTCAACCCTACGGGGGCCGCTTTGCCAACTCACAAGTCCACAGCCTCAGATCCGCTTCCTCGCACCCTCATCCAACCTATCGGAGTAGCTTCTGACGCCCCGTCCACGGCCGCAGATCCGCATCATCGACACCACCCTTAACCCAACCATCGGAGCAGCTTCTGACGCCCCGTCCACGGCCGCAGATCCGCATCGTCGACACCATCCTTAACCCAACCACCGGAGCAGCTTCTGACGCCCCGTCCACGGCCGCAAATCCACATCGTCGACACCATCCTTAACCCAACCACCGGAGCAGCTTCTGACGCCCCGTCCATGGCCGCAGATCCGCGTCGTCGAGACCATCCTTAACCCAACCACCGGAGCAGCTTCACCTACGCCCTCGTCCACGGCCACAGATCCGCTTCGCCCACACCGTAGTCCACCCTACCGGAGCCGCTCCACAAACACCCTACTCGACGGTTCTAGATCTCCTTACCAGATCCCGATAGCCAGCACAGCATCATCACCCTCGACGTTTCTAACCTGATTCCCACCGTCTGGAGAGATGCCAAGCACCTGCCACGGCCTAGGTACTTGTCACCTATAAACCCGTCCAGCATCACCTGCCCGATGTACTTCGAATATACTAATCGGTCGCTGTTACCTGTTATGCAGCTGGCAAAAACTACAAGGACGATGTTTCTTCTGGATCTAACATCTTGGCCAACCAAGATCCTGGACTGAGGCATTGCTATGATCTTGTAAGCCTGTCTCTCTCTCTCTTGTATTGTTCTCAGGCTCGCCCGTGCTTTGCTAGGATTTTCGACCAGTAATCCCTTTGTGCAGACAATGTTTTCTACTACTGGCTGCTTAATTAGATATGTAGATGTCATACATGATACTACATCGTACCTCCATTCCTAAATATAAGTCTTTCTAGAGATTCCACTATAGGCTACATACGGAGCAAAATGAGTGAATCTACACTCGAAAATGCATCTATATACATCTGTATGTGGTCCATACTGGAATCTCTACAAAAACATATATTTAGGAACAGGGGCAGTACATTACACAAAATTGTAGGTGGCATGTAGGAATCCCAGTGCACTACGTTAGGCTCCCTTAGAGTGCCTGCTAGTCCAGCATACAAAGTCATGGCTAGTTTATGGTATGCACACAATCGTTAATTGGTGGTTTAAATATGCGCAAGTGATATGCAATGTAGTATCATGTAGAGTTGTGTGAAATTAGCCATGTCAAATTGCAGATACGGTTACACAATGATTTAGTACAAGATGTATGTGGCAATTTCATGGTACATCGCAAAAAAGGAGAGGCGGTGGTGAGCCTATACGATTGTGCTATGGTACGTCACTCCTCCATTGCAATCATCGTGACATGTTATTTGTATGCAGTTCTATTAGCCAAGTTTCTTAGGGACAGTTATTACGAGTTATCCTAAGAAAATAAGCACCTGTGAATATAAGCTCCATGTAATAAGCCAACCAGTTTTTTCATTGCGTTTTCAGCTTATCTTTGGTATGATCAGTGGAAAGTCTAGATTGCATTATATTGTTTTCATTTTGCTGCCCATATGGAAATTAATTTGACTTGCAAACATCACAAATTGAACCCAGTGCAGTAATTAATATGATAGGAAAATAGACCATCACTATTTACTCAAAATGCAAATACAAAGATACCATCTACTTGGCACAATCTACTTTGGTCAATGTTTTCCATAGATATCCCATTGCCTAATTTAAACAAAGAACGCATGACCCACATTTAAATGAAGAACAATTATTTATTGAAATTCGATGGTCCAAGTGGCTGGTTATTATCGTATAGCAGCACCACCTGAAAGCATCATATAGCAGCAGCAGCAGCTCATAGCAACTCATCATACAGCAACAACAGTCTACAATTCATCATATACCAACAACAGCTCATAGCAATTCATCATATAGAAGCAGCAGGAGCAGCTCATAGCAATTCATCATATAGCAGCAGCAGGAGCAGCTCATAGCAATTCATCATATAGCAGCAGCAAGAGCAGCTTGTAGCAACTCATCATATAGCAGCAGCAGCTCATAGCAATATTCATCATATAGCAGCAGCAACAGCTCATAGCAACTCATCATACAACAGTAGCAGCTCATAGCAATTCATCATATAGCAGCAGCAGGAGCAGCTCATAGCAATGCATCATATAGCAGCAGCAGAAGCAGCTCATAGCAATTCATCATATAGTGGATCAGAATGAAAATTTGGCAAAAATCGAGGAGATCCTCACCTTGTTGGAAGCTCATCCTTCAACAAAGACACCTCAAGGCCATGGCCCGGGAGGAGGGAGGGGAATAAGGTGCCTATACGCATGATGTGGCATCACCCGTAGTTGTGCAAAGACTACTGAGAGTAGTGCGTTGGACGAACCATAGTGGAGCAGCTGCTGGAGACCATGAGAATTAGTGGCGGCGCCAGAGGGAGGAGCAGCCAGGGATATTTGCCCCTACCCGCCAGCCATGTAGCCTAGCTGGACATAGCATCGCCGAGGACCAGGCCAGATGGGACCAGTGGCGACGGCTCGCTGGAGGAACCCTAGTGCTGCAGTGTGGGATCGAGGTAGAGGGAAAGGGAGAGGAGATGCAAGCGGGCAGGGCAATGAATGCTCGCGTGTTTGTTTTTACTTGAGGGTCGAGGTGTGACAGGCGTGTGATTGCATTTTGAGTGTAATATGGGCAGACAATGAGTCATTTCACTATTCCCCTTCCCTTCAATTTTTAGTGAGGTTCTACCCGAAACACCCCCCCTCCAAAGCGAAATTAGTTAAGCCCAAGCCATAACTCAAAAATGACTTCTTTACATCTTTTATGGCTTATTTTAAAAATAGGCCCTGAAAAGGCGGAATCGAACTGGCCCTTAACCTGCAATTCAATAATGCGTGCAATGATGAATCACTCCTGCCTGCTATCTGTACATTTAGGCATCATCATACATGGCATAACCTCATACATGTGCATTCCATTGTAGAATCTGGAATATGCAATGTTTATGTTAGTTCATATGTTGCACATGATGTTTAAATGCCCCTTAAATCTGGTCAGTCAAGTGATGGTCTTTAAGCCTCTTCTTTGCTTCTTTTCTTGATATGTAAGATTTACTAACACATCTATTCAATTGCTTGTTTGCATCAGCCAGCCATACTAGGACTGTTTGCTTTGATTACTTGCTGTTCTTGACCTAACACTCTAACAGAGCTTGTCAACGATTTAAACACTAAGGGCTGCTGTAGTGGGGCCTTGTCTAACTCATATGTGACATAAAGGTTTGGGTACACTCTGAGGGCTCTCCAAGAGTACACGGAGATCCAGTTCGAAGGTATGCCTAGTTTTTACATAGTGCAAACATAGTAAATGCTCATTTCGTTGTGTGCAAGTGCAAGAGATGTGGCATGTTTCATTATGTGGTTTTGTTTTGTTATAATCTCATCCTTTTGTGTTACAGACTGGAAAGTATGCATATTTATCTTCCAAGGAGACGAGTACGTAGTTTGGGTCACCTTGCAGCGGGGGTGCAATGACGAGCAGATTGAGGATTTCCTGGTACAAGATGTTAGGAAGGAGCCTTGCAAGATAAGTAGGAGCTGCACTGAGCCTCTTCAACCTGCTAAGGTAAGTCACTGTATGCAACTCAACAGTTCAATTCCTTGTTTGTTTTAGGCATAGTTAATTTTCTCTTTTCAATTGCTTTAGTTGTCCTCAGTTAATGAGATGCCCAAATAATCATGCCTGATGTTCGGTACATGTATCACTATTAGTTGACATAATTAAAGGCCTTACCATTTAATTACTCGTCAAGTGTGCTTGAAGCTTTGAAGTCTATTAACCAACTATTATTGCATGAGGCTCACAATCTAGTTTATACTACGCTAATGATTGCATAGTTTTGCCTTTGTAGTATGTTTGTATGAAACCCTCTGCTGTTCATTATGCTCCCTAAGACTTTAATTGAGGCTGCAGAATGGCCAAATCGCTTGCTTACTAATACGCAACATGTTGTCTAAATTTGTAACTTGTCTGTGTTTTCAATTGGGCCCCAACATCATGCTCCTCTAGTGAGCTAAGAGGGATTTCTGTATGCAGGCTGCACAGACTATCTTTTTTATAATTTTTAAAATATCACCTGCTTATGCTTCATGATGTGTAACTTTTTTTTAAAGTGACGTGTAACATTATTGTTACTCCTATTTTGCCATGTAGTACAAAATAGTGTCTTGTTCACTTCACTGTTGTAACTATATTTTTGCCCTAGTCATGTGTACTTACAGAAACATTTCAGGATGAAGTGACATCAACACACAGATCTGCGAGAAGTGTGGCATGGCATTACCGAATGATTATGGATTGAATTGGAATGTCTGATGTTCTCGAGCATCAACTAGAGGTGGCAAGACAACATGTACATGATTGTCAACGATAATCAACAAGTTGAGACTGGACATGCAGGTATTAGATGCAGGAGTCAAAAAATGAAACAAGACATCGAGGTAACCATGAAGGAATTGGAGATTTTGCAGACTGAAATTTGTGCTATCTGAATCCGGCCAATCCTATTTTCTGAAGAGATTATAGTTCAAATGGAGTTAAGTTGATGCGCGTCCATGATGTATGAGTTGTATTTGCCAAGTGTATGTAATTTGCTATTTGTGTATGCTTTATTGTCACCTGTGCCGAACCATAATGCCTAGTGGGTATAATCGGCTGTAATTTCTTTATTGTATAGTGTTGGATTATTCTACCTTTCTATGCCTTGATCTCTTTGTTGTAATAGTGTATGCTTTTAGAGGTGATAGTATTGAGTAGGATAATTCTTTGAATATGCTATATCATTCGAACGGGGGCCAACTCGCCCGACCATGGGCCTTCTACGTCTCGTAGGATCCATGGGCCTTCTACGTCTCGTAGGATCCATGGGCCTTCTACGTCTCGTAGGATCCATGGGCCGCCGACTCATTTATGGGTCTTGTACGGGCCTTTAATGGGCGTAGACGGCCTTTAATGGAAATAAATGACGTTTTATGGGCTGACCATAACGGGCCGTTAATAGGCTGTATTTGGTGATGCTATGAAAATGGCCCAACAGACTAACGGTCCACAAACGGGCCGACTGTAACGACGGGCTGAATTTGGCCCACAAGCGTAAAAATAGCGATGTAATGGACCATAAGTAACCGAATGCCGCAAATGAGCCCAAGAATAAATGGGCCCTCAGAAGGCCGAAAGTTAACTTGGGCTGGAAACGGCCCAACGGAATAACGGTCCGTTAATGGGTATAAAGTGATACACTGTTCATTACGGGCCGGTTTCACCATGGGCCGTTAATGGTTGTAAAGTAATACATTGTTCATTACGGGCGGCCAAAGATGGGCCGCTAATGGGCCAAGAGTTACAAAGGGCCTCATATGGGCCGAAAGACGTCATGGGCTATACATGGGCCAGAAGTGAAAAAAGGCTGGAATCATATTGGATGGCCCAGATGATGCTACTGGGCCTAATTCGGATAGGGTGTAACGGGCCTTGGGTTAGCGGGCTGTAAATGGGCTATATGCGAACATGCCGTTAACAGGCTTTCCATGGGCCAGCCCTTGACTTTGACCAAGTCAAATGGGCCGACCTTTTTCGCAGGAATGGGCCCTTTGTTGGGCGTGCCACGTGTCGGCGTATCATAGGCGTATACATCCGATCCAAAGAGTGGATGACATCTGTCCCAACGATGAGCCGGCACGTGTTTCCTCTAGCCAATGATGATTTTACACGTGGAAAATCCCCATTGGTCGGGGCTGTTAACGGATTATCGGATCCAAAACCCGACCCGATAGCTTAACGGTGTTCCATTATGGTGGATGCCACGTGTTGGTCACCCTTGACGAAAGCACTTCTATGACGCGCGATTTATCGTCATGGAAGTGGACACTTCCATGATGATAATTTTGGTAATGTCATGGAACACTTCTACGATAGCACAGGTATGATTATCTTGATTCTGTCATAAATTTGTCATGGATGTACATGCATGACAAAAAACATGACCTACTGTGACAAACACGTATCATCATGGAAGTGTATTTTTTTGTAGTGTCACTTCTTTCGAGAGAAAATCCTTCTCTAGAAAGGTTTCGTTCTTGGCAAGAAAGATCTTGCCTTCAGATCTGTGGTAGAAGGTGTACCCAATTGTTTCCTTCGGGTATTCTCTGAAGACGCACTTCTCCAATTTGGGTTCGAGCTTATGAGGCTGAAGCCTTTTGACATAAGTGTCGCAACCCCAAACTTTAAGAAACAACAGCTTAGGTTTCTTGCCAAAACACAGTTCATACGGTGTCATCTCAATGGATTTAGACAGTGCCCTATTTAACATGAATGCGGCTGTCTCTAATGCATAACCCCAAAACGATAGTGGTAAACCGGTAAGAGACATCATAGATCGCACCATATCTAACAAAGTGCGATTACAACGTTCGAACACACCATTACGCTATGGAGTTCCAGGTGGCCTGAGTTGTGAAACAATTCCACATTGTTTTAAATGAAGACCAAACTCGTAACTCAAATATTCGCCTCCGAGATCAGATCGTAGAAACTTTATTTTCTTGTTACGATGATTCTCCACTTCAATCCGAAATTCTTTGAACTTTTCAAATGTTTCAGACTTGTGTTTCATCAAGTAGATATACACATATCTACTAAATCACCTGTGAAGGTCAGAAAATAACAATACCCAACGCGTGGTTCAACACTCATTGGACCGCATACATCAGTATGTATTATTTCCAATAAGTCATTAGCTCGCTCCATTGTTCCGGAGAACAGAGTTTTAGTCATCTTGCCCATGAGGCATGGTTCGCAAGTATCAAATGATTCATAATCAAGTGATTCCAAAAGTCATCTGCATGGACTTTCTTCATGCGATTTACACCAATATGACCTAAATGGCAGTGCCACAAGTATGTTGCACTATCATTATCAACTTTGCATCTTTTGGCATCAATATTATGAATATGTGTATCACTACGATCGAGATTCAATAAACCATTCACATTGGGTGTATGACCATAGAAGGTTTTATTCATGTAAACAGAACAACAATTATTCTCTAACTTAAATGAATAAATGTGTTGCAATAAACATGATCTAATCATACTCATGCTCAACGCAAACACCAAATCACATTTATTTAGGTTCAACAGTAATCCCAAAGGTATAGGGAGTGTGCGATGGTGATCATATCAACCTTGGAATCATTTCCAACACACATCGTCACCTCGCTTTTAACTAGTCTCTGCAACTACTGTTTCGAGTTACTATTCTTAGCACCTGAACCGGTATCAAATACCTATGGGTTACTACGAACACTAGTAAAATACACATCAATAACATGTATATCAAATATACCTTTGTTCACTTTGCCATCCTTCTTATCCGCCAAGTATTTGGGGCAGTTCCACTTCTAGTGACCATTTTCTTCAAAGTAGAAGCACTTAGTTTCAGGCTTGGGTCCAGCTTTGGGCTTCTTCACGGGAGTGGCAACTTGCTTGCCAATCTTCTTGAAGTTCCCTTTGTTACCCTCACCATTTTTCTTGAAACTAGTGGTCTTGTTAACCATCAACACTTGATGCTCTTTCTTGATTTCTACCTTCGCTGATTTCAGCATCGCAAAGAGCTTGGGAATTGTTGTTGTCATCCCTTGCATATTATAGTTCATCATGAAGTTCTAGTAGCTTGGTGATAGTGACTAGAGAACTCCCAATTGATTCAAGCGATTGTAGTACCAAGACATTCTGAGTACATGCTCACTGGTTGAGCTATTCTCCTCCATCTTGTAGGCAAATTACTTGTCAGAGGTCTCATACCTCTTGACACAGGCATGAATCTAAAATCCAATTTTCAGCTCTTGGAACATCTCATATGCTCCATGGCATTCAAAATGTTTTTTAAGTCCCGGTTCTAAGCCGTAAAGATGGCGCACTAAACTATCAAGTAATCATCATATCGAGCTTGCAAAACGTTCATAACGCTCAGATCCGCTCCTCAAGAACAGTTTGTCACCTAGCGTGTATTAAGGACATAATTCTTCTATTCAGCAATGAGGATAATCCTCAGATCATGGACCCAGTTCGCATCATTGTTACTATCATCTTTCAACTTATTTTTCTCTAGGAACATATCAAAAGTAGGGAAGCTATATTCCGAGCCATTGATCTACAATATAGATATGCAAAAACTACTAAGACTAATTTCATGATAAATTTAAGTTCAATTAACCAATTTACTTAAGAACTCCCATTGAAGTAGACATCCCTCAAGTTATCTAAGTGATACGTGATCCAAATCAACTAACCCATGTCCGATCATCACGTGAGATGGGGTAGTCATCAATGGTGAACATCTCCATGTTGATCATATCTACTATATGACTCACGTTCGACCTTTCGGTCTCCGGTGTTCCGAGACCATGTCTGTACATGCTAGGCTCTTCAAGTTTAACCCAAGTATTCTGCATGTGCAAAACTGTATTACACCCGTTGTATGTGAATGTAGAGTCTATCACACCCGATCATCACGTGGTGTCTCGAAATGACGAACTTTCGCAATGGTGCATACTCAAGGAGAACACTTATATCTTGAAATTTAGTGAAGGAATCATCTTATAATGCTACCGACGTTGGAAGCAAAATAAGATGCATAAAATATAAACATCGTATGTAATCAAAATATGTGACATGATATGGTCATCATCCTGTGCTTTTGATCTACATCTCCAAAGCATCGTCACGATCTCCATCGTCACCAGCTCGACACCTTGATCTCCATCGTTGTGTCGTGGTCGTCTCGCCAACTATTGCTTCTACAACTATTGCTAACTCTGTAGGATCGAAAATATGTCTAGACGGGGGTGATTAGACTACTTGACCAAAAAAATCTAGCCTTTTCCCAATTTTAAGTTTTGGCAGATTTTAGCAACTTAGCACAAGTCAAGCAATCAACCTACACATGCAAGTCTAAGAGTATAGTAGCAGAATGTAAAACATTTGCATATGAAGGTAAAGGGAGGAGTTTGGAGGGAACAAACGCAATGTAGACACGGAGATTTTTGTCATGGTTCCGATAGGTGGTGCTATCGTACATCCACGTTGATGGAGACTTCAACCCACGAAGGGTAACGGCTACGCGAGTCCACGAAGGGTCCACGAAGAAGCAACCTTGTCTATCCCACCATGGCCATCGCCCACGAAGGACTTGCCTCACTAGGGTAGATCTTCACGAAGTAGGCGATCTCCTTGCCCGTACAAACTCCTTGGTTCAAATCCACAATCTTGACGGAGGCTCCCAAGTGACACCTAACCAATCTAGGAGACACCACTCTCCAAAAGGTAATAGATGGTGTGTTGATGATGAACTCCTTGCTCTTGTGCTTCAAATGATAGTCTCCCCAACACTCAACTCTCTCTCACAGATTTGGATTTGGTGGAAAGATGATTTGAGTGGAAAGCAACTTGGAGAAGGCTAGATATCAAGATTTATGTGGTTGGAATGGAATATCTTGATCTCAACACATGAGTAGGTGGTTCTCTCTCAGAAAATGTATGCTGGAAGTGTAGGCACGTTCTGATGGCTCTCTCCATGAATGAAGAGTGGGTGGAGGGGTATATATAGCCTCCACACAAAATCTAACCGTTACACACAATTTACCAAACTCGATGGGACCGAATTAGAAAACTTGGTCAGACCGATTTAGTTCAAAATGTGAACGTTAGCTAGGATTTTCGGTGGGACCGACATGTCAACTCGGTGGGACCGGTTTCATTAGGGTTAGGGCATAACGTAATCTTGGTGAGACCAATTACACAAACTCGGTGGGACCGATGTCTGTAATAAGCAAATAGAGAGTTGGTCAGGCAAACTCGGTGGGACCAATTCGCTCATTTCTGTGAGACCGAAACGTTATGAAAGGGAAACAGAGAGTTCGCATTGCGAACTCGGTGGGACCAATCGCTCACTTCGGTTGGACCGAAATGTTACGAAGGGAAATAGAGAGTTTGCAATCCCATCTCGGTGAGACCGAGATCCCTATCGGTTAGACCGAAGTGACTAGGGTTTCTGGCAGTGGCTATGTCAAATGAACTCGGTGGCGCCGGATAGAACATTTTGGTGGGGCTGAGTTTGACTTTTGGTTTGGGATATATGTGGATATGAGAAAGTGGTTGAGGATTTTGGAGCATATCACTAAGAATTTTGAGCAAGCAAGCCATTAAGCAACAACTCATCCGCTTTGAATAGTATTGGCTTTTCCTATGGACTCAATTTGATCTTGGATCACTAAAATGAAAATGTAGAGCCTTGAGCTTGAGCCAATATGTGTCCTTAGCATTTTGAGGGGTCCACATTCCTAATCCATGCCATGTCAATCATTGAACTTTCTGAAATGATCATCTTGAAATAGCATTAGTTCAATGAGCTATATGTTGTTATTAATTACCAAAAACACCGAGGGATAGTGGCACTTTCAATCTCCCCCTTTTTGGTAATTGATGACAACATATATATCAAAGCTTCAACAAATGATAATAAGATTTGAAATACATCATCGCTTTGAGAAGTATGTGGTAAGCAAGAGCTCCCCCTAAATTTGTACATTATTTAAAATTTGCTTTTGAATGCAAATGCAAATGCACAATCGATTAGGATCATGGGTTACTCTTCCATGTCACATACAACTTGGTGGAGCGCTCAAAATGATAGGAATTAAAAGCATGCACTCATCACCAAGCAAAGTGAATGATCATATATGGGATATAAAAGATAATATCATCCAAGCAAACATTAAAGTATGATATGATCAAACACAAGATCATACAAGTATCTCACTCGCAGACATAAAGAGTATTAAACAAGCACACACAAGAAGTATCAAACAAATAGCAAGAGAGACAAAACAAGCAAGACACTCTCTCTCAAAGCCTATGATCTATACATTTCTCCCCCTTTGGCAACAAGTTACCAAAAAGTTCGAAAATGCATAGTGGTATGCATCTCTCAGGCTTGGTCTTCGGGAGGTAGTGTAGAGAGAACTCCAAGGACGAAGGCATTAGTAGATGTAGCTGGAGCTGGTGGAGTGGCTACTGGAGGTGGCACTGGAGCTATAGCTGTTGGTGCTGACGTTATTGCTCTTGTGTCAGCCATGGGCACTACAGCAGATCTCTGACCTCTTGGCACTCGCTGAAAAGCATTTGTGGTAGCCTGTCCTTTTCTCTCCTTAGCTTCCTCCTGGAGCTGCTCAACTGCAGTTTGTATCTCAGTTACCTTCAGATCAAGATCATAGAACTTTGTCTCAATGATCCTCTCCAAGCTCTCTTGGTTTTGGGTCAAGTTGGCCAAACTTTTCTCAATCCTCGAGGTTGCTAGAACAAGATGGCTCAATTGAATTTGTCTCGATTGCAGAAGGATTTCAGAGATTTCTTCATCACTTGGCATTTTTGCAGATTTCTCAGCCTTTGCTTTTTCTCTCTTCTCTTGTGCTTGCACAGATGTGGGATCTTCCTCATTCATCACAACTGTGTTATCCTCAAATTCTGGGTGCAAGGGTAAGTACTCCTTGTCTAACAAATAAGTGCTTGTACCCATCTTAGAGTTGATGAGCACCTGAATGTGTGGAGCATACCCACAAGATCTCTTCTGATCTGCAGCTGTCCTCTTGATTGTTTCAACAATCAGGGTCATGACCTTGAACTTCTGTGGCACATCAAACATATGCAACAAGTTGATTGAATGACCTCGGATCATCTTGTGATCTCCAGACTTGGGTAATAGAGTATGCCTCAAGATGGTGTTGATTGTTGCTAGACAAGACAACAAATAATGTACAGATCCAAATTTATGTGTTTCCAATGCTTTGTCAGGGATCTCTTTGTACATATTTACCATGGAGTTGTGGTCTTTCTTCTTCTTGGCATACACATCCAAATCATCCTCATGTTCTTCTGGGGCATTGATCAACTTGGCCCACTCATCAACTGTTGACTGATACCTTGTACCTTCAGACATCCATACTATCCAACCATCTGGATAGAAATGAGCTGTAGAATAGAATTGCATAATGAGCTCATCATTCCATTTGGTAAGCTTCTGTCCCACAAACTTGTCAACACCACAAGCTTTGAAGCTTTCATGTACACCTGGAAAGTGATCTTCATTCTCATCAATGTATTCCCAATCAGCCCATATCA
The DNA here is from genome assembly GCA_021605145.1 of Aegilops bicornis. Classification (NCBI taxonomy): domain Eukaryota; kingdom Viridiplantae; phylum Streptophyta; class Magnoliopsida; order Poales; family Poaceae; genus Aegilops; species Aegilops bicornis. The sequence continues at coordinate 496,964,212 of CM038669.1, read as the reverse complement.
TATCACATACTATGGTCTTCTTGTCAAGCAGGACTGTCTCATAGAAATTTTGCTGCTCTTTGGTGTGAAACTTGTAGTCCACAGCAGTTCTCCTTCTCACAGCATAAGGATCATTCTGCCTCCAAAGTCTCAGACCAGCATCCTTTCCGAGTTTCATATCCTCTGCCACTGGATGAGTGTCATCATGATATGGGATCTTTGGCTTCAACTTTCTAAGCACTTGGCTTCAACATCTTCTTCTTCAACTTCAGGCATATTCTCTTCAGCTGGTATGTTCCTGGTGTTCCTCTTTGGTTTTGTAGGCTTCTGAGCTTGAGTTGTAGCTTTGGGAGCAGTTTTGGGCTTTGATGTAGCAGCCCCTGACTTGATAGCATTTCCCATAAGCTTTTGGGACTTGGGTGCCGGTGCAGCATCCTCTTCCTCTTCATCTTTTTCTGAGTCTCTCACCATGGTTGATTTTCCAAGAACTTTTGCAGTTGTGGTTCTTGCCCTTTTCTTCTTCTTTCCATCACCAACAGACTCTTCATCAGATTCTATTGTGAATTTCATGGTTTCTCCTGTAGCAACTTTTCTGGGCTTGGAAGTGAGAACTCTTCTTGGATTTGACATTGGCTCTCTCTTGGCAGGAGCCTTCTTGTGCATTCCAGGCTTTGTAACAGCAGCAGTACCATATTCCTTCTTCAGCACTTTCTTCTTTGAGGTGGCCTCATCCTCAACAGCCACATAGCCCTTATCTTCAGAGTCAGAAGTTCTCTTCTTCCTTTGCCTAGTAGCTGCTTTGGGAAAATTGCTGGGAGTTCTCCTGCTGCCCTCATCATAACTGCTTGAGGGACTAGTTCCCTCACTCATTTGCACTTGCTCTTCTGATTTGTTCTGGCTATCACTCTGGTCAGACATTCTGGCAAGCAAACTGACAGCAATCCCTGTGAATAGATATAGATGAGGTAGAGTATATGCGCATCACAAAGTGCAGAGTTTTTGCAAAACAGATGAGTCAAAACCTTAGTTTTAGTTCTCCACAGAAAGCATTTCGGAGCTACCGATTTGTTAAACTCGGTGACATCAAAGCAATTTTTGGAGTCTAAACTAGTGAACTCGGTCATACCGAGTCACAGTTTGATGGCTCTGAGATTGGTAGGGTTTCACAGAGAGTTGAACTCGGTCGCACCGAATTGCAATTTTCGGTCAGACCAAAAAGTGCATGTGCAATGGCCTAAGCAAAATCGGTGAGACCGATTTCTACAACTCGGTCGGTCCGAGATGAGTTCGGCGGAGACATAACCCTAAATTTTCGAATCAAACCTAATCTACTGGAGGTTTTTTCTGGATAGATTGATTTCATTCGTGGTAATGATCATGGCAATGTGCTAGGAATTGGAGTAAGGAAATAGCACAAAAGTTCAAACTCATACCCTAGCTCGGCGGTGAGTTTGCTACGGCGACAATGGCGGGGCAGATTCCCATTGACGGTGACAGAAACCAGCGGCGGGAGGTCGCTGACGATGAGGAGATGACCCGGAGACCGGAGGCGGAAGAGTAGGATACGCGCGGGCTGAGGGGTTTTGAAGAAATTTCCAAAATCTCACCCATGGCTATAGATATCCCGACCCCGTCGGTGTGACTGAGTGGAACAACTCAGTGTCACCGAGATGCAGAATTGCAAGCGGTTGCTCCAATTCGGTGTGACCGAAAAGTTCAAATCGGTTGCACCGAGATTGAAAACCTAGATCAACTCAGTGAACTCGATGTGACCGAAGTGGATGAATCGGTCATACTGAAATGCACAGAGAGGTTTTGAAAGTTTAAGTCTATGACGAATCGGGGACTCCGTGTGCTCCTCACACAGAGTGATTCGAATCTGACTTGATCAAACTTTGTGATGTAGCATGAATAGAGTTTGAGACAAGAAAATCATAGATAGCTAGAGGAAGTTATTAGGCATTCTTGTCCATCCACTTGGCAAAAGAGAAAGAACTAAACAATCAAAACAACAAGTGGATGTCCTTGAATGAGTAAAATATGCAATCAACATGCTCACACAATAAAATGGCAAATGAAATATGTGACAAAGCATGCACAGACACTCTAGCATCTATCAAGCAATTGGCGATGACTAGGTCATCTATATATGAGTATATTGACTTAGGAGTTAAATGAGAACATTTGATCATAGGTCATACTCATCGTTTAAGAACAAGTGGGGTTACCACTTTTACATAAAGCATTGTTGTGTTCACACCATTAGAGTTGCTTTAGCTCAATTCTTAGAGTAAAGCTCCCCCTAGATGTGATATTCCCCCTTAAGAGGGACGAACTAACCTTGGGTTTTGTCGATGATGACTTCATGTAGATGTTGAAAGATGTGGATGCTCATTGTTGATGTAGATCACTTGGAGCAATCCATTGAAGTGAGTTGTACTTTCAATACCTACACGGGTTAGTCCCACAAGGAACAAACAAGAATATCCGTAGACATAGAGTGAAGTTCATATATGATGATGTCCATGAAAGCATTGTGTTACCTTGTCCCTTGTCTTATCAACAAGAGGGTTTGTGACTCCTTGAAATAGTGCAAGATGTGGAAGTTGTTTGCACTTGTCCTCGCCAAAATGATGTGAGTGAAATATGTTGGCGGAGTCACCCTCAAGAACTCTCTAGTTCTTCTTCTTCGGGATCCACATCAACTTGATGGGAATCCTTGGAGTTGTAGTCGTACTTGATGAAGTAGAACTTGATGTAGTCTTGGGAACCCACTTGACCAAGGCCTTAGGAGATCCTTCAAATGCATCAATCTCCTCTTGAAGCTTGTCCTTGCCTTCTTGCTTATGGTCTTGTGGAGGAAGATCATGTTGAGCTTGTGTCCCTTGGAAAGAAGTAGGACCATACTTATCTTGTTGAGGAACAAACTTTGTCTTGGGGTATTGATCTTCTTCCCACTCAACTCCATTGGCATTGAAGTTTCGTTCAAAACCAATACCTTGATTCTTCTGGTGCCTTCCTTGCTTACGTACAGTTTCCTCAAATTGCTTTACTTTCAGCAAGGCTCTTGTAAACACCTTTCTCTATAATTCCCTTCAATAAGTTATTTTCTTGCTCAAGTGTAACTTGGCTAAGAGAATCATTAGTGGAATCAAGAGAACTACTAGAAGCAACAACATTGGATTTAGCATGATTATTGTTACTACTAGATGAAGAATCTTTCTTACCCTTGTTGCTAGATTTAACTTGTGGCATGTAAGTAGACAAGAGTAAACGCTTGGCAATGTATGAAGAACTTTTCTTTTGAAGATCATCATTGATTGCGTTTAAGAACTCATGATCTTGCTCTAGATTGAGCTTTTCAAAGCGTAACATCTCATGAGTCTTTAAAAGTTCTCGATGATCATCTAAGATAGTTTCATGAGCTAACTTAAGAGTGTTTAATTCTTTAGTTAGACGCTCAATATCCTTCTTATCATTGTCATTCGTTTTATCTTAATTATCATGATTAATAGCAAGTTCATCATAGTTTTCATCACTAGAGTTGTCAACAAGTAAATCATCATCACCTAGCAAGTCATCTTCATCACTATTGAAATCAAAATACTCGGGGTGTGATACCTTTTGGCCTTTAGCCATGAAGCATCTTCCAATTCCTTCATTTGGTGAGTCCAAAATATCTTAGGAGTTGGTTGACACAAGTGCTAGACCGGCAACACCTTCATCTTGAGTATATTCGGAGTCGGAGTGATAACTTCTCTCGGAGTGTTGGTCGGAGTCAGAGTCGGATATCCATTCACCAACATGAGCTTGATGTCTTCGTTTTGAGTAGCTCCTTGATGACTTGTCCTTCCTTTCTGAATCCTTTCTTCTTCGAGAGGTTCTTTGTTCATAACAATCATCTCTACTCCTTCTCTCTCTTAGTGGTGATTCTTCTCTTCTACTTCTCCTTTTGGGTGAATCTTCTCTTCTTTTGTAGGGAGCCGTACACTCATTGGAATAGTGTCCGGGTCTTCCACAATTGTAGCAATTACGCTCACGACTAGAAGATCTTTTGTCATTGTAGGACCTTGACTTGTAGCTCTTTTCTTTGCTTCTACTCTTGTAGAACTTGTTGAAATTCTTCACCATTAGGCTCAATTCCTCATTGAAGATTTGTTTCTCACTTGATGATGTAGGAGCATCACATGAGGATTTGTAAGCATCACTTGACTTGTTGTGAGGCTCTCCTTATCCTTGAGAGACATCTCATGAGCAACCATTCTTCCAATAACTTACGTTGGCTTGAGATTTTTGTAATTGGGCATCATTTGAACCAATGTGCACATGGTGTCATATTTTCCATCCAAGGCTCTTAGGATCTTCTTGATGATGAATCTGTCGGTCATCTCTTCACTTCCTAAGCCGGCAATCTCATTTGTGCTGAGAGCAAGCCTAGAGTACATTTCAGCGACACCTTCACCATCCTTCATTTTGAACTTGTCAAGTTGACTTTAAAGCACATCCAACTTGGATTCCTTGACGGAGTCGGTACCCTCGTGCATATCAATCAAAGTATCCCAAATTTTCTTTGCATTCTCAAGACGGCTGATTTTGTTGAATTCTTCGGGGCATAATCCGTTGAAGAGGATATCGCAAGCTTGAGCATTGTATTGCAGCATCTTCAACTCTTCTGCGGTGGCTTCACATTTTGGTTCCTTTCCATCGAAGAAATCACCTTGCAAGCCAATACACAAAATAGCCCAAACGGCGGGGTTTTGTCCAAGAATATGCATTTTCATCTTATGCTTCCAACTAGCAAAATTAGTGCCATCAAAGTAAGGACCTCTACGGTGGTAATTTCTCTCGCTAGACGCCATACTATCCTAGGTTGTGAAACCAAGGCTGTGATCACCAAAGCTATGGAAATCAAGGCAAATGGAGACCAAAGCTCTGATACCAATTGTAGGATCGAAAGTACGTCTAGAGAGGGGTGATTAGACTACTTACCCAAATAAAAATCTAGCCTTTTCCCAATTTTAAGTTTTGGCAAATTTTAGCAACTTAGCACAAGTCAAGCAATCAACCTACACATGCAAGTCTAAGAGTATAGCAGCGGAATGTAAAACATTTGCATATGAAGGTAAAGGGAGGAGTTTGGAGGGAGCAAACGCAATGTAGACACACTGGTGCCCGTTGGTCCTAAACAAACGGTTTTGAACCCCTTTCCGCGCGGCATTTGGAACCATCTCCAAGTGAGTGTGGGCAATAGGGGGGGTCCTTCCCACACGACCCAGAAACCGTCGGGGATATGCCCTCCTGGCACACACGTTCAGCAAACTGAGGTCGTGTGCGACCGGCGAGTGCTCAAATACGGAAATATGTACAGTAGAGCTAAAAAATACGATTATACGGCAAAATTGTTTCTGGTCGCAAGTACATCCCACACAGTCAGTCCCTGCTAAAAATTTCCGCTCGTATGCATATCCCACACAGTCGCTCCAAGGAAAACGTTTCCGTTCACAGGTAAATCACACACAATTTTTCCCGTTAAATCGTTTGCGTTATTGAATGTATCACACACGGTCCGTCAAAGATATTGTGTGGCAAAGGTTGTCCATCACACACAGTTTTTATGTGGTAAACGTTTGCGCAAGGTGGCCTAACACAAACAGTTTCAAGAGAAAGTCGTGTGTGATTGTTCATTGATCCAACACGGTTTATTCCTAGAAACTGTGTGCGTTCCTGAGGTCATCGCCCACGGTATTATTTCCACAACTGTTTGCAATAGCAAAACCCAATTAGCAGGCAAATTCGCCATTAGCAGGCTAATTATCTGATTATTCATAATCCATTTATTAATCTAATTGACATTTCATATTAAGCACACAATATATTTCATTGCCATATTAAGGAAGCGGAATTTCATAATTGAAATACATCAGAGTACAACATGATATAGCTTCATCACTCAGCTACCCCATTACACAACTGCACTAGCAGAAAGTTCCACATGCAACATGTAGAACCTTTCGAAATTAGCATCATAGACGGTATATAGACAGATGCATCTCATCTGGAAAACTGCTGAAGCGGAAGGCGAATATTGAGCCTTCATCCATGTTGAAGGTCTTTGCAACTTTAGGTCAGTGCTTGTGGATGATTGACCGTCCGTCCTTCGTCCTCTTCAGGAACACGTCAATATTGAACCGTGGGTGTTGTATGAAAACCTTCCTCGCCTCCTGACCATAGACGTGGTTTGAGAGGTAATCATCAGTGAACTGCTTTGGAAAGGCATGAAAACAAGGATGTGCATAAATATCTTCTCTATATCGAAAATGGGGCAAAGGAATAAAAAAAGGCAAGGTATAATAGTTAGTACCATCTTGTAGTGAACTGATGTCTTCTTCATTGTGCAGACAAATATCTTGTTGTTTTTTGTCGCTAATTTCTTTATCCTAACAATCTTTACGAAGTTTCTTGATTTGATTGATATTCATGGACAACTCAATCCCCATATGCAAAAGGGTCTAACAGGTGGGTCAAAACCTCGGCGGCAGGACCTACATGTGCAAGACTAAATTGTTAAAAACCTAAATATTAGAATGGTTCCTGCAATTGCACAATAATGTGCTATTAGACAACGGACCATGCACAAGCTAACCTCGATTGTAAACCTCAGTGCTTCCCATTTTTACCGGAGGAACACTTTGTGTGCCACCAAACGTCACAACGTAACTGGGTGATTATAAAGGTGCTCTATAGGTTTCTCCGAAGGTACTTGTTGAGTTGGCGTATTTCGAGATTAGGATTTGTCACTCCGATTGTCGGTGAGGTATCTCTGGGCCCACTCGGTAATACACATCACTATAAGCCTTGCAAGCATTGTAACTAATGAGTTAGTTGCGGAATGATGTATTACGGAACGAGTAAAGAGACTTGCCGGTAACATATTGAACTAGGTATTGAGATACCGACGATCGAATCTCGGGCAAGTAACATACCGATGACAAAGGGAATAATGTATGTTGTTATGCGGTTTGACCGATAAAGATCTTCGTAGAATATGTAGGAGCCAATATGAGCATCCAAGTTCCGCTATTGGTTATTGACCGGAGACGTGTCTCGGTCATGTCTACATAGTTCTCGAACCCGTAGGGTCCGCATGCTTAACGTTCGGTGACGATTTGTATTATGAGATTATGTGTTTTGAAGTACCGAAGGTAGTTCGGATTCCCGGATGAGATCGGGGACATAACGAGGAGTCTCGATATGGTCGAGACGTAAAGATCGATATATTGGACGACTATGTTCGGACATCGGAAAGGTTCCGAGTGATCCGGGTATTTTTCGGAGTACCGGAGAGTTAACGGGAATTCGCCAGGGAGTATATGTGCCTTATTGGGCTTTAGGGGAAAGAGAGATGGGAGGCTACGCGCCTCCCAAAGGCCTAGTCCGAATTGGACTAGGGGGTAGGGGTTGCGCCCCCTCCTTCCTTCTCTTCTCTCTTCCCTTTCCTAGACTCCTACTCCTACTACTTGGAGGGGGGGGGGAATCCTACTCCCAGTGGGAGTAGGACTCCTCCAGGGCGCGCCATAGGGACCGACCCTCTCCCCCCTCGTCCACTCCTTTATATACGTGGCCAGGGGGCACCCCATAGACACATAAGTTTATCATTGATCTCTCTTAGCCGTGTGCGGTGCCCCCCTCCACCATATTCCACCTCGGTAATATTGTAGCGGTGCTTAGGCGAAGCCCTGCATCGGTAGCATTATCAACACCGTCATCACACCATCGTGCTGACGGAACTCTCCCGCAAAGATCTGCTGGATCGGAGTTCGCGGGACGTCATCGAGTTGAACGTGTGCTGAACTCAGAGGTGCCGTGCGTTCGGTACTTGGATTGGTCGAATCGTGAAGACGTACGACTACATCAACCGCGTTGTCATAACGCTTCCGCTTTCGGTCTACAAGGGTACGTGGACACACTCTCCCCTCTCGTTGCTATGCATCACCATGATCTTGCGTGTGCGTAGGAAATTTTTGAAATTACTATGTTCCGCAACAGTGGCATCCGAGCCAGGTTTTATGCGTAGATATTATATGCACGAGTAGAACACAAGTGAGTTGTGGGCGATACAAGTCATACTGCTTACCAGCATGTCTTACTTTGTTTTGGCGGTATTGTTGGATGAAGCAGCCCGGACCGACATTTCGCGTAGGCTTACGCGAGACTGGTTCTATCGACGTGCTTTGCACATAGGTAGCTGGCGGGTGTCAGTTTCTCCAACTTTAGTTGAACCGAGTGTGGCTACGCCCGGTCCTTGAGAAGATTAAAACAACACTAACTTGACGAACTATCATTTTGGTTTTGATGCGTAGGTAAGAACGGTTCTTGCTTAGCCCGTAGTGGCCACGTAAAATTTGCAACAACAAAGTAGAGGACGTCTAACTTGTTTTTGCAGGGCATGTTGTGATGTGATATGGTCAAGGCATGATGCTATATTTTATTGTATGAGATGATCATGCCTTGTAACCGAGTTATCGGCAACTGGCAGGAGCCATATGGTTGTCGCTTTATTGTATGCAATGCAATCGCCCTGTAATTGCTTTTCTTTATCACTAAGCGGTAGCGATAGTCATAGAAGCAATAGATGGCGAGGCGACAACGATGCTACGATGGAGATCAAGATGTCGCGCCGGTGACGATGGTGATCTTGACGGTGCTTCGGAGATGGAGATCACAAGCACAAGATGATGATGGCCATATCATATCACTTATATTGATTGCACGTGATGTTTATCTTTTATGCATCTTATTTTGCTTAGATCAACGGTACCATTATAAGATGATCTCTCACTAAATTTCAAGGTTTAAGTGTTCTCCCTGAGTATGCACCGTTGCGAAAGTTCTTCGTGCTGAGACACCACGTGATGATCGGGTGTGATAGGCTCTACGTTCAAATACAACGGGTGCAAAACAGTTACACACGCGGAATACTCAGGTTAAACTTGATGAGCCTAGCATATGCAGATATGGCCTCAGAACACTGGAGACCGAAAGGTCGAGCGTGAATCATATAGTAGATATGATCAACATAGTGATGTTCACCATTGAAAACTGCTCCATCTCACGTGATGATCGGACATGGTTTAGTTGATTTGGATCACGTGATAATTTAGATGACTAGAGGGATGTCTATCTAAGTGGGAGTTCTTAAGTAATATTGATTAATTGAACTTTAATTTATCATGAACTTAGTCCTGGTAGTATTTGCATATCTATGTTGTAGATCAATAGCTCGCGTTGTTGCTCGCCGTTTATGTTTTGATATGTTCCTAGAGAAAACTAAGTTGAAAGATGTCAGTAGAAATGATGCAGATTGGATCAGTGATCTGAGGATTATCCTCATTGCTGCACAGAAGAATTATGTCCTTAATGCACCACTAGGTGACAGAACTATTGCAGGAGCAGATACAGACATAATGAACGTTTTGACAAAAGCTCGGTATGATGACTACTTGATAGTTTAGTGCACCATGCTTTACGGCTTAGAACCGGGACTTCAAAAATGTTTTGAACGCCACAGAGCATATAAGATGTTCCAAGAATTGAAATTGGTTTTTCATACTCATGCCCTTGTCGAGAGGTATGAGACCTCGACGATTTCTTTGCCTACAAGATGGAGGAGAATAGCTCAACCAGTGAGCATGTGCTCAGATTGTGTGAGTACTACAATTGCTTGAATCAAGTGGGAGTTAATCTTCCAGATAAGATAGTAATTGACAAAGTTCTCTAGTCACCATCACCAAGTTACTAGAACTTCGTGATGAACTATAATATGCAAGGGATGACGAAAGTAATTCCCGAGCTCTTCGCAATGCTAAAATCGGCGAAGGTAGAAATCAAGAAAAGCATCAAGTGTTGATGGTTGACAAGACCACTAGTTTCAAGAAAAAGGGCAAAGGGAAGAAGGGGAACTTCAAGAAGAACGGCAAGCAAGTTGCTGCTCAAGTGAAGAAGCCCAAGTCTGGACCTAAGCCCGAGACTCGGTGCTTCTCTTGCAAAGGGACTGGTCCGGAAGCGGAACTACCCCAAGTATTTGGCGGATAAGAAGGATGGCAAAGTGAACAAGCTATATTTGATATACATGTTATTGATGTGTACTCTACTAGTGTTTATAGAAACCCCTCGGTATTTGATACTGGTTCAGTTGCTAAGAGTAGTAACTCGAAACGGGAGTTGCAAAATGAACAGAGACTAGTTAAGGGTGAAGTGACGATGTGCGTTGGAAGTGGTTCCAAGATTGATATGATCATCATCGCATACTACCTATACTTTCGGGATTAGTGTTGAACCTAAATAAATGTTATTTGGTGTTTGCGTTAAGCATGAATATGATTTGATCATGTTTATTGCAATACATTTATTCATTTAAAATCAAAGAATAATTTTTATTCTGTTTACATGAATAAAACCTTCGATGGTCATAAACCCAATGAAAATAGTTTGTTGGATCTCGATCATAGTGATACACATATTCATAATATTGAAGCCAAAAGATGCAAAGTTAATAATGATAGTGCAACTTATTTGTGGCACTGCCGTTTAGGTCATATTGGTGTAAAGCGCATGAAGAAACTCCATGCTGATGGGCTTTTGAATCACTTGATTATGAATCACTTGATACTTGCGAACCATGCCTCATGGGCAAGATGACTAAGACTCCGTTCTCTAGAACAATGGAGAAAGCAACAAACTTGTTGGAAATAATACATACTGATGTATACGGTCCGATGAGTGTTGAGGCTCATGGTGGGTATCATTATTTTCTGACCTTCACAGATGATTTGAGCAGATATGGGTATATCTACTTGATGAAACATAAGTCTGAAACATTTGAAAAGTTCAAAGAATTTCAGAGTGAAGTGGAAAATCATCGTGACAAGAAAATAAAGTTTCTACGATCTGATCGCGGAGACGAATATTTGGGTTATGAGTTTGGCCTTCAATTAAAACAATGTGGAATAGTTTCACAAAATCATGCCACCTAGAACACCACAACGTAATGGTGTGTCCGAACGTCATAACCGTACTTTATTAGATATGGTGCAATCTATGATGTCTCTTAACCAATTTACCACTATCGTTTTGGGGTTATGCATTAGAGACAGCTGCATTCACGTTAAATAGGGCACCATCTAAATCTGTTGAGACGACACCGTATGAACTGTGGTTTGGCAAGAAACCAAGGTTGTTGTTTCTTAAAGTTTGGGGTTACGATGCTTATGTGAAAAAGTTTCATCCTGATAAGCTCAAACCCAAATCGGAGAAATTTGTCTTCATAGGATACCCAAAGGAGATAGTTGGGTACACCTTCTATCGCAGATCTGAAGGCAAGATATCCGTTGCTAAGAATGGATCCTTTCTAGAGAAGGAGTTTCTCTCGAAAGAAGTGAGTGGGAGGAAAGTAGAACTTGATGAGGTAACTGTACCTGCTCCCTTATTGGAAAGTAGTTCATCACAGAAATCTGTTCCTGTGACTCCTACATCAATTAGTAAGGAAGCTAATGATGATGATTATGTGACTTCAGATCAAGTTACTACCGAACCTCGTAGGTCAACCTGAGTAAGATCCGCACCAGAGTGGTACGGTAATCCTGTTCTGGAGGTCATGTCACTTGATCATGACAAACCTACGAACTATGAGGAAGCGATGATGAGCCCAGATTCCGCGAAATGGCTTAAGGCCATGAAATATGATATGGGATCCATATATGAGAACAAAGTGTGGACTTTGGTTGACTTGCCCGATGATCGGCAAGCCATAGAAAATAAATGGATCTTCAAGAGGAAAACAGACGCTGATAGTAGTGTTACTATCTACAAAGCTAGAATTGTCGCAAAAGGTTTTCGACAAATTAAAGGTATTGACTACGATGAGAGTTTCTCACTCGTATCTATGCTTAAAGTCTGTCCGAATCATGTTAGCGATTGCCGCATTTTATGATTATGAAATTTGGCAAATGGATGTAAAGACTGCATTCCTGAATAGATTTCTGGATGAAGAGTTGTATATGATGCAACCTGAAGGTTTTATCGATCCAAAGGATGCTAACAAAGTGTGCAAGCTCCAGCGATCCATCTATGGACTGGTGCAAGCATCTCGGAGTTGGAATATACGCTTTGATGAGTTGATCAGAGCATATAGTTTCATACAAACTTGCGGTGAAGCCTGTATTTACAAGAAAGTGAGTGGGAGCACTACAACATTTCTAATAAGTATATGTGAATGACATATTGTTGATCGGAAATAATATAGAGTTTTCTGGAAAGCATAAAGGAGTATTTGAAAGGAGTTTTTCAAAGAAAGACCCCGGTGAAGCTGCTTACATATTAAGCATCAAGATCTATAGAGATTGATCAAGACACTTGATAAGATTTTTCAATGAGTACATACCTTGACAAAAAATTTTAAGTAGTTCAAAATGGAACAGTCAAAGAAGGAGTTCTTGCCTGTGTTTTAAGGTGTGAAGTTGAGTGAAAACTCAAAACCCGACCACGACAGAAAATAGAAAGAGAATGAAAAGTTATTCCCTATGCCTCAGTCATAAGTTCTATAAAGTATGCTATGTTGTGTACCTGATCTATTGTACACCCTACATTGAGTTTGGAAAGGGAGTACAATAGTGATCTAGGAGTAGATCACTGGACAGCGGTTAAAATTATCCTTAGTGGAATAAGGATATGTTTCTCGATTATGGAGGTGCCAAAAAGTTCATCGTAAAAGGTTATGTTGATGCAAGTTTTGACACTGATCCAGATGACTCTAAGTCTCAATCTGGATACATATTGAAAGTGGGAGCAATTAGCTAGAGTAGCTCCGTGCAGAGCATTGTTGACATAGAAATTTGCAAAATACATATAGATCTGAATTTGGCAGACCCATTCACTAAACTTCTCTCACAAGCAAAACATGATCACACCTTAGTACTTTTTGGGTGTTAATCACATAGCGATGTGAACTGGATTACTGACTCTAGTAAACCCTTTGAGTGTTGGTCACATGGCGATGTGAACTATGGGTGTTAATCACATAGTGATGTGAACTATTGGTGTTAAATCACATGGCGATGTGAACTAGATTATTGACTCTAGTGCAAGTGGGAGACTGAAGGAAATATGCCCTAGAGGCAATAATAAAGTTATTATTTATTTCCTTATATCATGATAAATGTTTATTATTCATGCTAGAATAGTATTAAGGAAACATAATACATGTGTGAATACATAGACAAACAGAGTGTCACTAGTATGCCTCTACTTGACTAGCTCGTTGATCAAAGATGGTTATGTTTCCTAGCCATAGACATGAGTTGCCATTTGATTAACGTGATCACATCATTAGGAGAATGATGTGATTGACTTTACCCATTCCATTAGCTTACCACTTGATCTTTAAGTATGTTGCTATTGCTTTTTTCATAACTTATACATGTTCATATGACTATGAGATTATGCAACTCCCGTTTACCGGAGGAACACTTTGTGTGCCACCAAACGTCACAACGTAACTGGGTGATTATAAAGGTGCTCTACAGGCGTTGTAACATCCCAAATTTTCAATTTGGAATGTTATACATTAAGTCATCATGCATATCATATTTTCCTGCATTTTTGTTAATCCTAGAAATTTCACGCAACTCAAGGACCCTCGGAGAGAGTTGGAGATTTCGTTATTTTCATATTTGGGTTTTCTCAAATTTTGAAAATAGGATCATTTTATTTTATTTATTTTATTTTATCTTCAATTATTTCTACTATCAAAATATGAGAGAGGAAATAAAATGACTTTCCCAAAATAAAGAAATAATGAAGATTTAATAAAAAAATCAAATAAGATTTTTATTGTGGAGTTTTTCGCTTTTTTTTTTCCTTAGGGAAAAATGCGTGTTTTCAAAAATTACATTTTGGCCCCGAGTTAAAGTTCATTTTGTTCGACTCATTTTTAGGAGTCGGGAAAAATTTACTTTGTAAATTTTGGAGTTCGTTTAGATTTTATTTTATTCGTTTTCTCAGCATGATTTTATTTTAAAAAAATACGTAGTGCCCACTTTGGGCCAAGGGCCCGGCCCAACCGCCCCTTCCTCATGGCCACTTGAGCCTCGCCCGCCATGGCCGAGTCCGAGGAGGACTCCTCCTGCTCCCCTTTGCTTGCCCCCTCCCCAAGCTACTCCCCCTTTATATACCCCTCACCCCCTCTCCTCCCAACCCACGCCGCCCTCCCCATAGCCGCTTGCCGCCCATAGCCGCCCGCCCCCATAGCCTTGCCCGCCACGCCGGACGCTGTCGCCCACTTGAGCCCCACCTCGACAAGGTAGCCGCGCCGCGCCACCCTCCCCTCGGTTCGGTTTTTTTCTATAAAAACCATTCCGGTTTTCTTTTCCGTTGTTCGGTTTTTTTTTTTGAAAACCCTAGATCGGTTTTATTATTTTATTTTTTTCGGTTTTGTTGTTTAGCGAGCGTTCGCCGGACCGTTCGTCTTAACGAACGTGATCACCAGTTAATCCCGGTTAACGAACGTCCGTTCGTTTAACCGTTTGTCGTTTTTTTTCTTTAACGGATTTATTCCGCTATTTTCCGATCTCGATTTCAGATCCGATCTTCGTTCTAGTTTATCTTCTCGGTCGTTTATCGGAATCAGGTGATTCAAGCGCCTGGAGTTTCGTTTCGAAACCGCCGTTCCGATTAATCAACTTAAACAAAGTTTTGCTACTGTAAAATTTGACTTAGTTTTCAACTTGCTAGAACCGAGTTGTTTTCTTTCGTCGTTTGACTTTCGTTGCTTTATTTGATTCGTTTTCTTTTGCAACCAGGGTTCTTCAGTTGAACTTTCTGGTTAGATCTTTTATTCGAGATTTACCTGTGCATTAGATGAGTACTTATTGTATGCTTGTTGTTTGTCTGCGATAGATCACCGGAGTGCGCCGCTTGTTATTTCGAATCTCTAGGTTTCGCGGATCATCAGCAAGGCAAGTAACACTTGATCATACCTTTTCTACTACCCAGTTTCATGCATTAGATCTATTCCTCAAACACTTGCATGATTAGGATCTAATTAAATTGTGGGATGGGAAGTAGTTGAGGTAGTACCTATTACCTGTTTTACTATAAACCCTTGGGAGTCACTTCTACGTTTGCTTATTATGCCATGCTATGCTAGTAGACGTGGATTGGGTGAGTGTATCCATGACAGATGTGAGATTGTTAAATTAATGGTTTATTTACGGTGGCAACTTAAACACACATCTGGGTGGATTGAGGCACCTGGTTTCTATCAGGACTTGCCTGTTTTTCTTCGGACCGCCACCCAGGCTCAAAGGAATCATAAGATCATTCATGGTAGTAACTTCCGTGTGCAGCCACAAGCCATTATGGGCTCTGGCATAGCTGAGTAAGTTGTGCGAACTCTTACGGGTAGACTAGCAGATGTAGGGGTTGTAGGTTGGTACGGTCTACCCACATGTAAGGTGCTAGTGCTTCTGAAAGACTATGTCTCGGCCATCCGTCTCTCAAACACCATGTAGTGCGAGAACCAAACGGAGGCGATCGAGTCTTAATGGGGAAAAGTGCGCAAACCTCTGCAGAGTGTATAAACTAATCATGATTGGCCGTGTCCCCGGTTATGGACATCTTGAGTATCTAGTACTTGAATATCATGTGAATCTCAACATGTTACTCTAATTAATATTATTGGGTTTTTAATGAGTACTTTTTGGGATTGAGGATGATGTCAACCATTCTCAATGTTTAACAACCACCATGATAGTTAAACAAATTTATTCCTTTGCAGTAGGGAAAAACTGGCTTTTTGCAAAACTGTAACCGTAGAGCTTTTCCACCAGCCATATATGTATGTAGTATAGGCTTATTCCTTCATTGCTCTCTATGTGTTACATTGCCAGCATATTCATGTGCTGACCCGTTTTCGGGCTGCAACGTTCATGTTGCAGACTTTTTAGAACGACAGTAAGGTGCTTTAGGTCGTGGTTCTATACTCGATGATGCCGATGGAGTTGATGGACTCACTTATCTTCCAAGTCTTCCGCTGTTATCATATTTAGATGGCCTTAAGCCATATTTATTGTAATAAGTCCTCTTTTGGACCACGATGTAATAAGTGTGTGATTGCTACTCTGTTATAAATCCTTGAAATCTTGTGTGGTGTCGGCATTCTTGATCCAGGATGACACTGAGCACGTAGACTTGATCCATTTGGGTCGGGTCGCTACAGAGATGGTACCAGAGCACACGTTGACTGTAGGACACGGCCACTAAGTTAAAGCCATAGATCACTACTCTCTTCTCATTTTCTAACTCCTCATCTTTTCTACTCTTTTAGGATGAAGGACGCGAAGATCAAGTATGCCCAACGGATGAAGGCACACCTTTTGGATTTCACTTGAAGGAAGTCACCAAGTACCTGAATATTGGACTACCAAGCTTCACCGGGACTTTCAACGCCACTCTGCCTGAAGAGGAGCGCTGGAAGATTCAAGCTTATGTTCCGGGAAGGACGTTCGCCCCAATCACCAAGCCTATAGATAGTGTTTTCGATTGCACCAACCTGGAGTGCAGGAAAGAGCATGGCAGCTCATATCACCATGGGACGCATTGGAGAAGTTTACCAAGAAGACCTCAAAGACACCATCTACGGTTGTGGACGCCGAGATGAACAATGGGAGATAGTCGGCACCAAGAAGGATAGATCCATTGCAGCTTTCATCCAGGAGTTAAACCAGGCACATTCGGCCTTGAGAGAACCAGATGTGCAATGATATGATCGAATTGAAGGATGCGAAGGGAAGGATCATCGAACTTGAAGAAGAACTAAAGTCTACACGTAAGGACTACATGGACGAGATCGTAGCTTTAGCAAGACACAATAACGATCTTAAGTATGAGATTGAAGAACTCAAGAAGAAATTGGCGCTCAAGAATGAAGACAAGTATGTCGACTGCCCGAGCAACTACATCAACATCGACGACACCGATTCGGATCCAAGTGAACCCGACTTCGAAGATGAAGCTGGAGCAGACATCATGGAGTCTTCCACCGGTTCAAATTAATAGATGACCCCCACATATTAGTAGTATTCCCTCCATGTAAACATTATAGTACACGCACTTTTGCGGTAGTTAGATCGTTGTAAGCCCTTTGTTTGAATTGAATGAAGTGATTTTGTGTGCATTTGCTCATATACATTTGGGTAGTGTTTTCTCCTTAGACCCCACTCTATTCTTAATTTCTCATCTTTTCTAAAACCCATCAGATGCCTCCAAGACGCGACCCCGGGTTTGTTTTCCCGCCAGAGATCACCCAGTTGATTCAGCAGCAGAACACTTTGATCCAAACATTGGTACAAAATCAAGGCAACAACAACAACAACAACCCACCGCCACCACCACCAGTTGACCATCTGGCTCGTTTCTTAAGGCTGAACCCGCCAGTGTTTTCCAGTAGCACCGAGCCGATAGTAGCAGATGATTGGCTCCGTAAGATAGGGAGGGAGTTGACCACTGCAGGATGTCTGAGATGGAGAGAAGGTGAAGTTTGCTGCACACCAGCTTGAAGGACCCATGGCAGCATGGTGGGAGAATTTTCTGACCACTTACCATGAGATACTGTCACATGGGATCGGTTTCAGAAGCTTTCCGACTTGCCCATGTCTCGGCAGGAGCTATGGCCATGAAGAAGCGTGAGTTTCAACTTACGCCAAGGAGGAAGGACTGTTGGCTAGTATGTGGATGATTTTAGTAAGTTAGCACGTTATGCCCCGGATGACGTTGCTACGAGATGCGACTAAGCGGAGAAGTTTGGAAGGACTGAATGATGAGTTAAGCATGCAGTTCATGGTAGCAAGTTTCAATAACTACCAGGAGTTGGTAGACCGTGCCCTCATGATTGAAGGAAAGCAGCAGCAAATTGAGAACCGCAAGAGGAAGTATGGGCAGGGGAAGTATAACTCTGGAGCCCAGCAGAAGCCCCGTTATACCCCTAAACAGGGAGTTCAGTTTCAGCATACCCATGGAGGAGGTAATTCGCACAACCATAATGGCACCAAGAATGGGAACGGGAATGGAGGAAGCAATGGACAGAACCGCACCAACCCGTCAACACCATCCAAGGTAGACCTGAGTCACATCACTTGCTTTAAGTGCCGCAAGACTGGGCATTATGCAAACGAATGTCCAGAAGGCCAGAATGGAAATGGCAATGGAAGCTCTGGAAAGAAGCCGAACCCTTTCAATAGGGGACAGGTGAACCACATTGATGTAGAGGAGATTGAAAATCAGCCCGATGCAGTAATCGGTAAGTTTTTGGTTAACTCATTTGCTGCAGTTGTTCTCTTCGATACTGGTGCATCACATTCATACATATCAAGGGGATTTGTGGATAAGTACAAATTACCAACCCAAGCCCTTAGGTCACCCATGCTAGTAACCTCACCTGGAGCAGAATACATGGCTAGTATATGGTGTGATCGACTGCCATTAAGGATTGGACACTATGTTTTTCCCTCGGACCTAATAGTTCTGGAATCCCAAGGATTGGATGTGATATTAGGCATGGATTGGTTATCGCAGTATGGAGGGAACATAGATTGCGCCACAAAGTCAATTTTGCTTACCACCCCAGAAGGGAGGAGAATCAAGTATGTATCACGGCATGAGCCGAGGAGAGCACAAGTAAATTCCTTATCAGGAGTTGTGTAGGAAGAAGTACCAGTGGTGAAGGATTTCCACGATGTATTTCACGAGGAATTGCGGGGAATGCCACCGGATAGAGACATTGAGTTTTGATTGAGCTTTTGCAGTGCGGGCCCAATATCGAAGCGACCATACGGGGATGCCCGCATACGATTTGGCGGAAATCAAGAAGCTGATTAAGGAGCTATTGGATAAAGGTTATAGTCGCCCAAGTTCTTCACCTTGGGAATCACCCGTGCTTTTAGTGGAGAAGAAGGATGGATCGTTAAGGATGGTTGTTGATTATCGTGGATTGAATGCGGTAACAATCAAGAACAAGTACCCACTACCAATGATAAATGATCTGTTTGATCGTTTGCAAGGAGCTAAAGTGTTTTCCAAGATCGATTTGCGATCAGGGTACCATCAGTTGAAGATTCGAGAGCAGGACATACCCAAGACAACATTTACCACGAGATATGGATTGTATGAATATACCGTTATGTCATTTGGACTAACTAACGCGCCTGCCTATTTCATGAACCTGATGAACAAAGTGTTTATGGAGTTTTTGGATAAGTTCGTCGTGGTGTTCATAGATGATATTTTGGTTTTCTCGAAGAATGAAGAAGAACATAAGGAACATTTGCGATTGGTTTTGGAGAAACTAAGGGAACATCAGCTATATGCCAAGTTCAGCAGATGTGAGTTTTGGCTAAAGGAAGTTGGATTTCTTGGACATGTTATATCCGGAGAAGGGATAGCAGTTGACCCCACAAAGGTTGAGACCGTAACCAAATGGGAAGCACCAACGACAGTTGGAGAGATCCGAAGTTTTCTTGGACTCGCAGGATACTACCGAAGATTCATTGAGAATTTCTCAAGGATTGCAAAGCCTATGACGGAATTCTTTGAAGAAGGATACCAAGTTCATATGGATGAGGATTGTGAAGCAAGTTTTCAGGAGTTGAAGAAAAGATTGGTTACCTCACGGTGTTAATTTTGCGAGATCGGACCAAGGATTATGAGGTGTATTGCGGCGCTTCACGCCGAGGACTTGGAGCATTGCTTATGCGGGGAAGGAAGAGTTGTTTCAGTATGCTTCCGACGACTTAAGCCTCATGAGTTGAATTATGCCACACATGATTTGGAGTTAGCAGCCGTTGTGCATGCATTGAAGACATGGAGACATTTCCTCATTGGAAATCATTGTGAGGTATACACGGATCACAAGAGTCTGAAGTACATTTTCACGCAGAAGGAGTTAAATCTCAGACAGAGGAGATGGTTGGAGCTTATTAAGGATTATGATATGAGATTTCATTATCACCCAGGGAAGGCTAACGTTGTAGCAGACGCATTAAGCCGTAAGAGCCACGTCAATACACTAATGATGGGAGGAATACCCAAGGAGTTAGCCGAGGACCTTCGAGAGCTATGTTTGGAAATAGTTCGAGAGGCTATGTAGCGACATTGGAGATTCGGTCTACATTGATGGACAAAATCAGAGAAGCTCAAAAGGCAGATAAGGAAGTTGCCTCTATAAAGGAGAAAATGAGCGAAGGAAAAGCTAAGGGATTTCGTGAGGATGAGCACGATACCCTATGGTTTGAGGACCGTGTTTATGTGCCAAATGACCCGGAGATCTGGAATTTGATTCTGCAAGAAGCACATGATTCACCCTACTCGATTCACCTGGAAATACCAAGATGTATTTGGATTTGAAGAATACTTTACGGTGGACCGGAATGAAGAAAGATATTGCGAGTATGTAGCAGTTTGCGATGTATGTCGAGAGTGAAGGCAGAACATCGAAGCCAGCAGGATTGTTGCAGCCATTGCCAATACCGAATGGAAGTGGGATAAACTAGGCATGGATTTCATCACAGGTTTGCCAAGGACTCGTTACGCTATGACTCGATTTGGGTTATAGTCGACCGCTTGACGAAGGTAGCTCATTTCATTCGATCAAGACTACCTATAGCAGTGCTAAGTTGGCAAAGATATACATGACCAGAATTGTGTGTTTACACGGAGTTCCGAGGAGTATCAGACGATAGAGGAACCCAATTTACCACAAAGTTTTGGAATCGGTTGCATGAAACATTGGGAACCAGGCTGGAATTGATCTGACTTTTCCACCCAAAGACCGATGGACAGACTGAGAGAGTCAATCAGATTTTGGAGGATATGCTGAGAGCTTGTGCACTAGATTATGGATGATAACTTGCCGTATGCAGAGTTTTCTTATAACAACAGTTACCAAACCAGCTTGAAGATGGCACCTTTCGAGGCTTTGTACGGAAGGAGGTGCAGGACACCGTTATCATGGGACGAAGCCGAGACCGTCGATTGTTTGGACCAGATTTCATTAAGGAGTGCGAGCGAAGGTTAAGTTGATTCGCGATAGGCTCAAGGTAGCCCGATCGAGATGTAAAAGCTATGCGGATTCAAAACGCAAGGCGATAGAATATGAAGTTGGAAACAGAGTATATCTTAGAGTATCCCCACTTCAAGGAGTTAAGCGTTTTGGACTTAAAGGAAAGTTAGCACCACGTTTCGTTGGACCGTATAAGATCTTGCAACGCATGGGAGAAGTTGCTTATAAGCTGGAATTGCCAGAGGGACTGTCAGGAGTTCATGATGTATTCCATGTTTCTCGGTGAAGAAATGTCACGCCGAGATGGCAGAGGTACCGTTAAGAGATACAAAGGCCCCTTGAAGCAATTCATTGAAGGATGATTTGACATATGAGGAGAAACCGGTCAAGATTCTCGATTATGCCAGCAGAGTTACTCGCAGCAAGGTTATCAAGTTTTGCAAAGTTCAGTGGAGCCACCACTCGAGGATGAAGCCACAGGGAAAGAGAAGAAGATTTGCTCAAGGATCACCCTCACCTATTTTCTAGCCAACCCGAATCTCGAGGGCGAGATTCATCTTAAGGGGGGTAGGTTTGTAACATCCCAAATTTTCAATTTGGAATGTTATACATTAAGTCATCATGCATATCATATTTTCCTGCATTTTTGTTGATCCTAGAAATTTCACGCAACTCAAGGACCCTCGGAGAGAGTTGGAGATTTCGTTATTTTCATATTTGAGTTCAAATTTTGAAAATAGGATCATTTGATTTTATTTATTTTATTTTATCTTCAATTATTTCTACTAGCAAAATATGAGAGAGAGAATAAAATGACTTTCCCAAAATAAAGAAATAATGAAGATTTAATAAAAAAATCAAATAAGATTTTTATTGTGGAGTTTTTCGCTTTTTATTTTCCTTAGGGAAAAATGCGTGTTTTCAAAAATTACATTTTGGCCCCGAGTTAAAGTTCATTTTGTTCGACTCATTTTTAGGAGTCGGGAAAAATTTACTTTGTAAATTTTGGAGTTCGTTTAGATTTTATTTTATTCGCTTTTTCTGGCGTGATTTTATTTTAAAAAATACGTTGCGCCTGCACTGGGCCAAGGGCCCGGCCGGCCAACCGCCCATCCTCATGGCCACACACTATGCCGCCGCCGCCCGGCCGAGTCCGAGGAGGACTCCTCCTCCTCCCTTGCTTGCCCCCCCCCAAGCTACTCCCCCTTTATATACCCCTCACCCCCGCCTCTCCTCCCAACCCTTGGCCGCCCCTCCCCATAGCCGCCGCCCATAGCCGCCGTCGCCTAGCCGCCGCCGCCGCCGGGACACCGTCGCCCCACCACCTAGCCGCCGCCCCGCCGGAGCCCCACCTCGACGAGGTAGCCGCGTCGCGCCACCCTCCCCTCGGTTCGGTTTTTTTCTATAAAAACCGTTCCGGTTTTCTTTTCCGTTGTTCGGTTTTTTTGAAAACCCTAGATCAGTTTTATTTTTTTATTTTTTTTCGGTTTTGTTGTTTAGCGAGCGTTCGCCGGACCGTTCGTATTAACGAACATGATCACCGGTTATTCCCGGTTAACGAACGTCCGTTCGTTTAACCGTTCGTCGTTTTTTTTTTAACGGATTTATTCCGCTATTTTCCGATCTCGATTTCAGATCCGATCTTCGTTCTAGTTTATCTTCTCGCTCGTTTATCGGAATCAGGTGATTCAAGCGCCTGGAGTTTCGTTTCGAAACCGCCGTTCCGATTAATCAACTTAAACAAAGTTTTGCTACTGTAAAATTTGACTTAGTTTTCAACTTGCTAGAACCGAGTTGTTTTGTTTCGTCGTTTGACTTTCGTTGCTTTATTTGATTCGTTTTCTTTTGCAACCAGGGTTCTTAAGTTGAATTTTCTGGTTAGATCTTTTATTCGAGATTTACATGTGCATTAGATGAGTACTTATTGTATGCTTGTTGTTTGTCTGCGATAGATCACCCGGAGTGCGCCGCTTGTTATTTCGAATCTCTAGGTTTCATGGATCATCAAAGGCAATTAACACTTGATCATACCTTTTCTACTACCCAGCTTTTATGCATTAGATCTATTCCTCAAACACTTGCATGATTAGGATCTAATTAAATTGTGGGATGGGAAGTAGTTGAGGTAGTACCTATTACCTGTTTTACTATAAACCCTTGGGAGTCACTTCTACGTTTGCTTATTATGCCATGCTATGCTAGTAGACGTGGATTGGGTGAGTGTATCCATGGCAGATGTGAGATTGTTAAATTAATGGTTTATTTAAGGTGGCAACTTAAACACACATCTGGGTGGATTGAGGCACCTGGTTTCTATCAGGACTTGCCTGTTTTTCTTGGACCGCCACCTGTGCTCAAAGGGATCATAAGATCATTCATGCTAGTAACTTCCGTGTGCAGCCACAAGCCATTATGGGCTCGCATATTGAGTAAGTTGTGCGAACTCTTACGGGTAGACTAGCAGATGTAGGGGTTGTAGGTTGGTACGGTCTACCCACATGTAAGGTGCTAGCGCTTCTGAAAGACTATGTCTCGGTCATCCGTCTCTCAAACACCATGTAGTGCGAGAAACCAAACGGAGGCAATCGAGTCTTGTGGGGAAAAGTGCGCAAACCTCTGCAGAGTGTATAAACTAATCATGATTAGCCGTGTCCCCGGTTATGGACATCTTGAGTATCTAGTACTTGAATATCATGTGAATCTCAACATGTTACTCTAATTAATATTATTGGGTTTTTAATGAGTACTTTTTGGGATTGAGGATGATGTCAACCATTCTCAATGTTTAACAACCACCATGATAGTTAAACAAATTTATTCCTTTGCAGTAGGGAAAAACTGGCTTTATGCAAAACTCAGAATCAGTAGAGCTTATCCACCAGCCATATATGCATGTAGTATAGGCTTATTCCTTCATTGCTCTCTATGTGTTACATTGCCAGCATATTCCATGTGCTGACCCGTTTTCGGGCTGCAACGTTCATGCTGCAGACTTTTCAGACGACGAGTAAGGTGCTTTAGGTCGTGGTTCTATACTCAGTGATGCCGATGGAGTTGATGGACTCACTTATCTTCGAAGTCTTCCGCTGTTATCATATTTAGATGGCCTTAAGCCATATTTATTGGAATATGTCCTCTTTTGGACCACGATGTAATAAGTGTGTGATTGCTACTCTGTTATAAATCCTTTGAAGTATTGTGTGGTGTCAGCATTACTGATCCAGGGATGACACCTGAGCACAGAGACTTGATCCATTCGGGTCGGGTCGCTACAGGCGTCTCCGAAGGTAGTTGTTGAGTTGGCGTATTTTGAGATTAGGATTTGTCACTCCGATTGTCGGAGAGGTATCTCTGGGCCCACTTGGTAATACACATCACTATAAGCCTTGCAAACATTGTAACTAATGAGTTAGTTGCGGGATGATGTATCACGGAACGAGTAAAGAGACTTGCCGGTAACGAGATTGAACTAGGAATTGAGATACCGACGATCGAATCTCGGGCGAGTAACATACCGATGACAAAGGGAACAACGTATGTTGTTATGCGGTTTGATCGATAAAGATCTTCGTAGAATATGTAGGAGCCAATATGAGCATCCAGGTTCCGCTATTGGTTATTGATTGGAGACGTATCTCGGTCATGTCTACATAGTTCTCGAACCCGTAGGGTCCGCACGCTTAACGTTTGGTGTCGATTTGTATTATGAGTTTATGTGTTTTGATGTACCGAAGGTAGTTCAGAGTCCCGAATGAGATCGGGGATATGACGAGGAGTCTCGAAATGGTTGAGACGTAAAGATCGATATATTGGACGACTATGTTCAGACATCGGAAAGGTTCCGAGTGATTCGGATATTTTTCGGAGTACCGAAGAGTTATGGGAATTCGCCGGGGAGTATATGGGCCTTATTGGGCTTTAGGGGAAAGAGAGATGGGAGGCTGCGCGCCCCCCAAAGGCCTAGTCCGAATTGGACTAGGGGGAGGGGCTGCGCCCCCTCCTTCCTTCTCTTGTGTCTTCCCTTTCCTTGACTCCTACTCCTACTACTTGGAAGGGGGGGAATCCTACTCCCGGTGGGAGTAGGACTCCTCCAGGGCACGCCATAGGGGCCGGCCCTCTCCCCCCTCCTCCACTCCTTTATATACGTGGCCAGGGGGCACCCCATAGACACATAAGTTGATCATTGATCTCTCTTAGCCGTGTGCGGTGCCCCCCTCCACCATATTCCACCTCGATAATATCGTAGCGGTGCTTAGGCGAAGCCCTACGTCGGTAGCATCATCAACACCCTCATCACGCCGTCGTGCTGACGGAACTCTCCCGCAAAGCTCTGCTGGATCGGAGTTCGTGGGACTTCATCGAGCTGAACGTGTGCTGAACTCGGAGGTGCCGTGCGTTCGGTACTTGGATCGATCGGATCGTGAAGACGTACGACTACATCAACCGCGTTGTCATAACACTTCCGCTTTCGGTCTACGAAGGTATGTGGACACACTCTCCCCTCTCGTTGCTATGCATCACCATGATCTTGCGTGTGCGTAGGAAAATTTTGAAATTACTACGTTCCCCAACAAACATTACTCTAACAAATTAAAGACCGGCGCTCTTAATTAAACATAACAAAGAGTACTACTACGGCTGGTGCTCGTCGATCTCCGCCGCCGCCTCCATGTCCAGCTCGCACCCGACGGTCTCCTGGGGAAGGGGCTCCATGGCGTCCATCGCACCATACTCGGCAAGCATCTCGCCATCCGCGTCCGCCATCTCTTTGGAAAAGGCCGCCACGAGCTAGGCATGGGTGGACACGATCTAGGCTTGGACGGGCTCCGTCGTCGCAAGGTATGTGGTGGAGGAACGGACGGCTGCTCGAACGCTCTTGGCAATTGCCAGCTCTTCGATCGTGGGTTGCCGGCCGTTGACGGAGAAGCTTCATTCGATTTGTGCGGTGACCGCCGGGAGCTGGGCGTGGGCGGCCTCGACATGGTCGTGGGCGGCCTCCATCAGGGCTAAGGCCACCGCTGCGGAACGGACAACTGTTGTGCCGCTCTCGCCAGTTGCTATCCCCGAGGCACATGTTGCTGCCGCCACCTGAGAAGCAACAACGGCCATTTGGGCTGCCTTTTCCGCCCGGTCGCAGATTGCGGCCGTGCTCATGCACATTGTTAGCACGCACATGGCGGCTGTGGCTGCGCTCTCGCTGGAGTGGGCCACGGAAGTTGCAATCATGACGCGGTTCCACGTGCCCATCTTTCACCAGCGACGATTGAACAGTGAAATGATATTTGGGGAGCGAGCTAGTATGCTTGAGATGCCGGCTGTGGACTGTAGCTGACGCACCTTCTCGCATAAGGCATAGGCATACTATACACCGACCGTGCTCTAGGATATTTTATGATGCATCTCACACGGTTGCTGATAATAAACTGTGTGCGATCTACTTGAGTTTTCATCTTGATTTGAATTACATAATGGGGTCACAACGGCAATGGACGGTGTTTGAATTGCTAGACCTTTTATCTGGAGTGAACATGCAACTATATGTGTGTCGTAAATGAATTGGAATTATTCAGGGTTCGTATGAACATTTAATAAATTAAATTGGATTTCCAGCCATTTCAGGTGAACAATTCAAATTTGAACTACATGCACATGCTCCAGTGCATATAAATAGGTCGAAAAAACAAATATGTGTCCTTGGGTGCATGCTTAGGTCCCATGCAAGAAATGGGAATGAATTTCAAACACGAGGGCACAGTTGATTGCCGGCAAAATATTGAGATGCCTGGTTTTTAAATTCTAGTAAATCAAAAACTCCTCTGAAATTCATGAAACTTGGCATGCTATCATGGAGCGGCATCAACATGTCGTGGTAAAATTTTTGTCCCATTTGGGGTAGGTTTGGGTATATGCTTCTCACAAGCCGGAGCTTCTCACAACAAGCATGACGGTTTTCGGTAGGGAACGTCCCACCTTTGGGGACGAAACGATATCCATTGCCTCTTATCACTCTCAAATTTTTTTCTCGTGTCAACATAGAACAACAGGAGTGTTGTGTGAGTTTTTGTGATTTTTCGGGGTTCATTTGGACATTTTTATGCATTAATTGAGTTTTCAATGCATTTATGTGCATAATTCAAAGTTGAACTACATGCACATGCTCCAGTGCATATAAATTGGTCAAAAAATCAAATATGTGTCCTTGGGTGCATGCTTAGGTCCCATGCAAGAAATGGGAATGAATTTCAAACACCAGGGCACCGTTGATTGCCGGCAAAACATTGAGATGCCTGGTTTTTAAATTCTAGTAAATCAAAAACTCGTCTGAAATTCATGAAACTTGGCATGCTATCATGGAGCGGCATCAACATGCCACAGTAAATTTTTTATCCCATTTGGGGCAGGTTTGGTTATATGCTTCTCACAAACCGGAGCTTCTCACAACAAGCATGATGGTTTTCGGTAGGGAATGTCCCACCTTTGGGGACGAAACGATATCCATTTCCTCTTATTGCTTTCAAATTTTTTCTTGTGTCAACATAGAACAACAGGAGTGTTGTGTGAATTTTTGTGATTTTTCGGGGTTCGTTTGGACATTTTTATGCATTAACTGAGTTTTCAATGCATTTATGTGCATAATTCAAATTTGAACTACATGCAAATGATCCAGTGCATATAAATTGGTCGAAAAATCAAATCTGTGTCCTTGGGTGCATGCTTAGGTCCCGTGCAAGAAATGGGAATGAATTTCAAACACTAGGGCACCGTTGATTGCCGGCAAAACATTGAGATGCATGGTTTTTAAATTCTAGTAAATCCAAAACTCGTCTGAAATTCATGAAACTTGGCATGCTATCATGAAGCGGCATAAACATGCTGTGGTAAATTTTTTGTCCCATTTGGGGCAGGTTTGGGTATATGCTTCTCACAAACCGGAGTATCTCACAACAAGCACGACGGTTTTTGGTAGGGAACGTCCCACCTTTGGGGACGAAACGATATCCATTGCCTTTCTTTTTTTTTCTCGTGTCAACATAGAACAACAGGAGTGTTGTGCGAATTTTGTGATTTTTTGGGGTTCGTTTGGACATTTTTATGCATTAACTGAGTTTTCAATGCATTTATGTGCATAAACCAAATTTGAACTACATGCACATGATCCAGTGCATATAAATTGGTCGAAAAAACAAATATGTGTCCTTGGGTGCATGCTTAGGTCCCATGTAAGAAATGGGAATGAATTTCAAACACCAGGGCACGGTTGATTGCCGGCAAAACATTTAGATGCCTGGTTTTTAAATTATAGTAAATCAAATACTTGTCTGAAATTCAAGAAACTTGGCATGCTATCATGGAGCGGCATCAACATGCCGTGGTAAAATTTTTGTCCCAATTTGGGATGGTTTGGGTATATGCTTATCACAACAAGCATGATGGTTTTCGGTAGGGAGCGCCCCACCTTTGAGGACAAAACGATATCCATTGCCTCTTATTGCTTTCATTTTTTTTCTCGTGTGAACATAGAACAACAGGAGTGTTGTGTGAATTTTTGTGATTTTTTGGGGTTCGTTTGGACATTTTTAGGCATTAGCTGAGTTTTCAATGCATTTATGTGCATAATTCAAATTTGAACTACATGCACAAGCTCTAGTGCATATAAATTGGTCAAAAAATCAAATATGTGTCCTTGGGTGCATACTTAGGTCCCATGCAAGAAATGGGAATGAATTTCAAACACGAGGGCACTGTTGATTGCCGGCAAAACATTGAGATGCCTTGTTTCTAAATTCTAGTAAACCAAAAACTCGTCTGAAATTCATGAAACTTGGCATGCTATCATGGAGCGGCATCAACATGCCGTGGTACAAATTTTGTCCCATTTAGGGCAGGTTTGGGTATATGCTTCTCACAAACCGGAGCTTCTCACAACAAGCATGATGGTTTTCGGTAGGGAACGTCCCACCTTTGGGGACGAAACGATATCCATTGCCTCTTATCGCTCTCAAATTTTTTTCTCGTGTCAACATAGAACAACAGGAGTGTTGTGTGAATTTTTATGATTTTTCGGGGTTCATTTGGACATTTTTATGCATTAACTAAGTTTTCAATGCATTTATGTGCATAATTCAAATTTGAACTACATGCACATGGTCCAGTGCATATAAATTGGTCAAAAAATCAAATATGTGTCCTTGGGTTCATGCTTAGGTCCCATGCAAGAAATGGGAATGAATTTCAAACACCAGGGCACCGTTTATTGCCGGCAAAACATTGAGATGCATGGTTTTTAAATTCTAGTAAATCCAAAACTCGTCTGAAATTCATGAAACTTGGCGTGCTATCATGGAGCGACATCAACATGCCGTGGTAAAAATTTTGTCCCATTTGGGGCAGGTTAGGGTACATGCTTCTCACAAACCGGAGCTTCTCACAACAAGCATGATGGTTTTCGCTAGGGAACGTCCCACCTTTGGGGACGAAACGATATCCATTGCCTCTTATTGCTTTCATTTTTTTCTCGTGTCAACATAGAACAACAGGAGTGTTGTGTGAATTTTTGTGATTTTTCGAGGTTCGTTTGGACATTTTTATGCATTAACTGAGTTTTGAATGCATTTATGTGCATAATTCAAATTTGAACTACATGCACATGCTCTGGTGCATATAAATTGGTCGAAAAAACAAATATGTGTCCTTGGGTGCATGCTTAGGTCCCATGCAAGAAATGGGAATGAATTTGAAATACCAGGGCACCATTGATTGTCGGCAAAACATTGAGATGCCTGGTTTTTAAATTCTAGTGATTCAAAGACTTGTCTGAAATTCAAGAAACTTGGCATGCTATCATGGAGCGGCATCAACATGCCGTGGTAAAATTTTTGTCCCATTTGGGGCTGGTTTGGGTATATGCTTCTCTGGAGACTTCTCACAACAAGCATGATGGTTTTCGGTAGGGAGCCTCCCACCTTTGAGGACGAAACGATATCCATTGCCTCTTATTGCTTTTATTTTTTTCTCGTCTGAACATAGAACAACAGGAGTGTTGTGTGAATATTTGTGATTTTTCGGGGTTCGTTTGGACATTTTTATGCATTAACTGAGTTTTCAATGCATTTATGTGCATAATTCAAATTTGAACTACATGCACATGCTCCAGTGCATATAAATTGGTCAAAAAATCAAATATGTGTCCTTTGGTGCATGCATAGGACTCATGCAAGAAATGGGAATGAATTTCAAACACGAGGGCACTGTTGATTGCCGGCAAAACATTGAGATGCCTGGTTTTTAAATTCTAGTAAGTCAAAAACTCGTCTGAAATTCATGAAACCTGGCATGCTATCATGGAGCGGCATCAACATGCCGTGGTACAAATTTTGTCCCATTTAGGGCAGGTTTGGGTATATGCTTCTAACAAACCGGAGCTTCTCACAACAAGCATGATGGTTTTCGGTAGGGAACGTCCCACCTTTGGGGACGAAACGATATACATTGCCTCTTATCGCTCTCAAATTTTTTCTCGTGTCAGTATAGAACAACATGATTGTATTGTGAATTTTTGTGATTTTTTGGGGTTCATTTGGACATTTTTATGCATTAACTGAGTTTTCAATGCATTTATGTGCATAATTCAAATTTGAACTACATGCACATGCTCCAGTGCATATAAATTGGTCAAAATATCACATATGTGTCCTTGGGTGCATGCTTAGGTCCCATGCAAGAAATGGGAATTAATTTCAAACACCAGGGCACCGTTGATTGCCGGCAAAACATTGAGATGCATGGTTTTTAAATTCTAGTAAATCCAAAACTCGTCTGAAATTCATGAAACTTGGCATGCTATCATGGAGCGGCATCAACATGCCGTGGTAAATTTTTTGTCCCATTTGGGGCAGGTTTGGGTATATGCTTCTCACAAACCGGAGCTTCTCACAACAAGCATGATGGTTTTCGGTAGGGAACTTCCCACCTTTGGCGACGAAACGATATCCATTTCCTCTTATCGCTCTCAAATTTTTTTCTCGTGTCAACATAGAACAACAGGAGTGTTGTGTGAATTTTTATGATTTTTCGGGGTTCATTTGGGCATTTTTATGCACTAACTAAGTTTTCAATGCATTTATGTGCATAATTCAAATTTGAACTACATGCACATGGTCCAGTGCATATAAATTGGTCAAAAAATCAAATATGTGTCCTTGGGTTCATGCTTAGGTCCCATGCAAGAAATGGGAATGAATTTCAAACACCAGGCACCGTTTATTGCCGCAAAACATTGAGATGCATGGTTTTTAAATTCTAGTAAATCCAAAACTCGTCTGAAATTCATGAAACTTGGCGTGCTATCATGGAGCGACATCAACATGCCGTGGTAAAAATTTTGTCCCATTTGGGGCCGGTTAGGGTACATGCTTCTCACAAACCGGAGCTTCTCACAACAAGCATGATGGTTTTCGGTAGGGAACGTCCCACCTTTGGGGACCAAACGATATCCATTGCCTCTTATTGCTTTCATTTTTTTCTCGTGTCAACATAGAACAACAGGAGTGTTGTGTGAATTTTTGTGATTTTTCGGGGTTCGTTTGGACATTTTTATGCATTAACTGAGTTTTGAATGCATTTATGTGCATAATTCAAATTTCAACTACATGCACATGCTCTAGTGCATATAAATTGGTCGAAAAAACAAATATGTGTCCTTGGGTGCATGCTTAGGTACCATGCAAGAAATGGGAATGAATTTGAAATACCAGGGCACCGTTGATTGTCGGCAAAACATTGAGATGCCTGGTTTTTAAATTCTAGTAAATCAAAGACTTGTCTGAAATTCAAGAAACTTGGCATGCTATCATGGAGCGGCATCAACATGCCGTGGTAAAATTTTTGTCCCATTTGGGGCTGGTTTGGGTATATGCTTCTCACAAGCCGGAGCTTCTCACAACAAGCATGATGGTTTTCGGTAGGGAGCCTCCCACCTTTGAGGACGAAATGATATCCATTGCCTCTTATTGCTTTTATTTTTTTTCTCGTCTAAAAATTAGAACAACAGGAGTGTTGTGTGAATTTTTGTGATTTTTCGGGGTTCGTTTGGACATTTTTATGCATTAACTGAGTTTTCAATGCATTTATGTGCATAATTCCAATTTGAACTACATGCACATGCTCCAGTGCATATAAATTGGTCAAAAAAATCAAATATGTGTCCTTGGGTGCATGCATAGGTCCCATGCAAGAAATGGGAATGAATTTCAAGCACGAGGGCCTTGTTGATTCTTAAGCAAAACATTGAGATGCCTGGTTTTTAAATTCTAGTAAATCAAAAACTCGTCTGAAATTCATGAAACTTGGCATGCTATCATGGAGCGGCATCAACATGCCGTGGTACAAATTTTGTCCCATTTAGGGCAGGTTTGGGTATATGCTTCTAACAAACCGGAGCTTCTCACAACAAGCATGATGGTTTTCGGTAGGGAACGTCCCACCTTTGGGGACGAAACGATATCCATTGCCTCTTATCGCTCTCAA
Source organism: Aegilops bicornis (assembly GCA_021605145.1). NCBI lineage: Eukaryota > Viridiplantae > Streptophyta > Magnoliopsida > Poales > Poaceae > Aegilops > Aegilops bicornis. The sequence goes on along the minus strand of CM038669.1, from coordinate 496,931,598 downwards.
ATTTTTTCTCGTGTCAGTATAGAACAAATGGATTGTTGTGTGAATTTTTGTGATTTTTTGGGTTTCATTTGGACATTTTTATGCATTAACTGAGTTTTCAATGCATTTATGTGCATAATTCAAATTTGAACTACATGCACATGCTCCAGTGCATATAAATTGGTCAAAATATCAAATATGTGTCCTTGGGTGCATGCTTAGGTCCCATGCAAGAAACGGGAATTAATTTCAAACACCAGGGCACCGTTGATTGCCGGCAAAACATTGAGATGCATGGTTTTTAAATTCTAGTAAATCCAAAACTAAATCTGAAATTCATGAAACTTGGCATGCTATCATGGAGCGGCATCAACATGCCATGGTAAATTTTTTGTCCCATTTGGGGCAGGTTTGGGTATATGCTTCTCACAAACCGGAGCTTCTCACAACAAGCACGATGGTTTTCGGTAGGGAACTTCCCACCTTTGGCGACGAAACGATATCCATTTCGTCTTATTGCTTTCAAAATTTTTTCTTGTGTCAACATAGAACAACAGGAGTGTTGTGTGATTTTTTGTGATTTTTCAGGGTTCTTTTGGACATTTTTATGCGTTAACTGAGTTTTCAATGCATTTATGTGCATAATTCAAATTTGAACTACATGCACATGCTCCGGTGCATATAAATTGGTCGAAAAATCAAATGTGTGTCCTTGGGTGCATGCTTAGATCCCATGCAAGAAATGGGAATGAATTTCAAACACCAGGGCACCGTTGATTCTTAAACAAAACATTGAGATGCATGGTTTTTAAATTCTAGTAAATCCAAAATTTGTCTGAAATTCATGAAACTTGGCATGCTATCATGGAGCGGCATCAACATGTCGTGGTAAAAATTTTGTCCCATTTGGGGCAGCTTTGGGTATATGCTTCTCACAAACCGGAGCTTCTGACGACAAGCATGATGGTTTTCGGTAGGGAACGTCCCACCTTTGGGGACGAAACGATATCCATTGCCTCTTATTGCTTTCATTTTTTTTCTCGTGTCAACATAGAACAACAGGAGTGTTGTGTCAATTTTTGTGATTTTTGGGATTCGTTTGGACATTTTTATGCATTAACTGAGTTTTCAATGAATTTATGTGCATAATTCAAATTTGAACTACATGCACATGCTCTAGTGCATATAAATTGGTCGAAAAACAAATATGTGTCCATGGGTGCAATCTTAGGTCCCATGCAAGAAATTGGAATGAATTTCAAACACCAGGGCACCGTTGATTGCCGGCAAAACATTGAGATGCCCGGTTTTTAAATTATAGTAAATCAAAAACTTGTCTGAAATTCAAGAATCTTGGCATGCTATCATGGAGCGGCATCAACATGCCGTGGTAAATTTTTTGTCCCATTTGGGGCAGGTATGGGTATATGCTTCTCACAAGCCCGAGCTTCTCACAACAAGCATGATGGTTTTCGGTAGGGATCGTCCCACCTTTGAGGACGAAACGGTATCCATTGCCTCTTATTGCTTTCATTTTTTCCTCGTGTGAACATAGAACAAGAGGAGTGTTGTGTGAATTTTTGTGATTTTTCGGGGTTTGTTTGGACATTTTTATGCATTAACTGAGTTTTCAATGCATTTATGTGCATAATTCAAATTTGAACTACATGCACATTCTCCAGTGTATATAAATTGGTCAAAAAATCAAATATGTGTCCTTGGGTGCATGGTTAGGTCCCATGCAAGAAATGGGAATGAATTTCAAACACGAGGGCACTGTTGATTGCCGGCAAAACATTGACATGCCATGTTTTTAAATTCTAGTAAATCAAAAACTCGTCTGAAATTCATGAAACTTGGCATGCTATCATGGAGCGGCATCAACATGCCGTGGTACAAATTTTGTCCCATTTAGGGCAGGTTTGGGTATATGCTTCTCACAAACCGGAGCTTCTCACAACAAGCATGATGGTTTTCGGTAGGGAACGTCCCACCTTTGGGGACTAAACGATATCCTTTGCCTCTTATCGCTCTCAACTTTTTTTCTCATGTCAACATAGAACAACAGGAGTGTTGTGTAAATTTTGGTGATTTTTCGGGGTTCGTTTGGACATTTTTATGCATTAACTGAGTTTTCAATGGATTTATGTGAATAATTCAATTTTGAACTACATGCGCAAGCTCCATTGCATATAAATTGGTCGAAAAATCAGATCTATGTCCTTGAGTGCATGCTTAGGTCTCATGCAAGAATGTGGAATGAATTTCAAACACCAGGGCACCGTTGATTGGCGGCAAAACAATGAGATGCCTGGTTTTTAAATTCTAGTAAATCCAAAAATCGGTTGAAATTCATGAAACTTGGCATTCTATCATGGAGGTCATCAACATGCCGTGGTACAAATTTTGTCCCATTTGGTGCAGGTTTGGGTATATGCTTCTCACAAACCGGAGCTTCTCACAACAAGCATGATGGTGTTCGGTAGGGAACGTCCCACCTTTGAGGACGAAACGATATCCATTGCCTCTTATTGCTTTCAAATTTTTTTCTCGTGTCAACATAGAACAACAGGAGTGTTGTGTGAATTTTTGTGATTTTTTGGGGTTCGTTTGGACGTTGTCGTTCATTAACTGAGTTTTCAATGCATTTATGTGCATAATTCAATTTTGAACTACATGCACATGCTCCATTGCATATAAATTGGTCGAAAAATCAAATATGTGTCCTTGGGTGCATGCATAGGTCCCATGCAAGAAATGGGAATGAATTTCAAACACTAGGGCACCGTTGATTGCCGGCAAAATATTGAGATGCCTGGTTTTTAAATTCTAGTAAATCCAAAACTCATCTGAAATTCATGAAACTTGGCATGCTATCATGGAGCGGCATCAACATGCCGTGGTACAAATTTATGTCCCATTTGGGGCTGGTTTGGGTATATGCTTCTCACAAACCGGAGCTTCTCACAACCTTTGGGGACGAAACGATATCCATTGCCTCTTATTGCTTTCAATTTTTTTCTCGTGTCAACATAGAACAACAGGAGTGTTGTGTTTTGTTGTGATTTTTCGGGGTTCGTTTGGACATTTTTATGCATTAACTGAGTTTTCAATGCATTTATGTGGATAATTCAAATTTGAACTACATGCACATGCTCCAGTGCATATAAATTGGTTGAAAAATAAAATCTGTGTCTGATCGTAGTGTCGCGTTTGGACCATCCTGCAGCAGTGACACGGAGATTTTTGGCGTGGTTCCGATAGGTGGTGCTATCGTACATCCACGTTGATGGAGACTTCAACCCATGAAGGGTAACGACTGCTCGAGTCCATGGAGGGCTCCACCCACAAAAGTTCCATGAAGAAGCAACCTTGTATATCCCACCATGGCCATCACCCACGAAGGACTTGCCTCACTAGGGTAGATTTTCACGAAGTAGGCAGTCTCCTTGCCCGTTCAAACTCCTTGGTTCAACTCCACAATCTTGACGGAGGCTCCCAAGTGACACCTAACCAATCTGGGAGACACCACTCTCCAAAAGGTAATAGATGGTGTGTTGATGATGAACTCCTTGCTCTTGTGCTTCAAATGATAGTCTCCCCAACACTCAACTCTCTCTCACAGATTTGGATTTGGTGGAAAGATGATTTGAGTGGAAAGCAACTTGGAGAAGGCTGGAGATCAAGATTTATGTGGTTGGAATGGAATATCTTGATCTCAACACATGAGTAGGTGGTTCTCTCTCAGAAAATGTATGCTGGAAGTGTAGGCATGTTGTGATGGTTCTCTCCACGAATGAAGAGTGGGTGGAGGGGTATATATAGCCTCCACACAAAATCTAACCGTTACACACAATTTACCAAACTCGGTGGGACTGATACGTCTCCAGCGTATCTATAATTTTTTATTGTTCCATGCTATTATATTATCCATCTAGGATGTTTTATATGCATTTATATGCTATTTTATATGATTTTTGGGACTAACCTATTAACCTAGAGCCCTGTGGCAGTTTCTGTTTTTTCCTTGTTTTTGAGTATCGCAGAAAGGGAATATCAAACGGAGTCCAATTGACCTGAAAATTTACGAAGATTATTTTTGGACCAGAAGAGTCCCGAGCCGTCCACGAGGGTGGAGGGCGCGCCCCTTGCCTCATGGATGACTCAGAGACCCCCCTGACTAGTTCCCGATGCCAAAAATTCCTATCAATACAAAAAACCCCAGAAAGAAACCTAGATCGGGAGTTCCGCCGCTACAAGCCTCTGTAGCCACGAAAAACCAATCGGGACCCTGTTCCGGCACCCTGTCGGAGGAGGAATCCCTCACCGGTGGCCATCTTCATCATCCCGGCGCTCTCCATGACGAGGAGGGAGTAGTTCACTGATACGTCTCCGTCGTATCTATAATTTTTTATTGTTCCATGCCAATGTTATTCACTTTCATATATTTTTTGGCAACCTTTTATATTATTTTTGGGACTAACATATTGATCCAGTGCCCAGTGCCAGTTCATGTCTGTTGCATGTTTTATGTTTCGCAGAATATCCATATCAAACGGAGTCGAGACGGGATAAAAACGGACATAGCTTATTTTTGGAAAATATGGAAAATTCCGGAAGAAAAATCCACGTGAGACGGTGCCTGAGGTGGTCACGAGGTAGGGGGGCGCGCCTGCCCCCTCCTGGGCGTGCCCCCTACCCTTGTGAGCCCACCGTAAGGCGGTTGATGCTCTTCTTTTGCCGCAAGAAAGCTAATATTCGGAAAAAAATCACGGCGAACGTTTCAGGCCAATCGGAGTTACGGATCTCCATATATACACGAAACGGTGAAACAGAGCCAGAACAAAACGCAGAAACAGAGAGATAGATCCAATCTCGGAGGGGCTCTCGCCCCTCCCAAGCCATGGGAGCCAAGGAACAGAGGAAACCCTTCTCCCATCTAGGGAGGAGGTCAAGGAAGAAGAAGAAGAAGGGGGCTCTCTCCCTTGCTTACAGTGGCGCCCGGAGCGGCCGGGGCCATCATCATCACCATGATCTTCACCAACACCGCCGTCATCTTCACCAACATCTCCATCACCTTCCCCCTTCTATATTCAGCGGTCCACTCTCCCGCAACCCGCTCTAGCCTCTACTTGAACATGGTGCTTTATGCTTCATATTATTTCCCGATGATGTGTTGCCATCCTATGATGTCTGAGTAAATTTGCGTTGTCCTATCGGTGATTGATGAATTGCTATGATTGGTTTGAATTGCATGTTTTATTATTGGTGCTATCCTATTATGCCCTCCGTGTCGCGCAAGCGTGAGGGATTCCCGCTGTAGGGTTTGCAATATGTTTATGATTTGCTTATGGTGGGTGGCGTGAGTGTGAAGCCTGAGACCGAGTAAGTAGGTTGTTTGCATGTATGGGATAAAGGGGACTTGATACTTTAATGCTATGGTTGGGTTTTACCTTAATGAATCTTTAGTAGTTGCGGATGCTTGCTAGAGTTCCAATCATAAGTGCATATGATCCAAGTAGAGAAAGTATGTTAGCTTATGCCTCTCCCTCAAATAGAATTGCAATAGTGATTACCGGTCTAGTAACATAGTCAGTTGCCTAGGGACAATTCCACAACTCCTACCACCACTTTTCCACACTCGCCATATTTACTTTAGTTGTGTCTTTACTTAAACAACCCCTAGTTTTATTTTCTCGCTCTTTACTTTCTTGCAGGCCTAACCAAAAACACCTACAAAGTACTTCTAGTTTCATACTTGTTCTAGGTAAAGCGAATGTCAAGCATGCGTAGAGTTGTATCGGTGGTCGATAGAACTTGAGGGAATATTTGTTCTACCTTTAGCTCCTCGTTGGGTTTGACACTCTTACTTATCGAAAACTGTTGCGATCCCCTATACTTGTGGGTTATCAAGACCTTTTTCTAGCGCCGCCGGGGAGTCATAGCGTGGGGTGAATATTCTCGTGTGTTCTTGTTTTCTTTACCACTAAGTAATTTTTATTGATGTTCTTAGTTGTTCTTTATCTTTAGTTATGGATATGGAACACGAAATACCAAAAAAAATAGGTGTACTTGCTACTCATGGAGATGGGGAACCTCCTAAAACCCTCGATGCTGGTTATGTGAAAGATATTATGTACTACTTTAATAATCCTGAGAAAACCCCATTTAATTATGTAATGGGAGTAACGTTGGATCAACGTGAATACTTTAGGGATTATCTCTTAACACAAAAAGGGAAACTATTATGGGATCAAATTCACATATTGAAGTGGTATGCTTGCCAACTACGCGTGAGTTATGATTATACTTGTTGCTCTAGGATGAAGGCTCCACACCTTCCCTTTTCATGAAAATTCAATGATAATAAAACCTTAGTTTCTTATGCTAATGGTATATATGATTACTATGATGTGGAACAAATATAAGAATTTGTTGCTTTTATGGGTGCTTATGAAATTGAAGCTATGTGTAAAGAGTTTGAGGATTTTGATGATGCTGTTTATACATCTGAAAATTTAGCTATCCTCAAATATTGCTATGAGAATTATAAATACAATTATGAAATTAATGCAATTATTGGGAAAGTCTCCGCTGTCCAAGAAGAGACTAATATTCTGCAGGAATCTATGGAAGAAGAAGTTGATGGAACTGTGAGCTCATTGGATGAAAAAGATGAGGAGGAGAGCGAAGAACAAAAGGAGGAAGAGCGGATTGATCACCCGTGCCCACCTTCTAATGGGAGTAACTCTTCAACTCATACATTATTTAATTCCCCTTCGTGCTTACCGAAAGATGATTGCTATGATCCCGTTGATTCTTTTGAAATATCCCTTTTTGATTATGCTTGCTATGCTTATGGCCAAGATGCCAATATGAATGATGCTTATGGAGATGAACTTGCTATAGTTCCTTATGTTAAACATGAAATTGTTGCTATTGCACCCACGCATGATAGTCCTATTATCTTTTTGAATTCTCCCGATTATACTATATCGGAGAAGTTTGCACTTATTAAGGATTATATTGATGGGTTGCCTTTTACCATTGCACATGATGATTTTGATGAATGTAATATGCATGTGCTTGCTGCTCCTACTTTCAATTATTATGGTATAGGAACTATATCTCCACCTCTCTATGTTTCCAATACAATAAAATTGCAAGAAACTGTTTATACTATGCATTGGCCTTTACTATGTGTGCATGAATTGTTCTTTTATGACATGCCGATGCATAGGAAGAGAGTTAGACTTCGTCATTACATGATATATGTTACTTTGTGCTCACTACTAAATTACAAATCATTGCTAATCAAAATTGGCTTTGATATACCTTGGGATCCGGGTGGATTCATTACTCGAGCACTAAATGCCTAGCTTAATGGCTTTAAAGAAAGCGCTACCAGGGAGACAACCCGGAAGTTTTAGAGAGTCATTTATTTCTGTTGAGTGCTTTCATATAGTTTAAAAACAAAAAAATAAAAAGGGGAACCTAAAAACTTTTCAATAAAAATAATTATCCCCTTGTACAATTCCATTGTATTATAAAAATAATGTGCCAAGGTTTGCCTTTAGGATGTTTACAATACTTGTTGGTTTGTACGGTGCAGGGCAGAAACTTTGGCTGTAGTGCGCGAATTTTAATTTTTTACTGGAACGTCAAATGGTTCTGATTCTTTTTGCACTGTCTTTATGTACAAATTGTTTATTTTTTTTAAATTTTGGACGAATTTTTCAAGTACCAGAAGTATGGTGGATGTTCAGATTGCTACAGACTGTTCTGTTTTAGACAGATTCAGTTTTTGATGCATTGTTTGCTTGTTTTGATGAAACTATCAATTTATATCAGTGGATTAAGCCATGAAAGAGTTATATTACAGTAGACACAATGAAAAAACAATATATGAATTGGTTTGCAACAGTACTTAGAGTGGTGATTTGCTTTATTATACTAACGGATCTTACCGAGTTTTCTGTTGAAGTTTTGTGTGGATGTAGTGTCTAATCGAGGATGTCTCGATATGAGGAAAAGGAAGAGAGGCAAGAGCTCAAGCTTGGGGATGAACGAGGCACCCCAAGTAAATATTCAAGGAGACTCAAGCGTCTAAGCTTGGGGATGCTGGGAAGGCATCCCCTCTTTCTTCAACAAATATCGATATGTTTTCGGATTCGTTTCGTTCATGTGATATGTGCAAGTCTTGGAGCGTCTTTTGCAATTAGGTTTTTATTTTTCTTGTATGCACCATGCTGGTATGAGATGGTCCTTGGTTGATTTATAGAATGCTCTATGCACTTCACTTATATCTTTTGAGTATGGCTTTATAGAATGCTTCATGTGCTTCACTTATATCATTTGAAGTTTGGATTGCCTGTTTCTCTTTACATAGACAACCGCCATTTGTAGAATGCTCTTTTGCTTCACTTATATTTGTTAGAGCATGGGCATATATTTTGTAGAAAGAATTAAACTTCTTGCTTCACTTATATCTATTTAGAGAGATGACAGGAACTGGTCATTCACATGGTTAGTCATAAAATCCTACATAAAACTTGTAGATCACTGAATATGATATGTTTGATTCCTTGCAATAGTTTTGCGATATAAAGGTGGTGATATTTGATTCATGCTAGTTGAGTAATTGTGAAATTGAGAAATACTTGTGTTGAGGTTTGCAAGTCACGTAGCATGCACGTATGGTGAACCGTTATGTAACGAAGTCGGAGCATGAGGTGTTTATTGATTGCCTTCCTTATGAGTGGCGGTCGGGGACGAGCGATGGTCTTTTCCTACCAATCTATCGCCCTAGGATCATGCGCGTAGTACTTTGTTTCGATGACTAATAGATTTTTGCAATAAGTATGTGAGTTCTTTATGACTAATGTTGAGTCCATGGATTATACGCACTCTCACCCTTCCATCATTACTAGCCTCTTCGGTACCATGCATTGCCCTTTCTCACCTAGAGAGTTGGTGCAAACTTCGCCGGTGCATCCAAACCCCGTGATACAATACGCTCTGTCACACATAAGCATCATTATATCTTCCTCAAAACAGCCACCATACCTACCTATCATGGCATATCCATAGTCATTCCGAGATATATTGCCATGCAACTTCCATCATCATCATATACATGACTTGAGCATTTATTGTCATATTGCTTTGCATGATCGTAAGATAGCTAGCATGATGTTTTCATGGCTTGTCCGTTTTTTATGTCATTGCTACGCTAGATCATTGCACATCCTGGTACACCGCCGGAGGCATTCATATAGAGTCATATCTTTGTTCTAGATATCGAGTTGTAATATTGAGTTGTAAGTAAATAAAAGTGTGATGATCATCATTATTAGAGGATTGCCCCAGTGAGGAAAGGATAATGGAGACTATGATTCCCCCACAAGTCGGGATGAGACTCCAGACAGAAAAATAAAAAAATATAAAAAATAAATAAATAAGAGAAAGACCAAAAAAAGAGAAGGCCCAAAAAAAGAAAAAAAGAAAAAAATGAGAGAAAAGGAGAGAAGGGGCAATGTTACTATCCTTTTACCACACTTGTGCTTCAAAGTAGCACCATGTTCTTCATATAGAGAGTCTCTTGAGTTATCACTTTCATATACTAGTGGGAATTTTCATTATAGAACTTGGCTTGTATATTCCAACGATGGGCTTCCTCAAATGCCCTAGGTCTTCATGAGCAAGCAAGTTGGATGCACACCCACTTAGTTTCAGTTTGAGCTTTCATATACTTATAGCTCTAGTGCATCCGTTGCATGGCAATCCCTACTCCTCGCATTGACATCAATTGATGGGCATCTCCATAGCACGTTGATTAGCCGCGTCGATGTGAGACTTTCTCCTTTTTTGTCTTCTCCACATAACCCCCACCATCATATTCTATTCCACCTATAGTGCTATGTCCATGGCTCACGCTCATGTATTGCGTGAAAGTTTAAAAGGTTTGAGAAACGTCAAAAGTATGAAACAATTGCTTGGCTTGTCATCGGGGTTGTGCATGATGTGAATATTTTGTGTGGTGAAGATGGAGCATAGCCAGACTATATGATTTTGTAGGGATGAGCTTTCTTTGGTTATGTTATTTCAATAAGACATAATTGCTTGGTTGGTATGCTTGAAGTATTATTGTTTTTATGTCAAACGATAGACTATTGCCTTGAATCACTCGTGTCTTAATATTCATGCCATGATTAGACATATGATCAAGATTATGCTAGGTAGCATTCCACATCAAAATTATCTTTTTATCATTTACCTACTCGAGGACGAGCAGGAATTAAGCTTGGGGATGCCGATCGCCTCTGTCGTATCTATAATTTTTGATTGTTCCATGCCAATATTATTCACTTTCATATACTTTTTGGCAACTTTTTATATTATTTTTGGGACTAACATATTGATCCGATTGCCCAGTGCAGTTCCTGTCATTGCATGTTTTATGTTTGTGAGAATATCCATATCAAACGGAGTCCAAACGGGATAAAAACGGACGGAGCTTATTTTTGGAAAATATGGAAGATTCCGGAAGAAAAATCAACGCGAGACGGTGCCCGAGGTGGTCACGAGGTAGGGGGGCGCTTGCCCCCCCTAGGCGCGCCCCCTACCCTTGTGAGCCCACCGTAAGGCGGTTGATGCTCTTCTTTTTCCGCAAGAAAGCTAATATTAGGAAAAAAATCACGGCGAAGGTTTCAGGCCAATCGGAGTTACGGATCTCCATATATACGAAAGCGGTGAAAGCAGAGCGAGCAGAATGCGAAGCAGAGAGATAGATCCAATCTCGGAGGGGCTCTCGCCCCTCCCAAGCCATGGGAGCCAAGGAACAGAGGGGAAACCCTTCTCCCATCTAGGGAGGAGGTCAAGGAAGGAGAAGAAGAAGGGGGCCTCTCTCCCCCTTGCTTCCGCGCTGCCGGGGGCCGTCATCATCACCGCGATCTTCACCAACACCGCCGTCATCTTCACCAACATCTCCATCACCTTCCCCCTTCTATATTCAGCGGTCCACTCTCCCGCAACCCGCTGTACCCTCTAGTTGAACATGGTGCTTTATGCTTCATATTATTTCCCGATGATGTGTTGCCATCCTATGATGTCTGAGTAGATTTTCGTTGTCCTATCGGTGATTGATGAATTGCTATGATTGGTTTGAATTGCATGTTTTATTATTCATGCTGTCGTATTGTGCCCTTCGTGTCGCGCAAGCGTGAGGGATTCCCGCTGTAGGGTTTGCAATATGTTTATGATTTGCTTATGGTGGGTGGCATGAGTGACAGAAGCACAGACCCGAGTAAGTAGGTTGTTTGTGTATGGGATAAAGGGGAATTGATACTTTAATGCTATGGTTGGGTTTTACCTTAATGAATCTTTAGTAGTTGCGGATGCTTGCTAGAGTTCCAATCATAAGTGCATGTGATCCAAGTAGAGAAAGTATGTTAGCTTATGCCTCTCCCTCAAATAGAATTGCAATAGTGATTACCGGTCTAGTAACATAGTCAGTTGCCTAGGGACAATTCCACAACTCCTACCACCACTTTTCCACACTCGCCATATTTACTTTAGTTGTGTGTTTACTTAAACAGCCCCTAGTTTTATTTTCTCGCTCTTTACTTTCTTGCAAGCCTATCCAAAAACACCTACAAAGTACTTCTAGTTTCATACTTGTTCTAGGTAAAGCGAATGTCAAGCGTGCGTAGAGTTGTATCGGTGGTCGATAGAACTTGAGGCAATATTTGTTCTACCTTTAGCTCCTCGTTGGGTTCGACACTCTTACTTATCGAAAACTGTTGCGACCCCTATACTTGTGGGTTATCATTCACCCTCGGGATAAGGGTATGTACCAGTAGCTATGTGTTTAATCTCTCTCTCACTCTCGTGTTCTTTATGTGGCATGATCTTGATGTATCGCAAGCTTTGCTACTATAGTTGGATCTTATGATGTTTCTCCCCCTCTACTATCTTGTAATGGATTGAGTTTCCCTTTGAAGTTATCTTATCGGATTGAGTCTTTAAGGATTTGATAACACTTGATGTATGTCTTGCATGTGCTTATCTGTGGTGACAATGGGATATTCACGTGATCTACTTGAATTATGTTTCCGTGACCAACTTCTGGGTTTAGTGACCCTGTGAACTTATGCATAGGGGTTGGCACATGTTTTCGTCTTGAATCTCCGGTAGAAACTTTGGGACACTCTTTGAAGTACTTTGTGCAGGTTTGAATAGATGAATCTGAGATTGTGTGATGCATATAGTATAATCATACACACGGGTACTTGTGGTGACATTGGAGTATCTAGGTGACATTAGGGTTTTGGTTGATTTGTGTCTTAAGGTGTTATTCTAGTATGAACTCTAGGATAGATCGAATGGAAAGAATAGCTTCGCGTTATTTTACTACGAACTCTTGAATAGATCGATCAGAAAGGATAACTTTGAGGTGGTTTCACTGCATACAATAATCTCTTCGTTTGTTCTCCGCTATTAGTGACTTTGGAGTGACTCTTTGTTGCATGTTGAGGGATAGTTATATGATCCAATTATGTTATTATTGTTGAGAGAACTTGCACTAGTGAAAGTATGAACCCTAGGCCTTGTTTCGAAGCATTGCAATACCGTTTGTGCTCACTGTTATCATTAGTTATCTTGCTGTTTTTATATTTTCAGATTACAAAAACCTATATCTACCATCCATATTGCACTTGTATCACCATCTCTTTGCTGAACTAGTGCACCTATACAATTTACCATTGTATTGGGTGTCTTTGGGGACTCAAGAGACTCTTTGTTATTTGGTTGCAGGGTTGCTTGAGAGAGACCATCTTCATCCTATGCCTCCCACGGATTGATAAACCTTAGGTCATCCAGTTGAGGGAAATTTTCTACTGTCCTACAAACCTCTGCACTTGGAGGCCGAACAACGTCTACAAGAAGAAGGTTGTGTAGTAGACATCAAGCAATTTCTGGCGCCGTTGCCAGGGAGGTGAGTGCTTTAAGGTATATCTTTAGATCTTGCAATGAATCTTTTTGTTTCTTGTTTTATCACTAGTTTAGCCTATAAAAGAAAACTACAAAAACAATGGAATTGAGGTCGCCTCATATGCTTCATCTTTTTAATGTCTTCCGTGAGAATAAGGATTCTGGTAATTGTGCTCAAGTGCTAGAAGAAGAAGTCTATAGAATGTTTGGCACTAAATATTTGAATGATGAGCATGATTGCAATATTATTAGTATGAATTCCTTGAATATCCATGATGCTAATGATATGCAAAGCCACAAGCTTGGGGAAGCTATGTTTGATGAAGATGATATTTTTTGTCCCCCAAGTTTTGATGAGCAAATTTATTATGATGAAAGCATGCCTCCTATTTATGATGATTATATTGATGAAAGTGGATTTGGAGAGGTCATGACTTTTTTAGTGATGAATCAACTATTTCGGAAGAGGTTCCAATTGATTATGAGAACAAAGTTGCTATCTATGATGATTATTGTGATGACATGTATGCTGTAAAGAAAAATTATAACCATGAAACTTGTCATTATGATTTTAATTTTCAATTGAATTATGCCTCACATGATAATTATTTTGTTGAGTTTGCTCCCACTATTATTCATGAGAAGAAATTTGCTTATGTGGAGAGTAATAAAAATTCTATGCTTATGCATCATGAAAAGAGTGCTTTATGTGATATTTATATTGTTGAATTCATTCATGATCCTACTGAAAATTATTATGAGGGAGGAATATATGCTTGTAGGAATTGCAATAATATCAAGTTTCCTCTCTATGTGTTGAAAATATTGAAGTTGTGCTTGTTTTGCTTTCGTATGCTAGTTGATTCTTATTCCCATAAGTTGTTTGCTCACAAAATCCCTATGCATAGGAAGTGGGTTAGGCTTAAATGTGCTAGTCATATGCTTCATGATGCTCCGGTTATGTTTCAATTCTTATCTTTTATGTGAGCATCATTGTCATCATCATGCCTAGCTAGAAAGGCATTAAAGAAAAGTGCTTGTTGGGAGACAACCCAATATTTACCCCTACTGTTTTTGTGTGTCCACATGATTAATCTACTGTAGTAATCATGTTTTATATCTTTTGTATCAATAAAGTGCCAAGTAGAACCTTTGGGAAGAATTGGGTGAAAGTTAATGTGATCTTGCTGTAAAAACAGAAACTTTGTGCTCACGAGATTAGCTTTCATTTTTTACGGAAGAGTGATTTTAAGTTGATTCTTTTTGTAGATGATTAATAGACAAATTCCCCACGTCCACCAATTTTGTCAGAATCTTTAGAATTACAGAAGTATTCAAAAGTTACAGATTGCTACAGACTGTTCTGGTTTTTGACAGATTCTGTTTTTCGTGTGTTGTTTGCTTATTTTGATGATCTATGAGTAGTATCGGAGGGTATGAACCATAGAGAAGTTGGAATACAGTAGATATTACACTAATATGAATTTAGAATGAGTTCACAACAGTGCCTAAGTGGTGATTTATTTTCTTATACTAACGGAGCTTACGAGTTTTCTGTTGAGTTTTGTGTTGTGAAGTTTTCAAGTTTTGGGTAAAGATTCGATGGACTATGGAATAAGGAGTGGCAAGAGCCTAAGCTTGGGGATGCCCAAGGCACCCCAAGGTAATATTTGAAGGACAACCAAGAGCCTAAGCTTGGGGATGCCCGGGATGGCATCCCCTCTTTCATCTTCGTTCATCGGTAACATTACTTTGAGCTATATTTTTATTCCCCACATTGTAGGATCGGAAGTATGTCTAGAGGGGGTGATTAGACTACTTGACCAAATAAAAATCTATCCTTTTCCCAATTTTAGTTCTTGGCAGATTTTAGCAACTTTGGAAAAGTCAAGCAATCTTAACACAATTCAAGCAAGCATGCAAAGAGTATATGAGCAGCGGAAAGTAAAGCATGCAACTTGCAAGAATGTAAAGGGAAGGGTTTGGAGGATTCAAACGCAAAAGGAGACACGGATGTTTTTGTCGTGGTTCCGATAGGTGGTGCTATCGTACATCCACGTTGATGAAGACTTCAACCCACGAAGGGCAACGGCTGCGTGAGTCCACGCAGGGCTCCACCCACGAAGGGTCCACGAAGAAGCAACATTGTCTATCCCACCATGGCCGTCGCCCACGAAGGACTTGCCTCACTAGCGGTAGATCTTCACGAAGTAGGCGATTTCCTTGCCCTTACAAACTCCTTGGTTCAACTCCACAATCTTGTCGGAGGCTCCCAAGTGACACCTAGCCAATCTAGGAGACACCACTCTCCAAGAAGTAACAAATGGTGTGTTGATGATGAACTCCTTGCTCTTGTGCTTCAAATGATAGTCTCCCCAACACTCAACTCTCTCTCACGGGATATGGATTTGGTGGAAAGAAGATTTGAGTGGAAAGCAATTTGGGGAAGGCTAGAGATCAAGATTCATATGGTAGGAATGGAATATCTTGGCCTAAACACAAGTGTAGGTGGTTCTCTCTCAGAAAATGTAAGTTGGAAGTGTAGGTTCGTTCTGATGGCTCTCTCCACGAATGAAGAGGAGGTGGAGGGGTATATATAGCCTCCACACAAAATCTAACTGTTACACACAACTTGCCAATCTCGGTGGGACCTAATTGATAAACTCGGCCGGACCGATTCAGCAAATCTAGTGACCGTTAGGATTTTCGGTGGGACCGACATGGAACTCGGTAGGACCGATATGGTTAGGTTTAGGGCATCACGTAATCTCGGTGAGACCGATGACATAAACTTGGTGAGACCGATTTTGGTAATAATCTAATTAGAGAGTTGGTCAGGTAAACTCGGTGGGACCGATTCGCTCATTTCGGTGAGACCGAAATGTTACGAAAGGGAAACAGAGAGTTTACATTGCAATATTGGTGGGACCGATCGCTCATCTCGGTGGGACCGAAATGTTACGAAGGGAAATAGAGAGATTACAATCCCATCCCAGTGAGACCGAGATCCCTATCGGTGAGACCGATTTGCCTAGGGTTTGTGGCGATGGCTATGACATCCCCGAACTCGGTGGCGCCGGATAGAAAGAATCGGTGGGGCCGAGTTTGACTTTTGGGTTAGGTCATATGTGGATGTGAGAAAGTAGTTGAGGGCTTTGGAGCATATCACTAAGAATTTTGAGCAAGAGACTCATTAAGCAACACCTCATCCCTCCTTGATAGTATTGGCTTTTCCTATAGACTCAATGTGATCTTGGATCACTAAAATATAAAATGTAGAGTCTTGAGCTTTGAACTTGAGCCAATCCTTTTGTCCTTCGCATTTTGAGGGGTCCACTTTTCTCATCCATGCCATGCCAATCATTGAGCTTTCTTGAAATATTAATCTTGAAATAGCATTAGCTCAATGAGCTATATGTTGTTAGGAATTACCAAAACCACCTAGGGATAGTTGCACTTCAATCTCCCCCTTTTTGGAAATTGATGAAAACATATAGATCAAAGCTTCGACAAATGATAATAAGAGTGAAAAACATTGTCGCTTTGAGAAGTATGTGGAAAGCATGAGCTCCCCCTAAATTTGTGCATAGTTTAAGATTTTCTTTGGACTGCAAATGCACAATGAGTTAGGATCATGGTTTACTCTTCCATGTCACATACATCTTGGTGGAGCGCTCAAAATGATAATAACTAAATACATGCACTCATCACGAAGCAAAGTGAATAATCATATGGGGATATAAAAGGATAATGTCATCCAAAAAGCATTAAGGTAGCATATGATCAAACACATGATCATCCAAGTATCACACAAAAGCATAAAAGTATCTCAAACAAGCAAATAACAAAGTTCAACCACCAAAAAAACAAGAGAGAACAAAGAGCAACACCCTCTCTCTCTCGGAGCCTATGATCTATACATTTTCTCCCCCTTTGGCAACAAGTTACCAAAAAGTTCATAAAAAATGCATAGTGCTAGATCGACTCTCAGGCTTGGTCTTCAGGTGGTGGTGTAGATAAAACTCCAAGGACGAAGGCATCAGTTGATGTAGATGGAGCTGGTGGCACTGAAGGCATGGTAGTGCAGATGAAGTTGCTCACGGTGTGCATGGCAGCACTGCAGCAGACCTCTGTCCTCTGGGCACTCTAGCAAAAGCATTAGTGGTAGTCTTGCCCTTCTTCTCCTGTACTTCATCCTGAAGTTGCTCAACAACTGACTGTATCTCAGTGACCTTCACATCTAAATCATAGAACTTCTGCTCCATGATCCTCTCCAAGCTCTCCTGGTTTTGAGTCAGGGTGGCCAATCCCTTCTCAATCCTCAGAGTGGAGGCAATCAAGTAGCCAAGATGATCTTGCTTGCTCTTCAGAAGATACTGAGATGCCTCATCAATGGTTGGCATCTTTGCATCCTTTTCAGTCCTTGCCTTCTCCCTCTTTGCTTGTGCTTGCATAGAAGATGGTTCATTTTCATCCATTACCATAGTGTTGTCCTGAAAGTCTAGGTAGATGGGCATATGATCCTTGTCCAAGAGATATGTGCCAGTGCCCATCTTGGAGTTGATTAGCTCCTGGATCTGTGGGGCATACCCACAACTTCTCTTCTGATCTGCAGCTGTTCTCTTTATAGTTTCCACAATTAGGCTCATGACTTTGAACTTTTGAGGAACATCAAATATATGCAGCAAGTTGATGGAATGTCCTCTGATCATTCTGTGATCTCCTGATTTTGGTAGCAATGTGTGCCTTAAAATCCAATTGATTGTAGGCAGGCTTGACAGCAAGTGTTTCACAGAACCAAATTGGTGAGTCTCAAGATCTGCATCAGGAATCTCCTTGTACATGCTAGCCATTGAGTTGTGATCCTTCTTCTTCTTGGCATAGACATCCAAGTCATCTTCTTGTTCTTCTGGGGCATTGATCAATTTTGCCCATTCTTCAACTGTTGATCGGTACCTAGTACCTTGAACATCAGACAATCCTTCCATCTGGGTAGAAATGAGCTGGAGTACAAGCGCATAATAAGCTCATCATTCCACTTTGTGAGCTTCTGCCCAACAAAGTCCTCTACTCCACAAGACTTGAAACTATCATAGACTCCAGGATAGTGCTCTTCATTTTCCCTGATGTACTCCCAGTCCACCCATCTCATATCACAGACTATAGGCTTCTTGTCAAGCAACACTGTCTCATAGAAGTCCTGTTGTTCCTTTGTATGAAACTTGTAGTCCACAACAGTTCTTCTCCTGACTGCATAGGGATCATTCAATCTCCACTGTTCGAGTCATGCATCCCTCCTGAGCTTCATGTCCTCAGCTACTGGATGAGCATCATTGTGATCTGGAATTTTGGGCTTCAACTTCCTCAAGACATGTGACTCATCATCTTCTTCTTCTATAGCAGCTTCAGGCACTGGGGCCTTGTTCTTCTCTGCAGCTAGAATATTCCTTGTACTCCTCTTGGGTGCAGCTTTGGGTTTTGGAGCAGCTGCCTTGGGAGCTTCTTTGGGCTTAGATGGAGCAGCCCCTAATCTTATAGCATCTCCCATAAGCTTTTGAGCTTTAGGTGCTGGTGCAGCAACCTCTTCCTCTTCATCTTCCATCATTGAGGGCTTCCCAATTACTCTGGCCATGGTCTTGTTGACCCTTTCTTTCCTTTTCTTCTCTGCCACAACCTGTTCTTTGGGTGCAGATCCCAAAGTTTCTTGAGTGGATGTTCTGGCCTTTGACATAGGAATTCTCTTAGTAGGAACTTTTGTCTTCATTCCTGGCTTAGTGGCAGCAGTTGTGCTATATTCCTTTTGCAGAACTTTCTTCTTTGAGGTGGCCTCTTCCTCAACAGCCACATAGTCCTCATCCTCAGAATCTTAGGTTCTCTTCTTTCTGGCCCTGGTGGCTGCCTTAGGCAAGTTGCTGGGTGTACTCCTGCATCCATCATCATAGCTGCTAGAGGAACTAGTGCCCTCACTCATGTGAACTTGCTCCTCAGACTTGTTCTGACTGTCACTCTGATCTGACATGATGCAAACTCTGACAGCAAACCCTATGAATAGATATAGATGAGATAGATTGGATGAGCATCACAAAGTGCGGAGGTTTTTGCAAAAGAATGAGTCAAAAACTTAGTTTATTTTTTCACAGAAAGCATTTCGGATCTACCGATTTGAAAACTCGGTGATACCGAAGCAGCTTTTGGAACCTAAACTAGTGAACTCGGTCAGACCGAGTCATAGTTCGGTGGCACCGAGACTGCTAAGGTTTCACAAAGAATTGAACTCGGTCACACCGATTTGCAATTCTCAGTCAGACCGAGAATCACATGTGCAATGGCCTTAGCCAAATCGGTGGAACCGATTTCAACAACTCGGTTGGTCCGAGATGATTTCGGCGGAAACCTAACCCTAAATTTTCAATCCACGTCTAATCTACAGAGTGATTTCGCTGGATAGAGTGATCTCAATCGTGGCAAGATACATGGCAAAACAATGTGCTAGGAATCGGAGTGAGATTAGCACAAGGATCAAGTCCATACCCTAAGTGCGGCGATGGACCTGCTACGGCGGCAACGGCGGAGACGATTTCCATTGACGGCAGCGGAGACCAGCGGCGGGAGGCAGCTGGCGATGAGGAGGACGATCCGGAGACCCAGGCAGAGCAGGTGGAGCGCAGGCGACGGTGTTCGGAGAATTTTCCAAATTTTGGCCCGGGGATATATATAGCCTGACCCAGTCGGTGTGACCGAGTGGAACAACTCGGTGGCACCGAGATGCATAATCGCAAGCGATTATCGCAACTCGGTGTGACTGAAAAGTTCAAATCGGTTGCACCGAGATTGAAAACCTAGATCGACTTAGTGATCTCGGTATGACCGAAATGGATGAATCGGTCAGACCGAAACACACTAAGAAGTTTTGGAAGTTTAAGTCTATGATGAATCGGGGACTCCGAGTGCTCCTCACACAGAGTGGTTCGAATCTGACTTTATCAAACTTTGTGATGTGGCATGAATAGAGTTTGAGACAAGAAAAGCATAGATAGCTAGAGAAGGTTCTTAGGCATTCTTGTCCATCCACTTGGCAAAAGAAAAAGGAACCAAACAATCAAAACAACAAGTGGATGTCCTCGAATGAGTAAATTATGCAACCAACATGCTCACACAATGAAATGGCAAATCAAATATGTGGCCAAGCATGCACAACCAATTCTAGCATCTATCAAGCAATTGGCAATGACTAGGTCATCTATATATGAGTATATTGACTTAGGATTCAAATGAGAACATTTGATCATAGGTCATACTCATCGTTTAAGCACAAGTGGGGTTACCACTTTTACATAACAGAGTTGTTGTGTTCACACCATTATAGTTGCTTTAGCTCGATTCTTAGAGTAAAGCTCCCCCTAGATGTGAGATCCCCCCTAAGAGGGATGAACTAACCTTGGGTTTTGTCGATGATGACTTCATGTAGGTGTTGAAGATGTGGATGCTCAATGTTGATGTAGATCATTTGGAGCAATCCTTTGGAGTGAGTTGTACTTTCAATACCTACACGGGTTAGTCCCACAAGGAACAAACAAGGATATCCATAGACATAGAGTGATGCACACACAAGATGATGTCTATGAAAGCATTAGGTTACCTTGTCCCTTGTCTTACCAACAAGAGGGTTTGTGACTCCTTGAACTAGTGCAAGATGTGGAAGTTGATTGCACTTGTTCTTGCCAAAATGATAAGAGTGAAGTATGTTGGCGGAGTCACCCTCAAGAACTCACTAGTTCTTCTTCTTCTTCTGGATCCACACCATCTTGATGGGAATCCTCGGATTTGTAGTTGTACTTGATGAAGTAGAACTTGATGTAGTCTTGGGAACCCACTTGACCAAGGCCTTGGGTGCTTCTTCAAATGCATCAATTTCCTCTTGAAGCTTATCCTTGCCTTTTTGCTTGTGGTCTTGTGGTGGAAGATCATCTTGAGCTTGTGTCCCTTTGAAAGAAGTAGGATCATACTTCTCTTGTTGAGGAACAAACTTTGTCTTGGGGTATTGATCTTCTTCCCACTCAACTCCATTGGCATTGAACTTTTGTTCAAAACCAACACCTTAGTTCTTAGATGCCTTCCTTGCTTGCGTACAATTTCCTCGAATTGCTTACTCCCGGCAAGGCTCTTGTAAACACCTTTCTCTATAATTCCCTTCATTAAGCTATTTTCTTGCTCAAGTGTAACTTGGCTAAGAGAATCGTTAGTGGAATCAATAGAACTACTAAAACAACAACATTGGATTTAGCATGATTATTGTTACTACTAGAGGAAGAATATTTCTTGTTCTTGTTGCTAGACTTGACTTGAGGCATGTAAGTGGATAAGAGTAAACGCTTGGCAATGTAAGAAGAACTTTTCTTGTGAAGATCATCATTGATTGCCTTTAAGAACTCATGCTCTTTCTCAAGGTTGAGCTTTTCAAAACGTAATTTCTCACGAGTCCTTAAAAGTTCTCGATGATCTTCGAAGATAGTTTCATGAGCTAACTTAAGAGTGTTTAGTTCTTTAGTTAGAAACTCAATATTCTCTTTATCATTCTCATTCGTTGTATCTTGATTAGCATGATTAATTGACGTTTCATCATAGTATTCATCACTAGAGTTGTCAACAAGTAAATCATCATCACCTAACAAGTCATCTTCATCACTATTGAAATCAACATACTCGGGGTGTGATACCTTTGGGCCTTTAGCCATGAAGCATCTTCCAAGTCCTTCATTTGGTGAATCAAACATGTCGTAGGAGTTGGTTGACACAAGTGCTAGACCGGCAACACCTTCATCTTGAGTATATTCGGAGTCGGAGTGATAGCTTCTCTCGGAGTGATTGTCGGAGTCAGAGTCGGATACCCATTCACCAACAAGAGCTTGATGTCTTCGTTTTGTGTAGCTCCTTGATGACTTGTCCTTCCTTTCTGAATCCTTGCTTCTACGGGATGTTCTTCGTTCATAACGATCATCTCTACTCCTTCTCTCTCTTGATGGTGATTCTTCTCTTCTACTTCTTCTTTTTGGAGAATCTTCTCTTCTCTTGTAGGGTGACTTACACTCATTGGAATAGTGTCTGGGTCTTCCACAATTGTAGCAATTTGCTCTCGACTAGAAGATCTGTTGTCATTGTAGGACCATGACTTGGAACTTCTCTCTTTGCTTCTACTCTTGTAGAACTTGTTGAAGTTCTTCACCATTAGGCTCAATTCTTCATTGAAGGGAGCTTCACATGAGGCTTTGTAAGCACCACTTGACTTGTTATGGAGCTCCTCCTTATCCTTGAGTGACATCTCATGAGCAACAATTCTTCCAATGACTTCCGTTGGCTTGAGATCTTTGTAATTGGGCATCATTTGGATCAATGTGCATACGGTATCATATTTTCCATCCAAAGCTCTTAGGATCTTCTTGATGATGAATTTGTCGGTCATCTCTTCACTTCCTAAGCCGACGATCTCATTTGTGATAAGAGCAAGCCTAGAGTACATTTCAGCGACACCTTCACCATCCTTCATTTTGAACTTGTCAAGCTGACTTTGAAGCACATCCAACTTGGATTCCTTGACGGTCGGTACCTTCGTGCATATCAATAAAAGTATCCCAAATTTCCTTTGCATTCTCAAGGCGGCTGATTTTGTTGAATTCTTGAGGCACAATCCGTTGAAGAGGATATCACAAGCTTGAGCATTGTATTGCAGCATCTTCAACTCTTCCGCGGTAGCTTCACGGTTCGGTTCTCCCCCATCAAAGAATTTACCTTGCAAGCCAATACACACAATAGCCCATACGGTGGGGTTATGTCCAAGAATATGCATTTTCATCTTATGCTTCCAACTAGCAAAATTAGTACCATCAAAGTAAGGACCTCTACGGTGGTAATTTCCCTCGCTAGACGCCATACTCTCCTAGGTTGTGAAACCAAGGCTATGACTACCAAAAGCTATGGAAATCAAAGCAAATGGAGACCAAAGCTCTGATACCACTTGTAGGATCGAAAGTATGTCTAGAGGGGGAGTGATTAGACTACTTGACCAAATAAAAATATATCCTTTTCCCAATTTTAGTTCTTGGCACATTTTAGCAACTTTGGACAAGTCAAGCAATCTTAACACAATTCAAGCAAGCATGCAAACAGTATATGAGTAGTGGAAAGTGAAGCATGCAACTTGCAAGAATGTAAAGGGGAGGGTTTGGAGGATTCAAACGCAAAAGGAGACACGGATGTTTTTGCCATGGTTCCAATAGGTGGTGCTATCGTACATCCATGTTGATGGAGACTTCAACCAATGAAGGGTAACGGCTGCGCGAGTCCACAGAGGGTAACGGCTGTGCGAGTCCACAGAGGGCTCCACCCACGAAGGGTCCATGAAGAAGCAACCTTGTATATCCCACCATGGCCTTCGCCCATGAAGGACTTGCCTCACTAGCGGTACATTTTCATGAAGTAGGCGATCTCCTTGCCCTTACAAACTCCTTGGTTCAAATCCACAATCTTGTCGGAGGCTCCCAAGTGACACCTAGCCAATCTAGGAGACACCACTCTCCAAGAAGTAACAAATGGTGTGTTGATGATGAACTCCTTGCTCTTGTGCTTCAAATGATAGTCTTCCCAACACTCAACTCTCTCTCACAGGATATGGATTTGGTGGAAAGAAGATTTGAGTGGAAAGAAACTTGGGGAAGGCTAGAGATCAAGATTCATATGGTAGGAATGGAATATCTTGGCCTCAACACATGTGTAGGTGGTTCTCTCTCAGAAAATGTAAGTTGGAAGTGTAGGTTCGTTCTGATGGCTCTCTCCATGAATGAAGAGGAGGTGGAGGGGTATATACAGCCTCCACACAAAATCTAACCATTACAGACAACTTGCCAATCTCGGTGGGACCGAATTGATAAACTCGGTCGGACCGATTGAGCAAATCTAGTGACCGTTAGGATTTTCGGTGGGACCGACATGCAACTCGGTAGGACTGATATGGTTAGGGTTAGGGCATAACGTAATCTCGGTGAGACCGATTACACAAACTCGGTGAGACCGATTTTGGTAATAAGCTAACCAGAGAGTTGGTCAGGTAAACTCGGTGGGACCGATTCTCTCATTTCGGTGAGACCGAAATGTTACGGAAGGGAAACACAGAGTTTACATTGCAATCTCGGTGGGACCGATCGCTCATCTCGGTGGGACCGAAATGTTCTGAAGGAAACAGAGAGAGATTACAATCCCATCTCGGTGAGGTTGAGATCCCTATCGGTGAGACCGATTTGCCTAGGGTTTGTGGCGATGGCTATGACATCCGAACTTCGGTGGCGCGGATAGAAAGAATCGGTGGGGTCGAGTTTGACTTTTGGATTAGGTCATATGTGGATGTGAGAAAGTAGTTGAGGGCTTTGGAGCATATCACTAAGCATTTTGAGCAAGAGCCTCATTAAGCAACACCTCATCTCTCCTTGATAGTATTGGCTTTTCCAATAGACTCAATGTGATCTTGGATCACTAAAATAGAAAATGTAGTGTCTTGAGCTTTGAGCTTGAGCCAATCCTTTTGTCCTTAGCATTTTGAGGGGTCCACTTTTCTCATCCATGCCATGCCAATCATTGAGCTTTCCTGAAATATTAATCTTGAAATAGCATTAGCTCGATGAGCTATATGTTGTTAGGAATTACCAAAACCACCTAGGTATAGTTGCACTTTCACACATGATATGTGTTTTGCTTGGAGCGTCATTTTATTTTATTTTGTTTGGCTTGCTGTTTGAATAATATCCTAAGATCTGAAATTCTTAAATGTTAGATAGTCTTCACATAGTTACATAATTATTCAACTACTCATTGATCTTCACTTATATCTTTCATAGTAGTTTATCATTTGCTCTAGTGCTTCACTTATATCTTTTTAGAGCACAACGGTGGTTTTATTTTTAAGAAATAGATGAACTCTCATGCTTCACTTAAATTATTTTGAGAGTCTTTTAGAATAGCATGGTACTTTGTTTTGGCTATAAATTTAGTCCTAATATGATAGGCATCCAAGAGGGATATAATAAAAACTTTCATATAAAGCGCATTAAATACTAAGAGAAGTTTGATTCTTTATGATTGTTTTGAGATATGAGGATGGTGATATTAGAGTCATGCTAGTAGGACAATTGTGAATTTGAGAAATACTTGTGTTGAGGTTTGCAAGTCCCGTAGCATGCACGTATGGTAACAGTTGTGTAACAAATTTGAAGCATGAGGTATTTCTTTGATTGTCATCCTTTGTGTGGAGGTCGGGATCGCGCGATGGTTAACTCCTACCAACCCTTCCCCTAGGAGCATGCATGTTGTGCTTGGTTTTGATGACTTGTAGATTTTTGCAATAAGTATGTGAGTACTTTATGACTAATGTTGAGTCCATGGATTATACGCACTCTCACCCTTCGACCATTGCTAGCCTCTCTTGTACCGCGCAACTTTCGCCGGTACCATACACCCACCATATACCTTCCTCAAAACAGCCACCATACCTACCTATTATGGCATTTCCATAGCCATTCCGAGATATATTGCCATGCAACTTTCCACCGTTCTGTTTATTATGACACGTTCCATCATTTTCATATTGCTTTGCATGATCATGTAGTTGACATCGTATTTGTGGCAAAGCCACCGTTCATAATTTTTTCATACATGTCACTCTTGATTCATTGCATATCCCGGTACACCGCCGGAGGCATTCACATAGAGTCATATTTTGTTCTAGTATCGAGTTGTAATTTTTGATTTGTAAATAAATAAAAGTGTGATGATCTGCATTATGAGAGCATTGTCCCGTGTGAGGAAATAAAAAAAGAGGCCAAAAGAGTCTCCAAAAAAAGAGGAGTCCCTAAAAAAATAGAAAAAGAGAGAAGGGACAATGCTACTATCCTTTTTCCACACTTGTGCTTCAAAGTAGCACCATGGTCTTTATGATAGAGAGTCTCTTATTTTGTCACTTTCATATACTAGTGGGAATTTTTCATTATAGAACTTGGCTTTTATATTCCAACAATGGGCTCCTCAAATGCCCTAGGTCTTTGTGAGCAAGCAAGTTGGATGCACACCCACTTAGTTTCTTTTGTTGAGCTTTCATGCATTTATAGCTCTAGTGCATCCGTTGCATGGCAATCCCTACTCACTCACATCGATATCTATTGATGGGCATCTCCGTAGCCCATCGATACGCCTAGTTGATGTGAGACCATCTTCCTCCTTTTTTGTCTTCTCCACATATCACCACTCTATTCCACCTATAGTGCTATGTCCATGGCTCACGCTCATGTATTGCGTGAAAGTTGAAAAAGTTTGAAATGGCTAAAGTATGAGACAATTGCTTGGCTGAAACCGGGGTTGTGCATGAATTGAATATTTTGTGTGACGAAGATGGTGTTGGGGAACGTAGCAGAAATTCAAAATTTTCTACGCATCACCAAGATCAATCTATGGAGATTCTAGCAACAAGAGGGGAAGGAGAGTGCATCTACATACCCTTGTAGATCGCTAAGCGGAAGCGTTCAAGAGAACGGGGTTGAAGGAGTCAGATTGTCGTGATCCAAATCACCGGAGATCCTAGTGCCGAACGGACGGCACCTCCGCGTTCAACACACGTACAGCCCGGTGACGTCTCCCACGCCTTGATCCAGCAAGGAGAGAGGGAGAGGTTGAGGAAGACTCCATCCAACAGCAGCACAACGGCGTGGTGGTGGTGGAGGAGGGTGGCAATCCTGCAAGGCTTTGCCAAGCACCGCGGGAGAGGAGAAGGGACTTGGGAGAGGGGGAGGGCTGCGCCAGAACATGCAGTGCGGCTGCCTCCCACCCCCACATATATATAGGGGCAGGGAGAGGGGCGGCCCCTCGGATCCAATCTGAGGAGGCGGCGTGACCAAGGGGGAGGAGTGCCTCCCAAGTCAAGTGGAGGCCCTCCCTTTAGGGTTTTCCTTCCCATGCGCATGGGCCTTGGGGGCTGGTGCCCCTGGCCCATTAAGGCTAGGGCGCCCCTTACAGCCCATGCTACTGTATTGGACGTGGTGGAACAATTTCCGGACCTCCGGACCCCTCCGAATCCTCCGGAACCTTAAGAAGCTTCCGGTACAATACCGAAAAAAACCGAACTTTTCTCGGAACCCGAACAACAACTTTCCATATATAAATCTTTACATCCGGACCATTCCGAAACTCCTCGTGACGTCCGGGATCTCATCCGGGACTCCGAACAACATTCGGTAACCACATACAAACTTCCTATATAACCCTAGCGTCATCGAACCTTAAGTGTGTAGACCCTACGGGTTCGGGAGACATGTAGACATGACCGAGACGTTCTCCGGTCAATAACCAACAACGGGATCTGGATACCCATGTTGGCTCCCTCATGTTCCACGATGATCTCATCGGATGAACCACGATGTCAAGGACTCAATCGATCCGTATACAATTCCCTTTGTCTAGCGGTATTGTACTTGCCCGAGATTCGATCGTCGGTATCCCAATACCTTGTTCAATCTCGTTACCGCAAGTCTTTTTACTCGTTCCGTAACACATCATCCCGTGATCAACCCCTTGGTCACATTGTGCACATTATGATGATGTCCTACCGAGTGGGCCCAGAGATACCTCTCCGTTTACACGGAGTGACAAATCCTAGTCTCGATTCGTGCCAACCCAACAGACACTTTCGGAGATACCTGTAGTGCACCTTTATAGTCACCCGATTTGCCAGGACGTTTGGTACACCCAAAGCATTCCTACGGTATCCGGGAGTTGCACAATCTCATGGTCTAAGGAAATGATACTTGACATTAGAAAAGCTTTAGCATACGAACTACGATCTTTGTGCTAGGCTTAGGATTAGGTCTTGTCCATCACATCATTCTCCTAATGATGTGATCCGTTATCAATGACCTCCAATGTCCATGGTCGTGAAACCGTAACCATCTATTGATCAACGAGCTAGTCAACTAGAGGCTTACTAGGGACATGGTGTTGTCTATGTACCCACACATGTATCTGAGTTTCCTATCAATACAATTATAGCATGGATAATAAACGATTATCGTGAACAAGGAAATATAATAATAACTAATTTATTATTGCCTCTAGGGCATATTTCCAACAGTTTCCCACTTGTACTAGAGTCAATAATCTAGTTCACATCGCCATGTGATCAACACTGATAGGTCACATCGCCATGTGACCAACATCCAGAGAGTCTACTAGTGTCTTAAACTAGTTCACATCACCATGTGATTAAGTCTCAATGAGTTCTATGGTTTGATCATGTTTTGCTTGTAAGAGAAGTTTTAGTCAACGGGTCTGCAGTATTCAGATCCGTATGCACTTCGCAATTCTCTATGTCATATTGTAAATGCTGCTTCCACCTTCCACTTGAAGCTATTCCAAATGGTTGCTCCACTATACGTATCCGGTTTGCTACTCAGAGTCATTCGGATAGGTGTTAAAGCTTGCATCGACGTAACCCTTTACGCCGAACTCTTTATCACCTCCATAATCGAGAATATTTCCTTATTCTTCTAAGGATAATTTTTGACCGCTGTCCAATGATCCGTTCTGGATCATTCTTGTACCCCTTAGTGACTCATGGCAAGGCACACCTCCGGTGCGGTACCTGACATAGCATACTATAGAGCCTACGTCTGAAGCGTAGGGACGGCCTTCGTCATTTGTCTCTCTTCTGCCGTGGTCTAGCTTATAACTCTTAACTTCATACCTTACAACACAGTCAAGAACTCCTTCTTTGACTGATCCATCTTGAACACCTTCAAGATCATGTCAAGTTATGTGCTCATTTGAAAGTATTATTAAGCATTTTGATCTATCTTATAGATCTTGATGCTTATTGTTCAAGTAGCCTAATCCAGGTTTTCTATTGAAAATCATCTTTCAAATAACCCTATATGATTTCCAGAAATTCCACATCATTTCTGATCATCAATATGTCAACAACATATACTCATCAGAAATTCTATAGTGCTCCCACTCACTTCTTTGGAAATACAAGTTTCTCATAAACTTTGTATAAACCCAAAATCTTTGATCCTTTTTTCAAAGCGTGTATTCCAACTCCGAGATGCTTACTCCAGTCCTTAGAAGGATCGCTGGAGCCAGCATACCTTTTAGCATCCTTAGGATCGACAAAAACTTTCTGATTGTATCACATACAACCTTTCCTTACGAAAACTGGTAAGGAAACTCGTTTTGACATCCATCTGCCAGATTTCATAAATGCAGCTAATGCTAACATGATTCCGACGGACTTAAGCATCGCTACGGATGAGAAAATCTCATCGTAGTCAACTCTTTGAACTTTGTGAAAAACTCTTCGCCACAAGTCGAGCTTCATAGACGGTGACATTACCGTCCACGTCCGTCTTCTTCTTAAAGATCCATTTATCTCAATGGCTTGCCGATCAATGGGCAAGTCCACCAAAGTCCATGCTTTGTTCTCGATACATGGATCCTATCTCGATTTCATGGCTTCTAACCATTTGTTGGAATATGGGCCTACCATTGCTTCTCCATAGCTCGTAGGTTCATTGTTGTCTAGCAACATGACATTCAAGACAGGATCACCGTACCACTCCGAAGCAGTACGCGTCCTTTTCGTCCTACGAGGTTCGTCAGTGGCTTGATCCGAAACTTCATGATCACTATCATAAGCTTCTACTTCAATTGGTGTAGGTGCCACGGGAACAACTTCCTGTGCCCTGCTACACACTAGTTGAAGTGATGGTTCAATAACCTCATCAAGTCTCCACCATCCTCCCACTCAACTTTTTGAGACGAACTTTTCCTCGAGAAAGGACCCGATTCAAGAAACAATCCCTATTGCTTCCGGATCTGAATTAGGAGGTATACCCAACTGTTTTGGGTGTACTATGAAGATGCATTTTGTCCGCTTTGGGTTCGAGCTTATCAACCTGAAACTTTTCCACATAAGCGTCGCAGCCCCAAACTTTTAAGAAACGACAACTTAGGTTTCTCCAAACGGTGTCGTCTCAACGGAATTACGTGGTGCCCTATTAAAGTGAGTGCGGTTATGCGTAATGCCTAACCCATGAGCGATAGTGGTAATTCGATAAGAGACATCATGGTACGCACCATATCTAATAGGGTGCAACTATGATGTTCGGACACACCATCACACTATGGTGTTCCAAAGTGTATTAATTGTGAAACAATTTCCACAGTGTCTTAATTGCGTGCCAAAGCTCGTAACTCAGATACTCATCTCTATGATCATATCATAGACATTTTATCCTCTTGTCACAATGATCTTTAACTTCACTCTGAAATTACTTGAACCATTCAATAATTCAGACTTGTGTTTCATCAAGTAAATATACTCAACATCTACTCGAATCATCTGTGATGTCGTAACATAACGATATTCACTTTGCATGCCTCAAAGACTCCTTGGACTGCACACATCAAAATGTGTTACTTCCAACAGGTTGCTACCTTGTTCCATCTTACTGAAACCGAGGCTTTTCAGTCATCTTGCCCATGTGGTATTATTTGCATATCTCAAGTGATTCAAAATCAAGTGAGTCCAAATGATCCATCTGCATGGAGTTTCTTCATGCGTATACACCAATAGACATGGTTTGCATGTCTCAAACTTCTCAAAACGAGTGAGTCCAAAGATCCATCAACATGGAGCTTCTTCATCCGTTTTACACCAATATGACTCACATGGCAGTGCCACAAGTAAGTGGTACTATCATTACTATCTTATACATTTGGCATGAAAATGTGTATCACTACGATCGAGATTCAATAAACCATTTATTTAGGTGCAAGACCATCGAAGGTATTATTCAAATAAACAGAGTAACCATTATTCTCCTTAAATGAATAACCATATTGTGATAGACATAATCCAATCATGTCTATGCTCAACGCATAAACACCAAATGCAATTATTTAGGTTTATCACCAATCTCGTTGGTAGAGGGAGCGTCGATGCTTGATCACATCAAGCTTGGAAAAACTTCAATACATATTGTCAGCTCACCTTTAGCTAGTCTCCGTTTATTCCGTAGCTTTTATTTCGAGTTACTAACACTTAGCAACCGAACCGTATCTTAATACCCTGGTGCTACTAGGAGTACTAGTAAAGTACACATTAACATAATGCATATCCAATATACTTCTATCGACCTTGCCAGCCTTCTCATCTACCAAGTATCTAGGGTAAATCTGCTCCAATGGTTGTTCCCCTTATTACAGAAGCACTAACTCTCGGGTTTGGGTTCAACCATGGGATTCTTCACTAGAGCGACAAGAACTGTTTTGCCGCTTCATGAAGTATCCCTTGTTGCCCTTGCCCTTCTTGAAACTAGTGGTTTT
Organism: Aegilops bicornis; assembly: GCA_021605145.1. Lineage (NCBI taxonomy): Eukaryota > Viridiplantae > Streptophyta > Magnoliopsida > Poales > Poaceae > Aegilops > Aegilops bicornis. The sequence continues at coordinate 496,900,209 of CM038669.1, read as the reverse complement.
ACCAACCATCAACAATTGATGCTCCTACTTGACTTCTACTTTCATGGTGTCAGACATCGCGAACACTTCAAGGATCATCATATCTATCCCTGATATGTTATAGTTCATCACGAAGCTCTAGTAGCTTGGTGGCAATGTCTTTGGAGAAACATCACTATCTCATCTGGAAGATCAACTCCCACTCGATTCAAGTGATTGTTGTACTCAGACAATCTGAGCACAAGCTCAACGATTGAGCTTTTCTCCCTTAGCTCAAAGAAAATTACATCGAAAATTATGTTAGGTAGCATTCCACATCAAAAAAATTCTGTTTTTATCATTTACCTACTCGAGGACGAGCAGGAATTAAGCTTGGGGATGCTTGATATGTCTCCAACGTATGTATAATTTTTTATTGTTCCAAGCTATTATATTATCCATCTAGGATGTTTTATATGCATTTATATGCTATTTTATATGATTTTTGGGACTAACCTATTAACCTAGAGCCCAGTGCCAGTGCCAGTTTCTGTTTTTTCCTTGTTTTTGAGTACCGTAGAAAAGGAATATCAAACGGAGTCCAATTGACCTGAAAATTTACGGAGATTATTGTTGGACCAGAAGAAGCCCATGGAGCATCGAAACTGGACCAGAAGAGTCCCGAGCCGTCCATGAGGGTGGAGGGCGCGCCTTACCCCCCCTGGGCGCACCCCCCTGCCTCGTGGACGACTCGGAGACCCCCCCTGACTTGTTCCCAACGCCAAAAATTTCTATAAATACGAAAACCCCTAGAAAGAAACCTGGATCGGGAGTTCCGCCCCGCAAGCCTCTGTAGCCACGAAAAACCAATCGGGACCTTGTTCCGGCACCCTGCCGGAGGGGAATCCCTCACCAGTGGCCATCTTCATCATCCCGGCACTCTCCATGACGAGGAGGGAGTAGTTCACCCTCGGGGCTGAGGGTATGTACCAGTAGCTATGTGTTTGATCTCTCTCTCGTGTTCTTGATGTGGCACGATCTTGATGTATCGCGAGCTTTGCTATTATAGTTGGATCTTATGATGTTTCTCCCCCTCTACTCTCTTGTAATGGATTGAGTTTTCCCTTTGAATTTATCTTATCGGATTGAGTCTCTAAGGCTTTGAGAACACTTGATGTATGTCTTGCATGTGCTTATCTGTGGTGACAATGGGATATTCACGTGATCTACTTGATGTATGTTTCCGTGACCAACTTGCGGGTTCAGTGACCTTGTGAACTTATGCATAGGGGTTGGCACACGTTTTCGTCTTGACTCTCCGGTAGAAACTTTGGGGCACTCTTTGAAGTACTTTGTGTTGGTTTGAATAGATGAATCTAAGATTGTGTGATGCATATCGTATAATCATACCCACGGATACTTGAGGTGACATTGGAGTATCTAGGTGACATTAGGGTTTTGGTTGATTTGTGTCTTAAGGTGTTATTCTAGTATGAACTCTAGGATAGATCGAACGGAAAGAATAGCTTCGCGTTATTTTACTACGTACTCTTGAATAGATCGATCAGAAAGGATAACTTTGAGGTGGTTTCATACCCTACAATAATCTCTTCATTTGTTCTCCGTTATTAGTGAGTTTGGAGTGACTCTTTGTTGCATGTTGAGGGATAGTTATATGATCCAATTATGTTATTATTGTTGAGAGAACTTGCACTAGTGAAAGTATGAACCCTAGGCCTTGTTTCGAAGCATTGCAATACCGTTTGTGCTCACTTTTATCATTAGTTACCTTGCTATTTTTATATTTTTCAGATTACAAAACCTATATCTACCATCCATATTGCACTTGTATCACCATCTCTTCGCCGAACTAGTGCACCTATACAATTTACCATTGTATTGGGTGTGTTGGGGACACAAGAGACTCTTTGTTATTCGGTTGCATGGTTGCTTGAGAGAGACCATCTTCATCCTACGCCTCCCACGGATTGATAAACCTTAGGTCATCCACTTGAGGGAAATTTGGTACTGTCCTACAAACCTCTGCACTTGGAGGCCCAACAACGTCTACAAGAAGAAGGTTGTGTAGTAGACACCAGGGACCGAATTAGAAAACTCGGTTAGACCGATTTAGTTCAAAATGTGAACGTTAGGATTTTCGGTGGGACCGACATGTCAACTCGGTGGGACCGATTTTATTAGTGTTAGGGCATAACGTAATCTTGGTGAGACCGATTACACAAACTCGATGGGACCGATTTCTGTAATTGGCAAACAGAGAGTTGGTCAGGAAAACTCGGTGGGACCGATTCACTCATTTCGATGATACCGAAACGTTACGAAAGGGAAACAGAGAGTTTGCATTGCGAACTCGGTGGGACTGATCGCTCACTTTGTGTAGCGACCCGACCTCAAACGGTCAAGTCTCTGTGCTCAGTGTCATCCTCGGATCAAGAATGTCGACACCACACAAGATTTGAAGGATTTATAACAGAGTAGCAATCACACACTTATTACAATCGAATGTCTCAAGAGAGAACTTAATAAAATAAATATGGCTTAAGGCCATCTAATACGATAACAGCGGAAGGCTTGGAAGAATAAGCGAGTCCATCAACTCCAACGGCATCACTGAGTATAGAACCACGACCTAAGCACCTTAATTGTCGTCTGAAAAGTCTGCAACATGAAACGTTGCAGCCCGAAAACGGGTCAGCACATGGAATATGCTAGCAATGTAACACATAGAGAATAATGGAAGAATAAGCCTATACTACATGCATATATGGCTGGTGGAAAGCTCTACGGTTACAGTTTTGCATAAAGCCAATTTTTCCCTACTGCAAAGGAATAAATTTATTTAACTATCATGGTGGTTGTGAAACATTGAGAATAGTTGACAGCATTCTCAATCCCAATTAAAAGTACTCATTAACAAACCCAACAATATTAATTAGAAGTAACATGATGAGATTCACATGATATCCAGTTACTAGATACTCAAGATGTCCATAACCGGGGACACGGCTAACCATGATTAGTTTATACACTCTGCAGAGGTTTGCGCACTTTTCCCCACAAGACTCGATCGCCTCCGTTTGGTTTCTCACACTACGTGGTGTTTGAGAAACGGATGACCGAGACATAGTCTTTCAGAAGCACTAGCACCTTACTTGTGGGTAGACCGGTACACCTACTTTCCCCTACATCTTCTAGTCTACCCGTAAGAGTCCGCACAACTTAGCCAACTATGTCAGAGCCCATAATGGCTTGTGGCTGCACACGGAAGTTTCTAGTTTGAATAATCTCATGATCCCTTTGAGCCTGGGTGGCGGTCCAAATGTCTGAGCAAGTCCTGATAGAAACCAGGTGCCTCAGTCCACCCAGATGTGTGTTTAAGTTGCCACCTTAAATAAACCATTAAATAACAATCTCACATCTGGCATGGAATACACTCACCCAATCCACGTCTACTAGCATAGCATAGCATAATAAGCAAACGTAGAAGTAACTCCCAAAGGTTTGATAATAAAACAGGTAATAGGTACTACCTCAATCTACTTCCCAAAACCCACAATTTAATTAGATCCTAATCATGCAAGTGTTTGAGGATAGATCTAATGCATAAAAACTGGGTATGAAAAGATGTATGATCAAAGTGTTACTTGCCTTGCTGATGATCCGCGAAACCTAGAGACTCAAGTAACAAGCGGCGCACTCCGGGTAATCTATCGCAGACAAACAAACAAGCATACAATAAGTACTCATCTAATGCACATGTAAAACTCAAATAGATCTAACCAGATAGTTCAACTTAAGAACTCCGGTTTGCAAAAAGAATCAAATCAAACGAAGCAACGAAAGTCAAACGGCGGAAGAAAACAGCTTCGTTTTACTAATCTGGATCTAGGTCAAATTTTACAGATGCAAAAACTTGTTTAAGTAGATTATTCGGAAAGAGGGTTTCGAGACGAAACTCCAGGCGCTTGAATCGCCTGATTCTGATAAACGAGCGAAAAGTTATACTAAAACGAAAATCGGATCTGGAATCGCGATCTGAAAAATCACGGATTAAATCCAAGAAAAAGAAAAAAAACGACGAACAGATTCGAACAGAAAAAGAAAAAAATCAAATAAATAAATAAAAATAAAAAAACGAAAAAAAAACCGAAGAAAACCGATCGGTTTTCTTTATAAAATCGGCACGGAAATCGAGGCGCGGCGAACCTCGAACTGCTCACATGGCTGGCGGCGGCGGCGGAAGGGCCGGGCGGCGGGGCTCGGGTGGGCTGGGGGCGGCTCGGGTGGGCTGAGCTCCCGGGGCGGTCGCTATTTAAAGGCGCCCCCGAGCGGAGTCCCGCTCGGGTACGGCTTGAAAGGCGGTTCATTTTTTTTAAACATTACGCGTAGAAAAAAAATCAAAGAAGTACCAAACGGACTCCAAAAATCCTGAAATAAATTTTCCCCGGTTTCTAAAATCAAGCCGGATTTAATGAACATTTATTTGGGGCCTAGATGCAATTTTGGAAACGTGCATTTTCCTAAATTCAAATAAAAGGCGAAAAACTCCAAAATAAAATCTTATTTGATTTTATTATTGAATCTTCATTATTTCTTTATTTTGGGAAAGTCATTTTATTCCCTCTCTCATATTTTTGTAATAGAAATAATTGAAGATAAAATAATTAAAATCAACGATCCTATTTTCAAAATTTGAGAAAACTCAAATATGAAAATAACGAAAATCCTCAACTCTCCCCGTGGGTCCTTGAGTTGTGTAGAATTTCTAGGATCGAGCAAAAATGCAATGAAAAATATGATATGCAATGATGCTCTATGTATAACATTCCAAATTGAAAATTTGGGATGTTACAAACCTACCCCCTTAAGATGAATCTTGCCCTCGAGATTCGGGTTGGCTAGAAAATAGGTGAGGGTGGTCTTTAAGCAAATCTTCCTCTCGCTCCCAGGTGGCTTCATCCTACGTGTGGTGGCTCATTGAACTTTGCAAAACTTAATGACCTTGCTGCGAGTGACTCTGCTGGCATACTCCAAAATCTTAACCGGTTTCTCCTCGTAGGTCAAATCATCATTCAACTGAATCGCTTCCAATTGTACTGTATCTTTCAGTGGTATATCAGCCATCTCCGCGTGACACTTCTTCAACTGTGAAACGTGAAACACATCATGAACTCCTGACAATCCTTCGGGTAATTCCAACTTGTACGCAACTTCTCCCATACGTTCCAAAACACGATAAGGTCCTACAAATCGAGGTGCTAACTTTCCCTTAACTCCAAAACGCTTAACTCCTCGAAGTGGCGATACTCGAAGATAAACTCTGTCTCCGACTTCAGATTACATCTCCTTGCGTTTTGAATCCGCATAACTCTTCTGTCTTGACTGGGCTACCTTGAGCCCATCGCGAATCAACTTTACTTTCTGTTCTGACTCCTTAATCAAATCCGGTCCAAACAACTGGCGGTCTCCAACTTCATCCCATAACAACGGGGTCCTGCACCTCCTTCCATACAAGGCTTCGAAAGGTGCCATCTTCGCATCGGTTTGGTAACTGTTGTTATAAGAAAACTCGCATACGGCAAATTGTCATCCCAACTTGATCCATAATCCAAAGCACAAGCTCTAAGCATATCCTCCAAAATCTGGTTAACTCTCTCGGTTTGTCCATGCATGCGTGGATGGAAAGGCATGCTAAACTCGACTGGTTCCTAAAGTTTCGTGCAACCGCTTCGAACTTTGAGGTAAATTGGGTTCCTCTATCGTCGATACTCCTCGGAACTCCATGCAAGCATACAATCCTGGTCATGTATATCTTAGCCAATTTAGCACTGCTGTAGGTAGTCTTCTTTGGAATGAAATGAGCTACCTTCGTCAAATGATCGACTATAACCCAAATCGAGTCATAGCCTGAACGAGTCCTGGGAAATCCCGTGATGAAATCCATTCCTAGTTTATCCCACTTCCATTCGGGTATAGGCAATGGCTGTAACAATCCTGCTAGCTTCTGATGTTCTGCCTTCACCCTCTGACATACATCACAAACTGCTACGTATTCTGCAATATCCTTCTTCATTCCGGTCCACGGAAAGTATCCTTCAAATCCAAATACATCTTGGTATTTGTGGTGAATCGAATATGGTGAATCATGTGCCTCTTGTAGAATCAACTTCACGATCTCCGTGTCATTGGGCACATAAACACGGTCCTCAAACCATAGGGTATCGTGCTCGTCCTCACGAAATCCCTTAGCCTTTCCTTCGCTCATTCTCTCCTTTATAGAGGCAATATCTTTGTCAGTCTTCTGAGCTTCCCTGATCTTGTCCATCAAAGTTGACTGAATCTCGGTCTTTGATACATAGCCTCTCGGAACTATTTCCAAACATAGCTCTCGAAGATCCTCGGCTAACTCCTTTGGTATTTCTCCCGTCATTAGTGTGTTGACGTGACTCTTACGGCTCATAGCGTCTGCTACAAAGTTAGCCTTTCCGGGGTGATAATGCAATCTCATATCATAATCTTTGATGAGTTCCAACCATCTCCTTTGCCTGAGGTTCAGCTCCTTCTGTGTGAAAATGTATTTCAAACTCTTGTGATCCATATACACCTCACAATGATTTCCAATGAGGAAATGTCTCCATGTGCATGTACTACGGCTGCTAACTCCAAATCATGCGTAGCATAACTTAGCTCATGAGGCTTAAGCTGTCGTGAAGCATACGAAACAACTCTCCCCTCCTGCATAAGCACTGCTCCAAGTCCTCGGCGTGAAGCGCCGCAATACACCTCATAATCCTTGAGTACGATCTGGCAGCGAGAATTAACCTTTGGTGAGGTAACCAAACGTTTCTTCAACTCTTGGAAACTAGCTTCACACTCCTCGGTCCAAATGAACTTGGTATCCTTCTTCAACAATTCTGTCATCGGCTTCGCAATCCTTGAAATTTTTTCAATGAATCTCCGGTAGTATCCCGCTAGTCCAAGGAAACTCCGAATCTCTCCAACTGTCGTTGGTGCTTCCCAGTTGGTTACGGTGACAACCTTAGTGGGGTCTACTGATATACCTTCTCTGGATATAACATGTCCAAGAAATCCAACTTCCTTCAACCAAAACTCACACTTGCTGAACTTGGCATATAACTGGTGTTCTCTGAGCTTCTCGAGTACCAAACGCAAATGCTCCTTATGTTCCTCTTCATTCTTCGAGTAGACCAAAATATCATCAATGAACACCACGACGAACTTATCCAAAAACTCCATAAACACTTTGTTCATCATGTTCATAAATAGGCAGGTGCGTTAGTCAGACCGAATGACATAATGGTGTACTCATACAGCCCGTACCTGGTGATAAAAGCTGTCTTAGGTATATCCTGCTCTCGAATCTTCAACTGATGGTACCCTGATCGCAAATCGATCTTTGAAAACACCTTAGCTCCTTGCAATTGGTCAAACAAGTCATTGATCATCGGCAGTGGGTACTTGTTCTTAATGGTCACTTCATTCAATCCGCGATAATCAACAACCATTCTTAATGATCCATCCTTCTTCTCCACTAGAATCTTGGTGATCCCCAAGGCGAAGAACTTGGGCGAATAAAACCTTTATCCAAAGAACTCCTTAATACGCTTCTTAATTTCCTCCAAATCTTGGGCTGGCATCCTATACGGTCTCTTAGATATCGGCCCGGTGCACAGCGATAGTTCAATCGAAACTCAATGTATCTATCCGGTGGCATGCACAGCAACTCTTCCGGAAACACGTCCGGGTAATCCCTTACCACTGGTACTTCCTCCTGCACAACTCCCCTGATAAGGAATTTACATGTGCTCTCCTCGGCTCATGCTGTGATACATACTTGATTCTCCTTCCTTCTGGGGTGGTAAGCAAAATTGTCTTACTGGCGCAATCGATGTTCCCTCCATACTTCGATAACCAATTCATGCCTAATATCACATCCAATCCTTGGGATTCCAGTAACTATTAGGTCCGAGGGAAAAACATAGTGTCCAATCCTTAATGGCGATCGATCACACCATTTACTAGCCATGTATTACTCGCTCCGGTGACGTTACTAACATGGGTGACCTAAGGGCTTGGGTTGGTAATTTGTACTTATCCACAAATCCCCTTGATATGTATGAATGCGATGCACCAGTATCAAAAAGAACAACTGCAGTAAATGACTTAACCAAAAACTTACCTATTACTGCATCTGGCTGAGCTTCAACCTCCTCCACGGAAACGTGGTTCACTTGTCCTTTATTGAAAGGATTTGGCTTCTTTCCTGAGCTTCCATTTCCATTTCCATTCTGGCCTTCTAGACACTCGTTTGCATAATGCCCAGTCTTGCGGCACTTAAAGCAAGTTACGTGGCTCAGGTCTACCTTGGACGGTGTTGACGGGTTGGTGCGGTTCTGTCCATTGCTTCCTCCATTCCCGTTCCCATTCTTGGTGCCATTATGGTTGTGCGAGCTACCTCCTCCATGGGTATGCTGAAACTGTCCTCCTGGCTTCGGGGTAAAATGAAGTTTCACGAGCTCGAGTTATTCTTCCCCTGTCCATACTTCCTCTTGCGATTTTCAATCTGTTGCTGCTTCCCTTCAATCATAAGCGCACGATCTACCAACTCCTGGTAGTTATTTAAGTTGGCTACCATCAACTGCATGCTCAGCTCATCATTCAGTCCTTCTAGAAACTTCTCCGCTTATTGCGTCCGTAGCAACGTCATCCGGGGCATAACGTGCTAGCTCTTTGAAATCATCTACATCGCCAACTGTCCGTCCTCCTTGGCGCAAGTTGCAAAACTCACGCTTCTTCACGGCCATAGCTCCTGCTTTGAAACATGGGCAAGACGGAAAGCTTCTTCAAACCGATCCCACGTGGCGGTGTCTCTCGGGTAAGTGGTTGTAAAATTTTCCCACCATGTCTGCCGCGGGTCCTTCAAGCTGATGTGCAGCAAACTTCACCCTTTCTCCATCTGTACATCCTGCAGTTGGTCAACTCCTCCCTATCTTACGAGCCAATCATACGCAACAATCGGCTCGGTGCTATTGGAAAACACCGCGGATTTAGCCTTAAGAAACGGGTCAAATGGTCAGCGGTGGTGGTGGCGGTGGGTTGTTGTTGTTGTTGTTGTTGTTGTTGTTGCCTTGGTTCTGTACCAATGTTTGAATCAAGGCATTCTGCTGCTGAATCAACTGAGTGATCTCTGGCGGGAAAACAAATCCGGGGTCGCGTCTCGGAGGCATCTGAGGGGATTAAGAAAAGACGAGAATTTAGAATAGAATGAGGTCTAGAGAGAAACACTACCCATATGCACATGAGACAAATCACACAATATCACTCCAATCAATTCAAACAAGGGCATACAACGGTCTATCTATCATTTCAAAGTGCTGAAACTAAAACTAATATAACATGGGGGTAATCTACTACTGTTATGGTGGTCAACTAGAAAAACTGCTCTGATGAAGACTCCATGATATCTGCTCCAGCTTCATCTTCGTAATCATCATCACTAGGATCGGAATCGGTGTAAATGCGATGATGATGTAGTTCTCTCGACAGGTGCTATCTTCATCTTCTCCTCCGGTGCTTGAATTTCCCATGAGTTCTTCAATCTTCGCCTTAAGATCGCTGCTTTTGTCCCACTAGAGCTACAATCTCCTCCATGTAGTCCTTGCGAGTGGCCTTCGCCTCCTTCTAGTTCAATAATCTTGGCTTGGCTGTCTTCAACTCCATCATGTCTGCAAGACATCCGGTTCTCCTGGCGTCGAATGTCTTTGGTTTAACTCTGGATGAAAGCTGCAATGGATCGATCCTTCTTAGTGCCAACTATCTCCCATTGTTCATCTCGGCGTCCGCAAATCTGGTAGATAGTATCCTTGAGGTCTTCTTTGTAAACTTCTCTAATGCCCCATGGTTATGTGAGCTGCCATGCTCTTTCCTGACTCAGGTTGGGGCATTGAAAACACACTCTATGGGCTCCATGATTGGCGCAAACGTCCTTCCGGGAACTTGATCTTGAATCTTCCAGCGCTCCTCTTCAGGTAAGGTGGAATTGTAGGTCCCGGTGAAGCTTGGTAATCCAATGTTAAGGTACTTAGTGACTTCCTTCAGGTGTCGTCCAAAGGGTGTATCTTCATCCGGCTGAGTGAACTTGATCCTTGCTTCCGTCATCCTAAAAGAATAGAAAAGATGAGGAGTCAGAAATGAGAAGAGAGAGTAATGATCTAGGGCTTTAGCTTAATGGTCGTGTCCTACAGTCAGCGTGTGCTCTGATACCATCTCTGTAGCGACCCGACCTCAAACGTTCAAGTCTCTGTGCTCAGTGTCATCCCTGGATCAAGAATGTCGACTCCACACAAGATTTCAAGGATTTATAACAGAGTAGCAATCACACACTTATTACAATCGAATGTCTCAAGAGAGAACTTAATAAAATAAATATGGCTTAAGGCCATCTAATACGATAACAATGGAAGGCTTGGAAGAATAAGCGAGTCCATCAACTCCAACGGCATCATCGAGTATAGAACCACGACCTAAGCACCTTAATCGTCGTAAATGCGAAAAGTCTGCAACATGAAACGTTGCAGCCCAAAAACGGGTCAAAGACATGGAATATGGCAATGTAACACATAGAGAATAATGGAAGAATAAGCCTATACTACATGCATATATGGCTGGTGGAAAGCTCTCTGATTCTGATTTTGCATAAAGCCAATTTTTCCCTACTGCAAAGGAATAAATTTATTTAACTATCATGGTGGTTGCGAAACATTGAGAATGGTTAACAACATTCTCAATCCCAGTTAAAAGTACTCATTAACAAACCCAACAATATTAATTAGAAGTAACATGATGAGATTCACATGATATCCAGGTACTAGATACTCAAGATGTCCATAACCGGGGACACGGCTAACCATGATTAGTTTATACACTCTGCAAAGGTTTCATGACTTTTCCCCACAAGACTCGATCGCCTCCGTTTGGTTTCTCGCACTACATGGTGTTTGAGAAGCGGATGATCGAGACATAGTCTTCGAAGCACTAGCACCTTACTTGTGGGTAAACCGGTACACCTACTTTCCCCTACATCCGCTAGTCTACCCGTAAGAGTTCGCACAACTTAGTCAACTATGCCAGAGCCCATAATGGCTTGTGGCTGCACACGGAAGTTTCTAGTTTGAATAATCTCATGATCCCTTTGAGCACGGATGGCGGTCCAAGAAATCTGAGCAAGTCTGATAGAAACCAGGTGCCTCAATCCACCCGGATGTGTGTTTAAGTTGCCACCTTAAATAAACCATTAAATAACAATCTCACATCTGTCATGGAATACACTCACCCAATCCACGTCTACTAGCATAGCATAGCATAATAAGCAAACGTAGAAGTAACTCCCAAAGGTTTGATAATAAAATAGGTAATAGGTACTACCTCAATCTACTTCCCAAAACCCACAATTTAATTAGATCCTAATCATGCAAGTGTTTGAGGATAGATCTAATGCATAAAAACTGGGTATGAGAAGATGTATGATCAAAGTGTTACTTGCCTTGCTGATGATCCGCGAAACCTAGAGACTCGAAGTAACAAGCGGCGCACTCCGGGTAATCTATCGCAGACAAACAAACAAGCATACAATAAGTACTCATCTAATGCACAGGTAAAACTCAAATAGATCTAACAAGATAGTTCAACTTAAGAACTCCGGTTTGCAAAAAGAATCAAATCAAACGAAGCAACGAAAGTCAAACGGCGGAAGAAAACAGCTTCGTTTTACTAATCTGGATCTAGGTCAAATTTTACAGATGCAAAACTTGTTTAAGTAGATTATTCGGAAAGAGGGTTTCGAGACGAAACTCCAGGCGCTTGAATCGCCTGATTCTGATAAACGAGCGAAAAGTTATACTAAAACGAAAATCGGATCTGGAATCGCGATCTGAAAAATCGCGGATTAAATCCGAGAAAATAAAAAAAACGACGAACAGATTCGAACGGAAAAAGAAAATAAATAAATAAATAAATAAATAAACCGAAAAAAAACAAAAAAAAACCGAAGAAAACCGAACGGTGTTTTTATTTATAAAATCGGCACGGAAATCGAGGCGCGGCGAACCTCGAAGGCGCTTGCTCATGGCGTGAGGCGGCAGACTGGTAGGCGACGGGCTCGGGTGGGCTGGGGCGGCTCGGGTGGGCTGAGCTCCCGGGGCGGTCGCTATTTAAAGGCGCCCCCGAGCGAAGTCCCGCTCGGGTACGGCCCGAAAGGCGGTTCGTTTTTTTTTTAAACATTATGCGTAGAAAAAAATCAAAAGAAGTACCAAACGGACTCCAGAAATCCCGAAATAAATTTTCCCCGGTTTCTAAAATCAAGCCGGATTTAATGAACATTTATTTGGGGCCTAGATGCAATTTTGGAAAATGCGCATTTTCCTAAATTCAAATAAAAAGGCAAAAAACTCCAAAATAATATCTTATTTGATTTTATTATTGAATCTTCATTATTTCTTTATTTTGGGAAAGTCATTTTATTCCCTCTCTCATATTTTTGTAATAAAAATAATTGAAGATAAAATAATTAAAATCAACGATCCTATTTTCAAAATTTGAGAAAACTCAAATATGAAAATAACGAAAATCCTCAACTCTCCCTGTGGGTCCTTGAGTTGTGTAGAATTTCTAGGATCGAGCAAAAATGCAATGAAAAATATGATATGCAATGATGCTCTATGTATAACATAACAAATTGAAAATTTGGGATGTTACACTTTGGTTGGACCGAAATGTTACGAAGGGAAACAGAGAGTTTGCAATCCAATCTCGGTGAGACCGAGATCCCTATCGGTTAGACCGAAGTGACTAGGGTTTGTGGCAGTGGCTATGTCAAATGAACTCGGTGGCGCCAGATAGAACATTTCGGTGGGGCCGAGTTTGACTTTTTGTTTGGGACATATGTGGATAAGAGAAAGTGGTTGAGGGTTTTGGAGCATATCACTAAGCATTTTGAGAAACCAAGCCATTAAGCAACACCTCGTCCTCTTTTAATTGTATTAGCTTTTCCTATGGACTCAATGTGATCTTGGATCACTAAAATGAAAATGTAGAGCCTTGAGCTTGAGCCAATATGTGTCCTTAGCATTTTGAGTGTTCCACATTCCTAATCCATGCCATGCCAATCATTGAACTTTCTGAAATGATCATCTTGAAATAGCATTAGTTCAATGAGCTATATGTTGTTAGTAATTACCAAAACCACCCATGGATAGTTGCACTTTCAAACTCATAGCGATAAAGTAAAGCAATTACATGGCGTTTGCATTTCATACAATAAAGATACAACCATAAGGCTCCTGTCGGTTGCCGATAAATTTACAAAACATGATCATCTCATACAACAACAGATATCACATCATGTCTTGACAATATCACATCACAACAAGCCCTAGAAAAACAAGTTAGACGTCCTCTACTTTGTTGTTTGCAAGTTTTACGTGGCTGCTACAGGCTTCTAGCAAGAACCGTTCTTACCTACGGCAAAAAGCACAACAGTGATTTATCAAGTTTGCTGTTTAAACCTTTTTCAAGGACCAGACGCAGTCAAATTCGATTCAACTAAAGTAGGAGAAACAGACACCCGCCAGCCACCTTTATGCAAAACTAGTTGCATGTCTGTCGGTGGAACTGGTCTCATGTACGTGGACATGTAAGGTTGGTCCGGGCCGCTTCATCTTACAATACCGTCGAATCAAAATAAGACATTGGTGGTAAGTAGTATGACCATCACCGCCCACAACTCTTTATGTTCTACTCGTGCATATCGTCTACGCATAGACCTGGCTTGGATGCCACTATTGGGAATCGTTGCATGCAAAACAAAAAAAATCTACGCATACGCAATGATCTATCCATGGAGATGCATAGCAACGAGGGGGAGAGTGTGTCTACGTACCCTCGTAGACCGTAAGCGGAAGTGTTTCACAACGCGGTTGATGTAGTCGAACTTCTTAGCGCTTCAGCCGATCAAGTACCGAACGCACGGAACCTCGGCGTTCTACACACGTTCAGCTCGATGACGTCCCTCGCCTTCTTGATCCAGCAAAACGTTGAGGTAGTAGATGAGTTCCGTTAGCACGATGGCGTGGTGACGGTGATCGTAAAGTGATCTCCGCAGGGCTTCCCCTAAGCGCTACGAAAATATGATCGGGGGTGTAAACGGTGGAGGGGGGCGCCGCACACGGCTAGGCAATTGTCTGGTGTGTGCTAGGCGCCCCCCTCCTCATATATATAGGTGGGAGGGAGAGGGGTGAGGCCAAGGGGCGCCCCAAGTAGGTCCGAATCCTACTTGGGCTCCTGCCCTTGGCCGCGCCCCCTGCCATATTTGTCGGAGGGGGAAAGAAAGAGGGGGGAGAGGGAAGGAAGGGGGAATCCTATTCCACTATTTCCTTTCCCTTCTCCTATTTTCTTATCCTCCTAGGCCGGCCCATATGGGGGGTGCACCAGCCCCTTGTGGCTGGTGCATTTCCCCTCTTGGCCCATAAGGTCCATATCTTTTGCCGGGGGTGCCCGGAACCCCTTCCGGTGACCCGATAAGTACCCGGTACCCCCCAAAACACTTCTGGTGTCCGGATACCATCGTTCTATATATTAATCTTTACCTCTCAACCATTTCGAGACTCCTCGTCATGTCCGTGATCTCATCCGGGACTTCGAACGACATTCCGTCACCAAATCACATATAACTCACATAATACTATATCGTCATCGAACGTTAAGCGTGCGGACCCTACGGGTTCGAGAACTATGTAGACATGACCGAGACACCTCTCCGGTTAATAACCAATAGTGGAACATGGATGCCCATATTGGTTCCTACATATTCTACGAAGATCTTTATCGGTCGAACCGTTATGACAACATACGTAATTCCTTTTGTCCATCGGTATGTTATTTTCCCGAGATTTTATCGTTGGTGTCTGCATACGTAGTTCAATCTCATTATCGGCAAGTCTCTTTACTCGTTTTGTAATACATCACCTCGTGACTAACTCCTTAGTCGTTTTCTTGCAAGCTTATGATGTGTATTACCGAGAGGGCCACAGATACTTCTCTGATACTCGGAGTGACAAGTCCTAATCTCGATCTATGCCAACTCAACAAACACCTTCGGAGATACCTGTAGAGCATCTTTATGATCACCCAGTTATGTTATGACGTTTGATAGCACACAAGGTATTCCTCAGGTATCCGGGAGTTGCATAATCTCATAGTTGAAGGAATAAGTATTTGACATGAAAAAAGCAAATTAGCAATGAACTGAACGATCATTATGCTAAGCTAACGGATGGGTCTTGTCCATCACATCATTCTAGTGATGTGATCCCGTTATCAAATGACAACACATGTCTATGGTTAGGAAACCTTAACCATCTTTGATCAACGAGCTAGTCTAGTAGAGGCTTACTAGGGACACGTTATTTGTTTATGTATTCACACATGTATTTAAGTTTCCGATCAATACAATTCTAGCATGAATACTAAAAATTTATCATGATTTAGGAAATATAATAATAACCATTTTATTATTGCCTCTAGGGCATATTTCCATCATCACCTAGTCCTGCCAAAGTGTGCATAAAGGTGTGTAACAGTTGGATTTTTTGTGATGGCTATATATATCCCCCACCCATCCAAGCATAAAGTGTGCATAAATTTTGTACTTTCATTTCTTCTAACCGTCGTCTTTGCTTGTACATTGCCAAACTATTCAAGCGTTACATATCGTTGATTCAACACATACAAATTTCTCCTTACTATCTCCTTCAAAACATGTAGGGATCCCACCTATCAAACATTGGTGGTGGTTCTTCTATAGCAGGTGGTGCTACTCCTTGTTCATCGATCCCAGTTACCCCAGTTTATCTCGGTGGTGGTGGTGGTAGGTGGTGTACTTCTACCTCAACCCGTCACCCGCCCTTCCGGTTAGTCTCCTACTCGCATGATCCATCGACTTATACTTAGAACATTTGCCAAACTGCAAACTTAGAACTAGACCAATTGTCGGTGCTAAACAGTTGTCCTTCTTCATTTTGTAGTGATGATGCTCTTTTCGATGGACTTCAGGGGTTGGTGGTGCTTGAAGGCTGACGACTATGACGATGATGATGCTATGATGTGATTTGTATATGCTATGATGATGATGATGATGTTTTATACTTGGTTTTGATGATGTTGATGACTTGGTGCTATCTTTATGATGTTATATACTTGTTTAGATGATGATGACTTGATTTAGATGATGATGATGCTGTATATGTGGTTGTTTAGATGATGATAATGTTGATGACTTGCTGCTATATGCTATGATGATGCCATATACGTGCTGCAGTTATATATGTGAGTTGTTGTTATATAGGCAAATTTGTAGGGCAGAACCAAAACAGAGCAAAAAAAATGGCCAAACCTATGCCGGCGGCAAAGCCTTCGGCATAGATAGTGCCCTGAGCTCCCAGGAGCAGCCACATGGAACCTATGCCGACGACGTAGTTTTGAGCTATGCCAACGGCAAAAGCCGTTGGCATAAAGGTCCCATGTGGCAGCTTCTAACTGGTGACACGTGGCTACGACGTCGTTAGGTGGGCATGCCGTCTTTTTTGCCGACGGGGATCTATGCTGACAGCCAACCTAAAACCGTTGTCATAGGTGTCTATGTTGACGGCCTGACAATTCAACACCGACGGAATCATTGATGACAATTGTATGCCGATGGTGGCTGTCGGCATAGCCTTCACTCGCAGTTTTTGTCCATCGGCTTAATTTAAAGTTCCTGTAGTGATATGGATAGAAGGATCTATGTGACATTAATTGAGAAATGCACGATTACTCACAGATAGATAAATGAATATCTCGATAGATATATATGAATTAACTGTTATTTAGAAACATGGTACAAACTCACACACTCACGCCTATGGATGTACACACATGCACCTTCTTTTTGCAAGAGATTTAGCCGGCAAATCTTGAGGTTTAGGAGGTTCACCACAGGCTTCATGTGGTTGACGGAATCGATCATTCGGAACTAATTACTAGAGCAACAGAAGTCTATCAACTAGCCTTAGTTCACCCTCCGGAATAAGACCAACCATATACCTGTCCATAAGGAAAATACATGAAAGGCCGCAAAGACCGGGCGCCGAGGAAGACGGCGAAGCGAGAGAGGAGCGTCATGAGGAGGCCCTCATCGGTCGTTGGAGAGGAGGTGGCGATGTAAAGAACCAAGACGCCGGCGTAGCCCACAAGGAACGCATTCTTGCCCAGCTACTACGGTCGGCCTCCGGTACTACCAGCTCCAGATCGCCGTCGGCCATCTGCTTCGTGTGCCCTCAATCAATCGATCGATCTATACTTGGATATTTTCTAGGGTTTGGCCAGTCTGGTTAAGGTCGATGCAGTATTTGTTTGTTGGGATCGATGCATCCGGCCGGCGGTGCATGCAGAGCCC
Source organism: Aegilops bicornis (assembly GCA_021605145.1). NCBI lineage: Eukaryota > Viridiplantae > Streptophyta > Magnoliopsida > Poales > Poaceae > Aegilops > Aegilops bicornis. Next base: position 496,882,721 of record CM038669.1, on the reverse strand, counting down.
TCTGATCGGCATCACAGGTGAAGGAAATATGCCCTAGAGGCAATAATAAAGTTATTATTTATTTCCTTATATCATGATAAATGTTTATTATTCATGCTAGAATTGTATTAAACAGGAAACATAATACATGTGTGAATACATAAACCTCTGAGTGTCACTAGTATGCCTCTACTTGACTAGCTCGTTAATCAAAGATGGTTGTGTTTCCTAACCATGAACAAGGAGTTGTTATTTGATTAACGGGATCACATCATTGGTTGAATGATCTGATTGACATGACCCATTCCATTAGCATAGCACCTGATCGTATAGTTTGTTGCTAGTGCTTTTCTTCATGACTTATACATGTTCCTATGACTATGAGATTATGCAACTCCCGTTTGCACGAGGAACACTTTGGGTGCTACCAAACGTCACAACGAATCTGGGTGATTATAAAGGTACATTACAGGGTGTCTCCGAAGGTACATGTTGGGTTGGCATATTTCGAGATTAGGATTTGTCACTCCGATTGCTCGGAGAGGTATCTCTGGGCCCTCTCGGTAATGCACATCACATAAGCCTTGCAAGCATTGCAACTAATGAGTTAGTTGTGAGATGATGTATTACGGAACGAGTAAAGAGACTTGCCGGTAACGAGATTGAACTAGGTATTGGATACCGACGATCGAATCTCGGGCAAGTAACATACCGATGACAAAGGGAACAACGTATGTTGTTATGCGGTCAGACCGATAAAGATCTTCGTAGAATATGTAGGAGCCAATATGGGCATCCAGGTCCCGCTATTGGTTATTGACCAGAGAGGTGTCTCGGTCATGTCTACATAGTTCTCGAACCCGTAGGGTCCGCACGCTTAACGCTTCGATGACAGTTACTATGAGTTGTTATGATGTTTCTGTACCGAAGGTTGTTCGAGTCCCGGATGAGATCACGGACGTGACGAGGAGTCTCGAAATGGTCGAGACATAAAGATTCATATATTGGAAGTCTATGTTTGGACATCGGAAGTGTTCCGGGTGAAATTAGGAATTTTACCAAGCACCGGAGGTTACCGAACCCCGAATACTAATGGGCCAACATGGGCCTTAGTGGAAAGGAGAGAAGGGGCCCAAGTGCTGGCCGCACCTTCCCCCTTCCCTAGTCCTATTAGGACTAGGAGAAGGGGCGCCTCTCTCCCTTCCCACTTGGGGAAACCTAGTTGGACTAGGATTGGGGGAATCCTACTCCTAGTAGGAGTAGGACACCGGGCGCACCTCCCTTGGCCGGCCAGCCCTCCTCCTTCCCTCCTTTATATCACGGGGCAGAGGGCACCCCATGACACACAAGTTGATCCTTGAGATCTTTCCTTAGCCGTGTGCGGTGCCCCTTCCACCATATTACACCTCGAGAATACCGTGAGCGAGCTTAGGCGAAGCCTGCGCCGGTGGAACATCATCATCGTCACCACGCCGTCGTCTTGTGAAACTCTCCCTCAACACTCGGCTGGATCGGAGTTCGAGGGACGCCATCGAGCTGAACGTGTGCAGAACTTCGGAGGTGCCGTACGTTCGGTACTTGGATCGGTTGGATCGTGAAGAAGTACGACTACTTCCTCTACGTTGCGTCAACGCTTCACTGTGGGTCTACGAGGGTACGAGACAACACTCTCATCTCGTTGCTATGCATCACCATGATCTTGGCGTGATCGTAGGAAAATTTTTGAAATTACTACGTTACCCAACAAAGTGGCATCCGAGCCTGGTTTTATGCGTAGATGTCATATGCACGAGTAGAACACAAGTGAGTTGTGGACGATACAAGTCATACCGCCTACCAAAGCATGTCATACTTTGGTTCAGCGGTATTGTTGGAAAGACGATCCAGACCAACCTTACGCGTACTCTTACGCGAGACCGTTCCTCGGCGTGCTTTGCACATAGATGGCTTGTGGAAGACTGTCTCTCCAACTTTAGTTGAACTGAGTGGCTACGCCCGGTCCTTGAGAAGGTTAAACGGAGTCTATTTGACGAAGTATCGTTGTGGTTTTGATGCGTAGGTAAGAACGGTTCTTGCTCAGCCCGTAGCAGCCACGTAAAACTTGCAACAACAAAGTAGAGGACGTCTAACTTGTTTTTGCAGGGCATGTTGTGATGTGATATGGTCAAGACGTGATGCTATATTTTATTGTATGAGATGATCATGTTTTGTAACCGAGTTATCGGCAACTGGCACGAGCCATATGGTTGTCGCTTTATTGTATGCAATGCAATCGCCCTGTAATGCTTTACTTTATCACTAAGCGGTAGCGATAGTCGTAGAAGCATAAGATTGGCGAGACGACAACGATGCTACGATGGTGATCAAGGTGTCGCTCCGGTAACGATGGTGATCATGACGGTGCTGGAGATGGAGATCACAAGCACAAGATGATGATGGCCATATCATATCACTTATATTGATTGCATGTGATGTTAATCCTTTATGCATCTTATCTTGCTTTGATTGACGGTAGCATTATAAGATGATCCCTTACTAAATTATCAAGAAGTGTTCTCCTGAGTATGCACCGCTATGAAAGTTCTTCGTCTTTGAGACACCACGTGATGATCGGGTGTGATAGGCTCTACGTTCAAATACAACGGGTGCAAAACAGTTGCACACGCAGAATACTCAGGTTATACTTGACGAGCTATGCATATAAGATATGACCTCGGAACACGAGACCGAAAGGTCGGCGTGAATCATATAGTAGATATGATCAACATATTGATGTTCACCATTGAAACTACTCCATCACACGTGATGATCGGTCATGGTGTAGTTGATATGGATCACGCAATCACTTAGAGAATTGGAGGGATATTTTTCTAAGTGGGAGTTCTTAAGTAATATGATTAATTGAACTTAAATTTATCATGAACTTAGTACCGATAGTATCTTGCTTGTCTATGATGTGTAGATAGATGGCTCGTCTTGTTGTTCCGTTGAATTTTAATGCGTTCCTTGAGAAAGCAAAGTTGAAAGATGATGGCAGCAATTACACGGATTTGGGTCCGTAATTTGAGGATTATCCTTATTGCTGCACGGAAGAATTACGCCCTGGAAGCACCGTTAGGTGCCAGGGCCTGGTGCAAGGGCTGCGCCGGATGTTGTGAACGTCTGGCAAAGCAAAGCTGATGACTACTCTATAGTTCGGTGTGCCATGCTTTACGGCTTAGAACCGGGACTTCAACGTCGTTTTGAACACCATGGAGCATATGAGATGTTCCAGGAGTTGAAGTTAATATTCCAAGCGAATGCCCGGATTGAGAGATATGAAGTCTCCAATAAGTTCTATAGCTGTAAGATGGAGGAGAACGGTTACAAGGAGCATATACTCGTAATGTCCGGATATAACAATCACTTGATTCAACTGGGAGTTAATCTTCCGGATGATTGCGTCATTGATGTAATTCTCCAATCATCGCCACCAAGCTACAAGAGCTTCGTGATGAACTATAATATGCAAGGGATGACCAAAACAATGCTCGAGCTCTTCGCGATGCAGAAAGTCATGGAGGTAGAAATCAAAAAGGAGCATCAAGTGTTGATGGTTAACAAAACCACTAGTTTCAAGAAAAGGGCAAAGGAAAGAAAAGGAAACTTCAAAAAGAACGGCAAGCAAGTTCTTGATCAAGAGAAGAAACCCAAGTCTGGTCCTAAGCACGAAACTGGAGTGCTTCTATTGCAAGCAGGCTGGTCACCGAAGCGGAACTGCCCCAAGTATTTGGCGGATAAGAAGGATGGCAAGGTTAACAAAGGTATATGTGATATACAAGTTATTGATGTGTACCTTACTAATACTCGCAGTAGCACTGGGTATTTGATATCTGGTTACATTGCTAATATTTGCAACTCGAAGCAGGGCTACGGATTAAGCGAAGATTGGCTAAGGACGAGGTGACGATCTTGGCGTGGGAAATGGTTCCAAAGTCGATGTGATCGCGATCGCACGCTACCTCTACATCTACCTTCGGGATTAGTATTAGACCTAAATAATTGTTATTTAGTACCAGCGTTGAGCATGAACATTATATCTGGATCTTGTTTAATGCGAGACGGTTATTCATTTAAATCGAGAGAATAATGGTTGTTCTATTTATATGAATAATATCTTTTATGGTCATGCACCATTGAAGAATGGTTTGTTTTTACTTAATCTCGATAGTAGTGATACACATATTCATAACGTTGAAGCCAAAAGATGTAGAGTTGATAATGATAGTGCAACTTATTTGTGGCACTGCCGTTTAGGTCATATCGGTGTAAAGCGCATGAAGAAACTCCATCTTGATGGACTTTTGGAGTCACTTGATTATGAATCACTTGGCACTTAAGTAACCGTGCCTTATGGGCAAGATGACTAAAACACCGTTCTCGGAACTATGGAGAGAGCAACAGATTTATTGGAAATCATACATCTTGATGTATGTGGTCCAATGAATGTTGAGGCTAAATGGCGGATATCGTTATTTTCTCACCTTCACAGATGATTTGAGCAGATATGGGTATATCTACTTAATGAAACACAAATCTGAAACATTTGAAAAGTTCAAAGAATTTCAGAGTGAAGTGGAAAATCATCGTAACAAGAAAATAAAGTTTCTACGATCCGATCGTGGAGGAGAATATTTGAGTTACGAGTTTGGCCTACATTTGAAACAATGCGGAATAGTTTCAACTTACGCCACCGAACACCACAACGTAATGGTGTGTCCGAACGTCGTAATCGTACTTTATTAGATATGGTGCGATCTATGATGTCTCTTCTTGATTTACCGCTATCGTTTTGGGGTTATGCTTTAGAGACGGCTACATTCACTTTAAATAGGGCACCATCTAAATCCGTTGAGACGACGCCTTATGAACTGTGGTTTGGCAAGAAACCAAAGTTGTCGTTTAGGAAAGTTTGGGGCTGCGATGCTTATGTGAAAAAGCTTCAACCTGATAAGCTCGAACCCAAATCGGAGAAATGTGTCTTCATAGGATACCCAAAGGAGACTGTTGGGTACACCTTCTATCACAGATCCAAAGGCAAGATTTTTGTTGCTAAATTCGGAAACTTTTGGAGAAGGAGTTTCTCTCGAAAGAAGTGAGTGGGAGGAAAGTAGAACTTGATGAGATAAGCTGTATCTACTCCCTTATTGAGAAGTAGTACATCACGTAAAACAGTTTCCGTGACACCTACACCAAATAGGGAAGAAGCTAATGATGATGATCATGAAACTTCAGATCAAGTTTCTACAGAACTTCGTAGATCAACCAGAGCAAGATCCGCACCAGAGTGGTACGGTAATCCTATTCTGGAAGTCATGTTCTTGGAACATGATGAACCTACGAACTATGAAGAAGCGATGGTGAGCCCAGATTCCACAAAATGGCTGGAGGCCATGAAATCTGAGATGGGATCCATGTATGAGAACAAAGTGTGGACTTTGGTTGACTTGCCCGATGATCGGCAAGCAATTGAGAATAAATGGATCTTCAAGAAGAAGATCGACGCTGATGGTAATGTTCTTGTCTATAAAGCTCGACTTGTTGCAAAAGGTTTTCGACAAGTTCAAGGGATTGACTACGATGAGACCTTCTCACCCGTGGCGATGCTTAAGTCCGTCCGAATCATGTTAGCAATTGCCGCATTTTATGATTATGAAATTTGGCAAATGGATGTTAAAACTGCATTCCTGAATGGATTTCTGGAAGAAGAGTTGTATATGATGCAACCAGAAGGTTTTGTCGATCCAAAAGGAGCTAACAAAGTGTGCAAACTCCAGCGATCCATTTATGGACTGGTGCAAGCCTCTCGGAGTTGGAATAAACGTTTTGATAGTGTGATCAAAGCATTTGGTTTTATCTGAGACTTTTGGAGAAGCCTGTATTTACAAGAAAGTGAGTGGGAGCTCTGTAGCATTTCCGATATTATATGTGGATGACATATTCTTGATCGGAAATGATATAGAATTCTGGATAGCATAAAGGGATACTTGAATAAGAGTTTTTCGATGAAAGACCTCGGTGAAGCTGCTTACATATTGGGCATTAAGATCTATAGAGATAGATCAAGACGCTTAATAGGACTTTCACAAAGCACATACCTTGACAAAGTTTTGAAAAAGTTCAAAATGGATCAGCAAAGAAAGGGTTCTTGCCGGTGCTACAAGGTGTGAAGTTGAGTAAGACTCAATGCCCGACCACCGCAGAAGATAGAGAGAAAATGAAAGATGTTCCCTATGCTTCAGCCATAGGCTCTATCATGTATGCAATGCTGTGTACCAGACCTGATGTGTGCCTTCTTTGTAAGTTTGGCGGCAGGTACCAAAGTAATCCAGAGTGGATCATCGACAGCGGTCAAGAACATCCTTAAGTACTTAAGAAGGACTAAGGATATGTTTCTCATTTATGGCGGTGACAAAGAACTCGTCAGAACGGTTACGCCGACGTTAAGCTTTGACACGATCGGGACGATTCTAAATCGCAAAACCGGATACGTATTTACATTAAACGGAGGAGCTGTCGGTTGGTGCAGTTCCAAACAAAGCGTCGTGGCGGGATCTACATGTGAAGTTGAGTACATAGCTGCTTGAAGCAGCTAATGAAGGAGTCTGGATGAAGGAGTTCATAACCGATCTAGGTGTTGTACCTAGTGTATCGGGTCCAATGAAAATCTTTTGTGACAATACTTGGTGCAATTGCCTTAGCAAAGGAATCCAGATTTCACAAGAGAACCAAGCACATCAAAAGACGCTTCAACTCCATCCGGATTTGGTCGGTGGGAGACATAGAGATATGCAAGATACATACGGATCTGAATGTTGCAGACCCGTTGACTAAGCCTCTTCCACGAGCAAAACATGATCAGCACCAAGACTCCATGGGTGTTAGAATCATTCTTGTGTAATCTAGATTATTGACTCTAGTGCAAGTGGGAGATCAAGGAAATATGCCCTAGAGGCAATAATAAAGTTATTATTTATTTCCTTATATCATGATAAATGTTTATTATTCATGCTAGAATTGTATTAAACAGGAAACATAATACATGTGTGAATACATAAACCTCTGAGTGTCACTAGTATGCCTCTACTTGACTAGCTCGTTAATCAAAGATGGTTGTGTTTCCTAACCATGAACAAGGAGTTGTTATTTGATTAACGGGATCACATCATTGGTTGAATGATCTGATTGACATGACCCATTCCATTAGCATAGCACCTGATCGTATAGTTTGTTGCTAGTGCTTTTCTTCATGACTTATACATGTTCCTATGACTATGAGATTATGCAACTCCGTTTGCACGAGGAACACTTTGGGTGCTACCAAACGCGTCACAACGTGAATCGGGTGATTATAAAGGTACATTACAGGTGTCTCCGAAGGTACATGTTGGGTTGGCATATTTCGAGATTAGGATTTGTCACTCCGATTGTCGGAGAGGTATCTCTGGGCCCTCTCGGTAATGCACATCACATAAGCCTTGCAAGCATTGCAACTAATGAGTTAGTTGTGAGATGATGTATTACGGAACGAGTAAAGAGACTTGCCGTAACGAGATTGAACTAGGTATTGGATACCGACGATCGAATCTCGGGCAAGTAACATACCGATGACAAAGGGAACAACGTATGTTGTTATGCGGTGCGACCGATAAAGATCTTCGTAGAATATGTAGGAGCCAATATGGGCATCCAGGTCCCGCTATTGGTTATTGACCAGAGAGGTGTCTCGGTCATGTCTACATAGTTCTCGAACCCGTAGGGTCCGCACGCTTAACATTTCGATGACAGTTACTATGAGTTGTTATGATGTTTCTGTACCGAAGGTTGTTCGAGTCCCGGATGAGATCACGGACGTGACGAGGAGTCTCGAAATGGTCGAGACATAAAGATTCATATATTGGAAGTCTATGTTTGGACATCGGAAGTGTTCCGGGTGAAATTAGGAATTTTACCAGAAATGCCGGGAGGTTACCGGAACCCCGAATACTAATGGGCCAACATGGGCCTTAGTGGAAAGGAGAGAAGGGGGCCCAAGTGCTGGCGCACCTTCCCCCTTCCCTAGTCCTATTAGGACTAGGAGAAGGCGCCTCTCTCTCCCTTCCCACTTGGGGAAACCTAGTTGGACTAGGATTGGGGGAATCCTACTCCTAGTAGGAGTAGGACACCCTGGCGCACCTCCCTTGGCCGGCCAGCCCTCCTCCTTCCCTCCTTTATATCACGGGGCAGAGGGCACCCCATGACACACAAGTTGATCCTTGAGATCTTTCCTTAGCCGTGTGCGGTGCCCCTTCCACCATATTACACCTCGAGAATACCGTAGCAGAGCTTAGGCGAAGCCTGCGCCGGTGGAACATCATCATCGCCACCACGCCGTCGTCTTGTGAAACTCTCCCTCAACACTCGGCTGGATCGGAGTTCGAGGGACGCCATCGAGCTGAGCGTGTGCAGAACTCGGAGGTGCCGTCACGTTCGGTACTTGGATCGGTTGGATCGTGAAGAAGTACGACTACTTCCTCTACGTTGCGTCAACGCTTCCGCTGTGGGTCTACGAGGGTACGTAGACAACACTCTCATCTCGTTGCTATGCATCACCATGATCTTGCGTGATCGTAGGAAAATTTTTGAAATTACTACGTTACCCAACAACAGGTACGTACGTATCCACAGCTGGAAAGCAACGGGGATCATTATGTACACTGTTAAAAAAAAGCACCGGACCCTTAATTAGGAACCCCCATACTGTAACCACGCTGTGAGAAATTTCAAATCAATTAAAAAAAAACCACATATGACATGTTGTATGCATCTCCCGAATAGGATTCTCGTCCCGCTTTATAAATAAAAAAGCGCAAACCAAAGATACACATCCGAACAATACACGATGTGAGTTAGACCTCTTACGAAGTAGATATTGAGATAAGGACTGTGCTAACGACCAGTCGACTGGTCGTTAGCGACAGATCCGCACGACCGTAACCCAGCTCTCGATTCCATCGATTTTTCTTCTTCTCTCGAAAACCGTATACGCCAATAGTAAATCGCCAGCGGTTTTTCTGGTTTTTTGGCTACATACATAATATGAAAAGAAAATAAAAGTGCTGGAAAGGGGACTTGAACCCAGGTCTATTCATTAGAGTTTGAGCCCAATAACCAACTCAGCCACCCTTAGTTGTTATCTATCGAATATAAACAAGGTTATTTTAACCTTTCTTTTTTCCGTCATATCAGCGATAATAATTGTTTTTGCTTGGTAACTTTGGCATGACCGGTGTGATAACTTTGACTTTAGCAACATGATAACTATACTATAATAAGCCTGATAACTATAATATGAGAAGGTTAATGACTATACGATGAGAAGCACGATAACTTTACCATGTGGTAGTGGTAACTTTGGCATGACCAGTGTGATAACTATGACTTGAGCAACATGATAACTATACTATAATAAGCCTGATAACTATAATATGAGAAGGTTAATGACTATACGATGAGAAGCACGATAACTTTAGCATGTGGTAGTGGTAACTTTGGCATGACCGGTGTGATAACTATGACTTGAGCAACATGATAACTATACTATAATAAGCCCGATAACTATAATATGAGAAGGTTAATGACTATACGATGAGAAGCACGATAACTTTAGCATGTGGTAGTGGTAACTTCACACTTTGGGGTATGTTTCGACAACAAAAAGTTACCGGGACATGTTTGATAACGTTTTCACATGGGTAAAGAGTTATCAAATGTGTTGCATGTAAGTTATCGGTTGTCCGGTGCATAAATTACCATGCTATTTGCACTAGGTTATCGGGGCATATTTCTAGAACTTTTCGCCCAAGGATCATGCACCACAGATCTGATAACTCACGCACCGCTGTAAAGAACATGATAATTTATACGCACGAACCTGATAACTCACGCACAAACACCGTGATAACACACGCACAACAAATATTTTCGCCCCAGTAAAAAGTTACTAACACTCGAACAGATCTGTAGTAGAAGAGTCTGCCTCAACATGAAGGTATGAAAAATATCTAACATGAATCAAATCACAACATAGAGTTTGTTTAGGTGGTTGCCGGTAGATTTCTAATACTGCTGGATTTGTTAGATCGAGGTTCGACTCCTTGCCCTCCTTTTTTTACGAAATTAAAAATAAGAGGTGCGGGAATTCTGGATCGGGAGCAGGCGGGAGCGGGAGCGATCGTAAATACCGATCGAAGGAAAAAAAACAGACGAGAGCGATCGTACGTGCCTATCGCTAACCACCAGTCGACTGATGGTTAGATTTGTCATTGAGATAAACGTACCACTGCACGTGACTACTAGCGAAGAAAACATATGGCGACCTAAATACAACTCCACAAGACGCCTTAGGACGACGCCTAAGCATCCACGACAACACCCTCGGGAAAGGTAACGACTAACGACGCTAAATGTTGTCCCAACCGAGCCTAAAACGGAGAAGGGTTTTCACCCGGAACCCTGACACGAAGAGGAGAACCACGACAACGTCTTTAAAAATACAGAAGCACCCGTGTGTGTTGCCGTTGTCGGCGTCACAACATAAAACTTTCGCTCGACATCTCACCCATGCCACCATGAAGCACCTGGAACAACCGTGACGATTACAAGTATCTAGATCCGGATCTAGGCGTTGCTACTGTCGACGACAAATAGCGAGCCTGAGCCACCGACTGCTACATCCCTTGCCGTCCGGACGACCAAGCGGCATAGCCACCACTACCGACATGGTGCCCGCAGGAGACCCACCATGCGAACCACCAACCTGGGTGCCGCATCGGCATCCATGTCCCGAGCCACCGCCAACCATCAACACAACGCACTGACCATGGTAAGAAGAGTGGAAGACCCATCCTTCCACTCCTAGCGTGGCATCAGTCACCGGGCCCGGGTCAATTCCTCCATAGTAGAAGGTGTCAACGCCTCCGTCCCTAGCTATACCAGTGGTTTCTTACGGTCAACGTGAAAACGAGACCCATTAAAAGGGGTGGCTGCTACAAATAAGCCGGATGATTTCTTAGAGAAATCATCCGCGTATTCAGCCGTCCGATTAGCGCACTGTTGGCCATTGGATGACAGCAACGCCACAGCATCATCGAGTGCCACAGCTTGAGCGCAACACCTTTGAAGCCCTGGCCGAATCCAATGTAGCACCGAGCCACCGAAGGCGTCCGGTGAGCTCCATTGCAACTCCGGCGAAACTCCAACGCAGCAGCGACGCTCCGATGAAGCTCCATTGCAGCTCCGGCGGAGCTCCAACGCAGCACCGACGCCCCCACGAAGCTCCATTGCAACTCCGGTCGAGCTCCATTGCAGCCCGACGGAGCTCCAACGCAGCACCAATGGCTCCGTGAAGCTCCATTGAAACTCGGCCGAGCTCCATTGCAGCCCGGCGGAGCTCCAACACAACACCGACGGCTCCAGCCAAGCGCCCATTGCAACTCCGGCGCGGGATGAAGCGGGGTATGCAGCAGACAGTAGTGATGTCGTAGCCGATATCGCATCGCCGGCGCCAACCGCAGCAGCGCCGGCCGTCGTAGCAACAGCAGCTCCGCGACCGGGATGGGGAGGTCATGGACAGGGAAGGGAGAGGCGCTTGCGGAGAGAAAGAGGGCTGAGTTGCAGGGGCGGGGAGAGAGGAGCTCGGGCTCGCAGAGAGACAGAGAGCTAGGCTGCAGCCTGCAGGGACGGGAAGAGAGGAGCCCGGGAGGATGAGGACGACACGTTTTGGATAGAAGATAAAGGTTGGGGGTTGCGGGATTTTCAGGTGGGTGGGGCCCAATATCTCCCCTTAATCCAATCAAGCCCTGCCAACTCAGACTCACTCCGTAAAAGGCCCGTATTGAGCCCGTGAATGTAGCATTGCTGGGGGTTGCGGGATGGACAGATGCATCGGTCTCATGAGACGCGTGTCAACACCAGGAGGCGGCTTGCAGGAACAAGAAATCATCCGGTTTAATTTGAACATTTTCCATTAAAAGGCGGCCCTAGCATCCGCAATCTTGCGGTTAGACAGATCCCAATTTCCAACGAACTTCCGCTTTGATCTCCAAGGCTCCAATACTCCGCGTCGGTAAGCAATCCGATACATCAACAGTCCGATTGTAATACTTATTCGCCAACAACTTGCAAGCCCTAGAACACCTTGTCGCGTGCGCGATCGGGGACGACGGGGAAACCAGACCGAGCGCGCGAACGAGATCGGCCGACCGATGATGGCGCCGGAGCCGGCCGTGCTGCCCAACGACGCCCTCGCGGAGGTCCTCCGGCGCCTCGCGCCGCACGTCCTGGCCGCGGCCCGGAGGGTCTGCAAGGCGTGGCGCGACGCCGTCGACGCCTGCCTGCGCGGCAGCTTGCTCTCGCACTCGGTGCGCGGCATCTTCATCAACTTCACCCAGCATAGCTATGGCTTCTCGGAGTTCTTCTCCCGCCCCTCGACGGGCCCGGCGATCTGCGGAGGGCTTGACTTCCTGCCCTGCATGGGCGTCCAGGTCACCGACCATTGCAACGGGCTCCTGCTTTGCGGCGAACGGAGGAACGAGGACCGTGCGCTGCCGCGCGAGTACGTCGTCAATCCGGCAACGCGTCGGTGGGCGCGTCTGCCCCAACGCCCTCGGCCGCACATACCGGGATTCGATCAGACCGCCTACCTCGCGTTCGATCCCGCCGTGTCAACGCACTATGAAGTCTTTCTGATCCCACGCCTGCTAGTGGCCGGCGAATCGGATGACAACGAATCCGACGACGACGACGACAACAACAACCCGTTGGTCGGGCCGGAGTGGCCTCCCGCGTCATACATGATGCATGTGTTCTCTTCGATGACACAACGGTGGGACGAGACGACCTTCCTTCGGGAAGGGGAGGCTGCAGGGATCGTCGGCAACATGGATTCAGATTTGTGGTATAACCGGCATTGTTATCATGCCATCTATTGGCAAAGCACGCTCTACATTCATTGCCAGCATGGCTATCTTGCGAGGTACTGTAACTACTTGCTCCTCGCTGGTCATCGTAATTTAGCAAATATATACTACTAGTAGTATGATCCACTTATGTTGTTATTAAGCTGTTTATCCGATTGTTCATATTTGCAGGATGTCCTTGTCAGATCTCACGTACACAGTAATCAAGCTACCAGGTGCCTGTGAATTGAGAGGTTATCCCAACCACCATTTGGGGAGATCACTGAGAGGAGCGTATTGTGCGATACTTGATGGCTGGAATCAACTTCGGCTTTGGTACCTCAATGAATCGTGCGGTCGAATTGGGTGGGTGTTAAAACATGATACCTTTCTTGAAAGGACCTTTGAACGCGAGGACTATGCTCAACAACTGGCCCAACGATGGATCTTGCAGGATGTTAACTACCGTAAATGGAGTTCCAAATACCCTGAGTTTGCTTCCACTAGAGCAAATTACAAAACGCCGGTGGAAGGGAAATATGATTGGAACTCTGACGAGGATAACGTTCTCGACATTGAAGATGATATTCAAGGAGGGTGCCATGACAACTATTATTTCCTTGGGTTTCATCCTTATAAAGAGGTTGTCTTCTTGATTTCATCAGGGACATCGGCTAGGGGATTGGCCTATGACTGGAACAACTCAAAATTCCAGGATTTGGGCAGTTCATGTCCGGCAGACTACGACCCCGTCAACGGACTACCATGCGGAGAGACGGACTCATCTTTCCCATACACACCTTGTTGGATGGGCGAGTTTGCTGGTAACGAATTAGAATCTCTACTTGAAGATGAGAAACTATATAGAAAAAAGTTGGAACAGAAATCTCAACGTAAAGAGAAAGCCAACTTTACCTGCATGGACGAGTATGATTTACGCAAGCATCGTGGGCACACCAAGAGAGTCAAGGACTCTAACGCCAAGAATCGTCGTAGACGCCGCATGGCAGTTTGGTAAGAACCAACCTTGACCGACTTGAAGTTCACCGTGATTCGCCGGGGTAACCAAGTTCGAGCTTGGTAAGGCCACAACAGAGCTTGTAACTACCATTGCCAGATCCAAGCTGCTTGAATAAATCAAAATACCTACATTCTCAGTAGGAATTATTCAAGTTGTTTTTTCCTTTGGTATGTGGATCCAGACTCATCACCTATTTAAGGACTTTGGCGCTATAAAATTGCTTGACTGTTATGATACATAAATAAAACCACATTTGCCGCTGAAGTTAGTGGGATATTTTGTAATACAAATAGTTCCTTCTAGTAGTAAAAGTGATTTTGCTATCTAGTATATGTGATGATGTTGCCACTTCTAATCAACTCAATATACATTCGTCTTGGTGTTCTTTTAGTGTAATAAGGTTTTGCATTTGGTCCTATTTTGGTTATTTTGACCATTCGTGTTGCAGCCACCTAATTAGGATAAAGTATACTATTGTCATCTCAGTTAGTAATCAGGTATATATGCGGTCTGTTGCTCTGTGAGTATTGGTAAAATCAGAATCCGGGAAGCACCACCGTGTAATGTACAACCATTTGCCAGTTCTGTGTTTAAGGTTGTTATTAAGTTGCAGTACTAAGCCGTACCACAAACACAAGTTGTGGGGAATAAGGGAAGAGAAACAGAAAAGCGATCTAGGGTTCTGACCGCGGCCGCCGGCGGCTGCGGCCGGCTACCCGGTGTCTACCCTGGCAGGTGCCATGCGGCCTCTCGGGAAACTAGCTTGATGCTCTGACGTGGGGAGGAGAAGAGATGAGTTAGCCTGTTTGCTGTTCCTGTGGTTTGTATACTCGGCTGTTTCAAAGAATCAGACGATTGCAAAGTTCACACCCCGGCGTGCGTCCGGCATAGCTGGTGTCCTATCCCGGCGCAGCACCACTGTTCTGCAAGGAGTTGTGAGCGGTTTTTTGCCAGTTCTGTGTTTAAGGTTGTTATTAAGTTGCAGTACTAAGCCGTACCACAAACACAAGTTGTGGGGAATAAGGGAAGAGAAACAGAAAAGCGATCTAGGGTTCTCGATCGCGGCCGCCCGGCTGCGGCCCGGCTACCGGTGTCTACCCTGGCAGGTGCCATGCGGCCTCTCGGGAAACTAGCTTGATGCTCTGACGTGGGGAGGAGAGATGAGTTAGCCTGTTTGCTGTTCCTGTGGTTTGTATACTCGGCTGTTTCAAAGAATCAGACGATTGCAAAGTTCACACCCCGGCGTGCGTCCGGCATAGCTGGTGTCCTATCCCGGTGCAGCACCACTGTTACGCAAGGAGTTGTGAGCGGGTTTTGCCAGTTACGTGTTTAAGGTTGTTATTAAGTTGCAGTACTAAGTCGTACCACAAACACAAGTTGTGGGGAATAAGGGAAGAGAAAGCGAAGCGATCTAGGGTTATGACCGCGGCCGCGGCGCTTGCGGCCGGCTACCAGTGTCTACCTGGCAGGTGCCATGCGGCCTCTCGAAACTAGCTTGATGCTCGACGTGGGGAGGAGAAGAGATGAGTTAGCCTGTTTGCTGTTCCTGTGGTCCGTATACTTGGTTGTTTCAAAGAATCGACGATTGCAAAGTTCACACCCGGCGTCGTCCGGCATAGCTGGTGTCCTATCCGGCGCAGCACCACCGCTCGCAAGGAGTTGTGATCGGTTTTGCCCTCCCAGCGTATCGTTTTGACTACGGTAGGTTTCTTGATTAAGATCCGTCTGATCAATCGACTTGTTCGTTTCGTTCAGACTGATCACAATGAAAATTCTGTGTTGGAATTGCCGCGGGATGCGGAAACCCGCGGCGGTTCGCGCGTTATTGGGGATCCAAGGGCGGGTTCGCCCTGATGTGCTTTTCCTGTCTGAAGCCCATCTGAACAAAGCTAAGGCAGGAAAACTAAGAAGAAGGCTCGGCTTCGATGCAATGGCTGTGTCGGAAAGTGATGGTAGAAGTGGAGGTTTAGTAATGCTATGGTTTGACAATCTTGGCGTTACGTCAACGGAAGGAGAGCCCAACTATACTGATATCCGGATAAATGAGTCAAGTAGTGGGGCTTGGCGATTTACAGGGTTCTATGGTGAACCAAGTGGTGAGAGGAAACACCTATCCTGAGATTATCTGAGACAACTACATGCAATGTTAAACTTACCATGGCTGGTGGCGGGCAATTTTAATGAGATCCTTCATACACATGAGAAGGAGGGAAGTATTGCAAGATCGCAGCGATGCATGCAGGCTTTTAGCGATGCTCTAAGCGACTGTGCATTGGACGATTTGGGTTACACAAGAGACAAATTTTCTTGGCGCCGAGGACATATTCGGGAACGCTTAGATCGATTTGTTGGTAACATGCAGTGGGCTGATTTGTTCCCTAGTTTTGGAGTATCCAATGAAGAGTTTAACAAATCAGACCATAGGCCGGTCCTGATCGATACCAATTTTCCGATCGGCATGCTGCCGCGAGGTGCACCTGGACCGGTGCAGGTTTGAGGCACGTTGGTTAGTAGAGGAGGACGTCGAGACTATCGTCCAGACATCCTGGGAGGCACGCAAAGCTCTGGGGGTAGCACCCTTTGCTGAACTCACAGCTGATGTACATCAAGCGCTGCATAGTTGGGACAAGAAGGTACTCAAAGGACCTCGTACAAAGCTTCGGGAGCTCCAAAAGAAACTAAATGAAGTGCTATCTGGGCCTTTAACTGATGACTGAATTACACATGCAAATTGAGAAACTACTAGAGCAGGAGGAGCTCTACTGGATGCAGAGAGGACGAGCTGATTGGCTTACTAGTGGTGACAAAAACTCTGATTTCTTTCATAGGGCAACAAATGGTCGCCACAAGAGAAACTTTATCAAGTGTTTACAAAGAGAGAATGGCACATGGATTGAAGACTAGGGGGAGATACGGTCCCATGCAACAGCGTACTTTACCTCACTATTTTCTTCTGAGGTGCAGGTACCGGATATGAATGTAATTGACAAGGTAAAGCCTCGTGTGTCTGATGCAATGAACCAGGAGCTGAATAAACCATACACACGAGAGGAAGTTAAGAACGCTATGTTCAACATCGGTGACCTCAAGGCCCCTGGCCCTGACGACCTTCATGTTGTGTTCTACAAGAGGTTTTGGCACATAATTGGAGAGGACTTGATTGATGAAGTGTTACTTGCTGTCAATTCTCGTAAGATCCCTGATGGGTGGAACAACACTACTATTGTGCTCATCCCGAAGATAGACTACCCAGAAGTTATAACCCAATTCCGGCCGATTAGCCTATGTAATGTGGTCTATAAAGTGATTTCAAAACTCCTTGCAAACCGACTGAAACATTTTCTTTACGAGATCATCTCCCCAAATCAAAGTGCCTTCGTCCGGAATGACTTATCATGATAACTTTACGGTAGCTTTTGAGTCATTTCATGCGATCAAGAGGAAAACAACCGGTAAATATGGCACTTGTGCGGTGAAACTCGATATGCACAAGGCATATGACCGGGTGGAGTGGACTTTCTTGGAGGCGATTCTATTACGGTTGGGATTTATGGAACATTGGGTGGCCCTCATCATGGAGTGTGTTAAATCGGTAAAATACCAGGTACGGCGAATAATGAGTTAACTGACTTTTTTGTTCCTTTCAGGGGCCTAAGGCAGGGTGATCCTCTTTCACCGTACTTGTTCTTGCTATGTGCTGAGGGTTTATCAAGTCTAATTATGCACGAGGAGGAGGTTGGAAATTTATTGGGTGTCAAAGTGTGTTGTGATGCCCCCTCGGTCTCTCACCTTCTTTTTGCGGATGACTCGCTAATCCTCATGAGAGCCGATGCCACCAATGCAACCAGCCTTTGAAGGGCGCTTGACGATTACTGTGCTGCTTCTGGCCAGATGGTGAGTGAGGTCAAATCCAGCATCTTTTTCAGTCCATGCACTCATGTTGATACAAGAGTGGAAGTGTGCACCTCACTTAATATAATGGCAGAAGCGCTCACGGATTAATATTTGGGGTTGTCCCCAATTGTGGGAGTGGACATATCAGATTGCTTTCAACATCTCATAGATAGAGTTTTAAGCAGAATTAGAGGGTGGAAGGAGAAACTACTATCTGTTGGTGGGAGAGAGGTCTTACTAAAGGTTGTAGTACAAGCTATTCCCTCGTACGCAATGTCAGTTTTCAAACTTCCAAAAAAAGTGTGCAACAGTATAACCACCGCCATGTCAAAATATTGGTGGGGAGATGAGGATTTGAAAAAAACATATGCATTGGTTTGCCTGGTGGAAGATGTGCGTCCCGAAGGAGAAAGGTGGTATGGGCTTCTGGGACTTGCATTGCTTTAATTTGGCTCTTTTGGCAAAACAGTGTTGGAGGCTTTTGTGTGAACCGGAATCATTATGTGCCAGAGTATTGAAACCAAAGTATTTCCCCGACGGTGACCTTCTAAACTGTACGTTGAAGAAGGGTAGTTCATATACCTGGCAGAGTCTCTGGAGTGGAATTCAGTCCTTTAAGAGAGGACACATTTGGAGAGTAGGAGATGGATCACATATTAATATCTGGGAGGACCCTTGGATTCCCAGCAGCCCGACTCGCAGAGTTTTTACACCAAGGGGAAATATAGTGATCACAAGAGTTTCTGAACTCATTGATTCGGAAAACAGAGTGTGGGATGAACAATTGCTAAACGATCTTTTTTGGCCAGTTGATGTGCAGCGTATTATGAATATCCCTCTAGCTCTGGGAATGATGGAAGATTTTGTATCATGGCACTTCAATAGAAGTGGAATTTTCTTAGTAAGACCGGCTTACCATGAAGAGTGGGAGCACCAGCATGGACGAAAGTTGAGGACGACAAACTCATTACAAGGCTCAAGTACTAGTCCAGTCTGGCGTACCATTTGGAAATTGCATGTGACATCAAAAATCAAAATCCATGTTTGGAGGACTTTGCTTGGAGCTATTCCTTGTCATGGTATTTTAGCGAACAGACATATGATTACAAGTTCCCAATGTCCCCTTTGTAGTTCGGACTATGAAAGCATTAGGCATGCCATGTTTCTGTGCCCGAGGGTGCAGGAAATTTGGCGAATTCTTGGACTACAGGAGCTGGTGAATGAAATCTGCACAGTAGAGAGAGATGGAGGTTCGGCGCTGGCCGATCTCCTACTATCCAAAAGTACCATATTTCCACTGGTGGCTGATGTCCAACACAATGATCTAGTGGCCACAACAATATGGTACGCATGGTGGGAACGACGCAAATACACACACGGTGAGAGCATCTATGAGTCAGCAAGGTCGGCCCAAGCTATATCAACTTTAGAGCAGAAATTTTCACGAGCAAGGTTGAAGCAAACTAAAATTAGAAGACATGGCTGGTCCAAGCCGCCTGAGGGTGTCATTAAACTTAATGTCGATGCAGCATTTGATCAGGGCACTGGTACATGGGGTACGGGAGCAGTGTTGCGTGATGAGGCCGGTTTCTTTGTCACTGCTTCCTGCAGTGATATACCCTTTGTGGAAGACGCAGTGATGGAAGAGGCTAGAGGACTACGAGATGGCCTTCTACTAGCGAATGAAGTTGGTTGCAACAAAATCTATGTCGAAGCGGACTGTTTGGAGGTAATCGAGATCATGCTGAGTGGCGGGAATTCATTAGGACCAGTAGCGGCAATATATGAAGAATGCACTTTTTTATCTAGCAATTTTATCTCTATAGTTTTTAGCCATTGCCCTCGGGAAGCCAATATGGCGGCGGATCTGCTAGCTAAGAACTCGGAGGTACCTCACACAATTGTTTGGAAATCGGAGCCCCCACTTTCTTAGTGGATGTTTTAACAAGCGATGTATCTTTATTCTCACATGAAATACAAACCGCCATGATGGCATTTCCCTCAAAATAAAAGTTGCAGTACTAAGGAATTTCCTCCATTAATCAATAATGTCCTTACTAAAACAAATAGGATGCAGTTTTGCACAGGGAGCGTTCTCACCAATCCGCCATTCTCAAATTGGGGGATCACACAGATTATGCAACACAACTGGGATAAGAGAGGCAGTCGGGTCGTCGTTTTGCATAGTTAGTGTAGGGTTAGATCTCGGTTTAGGTTCACCTTAAGGGCACTTTCTTGATGTCGTACTTGAGTTGTGCCCTGGCGCTCAGGTAAAGTTCCTCTGTAGGTCGAGCTACATGAAACTTCCTATCTTCAGCCCTTCAACATTGCTTTGAGATCTGTACTCTCCAACTAACTTGTAACAAGAAGATTTCTCTTTTTTGTTTCTCTCAAATGAAAGAACATATGGACTTCAAACTTAATTTGCAGATCAAACAAACATTACAACTTCAATGTGTGAAAAAACTTTTAGATTTTTTGGGCCAACATAAATGTACAAAAAGAGGATTTTTTTTATTAAAAAAAATAATTTTTAGCATTTTAAATGCATGAAAAAATCTGAAAGTTCTTTCCCACATAGTAATTAGAATGTTTTGTTGTCCTTCAAAGCTTGAAGTTTATACGTTGTTTCGTTTGAGAGAAACAAAAATGACAAATGTGCCTGCACGGATCACGATGCAAAAATGGACTTTAACAAAGTACATACCTTGATAAAGTTTTGAAGAAGTTCAAAATGGATCAGTCAAAGAAAGGGTTCTTGCGTGTGTTACAAGGTGTGAAGTTGAGTCAGACTCAATGCCCGACCACTGCAAAAGATAGAGTGAAAATGAAAGTCATTCCCTATGCCTCAGCCATAGGTGCTATCATGTATGCTATGCTGTGTACCAAACCTGATGTGTGCCTTGCTATAAGACTAGTAGGGAGGTACCAAAGTAATCCAGGAGTGGATCATTAGACAGCGGTCAAGAACATCCTGAAGTACCTGAAAAGGACTAAGGATATGTTTCTCGTTTATGGAGATGACAAAGAGCTTGTCGTAAATGGTTAAGTCAATGCTAGCTTTGACACTGATCTAGATGACTCTAAGTCACAAACCGGATACGTATTTATATTGAATAGTGGAGTTGTCCGTTGGTGCAGTTCCAAGCAGAGCGTCGTGGCGGGTTCTACGTGTGAAGCGGAATACATAGCTGCTTCGGAAGCAGCAAATGAAGGAGTCTGGATGAAGGAGTTCATATCCGATCTAGGTGTAATACCTAGTGCATCGGGTCCAATGAAAATCTTTTGTGACAATACTGGAGCAATTGCCTTAGCGAAGGAATCCATATTTCACAAAAGAACCAAACACATCAAGAGACGCTTCAACTCCATCCGTGATCAAGTCAATGAGGGAGACATAGAGATTTGCAAAATACATACGGATCTGAATGTGGGAGACCCATTGACTAAGCCTCTTCCATGAGAAAAACATGATCAACATGAAGACTCCATGGGTGTTAGAATCATTACAATATAATCTAGATTATTGACTCTAGTGCAAGTGGGAGACTGAAGGAAATATGCCCTAGAAGCAATAATGAAGTTGTTATTTTATATTTCCTTATTCATGATAAATGTTTATTATTCATGCTAGAATTGTATAACCGGAAACTTGATACATGTGTGGATACATAGACAAAACATTGTGTCCCTAGTAAGCCTCTACTAGACTAGCTCGTTAATCAAATATGGTTAAGTTTCCTAACCATAGACATGTGTTGTCATTTAATGAACGGGATCACATCATTAGGAGAATGATGTGATGGACAAGACCCATCCGTTAGCTTAGCATATTGATCATTCAGTTTTATTGCTATTGCTTTCTTCATGTCATATACATATTCCTTTGACTATGAGATTATGCAACTCCCGGACACCGGAGGAATACTGTCGTAGAATTGTCACGACATATGTCCTAGCGGAAGGACTTAGTCGTGGAGCCATCACAACTAGGTTAGCTTAAAGGGGTTAATCGGGACAAAGGACACAGAGGGTTTATACTGGTTCGGCCCCTCGCGGTGGAGGTAACAAGGCCTACTCCAGTTTGGGATTGTATTGCTTGCGTTTCGATTACCAGGGAGTGAATACTCTTGACCTAGTTCTCGATCTCTTCTTTCTTGCCCTTAACCGCCGCCGTGGCGTCCCTTTATATACACAGGTTGATGCCCTGTGGCTCATGGAGTCCCGGCCGGCTCATACACAACGTGTCCAGCTCGGTGACTAACTACGCTTGCCTTACAAAACAAGTCATACACATATGGCGGTTCATCCTCTTGGGCCTCAAGTCACCACTGGGTCTTGGGCCATCAACGGGCTTGTATGATCCGCCATCTTCATTGGTAAACCGCCAGTGGTATGACCCGGCCCCTCCTGGGCGGTTCATACCCAGTAGTTATATCCCCAACATTAGGCCCCAGGTTGATTTGAACTTGTTCACATCAATCTTCAATACCTGACTTGTCACAATCTTGCATTGCTTATTTGATAAACCTTGTTGTAACCCGCCATGGCATCAGCTCACAGAATCTTCTTAAACCGCCATGGCGTCATTTCACATTAACATCGCACGAAGCCCAAAACATCTTAATTGATACTTATCTTAATGAGCCTCCTGAAAACCGAGGCATCCATATGTGTTGTATTCACTCCCTTATAAATAGGGACAGGGGTCCTTATCATTTATCCCCCTCGCTTCCTCCTTTGCACATCCGCACCGGTACTCGAGTTCCGCCGCCGCGACCTTCGACCGCTGCTTCAACCCAGGCCACTGCATCGACCTGATCGGACCAGAGAACTCCGGTGTGCCACCGCTGCTCCTTATCACCTGTAAGTGCACCTCCCCCTTTCATCTCAGATCTGTATTAGGGTTTGGGTCGTTCGTCGGTGTTCTTACCGTTCTTCGTTGTTTCCTTTAACTCCAATAGTTTCTAATCTGGATACGTCATAAACCTTGCGCGGAAGTAGTTTTAGCACTCGTTTTTATCACTAGAATAGCGTCTCTTCATAGAAGATCTCATCAGAGCACCCATACTTTTCCACTGCCGCCACTTTAGGCTAGAATTTTACTGCTTTTTCTGAACTGCCATATATCCAAAATTACAGCTTGAGCTTGTGAAATCTGTTTGTCCACCACTTAGAAAAATTTTCATTTGACAGATCTGAAGCACCAACACTGCCATGGCGGCTTATGACATAAACCGTAACCCATTATATATCATTAGGCCCCATTTAAGCCGCCATCATTTACCTCATGGTCAATAACTTTGCAATATCCTTCTGGTTTAACAACTGCATACTTTGAACTGTATCTTCATAACTATTAGCCTTGCACAACAATTTAAACGATAATTTGTAACTCGCCAGATATCTGCCGGTTTAATAACATCTTGAATCGCCTTGTGTAGGCTGTGCGTCCAACCATGACTAAAACCATCACATCATGCGACTGGGTCCCGTCCATTGTTACTGAAATAATGCTCTAGGATTATGTCAAGATTGGCTTCTTACCAGCAAAAAACATCATTCACTGGCGTATTCCAAAACCAAACGAAGTCAGACCTCAACCACAGGATGGTGAAGTTATTGTCTTCACTGATCATATGAACCGGGGCTTCTTACCGCCCGGGTCAAAATTCTTTCGTGACGTTCTGCATTTTTTCAACTTCATCCTCAAGACATTGGACCCAATTCCGTGTCAAATATCTGCAATTTCCAAGTCTTCTTCGAAGTATACCTTCAAGAGGAACCGAGTGTTGAACTCTTTAGAGAGTACTTTTACTTGAACCGCCAAAATGAATTCACAAATGGGCCCAGTCAGGAGCTCGGAGGGATCTCAATTCAACGACGCAGAGACACAATTTTTCCTTATGCCAAACTTCCAAGCCATCCCAAGGATTGGAATAAAACCTAGTTCTACTGCAAAGATACTTCTCCTGCTGATGAGAACCCCATGCCCGGCTTTCGTGACCAACGGCTCAACCCGAAACATCCTCTCCCTGACCGGCTTACCACTACTGAACGGGCCAAACTTGCGCCTACATTCTCAAAGGTTAGAGCACTATTGGGCAATGGATTGACTGGGGTCGATCTGGTTCGATGCTGGGTAGCTTGGAGGATCATACCCTTAAGCCGCCGGTCTGGCTTAATGTGTACATATACTGGTGACACCAAAGATCTATTGTGTTACAGTTCCACACGTTTGACTGATAAAGCTATCAATGATATGACCAAGACTCTTCCCAATGAAAGTTTGGAGAGCTGCAGCCAAGTGGGGCTAAATCCCTTCTGCACACTCAACAAGGCACCGGATGTAAGTCTGTCCGGTTTATATACTTGACCTCATTGTTCATAGAACATGGAAATCCTCAACCTTTATTGTAATTTGTTGCAGGCTAAATCCGCCTTTTGGGATAAAAAATATGATGAAAAATTCACCAAGAAGGCCAGGGCTAAGACCAAAGCCGTGAAGAAGAACAAGAAGAAATCCACTGCTTCTGATATGTTCAATTTGGACGAAGATGATGATGATGAGTCGGAGGTAGACCTTGGTTCCCTTGGCTCTTTTTTCATCCATCTTATTGACACTGATTGCTATCAGGATGACGCGAAAACCAGCCAGGCGGGTGATGACGAGGTAACTATTATTTCCTCCGATTCAGAGCCCTTGCCAAGCCAGAAAATTCGACGAGTGATCCGAAGAGTAAGGTTTTCTAACCCTTTAGCTCACTTGGATCCCGACTTTATTTTGAAGCAACAACAGCATGAGAACCGGTGTAGAACTAGGACTAGTGGAGGTGGAGAACTTTCCTCCGGCTTGCCCAACACGCCAGCCCCACGCAAGCGCCGAAATGAGGTACTTCCAAAAAAAATTCCAACTCTTATTTATTCTCAGGCAGATTTTATTCATCAAACACTTAGTCCTTCTGACTCAAATTACCAGGGGACCTCTCACTCTTCGTCTGGCGATTCATCTCAAACTCTGCTTCCGGCTTTCAAGACTGCCCCTGGGTACCAACTTTATCTGAACTTTCCAGTATCTCTTAACTCAGACTGACTTTGTAAATCCTCTTGTAGTGGGAAAGCAAAGCCTAGCAAAAAAGCTAAGGTAAACAAGCCAACAGAAGATCCCAAGACTCATGAACCAGAAAAACAAGCAACTATTTCTGAGGCTTCCGTGCAACAACCGGAAGAACCTGTCGATGACCCTCCACCAGAAAATCGTGGTACCTCTGCTGATCATATAGTTGTTGACCCCTTGGGCACTGAACCGCCAAGCCCAGTCAAGCCTTCGGAACCAAACAGTGAGGAAGTTCTGATCACTGGCACTAGTTTCCAAAAATCGGGAATACTATTGCTCTAGCAAAGCATTCTGCCAAGGAAGAAATGATCGAAAGGCGCAAGGTCAAATTTGACATGGCCAATTATTCTCATCTGAGTATTAGCGAAATCCTCTCCGGCTATCTTAATCAAATACACAACAGTCGGGTCAAGCACATGCATCAGAAACATGAGGTAGCAATTATCGCCTTTATATAAGACATATTCCTTTAGCCCCCAAGTCTACTAAATATGATAGAATAGAATAGACTGTAGACTTGTCAGATGGCCTTTAGCTTATGCATCTGAATCAAAACCTGTAGCGCCCAAGGGCCGGCTTAAACTTATCAAGATAAGTCGGGGCTTTCAATAATCAATTTTGCACCTGTAGGCCCCAAGGGCCGTCTTAAACTGTTAAGTTGAGCCGGGTCTTTAGTAATAATGATCCATTTTGCAGCTATAGCCACCAAGG
This sequence comes from Aegilops bicornis, assembly GCA_021605145.1. Taxonomy (NCBI): domain Eukaryota; kingdom Viridiplantae; phylum Streptophyta; class Magnoliopsida; order Poales; family Poaceae; genus Aegilops; species Aegilops bicornis. Next base: position 496,857,022 of record CM038669.1, on the reverse strand, counting down.
TCCGGTTGAATCCATATTATTAAACCGGGACTTATCATTGTCAGATAACAAATCTCTAGTCACTCATGCAAACCGGGTTAACTTTTGAAAAAGTATGAACCGGGGGCATCTGCCATTGCATCATAAAAGAAAACTACGCATGCATTAGCCCCCAAGTGCCAAGTGCTATTGCTTGCAAAGGGCTTGGGACTTAGCAATATGTAGTGTGGTATAAAGAAATTTTTTGCATGCATTAGCCCCCAAGTGCCAAGTGCTATTGCTTGCAAAGGGCTTGGGACTTATCAATATATATTGCTTCATAACTGTGCATACTTGTTTCAACCTGCTCTTTCAGGAAGCATCCAGTCAATTTCAGTCTCAGCTGACTAATTTAAAAACCCGGCTTGAAGCACAGGAAACTGAAACCCGGAAGGTTGACTCCAAGTTCAAGTTTAGCTTGGATGAAAATGAAAAACTGATAACTGAATTCAATGCTGAGAAAGTTGCCTGGGATGAAGAGAAGGTTGCCCTGATATAAAGGGCTGAAAAAGCTGAAGCCTCATTGGAAGAAGTCACCATAGAACTTAGTGGCTTGAAGCATCATATCAATCAGATGACTTTTGCTATCTTTGGTAAGACCTGTCATATCGTAATAACTTTCCACCCTCCATGTTATAAACCGTCAGGTGACTTAATCATCATATGCCATGCAGGTCCCAGAAGCAGCAATCTTGGGAAGGAAATGCTGATAAAGCTCAAGGTGGTTTACACATTAGTAGAACAATTATACACCGGAGCTCAGCGTAAGATAGCCACCATCTCCCCAAGTAATCAAGCTCCATCTCTTCTCAGCAACGTTTTAAGCCAACTTTCTGTCCTGCCTGCCCGTATTGAAGAAAAAAAATGGCCGACTGCTAGAGCCGGTGCCATTACGGCTTTAAGCCGGTCAAAGGCATGGCAGTTAGAATTAGACTCGGCCGAGCTAGCCACTGGCTACCCTAGTTTCAAAGAGGACGGGTCTGCTTTTGATAAAAAAGATTTTGCTGCGTGTGTGAAGGAGATGCGTCACTTGGTGAGCCTGCTTGTTGAAAAAATATATCTGACCAAATATCAGGCGGCTTATACCACAGAGAACCAGAAAATTCCCACGCCGGCTTACAAAATTGCAGATCTTATCCCTCCAATTCTTAAGCACACTTTTGCCCCTGAAATTGATCCATCTGAGCTTATCGATGATGAAGCTGAATTCCAAGCCTTGACTGGCATCAATTGGTCATCGCCTGACTTCCAGACGGTGGAGGGAGAAGAAGAACCGGCGCGGGATGACCCGGAAGCTTCAAACCACCAAGACCAGGAGAGCTGATCCGCAGGACAGTTCTCAATTTTCATCATCAAGCATTGCTTGAAAAAACACTTAATCAATTGGGCTCACGGAGCCATGTAATAGGCTAGTTAAAGTCTGATCTGCTGTGCCATCGTGCACGTTTTGTTTGGATAACACTACCGATCCGTCAGTTGGAGATCTGCCACTTATGCTAATGATATCATCAATTGTGCAGATCAGATTCATCAGCTTTCCTGCACACAAATAGATCATAAGTTCCCTGACGGTTTACCCCAAGGCGGGTCACAATACCCCATATAAAAGCCGCTGGTGACTATAACAGTCCATAACCAGGGCCGGTTTAATCACAACCACATATAATCATAACAAAATATCATACCTGCTATATTTGCTCACACTGACGGCTTATCATACCTATGGAATAAGGGTTGAGAGCACAACGCCCTATTCAATTGATTCATACCGCCGGCCCATAATGCCATATGCAGCAAGGGGTATCATCCCAATCTTAGAGCCAGTACTCCAAGCACAAAAATCAGCTTACGCTGGTGATACGTCTCTAACATATCTATAATTTTTGATTGTTCCATGATGTTATATTATTCAATCCTGGATGCTTTACAATCATTTGTAGTCATTTTATATCATTTTTTCGTACTAACCTATTGACGTAGAGCCAAGTGCTAGTTGTTATTTTTCCATGTTTTTTACATCACAGAAAATCAATATCAGACGGAGTCCAAATGCCCCGAAACTTTACGAGAATTTTTATGGGCCAGAAGGAACACAACGGGACCTGGCTGCGCCTGGGGGTGCCCCGTGGGGGGCACAACCCACCAGGGCGCGCCAGCCCCTCGGACCGCCTCTTTACTCTATAAATACCCAAATATTCCAGAAACCCTAAAGGAGTCGATGAATATTCATCCAGCTACCACAGAGTCCAGAACCACCAGATCCAATCTAGACAGCATCTCGGATGGGGTTCACCACCTCCATTGGTGCCTCTCCGATGATGCGTGAGTAATTCTTTGTAGACCTTCGGGTCCGTAGTTAGTAGCTAGATGGCTTTCTCTCTCTCGCTGGATTCTCAATACAATGGTCTTTTGGAGATCCATATGATGTAACTCTTTTTGTGGTGTGTTTGTTGGGATCTGATAAACTTTGAGTTTATGATCGGATCTATCTTTTTATATCCATGAAAGTTATTTGAGTTTCTTTGATCTCTTATATGCATGATTGCTTATAGCCTCGTATTTCTTCTCTGATATTTGGGTTTTGTTTGGACAACTTGATCTATTTATCTTGCAATGGGAAGAGGTGCTTTGTAGTGGGTTCAATCTTACGGTGCTTGATCCCAGTGACAGAAAGGGAAACGACACGTATGTATAGTTGCTACTAATGATAAAACGATGGGGTCTATCTCTACATAGATAGATCTTGTCTACATCATGTCATCGTTCTTATTGCATTACTCTATCTCCATGAACTTAATACACTAGATGCATGCTGGATAGCGGTCGATGTGTGGAGTAATAGTAGTAGATGCAGGCAGGAGTAGATCTACTAATCTTGGACGTGATGCCTATATAATGATCAATTCCTGGATATTGTCATAATTATCTGAAGTTCTATCAATTTCCCAACAGTAATTTGTTTATCCACCCTTAGCTCTTTTTCTCAAGAGAAGCCACTAGTGAAACCTACGGCCCCCGGGTCTTCTTTCTCATATATTTGCCTTTGCGGTCTACTTTTTCCTTGCATTTATTTTCATATTTATTAAACCAAAAATAAAAAAACCTTGCTGCATTGTTTCCTTATTTAGTTTATTTGGCGTTTGATCTATCAATTTACTACAAATTTATCTCACGTCCGTTTGCCACTTGAGGCGCCGTACCGTGAAAGGGATTGACAACCCCTTTAACACGTCGAGTTCCGAGGATTTGTTATTTGTGTGCATGGGCTGTTTATGTTGTGTTGCTTGGTTCTCCTGCTGGTTCGCTAACCTTGGTTTCATATATGAGGGAAATACCTACCGCCGCTGTGCTGCATCATCCCTTCCTCTTTGGGAAAATACCGACGTAGCTTCAAGCGACATCAAAAGGAATTTCTAGCGCCGTTGCCGGGGAGGATCTTCAACATATACCAGGTTCCTAATCACAAATCTCATCTCCTCACAATTTACATTATTTGCTATTTTCCTCTCATTTTCCTCTCCCCCCACTTCACAAAATTTTGCCGTTTTATTCTCCTCTCTTTTCTGTTCCGTTTTCTTGTCTGATCTATCCTTTGCTTGCAATCATGAGTGATTTCGGTATGGCACCAACAGATGATGGACTAACTCCTAAGATAGGACGTACGGGCAATCTGGATGCTAAAACTTTTATCTTGGGGCAAGGGAATGTTATGGGAAAAGAACGTATCCAAGAATTTTTCAATTGTGTGGGAAATTTGAGTCTTGATGATGCTCCTATACTTAAAACTACTAGATCTTATGTGGATGCTATTTCAGCACTAGTTTTGAAACTTGAAAGTAAATTTATTCGTACCCATCCTACTTTGCAAAGATTGTTTTTTGAGCTTCCCGATATAAAGAATCCTAGGGCTAAAAAGTTGGCCACTCTCATTCTTATGAATGAGTTTGACTACATAATACGGGAAGCTAGGGAAATCTTTGACTTTTATGGTATGAATTGTGAAAAACCTGTGATAGATGAAATTCTTTACAATAGCGACTATGCTTTAAGACATTTGCTTGGGGATGAGAAAATCTTTGATGAGAATCTTAAAAAGGAAGTCCCTGTTTTAGATATAATCCAACAAGTTTTCAATAATGTTAATCAACATTATCCTTGGATTGTTGCGGGGAATCAAAAAGGTTATGATGAACACCAACTTAGGAACGCTAAGGTTTCCATGGATAATATGTTTTATGTTGTGTTCACAAAACCCCATGATGGAAATACCTCTAAGAAATTTAAGAAGAAAGATGACAAAACTTAGATCCTTGCTTTATGCCTAGCTAAGGGCGTAAAACTATAGCGCTTGTTGGGAGGCAACCCAATGAATAAAATTTATTTTTTCTTTTTTGCTTTCTGTTCTTGAGTGTTGGCACAATTATTCTACTGTTATGATTGTGTATTTTGTGTTTTAGTTAGTGTTTGTGCCAAGTAGAACCGATAGGATCTTCTTGGGTGATAGTTGTTTGATCTTGCTGAAAAAGACAAAAACTTTGCGCTCACGAAAATAATTCTCATTTTTTTATCATAAAGTGCTTTTGCCCTGATTCTTTTTGCAGAAGATTAATATACAAATTTCTCAGCTCGCCCCATTTTTTCAGAATTTTTGGAGTTCCAGAAGTTTTCGTCTAAGTCAGATTGCTACAGACTGTTCTGTTTTGACAGATTCTGTTTTCTTTGTGTTGTGTGCTCATTTTGATGGCTCTATGGTTTTCTTTGATGAGTTTTTGTCATAGAAAATTTGGAATACAGTAGATATAATACAAAAAATATGAATTGGTTTGATACAGTTTATAGTGGTGGTTTGCTTTCTTACACTAACGGATCTCACGGAGGTTTTGTTGAGTTTTTTGTGATTGAAGTTTTCAAGTTTTGGGTTATCTTACGATGGATGAAGGAAGGATAGAAGAGCCTAAGCTTGGGGATGCCCCGGCATCCCAAGCTATTATCCAAAAATGAGCAACCAACTAAGCTTGGGGATGCCCCCGAGTGGCATCCCGTCTTTCTTCTAATGACCATCGGTATTTTACTCGAAACTATTTTTTATTCGTCACATGATATGTGTTGTGCTTGGAGCGTCTTGTATGATATGAATCTTTGCTTGTTTTATTTGGTGTTTTAAGTCATCAATCCTTGCTGGACACACCTATTTGAGAGAGCCAAAATTATGTCATGACTTGTTAGAATTGTTCTCTATGCTTCACTTGAATTTTTATGAGCAATGGACTTGCTCTAGTGCTTCACTTATATCTTTTTGAGCATGGTGTGTGTCGGGGATATACCTCGCGGTATGACCCGGCCGGAGATATGACCCGGCCGGGACTTGGTTTTTCATTGGTAAGCCGGCAGATTATAAGCCGACAAATTGTTTAAGCTAGATGTTAAGCCGGCAGATTGTTTAAGCCAGATGTTAAGCCGGCATATTGTTTAAGCCAGATGTTAAGCCAGAAGATTGTAAGCAGGCAGATTGTTTAAGCCAGATGTTTAAGCCAGCAGATTGTTTAAGCCAGATGTTTAAGTCAGATTGTGACAGAGTCGCCTGGGGTTAATAAGCCCAAAACGTTAAGAAGCCCATGGAGAGAAGCCCGTGAAGAGAAGTCGGAATAGTTTAAGTCTTCATCCGAGTTGGACTCTACATGTAACCCGCCCCTTCAAATTATATAAGGAGGGGCAGGGCACCCCAAGAGGGACAAGTAAGAAATAATCTCTAAGGCTAGACACAACTAGGAGAGCCGGTTTACGGCGACTCCCTCATGAGCATAATGAGACCTAGCCACAAACAGCATGTAGGGCTATTACCGGATAATGTTTCCGGGGCCCGAAGCTGTCTAAATCCTTGTCTTGTGTGTTGATCAGTCGCGCATCTCTCGATTCCGACCAACCCCTTCAAGCTACCGCATAGATGCGTTGGCCTCACGAATAAGTCCTCACACTAGGACATCTGCAGTGAAAAATCCACGACAGTTGGCGCCCACCGTGGGGCTAGCGCACGGTGGTGTTGAGTTCTTGGAGGGAATTCCTCAGGAGTCGAGAGGTTCGCAATTCGTCAGATGGAAAAGAGCCCGCATAGAAGATTCTGCATCAACTCCGGTTTCATCAGATTGCTATTGAAAAAAGTTTTAATATCAGATCAAAGTCCAAAAGGCAACTTCAACAGCGATGGCACACACGCCCGTCCTCTGTGCAAGCGAGCAAAGGATTGCCCAAACATCAAACAGGGACGGTTACGATGGAAAATTTGAGGTGAACACACATGATGAAAACAAGATCCACAATGCCCTGGGACTCACGCTTACTTTTCTTGTGTTATGGGATGATGAGGATTATGAGTCGCCAAGACTCTTCAAAAGTTCTGTCGTCGGCCGGTCGGGTAATTCTTGTCACATCCCTAGTTCTGGTATGACCTAGACTAGCTAGTCATGTGTGCATCATGTTTAAATTTCAATGAATTTGAAATGGGGACATGTGAAAGCCTCAGAAATCATTTTTGAAAATGACCAAGATAAAAATTGCTTCAAATAGGTCCAAGAAAATGTTCATGTTTCTCCCTGAAAATACTGGTCAGAGGTCAAATTCAAACCAATATTTTTAGGAGCTCATAAACATTTATTTTGGGCATTTGGAGTTAATGTAGTAAATATTTGCATTGGATTTATATTTGCTATATATTTAATATAAGTCCAATAATTCTGTAAACTTGTGTGGGGCTCTGGAATAGCTCAACTAGCCCACACAATATTTATCAGAAGCAATAAATTTGATTTAGTTTGAAAACTAAATCAAAAACAAATTACAGAAAATAGAAAACAACAGAAACAAAAAGGAAACAGGAGCTCACCTGAGCAGCCCACCCACCTGGCCCAGGAGAGAAGCCGGCATGATACGTCTCCAACGTATATATAATTTTTGATTGCTCCATGCTATATTATCTACTGTTTTGGACTATATTGGGCTTTATTTTCGACTTTTATATTATTTTTGGGACTAACATATTAACTGGAGGCCCAACCCAGAATTGCTGTTTTTTTGCCTATTTCAGAGTTTCGAAGAAATGGAATATCAAACGGAGTCCAAACTCAATGAAACCTTCGGGAACGTGATTTTCTCACCGAATATGACCCAGGAGACTTGGACCCTACGCCAAGCAAGCTTCAAGGTGGGCACGAGGTAGGGGGCGCGCCTACCCCTGTGCGCGCGCCCCCACCCTCTGGGGCCCATGAAGCTCCACCGACGCATTTCTTCCTCCTATATATATACCTCATTACCCCCAAGCGATCGAGATAGCCAAAGCCTAATTCCACCGCCGCAACTTTCTGCACTTACGAGATCCCATCTTGGGGCCTGTTAGGAGCTCCATGGGAAGGGAATCCACCACGGAGGGCTTCTACATCATCATAGCCTCTCCGGTGAAGTGTGAGTAGTTTACTTCAGACCTTCGGGTCCATAGTTAGTAGCTAGATGGCTTCTTCTCTCTTTTTGGATGTTGAGACCGATGAATTATGGGTTTATGATCAATTATCTATGAACAATATTTGAATCTTCTCTGAATTATTTTATGTATGATCGGTTAACTTTGCAAGTCTCTTCGAATTATCAGTTTGGTTTGGCCTACTACATTGGTTTTTCTTGCAATGGGAGAAGTGCTTAGCATTGGGTTCAATCTTGCGGTGTCCTTTCCCAGTGACACTAGGGGTAGCAAGACACAAGTTGTATTGTTGCCATCAAGGATAACAAGATGGGTTTTTTTATCATATTGCATGAATTTATCCCTCTACATCATGTCATCTTGCTTAAGGCGTTACTCTGTTTTCTTGAACCAAATACTCTAGATGCATGCTAGATAGCGGTCGATGGGTGGAGTAATAGTAGTAGATGCAGGCAGGAGTCGGTCTACTTGTCTCGGACGTGATGCCTATATACATGATCATACCTAGATATTCTCATAACTATGCTCAATTCTGTCAATTGCTCAACAGTAATTTGTTCACCCACCGTAAAATACTTATGCTCTTGAGAGAAGCCACTAGTGAAATCTATGGCCCCCGGGTCTATCTCCATCATATTAATCTTCATCACTTTATTATTGCTTTGCTTTTTTACTTTGCCTTTTATTTTATTTTGTATCTTTATACCAAAAATACCAAAAATATTATCTATCATCTCTATCAGATCTCACTCTCGTAAGTAACCGTGAAGGGATTGACAACCCCTATTCGCGTTGGTTGCGAGGAGTTATTTGCTTTGTGTAGGTACGAGGGACTCGCGCGTAGCCACCTACTGGATTGATACCTTGGTTCTCAAAAACTGAGGGAAATACTTACGCTACTGTGCTGCATCAACTTTCCTCTTCAACGAAATCCAACGCAAGCTCAAGAGGTAGCAAGAAGAGTTTCTGGTGCCGTTGCCGGGGAGGCTTACGCAAAGTCAAGTCAAGATTTGGACTCCCGACAACGAGCCATTTCTAGCACCGTTGCCGGGGAGTCTACGCAAAAGTCAACATACCGAGTACCCATCACAATCCCTTATCTCTCGCATTACATTATTTGCCATTTGCCTCTCGTTTTCCTCTCCCCCACTTCACCCTTGCCGTTTTATTCGCCCTCTATTTTCCATTTGCCTTTTTTCTCGCTTGCTTGTCATTGTGGCTAGCCTTATATCTTCTCTCTTGTCTCCCGAGAATGAAGTTCTAAATTTTAAGCAAAGGGAGGGAGAAAATCTAAAAGACGCTTGGTATAGAATTTGCAATGCTCAAAATAGATCTACCAGGAAGCAATCTACTTCAGTTCTTCTCCGCAATTTTTATGTAGGTGCTAATCCTTGGTATAGATATATCCTCGATACCATTACCGGAGGGAAGTTCTTGGGTAACCATACTTTTGATTCTTATAATGCTATGATAGATTTATTTGGCTCACCACCTCTTTTGGTTAATGGGACTATGTTAACTTTGGAGCATGTAATGCAAAGAATTGAAATTATTGAAAATAAAGTTGCTACCATTAAGTTAATTGAAAATCTAGATAAAAATATCCACAATCAAATTACCCAATATGGATCTAAGGTAGGAGTAACTTTGAAAAATATTAAGGAGAAGGAACCCATAGTTAATGAGAGAATAAATCAAGATTCCACTAGAATCGATAAACTTGAGGGTATCATTACCAACTTGGGAACCAATTTTTCTTCCGTAAATAATACTCCAAGTCCTCCTACTAAAATTGCCAAGGTTACGTATGTTCCTAAAAATAAGGGTGAATCCTCTAGTAAGGAAACTGCGGATCTTAAATCTATAAGTATTCATCCCAATCTTTTTGCTATCATTAAGGAACCGTTTGCTACGAATGAATTTTTCGATCTTGTGCCTAAAAGTTTGATAATTACTAGAAAGAAAGAAATTTTTAAAGAAGGTAGATGCCTCATTGAATAATTGCCTACCAAAGATGGCAATACCTAGATCTATCCTTGCTTTTATGCCTAGCTAGGGGCGTTAAACGATAACGCTTGTTGGGAGGCAACCCAATTTTATTTTTAGTTTTTTTTGTTTTTGCTTCAGTTTAGGAATAAATAATCCATCTAGCTTCTGTTTAGATGTGGTTTTATGTTTTAATTAGTGTTTGTGCCAAGTTAAACCTATAGGATCTTCTTGGATGATAGTTATTTGATCTTGCTGTAATTTCCAGAAACTTTCTGTTCACGAAAACAATTGTTAAAAATCACCCGAACGTGATAAAATAGTCATTCCAATTGCTGCTGATCAATAAACAAATTTAATAGGTCGTCCTATTTTTTCTGAATTTTGGTAGTTCCAGAAGTTTTCTTTAGTTACATATTACTACAGACTGTTCTGTTTTTGACAGATTCTGTTTTTCGTGTGTTGTTTGCTTATTTTGATGAATCTATGGCTAGTAAAATAGTTTATAAACCATAGAGAAGTCGGAATAAAGTAGGTTTAACACAAGTATAAATAAATAATGAGTTAATTACAGTACCTTGAAGTGGTCTTTTGTTTTCTTTCGCTAACGGAGCTCACGAGATTTCTGTTGAGTTTTGTGTTGTGAACTTTTCAAGTTTTGGGTGAAATCTTTTGATGGATTATGGAACAAGGAGTGGAAAGAACCTAAGCTTGGGTATGCCCATGGCACCCCCAAGATAATCTAAGGACACAAAAAATTCAAAGCTTGGGGATGCCCCGGAAGGCATCCTCTCTTTAAATCTACTTCCATCGGTAACTTTACTTGGAGCTATATTTTTATTCACCACATGATATGTGTTTTGCTTGGAGCGCCTTGTATGATTTGAGTCTTTGATTTTTAGTTTACCACAATCATCCTTGCTGTACACACCTTTTGAGAGAGCCATATATGAATTGGAATTTGTTAGAATACTCTATGTGCTTCCCTTATATCTTTTGAGCTATATAGTTTTGCTCTAGTGCTTCACTTATATCTTTTAGAGCACGGTGGTGGATTTGTTTTATAGAAACTATTGATCTCTCAAGCTTAACTTAGATTATTTTGAGAGTCTTTAATAGCATGGTAATTTGCTTAAATAATCTTAATATGCTTGATATTCAAGAATAGTAAAAACTTTCTTATGAGTGTGTTCAATACTAAGAAAAGTTTGATGCTTGAAAATTGTTTTGAGATATGAAGATGGTGATATTAGAGTCATGCTAGTTGAGTAGTTGTGAATTTGAAAAATACTTGTGTTAAAGTTTGTGATTCCCATAGCACGCACGTATGGTGAACCGTTTTGTGATGAAGTCAGAGCATGATTTATTTATTGATTGTCTTCCTTATGAGTGGCGGTCGGGGACGAGCGATGGTCTTTTCCTACCAATCTATCCCCCTAGGAGCATGCGCGTAATACTTTTCTTTGATAACTTGTAGATTTTTGCAATAATTATATGAGTTCTTCATGACTAATGTTGAGTCCATGGATTATATGCACTTTTTTTCCTTCCTCCATTGCTAGCCTCTCTAATACCGCGCACCTTTCGCCGGTATCATACACCCACCATATACCTTACTCAAAACAGCCACCATACCTACCTATCATGGCATTTCCATAGCCATTCCGAGATATATTGCCATGCAACTTTCCACTGTTCCGTTTATTATGACATGCTCCATCATTGTCATATTGCTAGCATGATCATGTAGTTGACATCGTATTTGTGGCAAAGCCACCATTCATAATTCTTTCTTACATGTCACTCTTGATTCATTGCATATCCCGGTACACCGCGGGAGGCATTCATATAGAGTCATATTTTGTTCTAAGTATCGAGTTGTAATTGTTGAGTTGTAAGAAAATAAAAGTGTGATGATCATCATTTTTAGAGCAGTGTCCCAAGTGAGGAAAGGATGATGGAGACTATGATTCCCCCACAAGTCGGGATGAGACCCCGAAAAAAAAAGACCATAAATAAAGGAAAAGGCCCAAATAAAAAAAGAGAGAAAAAGAGAGAAGGGACAATGTTACTATCCTTTTACCACACTTGTGCGTCAAAGTAGCACATGATCTTCATGATAGAGATTCTCTCATTTTGTCACTTTCATATACTAGTGGGAATTTTTTATTATAGGATTTTGCTTGTATATTCCAATGATGGGCTTCCTCAAAATGCCCTAGGTCTTCGTGAGCAAGCGAGTTGGATGCACACCCACTTAGTTTCTTTTGTTGAGCTTTCACATGCTTATAGCTCTAGTGCATCCATTGCATGGCAATCCCTACTCACTCACATTGATATCTATGGATGAGCATCTCCATAGCCCTTTGATACGCCTAGTTGATGTGAGACTATCTTCCCCTCTTTTTGTCTTCTCCACACCACCCTTCTATTCCACATATAGTGCTATATCCATGGCTCACGCTCATGTATTGCGTGAAGATTGAAAAAGTTTTGAGAATGTCAAAAGTATGAAACAATTGCTTGGCTTGTCATCGGGTTGTGCATGATTTAAATACTTTGTGTGGTGAAGATAGAGCATAGCCAGGACTATATGATTTTGTAGGGATAACTTTCTTTGGCCATGTTATTTTGAGAAGACATGATTGCTTTGATAGTATGCTTGAAGTATTATTATTTTTATGTCAATATTAAACTTTTGTCTTGAATCTTTGGATCTGAATATTCATACCACAATTAAGAAGAATTACATTGAAATTATGCCAAGTAGCACTCCGCATAAAAATTCTATTTTATCATTTACCTACTCGAGGACGAAGGTGAATTAAGCTTAGGGATGCGTCGATACGTCTCCAACGTATCTATAATTTTTGATTGCTCCATGCTATATTATCTATTGTTTTGGACTATATTGGGCTTTATTTTCCACTTTTATATTAATTTTGGGACTAACCTATTAACCGGAGGACCAGCCCAGAATTGCTGTTTTTTTGCCTATTTCAGAGTTTCGAAGAAACGGAATATCAAACAGAGTCCAAACGGAAGGAAACCTTCGGGAACGTGATTTTCTCAACGAATATGACCCAGGAGACTTGGACCCTACGCCAAGGAAGCTTCGAGGTGGGCACGAGGTAGGGGGGCGCGCCCTACCCCCCTAGGCGCGCCCCCACCCTCATGGGGCCCACGAAGCTCCACCGATGTACTTCTTCCTCCTATATATACCTGCGAACCCTAGGGCGCGCCCCCACCCTCATGGGGCCCACGAAGCTCCACCGACGTACTTCTTCCTCCTATATATACCTACGTACCCCAAATGATCAGATGTGGAGCCAAAAACCAAATTCCACCACCGCAACTTTCTGTACCCACGAGATCCCATCTTGGGGCACATTAGGAGCTCTTGGAAGGGGAATCCACCACGGAGTGCTTCTACATCATCATAGCCTCTCTGATGAAGTGTGAGTAGTTTACTTCATACCTTCGGGTCCATAATTAGTAGCTAGATGGCTTCTTCTCTCTTTTTGGATCTCAATACAATGTCCTCCCCCTCTCCCATGGAGATCTATTCGATGCAATCTTCTTTTTGCGGTGTGTTTGTTGAGACCGATGAATTGTGGGTTTATGATCAAGGTTATCTATGAACAATATTTGAATCTTCTCTGAATTCTTTTATGTATGATTGGTTATCTTTGCAAGTCTCTTCGAATTATCAGTTTGGTTTGGCCTACTACATTGGTTTTTCTTGCAATGGGAGAAGTGCTTAGCTTTGGGTTCAATCTTGCGGTGTCCTTTCCCAAAGGATGAGGGGCAGCAAGGCACGTATTGTATTGTTGCCATCGAGACTAACAAGATGGGGTTTTTATCATATTGCATGAATTTATCCCTCTACATCATGTCATCTTGCTTAAGGCGTTACTCTCTTTTCTTGAACTTAATACTCTAGATGCATGCTGGATAGCGGTCGATGAGTGGAGTAATAGTAGTAGATGCAGGCAGGAGTCGGTCTACTTGTCTTGGACGTGATGCCTATATACATGATCATACCTAGATATTCTCATAACTATGCTCAATTCTGTCAATTGCTCAACAGTAATTGGTTCACCACCGTAAAACACTTATGCTCTTGAGAGAAGCCACTAGTGAAATCTATGGCCCTTGGGTCTATCTCCATCATATTAATCTTCATCACTTTATTATTGCTTTGCTTTTTTACTTTGCCTTTTATTTTATTTTGCATCTTTATACCAAAAATAACAAAAATATTATCTATCATCTCTATCAGATCTCACTCTCGTAAGTGATCGTGAAGGGATTGACAACTCCTATTCGCGTTGGTTGCGAGGAGTTATTTGCTTTGTGTAGGTACGAGGGACTCGCGCGTAGCCACCTACTGGATTGATACCTTGGTTCTCAAAAACTGAGGGAAATACTTACGCTACTATGCTGCATCACCTTTCCTCTTCAAGAAAATCCAACGCAAGCTCAAGAGGTAGCACGGCCCAGCCCACTTACCTCCTCGCTCGTCGTCTTCCTCCTGCCAGTAGGCAGGAGCGAACATGCGCGCGCACCCGAGAAGCCTTCCACCTCCTGCTTCACGCTGGAGGCCGCTCCTTCGTCCTAATCCGCGTCTCGAGATGCGCGAGGCCCCCCCTCTCACTTTCCCCTCAGTCTCTGCTTTCTCCCTCGCCCTCTAGCCTCTCCTCTAAGCGTCACCGAGAGCTTCCCCGGCCGTCGTGCCTCGCCCGCTTGGCCACCGACGACAAAACGACGCGCCACCGTGCTCCCGAGATCGTCTGTATCGCGCTGCACCTCCTCATCGCACCAAGAAAGGCCGGAGGCCCTCCAGTGTCGCCAGTCATCTTCCTCGCCACCTCGGACACCGGACGCCGTCGTCGAATTCGCCGCCACAGAGGCCTCCCCGAGTCCAATGAGACCACCAACGACCCCGCTGTGAGCTCCACTCCGTTTCCCCTCCTTTGTTTTGCTCGTTCCCGTGCCGTAGTACCCTCGCCCACATGCCCGAGCACCGCCGTCCGCCATGGCCGCCTAGCTTTCTTGACCCGAGCCCCTCCACTCGAACCCGTGACACCAGTGTGCTTCTGGTGGCCCGTGGATGCCACCTAGCCCATTAGATCCTCCCCTGGCGCACTGCAGCCCCGCGCCCGCATCTAGCCGTGCTCCGGCCACCGCCATGGTTGCCGTGGCCATCGTCTCTGGCCACCCCGTAACCTCCCGCATGATCCCCTGGATGCACGTGAGGATGGGCCTCCCTCTGGTGCCTCCAGCGCGTCGAGCCGACCCCTGTATCGCCGTCCCGAGCAACTCCGGCGATCCTCCGCCGTCGGGTTTGGTCGTCGGCGTTCAACTCCGGCGTGCTAACGTGGCGATGTCATTAGTGGCTAATGAGGCCACTAACTAACATACATGCTCACTGACACATGGGCCCACGTCCTAATTAACCCCTATTTTATTTCTGTTTAGATTATTTTAAAATCCGGCAGGACCCACACGCCAGAGTTGACCGTGCTGACGTGGCTGTTGACTAGGCCCACCTGTCTGTGACACTAGCCAGCTCTGTGCCACTGACGTTTGGACCCCACATGTCAGGTTTAACCTGGACCGGTCAGCTGACCTGCTGATGTCAGTCTGATGTCATGCTAACACAGTAAGCATTTTCCGGAATATTTCTAATTCAAAAATGATTTGGAAATTTCAGAAAATGTTGCAAACTTTGAAAAAATCATAGAAATTCAATCGTAAATCCAAATAAGATAAATTATATATGAAAAATGATCAGAAAAATCCAATCTATCCATCCGTACCATTTTCATGCATGTTAGAACAACTTATAGCTACTGTTTAGGACAAATTAAATGAATGTCATTTAAATAACCATATGTGGAGTTTGAATTTGAACCTTGGGTTCAAACCAACTACACTTAATTGTGTTGCTAGTTGCATTAGGCCAAATCCCATCATATTGCCATGTCATAATCATGCATCATAATTGTTGCATGGCATTGATTGTGTTCTTCCTTGTTTGTCGGTGTTTGTTCCCTCTCGATAGACGTGGTTCTGACAATGTTATCGATGACACTGATGAAGACTCAATGCTATATTCAGAAGTGCCAGGCAAGCAAAACCCCCTTGTTCATTCTGATACAATCCCACTCTCTTGCTCCTGCTCTCTTTTACTACATTAGGACAACAATGTTTCAACTGTTACATGCTGCGGTAGTTGAACCCCTTTCCTCTGCATGACCTGTCATTGCCACAGTAAATAGATGTAACCCACTAGCATGAGTAGGAGTTGTTTGAGACCTGATGTGCCTACTCATTCATGCTTGTTTGTCATGCCTGCTATTGCTTAGAGTTGAGTCAGGTCTGATTCATCGGGGATGAATTGGAATGTGGTGAACATGTCCTACTGTTGAGAGCTAAGTGTGTGAACACGGTTTGGTAAAGGTAGCGGCGAGAGGCCATGTAGGAGTACATGGTGGGTTGTCTCATTGCAGCCGTCCTCAGGAACTGAGTTCTGTGTTTGTGATCCATGAATAGTTACTACCACACATTGGGTTCCGGTAACTCGGCCCCTCTCGACTTATCAATCAACTCGATCTCTGTCCAGGAGTTGCAACTAGTTTCTGGTGTTTGTAGGTTGTGTTAGTAGTCTACCAAGTGGCACCCGGTACAGGTGGGCTTGGGTCAGACTAGGCACCGTCGCCGGGTATGCCAAGCGCCGCTCATTTGGTGGGCTTGGAACCCTGTACACATCGTTTGGGGCCGTGAGCGACACCCCGGCCGGATCTCCTTGCGGATGGAACCCGAATAGGCGATAAACCTGGACGAGAGACTTGTGTGGTTAATTAGGTCGTGGCCGACTCCCTCGCCAGGATTCCGCTTGAAGGTTGCCGAGATACACGACGTGTACATGGTGGTAAGTGGCGAGAGCATGTGTGATGAAGTAAACCCCACGGTAAAGGACTTCTGGGTTGCCTGTACAGTTCATAGACAAATGAAAGTGGATACTCTAAAATGCGCAATATAAGCGTGAGTTCTATGGATGGCGTTCTCGTAGGGAGACGGGAGCGGATCCATAGTGGTGTATTGATATGGTGAATATGTGGACTCGTGTGCACCACCTCAACAGAGTTACTTGCAGTCGTAGTTCAGGATAGCCACCGAGTCAAAGCTGGCTTGCTGCAGTTAAACCCCACCACCCCTTTGTTGATACCGATGCATATGTAGCTAGTTATGATGTAAGTCTTGCTGGGTACATTTGTACTCACGTTTGCTTAATTTATGTTTTTGCAGAGAGATTTCAGTCTCGCTAGTAGTTCCGTGTGGACTTCGACGTTTAGCTTGTAACCTCAGCTACGAGTTTGTACCTTGGGAGGGTCTTGTAGTTAGTCAGGCTTCTCGGCCTTTTTATTTTGTAGTTGTCTGTACTTAGACAAGTTAAGCTTCAGCATGTGCCTGTTGCTTGTATGCTCTGTATGTTGGGTCATCAGACCCATGTTTGTAATATATGGCTCTTCAGAGCCTAATGAATAAATACTTGAGTCATAGAGTTATGTCGTGATGCCATGTTGTATTTACACATATCGAGCATATTGTGTGTATGATTGAAATGCTTGGTATGTGTGGGATCCGACAACCTAGTTGTTTATCCTTGGTAGCCTCTCTTATGGGGAAATGTAGTCTTGTGCTTCCATGAGCCATAGTAGTCCGCTACAACCTAGTTCACCGGAGTCCTGGCCCAAAGACTATCGCTCGAACACTTGATGGCCAGCATGTGATTCACTTCATTCCTGTATACATCCTTCGTGGAAATGTCACGCGGTGACATCAAAGTCCTGCCTTAGCCTGCTACAGCCGGTTCACCGGAGTCCTGTTAGCCAGTGCTATAGCTCGGATTCAAGACGCTCATCGACCAACATGCTCGATGTTGATTCATGTATGCCTGTCCCCGTAAGTTAGTGCCACTTTGGGTTCACGACTAGTCATGTCGACCCGGGTTCTCTGTCATATGGATGCTAGCAACACTATCATATACGTGAGCCAAAAGGCGCAAACGGTCCCAGGCCATGGTTAGGTGACACCCGTTGGAATACCGTGCGTGAGGCCGCAAAGTGATATGAGGTGTTTCCGGCTAGATCAATGTGACTTGGAATCGGGGTCCTGACAGCTTTGGTATCAGAGCCTGACTACATGTAGGATTACCAAGCCAAACTGGTCGAAGTCGAGTCTAGAAATGCTTTAGTTATATAAGGGAATTGATTGTGGAAAGGAACGTAAGGCTCTTTTTACTCCTTTACCTTATGCCATTTTGATCTGTGTCAACCTCTTCTTTCCTACGGGGATTAAGAACTAGGCCTTCGCATCTATCTATCAGGATGACATGTTACTAATCCATAGACTTATAGAATTGATAGTTTCAAGTCTCAGTTCAGTTTCTACTACTTCTGTGTGTTCATAGTTGGTCTCGGAACCTTGATATTGTGCTTCTGAGTGGTTTTGCCACCATTTTTGCAGGATGTCTCAAATCCTTTGAGCATTTACAGTCGTTATGCTGTCCGAGTCATCCCAGGTTTCTACATAGTCTGATGCATTTGCAACTCCCTTCTTTCTGTTCCCGATGTTCCTTTGGGCCAGATTAACCACACTAATTGCTGAGTTGAGGTACTCCGTTGCCTCGACATATATGTTGGAGCTATTATTATGACCCTAGGTGTCTTAGAGAACCACTCAGTAATTTAGCAATGCTTTGTATCCCCAGTGTGATGATTCTGGCCATCATTCTCGAAAGCATCCCGTGATGCTACTTAGTAGTAGGTATTCTACTCCCGGGTTTCTGAACCCGAGATTCACCCTACTTACTTCATGTTGATAGTGTTGCTAGTTCCTTCAGGATATTAGCAACCTTTGCGATAGTCCTCGAGGTCCGTGGTATATCATTCTTCCAAATACCATGAACCATTCTTGGCAGGAGTTCTTTTGAACCAAAAGATCACAATCAGAGTACTCATGATGAGTTCTCTGTTCAATAGTTGTGACTCTGCCAATCCTACCTCTTTGCATGGGTTATCCGGAAGAAACATGTTGAACTTGGTTCGACATACTAATCTATGTCTCCACAACTCAGAAGGTTATACGTTCCTTGAGTTGACCCTCCTCAGCTGTATTCCGACCCTAGTCTATCACTTGATAGTCAGGAATAGTTGTGCATTCGTGTTCATCGATGCCTATTATACTTGTGGTCCGTCAATCCATTCTATTCCGGAATGACTAGGAGAAATAAACTCCAGCACCTCACCCATTTCTTGGACTGGTCAAAGTAGTTGTATTCCACAGATCAAAATGCCAATCCAGCTTTTGTTCTGCTCTACCTCGGAGTATTACCCCCTTTATGTCAGGATTCCCATGATAATTGCACCATCTATTATGAATTCTTGACGAAGTGATACTTCTCGCCATCATTATCCATTCCCCGGTCCCGTGTTGTTGTAACCGGAATGCCGACAAGTGAACTGTGATGTGTGAAATCAATACTCCTAGCAACCTCATTGCTTGGTAGTTAATGGACAATACTCTCACTCTTAGCGTGCTGGTTATTGAATCATCATCCTAAGATTGATCGTGCTACCTAGTCCTTATTTCCGGTGCACTCTTCGATCAATGAGTTAGGATTGTGTCAATCCCTCACTCTATTGATCATATCGTCTTGCCCTGAAAAGCAAGATTGTTCTCGAGCTTAATAACCTATCGTTGGTTCATGATTTTCTGAATATCTTCTCGGAAGTATCACCAGGTTGTTCCCTGAACGTTATGTTAAGTTTGTGATCAAGTTGGTTTTCCTATAAACCACCCCTTCTCCAAGAATCTATGTTGGATATCCCTGAGCTAGTTGGTTAAGCTAAACAACAACTTGGAGAGTTGGAAGATAGAAGCTTTTCCTGACTTAGTTCATTCAAGGGGATATCTTTTGTGTGTGTTGAAGAAATATGATATCTTCATCGGTTGATCTCCGTGATCAATTGTTGGACCTATTGTCTTGTCAAAACTTTGATTTGCGTGTGGGCTATCATCAAACCAAAGCAGAACCAACGATGTTCGTAATGTTGTCTTACTCGTGGTTATTTCCTCGAGCATACACCGTTATATCTCTTGGTCTGACCAATGCTATCATCTTGTTCACATAGTTATGGAACTCCATTTGTATGGAAACCTGGATGAATTGTTGTTGAGCCCATCGACAACATCCTTATCCTATCCATGATTTTGTTGAACATTAAGCTAGGGTTGGGAACTTTTGAAGGCATCTCTTCATGCTAGCTCATGAAGCACATGTCACTATAAAAAAACACTTCCGTGATGATACGTGTTTGTCGCAGTAGGTCGCGTTATTTGTCATGCATGTACATCCATGACAAATTTATGACAGAATCAAGATAGTCATACCTGTGCTGTCGTAGAAGTGTTCCATGACATTACCAAAATTATCATCACAGAAGTGTCCACTTCCATGACGATAAATCGCGTCACGAAGTGCTTTCGTCAAGGGTGACCAACACGTGGCATCCACCGTAACGGAATGCCGTTAAGCTATCAGGTCGGGTTTTGGATCCGATAACCCGTTAATAGCCCCGACCAATGGGGATTTTCCATGTGTAAAATCATCATTGGCTGGAGGAGACACGTGTTAGATCCGCGTTGGCACAGGTGTCACTCATCCAATGGGCGAGACGTGCCTATGATATGTTGACACATGGACCGGCCCATCAAGTTTAAATGGGCCAGCCCAACTGAAGGCCCACGAGATTTTGCGGACCATAATGGGCCGACCCAGCTAAAGGCCCACAAGATTTTGTGGAACATAATGGGCTGGCCCAGCTAAAGGCCCACAAGATTTTGCAGGCCATAATGGGCCGACCCAGGTAAAGGCCCACAAGATTTTTGTGTGCCATAATGGGCCGGCCCAGGTAAATCCCACAAGATTCTTGCAGATCATAATGGGCCGGCCCAGCTAAAGGCCCACGAGATTTCGCCGACATTAATGAGCCGACCCAGTTGTAGGCCCACAAGATTTTGAGGACCCTAGTAGGCCGGCCCATTAACTGGCTGCCATGTTTTGGGCCAAATGCCGGCCCATATTTGATCCGGTCCATTAATGGCCTGCCACGCTCCGGGCCTAATAGTGGCCCATATGAGATCCGACCCGTTAAAAGCCTACCACGTTCTGGGCCAAATTACGGCCCAGATCAGTCCGACCCTTTAAGAGGCTTTGGGCTCAATTATGGCCCATATCGATTCGACCATCAAGCTGGACACTATGCTTTTGGGCCCACTTGCTAAAGGCCCACTTAGTAATTCGTCCCGATATTATTTTTGGCTGTTAAGGGCTGCTTAACATTTCGTCCCTATATTAATTTTGGCATGTTAAAGCCCATCATATAGTTGGGTTTAACTACGGCCCGACTTGCATCCGCCTTTCGTAACCAGAATCGATATCTGATTGGGCCAAACAAGGACCGAGACAATTTTGGCCTGTTAAAAGCCCGTGATTTGATTCGCACAATCATGGGCCGGGGTTCATTTCAGGCTGCTGCCGGCCCGTGAGCTGTTCGGCACGTTTCAGGCCCAACCTACATCGTGATTGCATGACGTCCCGATTATGTACCGTAATTTTACGGTTTGGCCGGTTTACTGCGAAGACGGGATATATATACAGTAAAATAACTGCAGCATCGTGAATAAGAAAAAAATCTAGACTATACAATAAAGAAATTACAGCATATTACATCCACTGGGCATCAAAGCTCGCCACTATGATAATAAAGCACAAGCAGACAAATAGATTACATACACTTTGGGCATCAAAGATCGCCACGGTGCAAATAAACATGCCGACCAAATAATATACAAAATCGACAAAGACTTCAATAGAGTTCAAGAAAGGTTAGCCCTCATTGGGAGTCTGCAATAAGCAAATTGAGCAAGATGATGAGACTGCACTTGTTCAACACTTCTATCTTCCTCACTCTGAAAGATAAACAAGAAGACAGATGATGTGTTTTGCACACAAAAGTATCAAGGTTTGACAATTCATCACATTTCTTCGATTTAATAAAGTGACACAGTTTAAAATTGCAATAACACAATACGGTATTGCTCAGGTCAAGACATGGCAGGAAATGACATTGTGTAGGAGTTGGCAGCTTCACGACACCACTGGATTACAGATCAAGAACTCATAAGTATCAATGGTTAGTGTGCTGTAAATTTATACCATTTCAGATTGGCAAATAAAGAGACGGTTTAAATAATAGTAGAATGATATGACATTGTTCATAGTTAAGACATTGCAGAATATGACATTGTGTTGTAGTGGGTAGGTTCACCACACCACTGGATTCTGAGATGAAGAATGAAGCATACATGCAAAGTGCAAAAGAAGATCACTTGTTACGTATAGTTTAATTTACATGGTATGAAGAAGGAACTTGGTTGTACAACTGAAAACTTAAATTGAGAAAGGACAAACTTTTGTTTATGAACTACATAATAAACTTTAAACAAGCAATTTGATGCAAACACCAAAAATAAACAGCTGTGCAGTCATGCCTAACCAAATATATACAACAAAGCTTGAAGGCTTGAGATGGACAAACTTACATTATTGGTGAAGACAGGCTCTATATAGGCCTTGTCCATGCTGATGGGGGGGGGGGGGCAATTCAAGAAGTTTACCATAGAATCTTCTTCAAAAGCATTGTCTTTATTCTACATTTTGTTAAGAGTAAATATAGATGTGATAATATACAAAAAAATGGAGAATATTTAAGATAATATGAAGAGTGATGCTACATAACCAAGTAGCTATAAATGTAAGTGCAGCGATACAGGAAAAAGGTACAACCAAGAGCAATGCACAACTAAACTTCTTCAGTACCAACCTTATGGTAAGAGTAAATATAGATCTGATGTGTAGAAAATGGAGGGCAAAGGAAAATAAGCTGCAGAGTGATGGTACATGAACAACTACCTGTCATTATAAGTACAGCGATAAAGGACAACATGTACTTACAAGAACAATGCAGAGCTAAAACATTGGCATTGGATATATTCTACACTAATGTAACCATTCATACAGATCAGATAATTTGGAGCGAACAATTGATAAGCAAGCTATCATGCATACTTCTGTCACATAATGAACCAGGTATGTATGCAAGTACAATGATACATGACAACATGAACTAACAAGAGCAAAGCAGCGGGCAGCATATTTTACAATATCCCGTCGTTCTTGTCAAACCAGAATTCTTCTTCGAGCAGATTTCCTGCAAAAAAGATCCGTAAGGCACATGCGGAAAAGTAGAAGTTCAAATTGTCATGTGATTTCATAGACAGTACCTCATCCTGGGAACGAGACCAGTGCATAACAAGGTTTTTCCATTCAATGTCTTCTAAATTTAGCACATGAGACTTCATCGGAAATTCGTTTATAGACTTGCCATCAAAGTGTGATTTCCTCAGGTAACACCGATACTGCTGCACTGCTTCATTGAAAAGCACAAGCAAGCTTTGCTCGTCATGACTATCCAGATTGACCCTCGCCTAGTTACAACAATGTAATGTAAATCATTGATGTGTTCAATCAGCGGAAAACAGGAAAATAATAACCATGAATAATAGCACTTACACGTAAGTTGGACAGGAAGATGTGAAAATGGTGTTTGTCTTCACAATAATCTTCCCATGATGGGAATATATGCATGTAGTCCCTAACAACATTGAAAGCATTGTCTTTTAAACTCGGAATAAATGGAATGGGGTTCCAATCTGCAGGAATTGGCCGTCTCTGCAGTTGGGATAGGTCTTCGGCCGGTGCACTTGCTGTACTTTTTGCTGGAGTGGGATTTTTCTGTGGTATAGCTGGTGCTATGGCAAATGAAATCGGTATACCTTTTGCTGGACTGCAGGTCCTGTGTGGTGGGGCTAGTGGTGTGGCCAGTGAAGTATGGGTACAGTCTGCTGGAGTCGGTCCTACGTTTTGTGTCACTGGTTGTACATCCAATATAAGTGGGGTGTTGTCTGATTTCTCCGGCACCACCACGTTTTTCAAGGACTTGCTGGTGCTCCTTCAGGTTCGCCAATCACCCTCTTCCTTTTTGATGTCTGATGCACAAGAACAACATTTGAGTGAAAAAACATGGTATAATGACATATGGAATATGTATTGATAAGGGATGGGCATGGCATCTCGACATATATGATGAGTAAACTAGCAGATGATGGTGCAACAAAGTAGAAGAAATGCAAGACAACATATGCAAGATACCCACAATCAATATAACATTGGCAAATTAGAACAGGCACCTTGATGGGTGAACAGGACAGGCCATCTACCTTTGACTCCTCGAGGTTAGAATAGTCATTAGGATCATATTCTGAACAAGAATCAACGGGTGGGGAGCGTATGAGTTTCATTGCATCCAGAATTGCACTCAATGCCTTGGTGCCAATTTTGTAAGTCATTGCAGTGTTTAGCTTCAAGAGTGGACTGCTGCTAGTGCGACACAAAGCAGTTACTATTATCATATTGTAGATATAACGGGAAAACCTTAAGCATCAGAGTAAAATCAGCAAAGTGGAACTTGCTGGAATATATGTGCTAGTATTGCCGGTACGGCTAGAAAGGCTTCGGATACCAGTTCTCTTCAAGTGAATGTGCGATACTGTTAATATTAGTGTAACTCTCAAAGGCGACACAGCTCCCCACATTTCCTTTCTATTCTTATAGGATTCAAGTGGGCAGGCCACTACAAATCCTATTCCTATGTTTACAAGATCCTATGAATCAAAGAGGCTCAAAGTGTTCATCACAACCGACCGTATAGACCTCTACACTGCAAATGTCCTGCTCATCTTCGATTACAAGGAACATATCATTACTACCATACTCCCTCCGTTCCAAAATATAAGTCTTGGTAGAGATTTCCACTATGGATCACATACAGATGTATCCAGATACATTTTAGAGTGTAGATTCACTCATTTTGCTCCTTATGTAGTCCATGGTGGAATCTATACAAAGACTTGTATTTAGGAACGGAGAGAGTACATATTAAAGAAGAACGGAAGAGGAACATGGTAAAGAAGAGCAAGCAGATTTTGGATAATAAAATGTTGGTTGCGCAGTGCCCACACATGATGAACCAGAGCGCATTAAGAATGCAACTCCCAGCTGTCTCTCGACCATTTCAAGCGGTTGGATGAAGATCCTACGTCTCCTAACCCTTCTTCTTCCTCGTATCTGATTCTTCCCATACAGAACACTGCACGGGCCGCCGGCCGGACCACCAGCCCCCATCGCCTGTGTTCCTCCGCCACCCCCACCCCCACCCCTGCCCGCGTCGAGTTTTGTTTGTTCGGCGAGGCCCCACAACCACCCGAGCCCCTTCGATTGCACCGGCGAACTCCGGCGAGCTCTGAAAAATCGACTGACCCAATTTTGAAATTTAGTCTACTGTGATTTAACTAGTGTGGAATATAAAAGGGGAAAACCATAAGCATTGGGAGTATAGTGTTGAGCGTGCCATGGCGGATCTGAAGGTGCAAACCAGACAAAGGCAACTTTGCAACCAAGACAAAAAATCAGAGTAAAGTAGTGGCGATCTATTTTCTTGCTGCGATAAATAAGTTGAGCAGATACGAAAGAGTACCACCTCTGGTGCGGCGCTGTGTACGCATCTGCTAAGAATTTGATAGTGCTGCGGTAGCGATGGCTGTCGGCGGCGTGGAAGCAGATCTAGGAGGGTAGACGGTGGCGGCGGGGCGCGGTGGACGAGATGGTCGTAGGAGCGGCGCCGGCAAGGTGGACGACGGCGGGGATGAAGTGAGAGGACGGGATGCAAGGATCCCGGTCCGAAGACATGGATGAGAGAGGTCGATCTCTTGTAATGGACGGCGGCGTCGGGGTATCAGCTCCGGCATGGTGGATGGGGACGGCGGTGGATGGGGTGGCGGATGGCGGCAGGCAGAGGAGGGTGGGGTGGAGAGGGTGTTTTGGCGCCCATGGAGTACGAATGGGGAAAAGGGAGGTAGAGAGGAAGGGGGGAACCATGTATTCAGGCACGCTTGTCTCAAATGCGAGGAAATTTACAAACTTAGCCCCCGTTTCAAATTTCTACTACATCACAGCAGCATTAGTCAGTTGGGGATAGGACGGTAATCTCGCATACACCAAATATTTGCCGACGAGAGTTTGTTTTTGGCGCCCACCGTGTATGAATATGAATCGGGGAGGGAGTCGATTTCGGCCGAGGACACACTGTGTATTGGCGCCCACCGTGTATGAATCCGGGTGAGAGGCGGTTACGTCACGTTTGGGTGAAATTACAAACCTACCCCTATCGAAACCTATAGAAATCTAGCAGATAGGCTTTGCGTGGCAGGGATAGGCAGTAGTGATTTCCATCTCGCAGATTTTGGTTTTGAGCGGTTACTGGGACTTTTCCCGCTCCGTTCAAATTTTGTAGAGTGCACGTTTACCGTGCCAACTCAATTCGAATCCTGTTTGTATTCTATTTTTTTTCGGGAGGGATCCATTTTCAATTGGAATTACATTCTATATACATCATTTTTTATATATACTTTCAAAAGCACAACAAAGAATTCTGCTCCTTTATATGTATATGATTTACAAATACAATGATCTCGAAATCTTAAGGTTGAATTCAAATTTTTTTAACCAAATTATGTTCTACTAAAATGTATGGATCAGTAATATCTACATATTAAATAACATAGATGTGCGTGAATTCATATGAGTATGCATGTTTGATAGATCAATTTTGGTTCGAGTATGGATTACATGTATCATCATTTCAATTCAAATATTTGAATCCCTTTTTGTTCACTCCTTTCACGCCCATCTCTCTCGCATGCATGCTCCTTCAGGTAGCTATCACTCTCTTTTCTCCAGCTCACCCGCACACTCACTTCATGTTTCTCCTATCCTCGCAAACATGGTCTCTCGACGTCTCCCTTGAGAAGTGTCAGACTCTCCCTATCATTATACATTACACGTTTTCATTATCTCTCATGTCTCTACTGTTCTCTGGTATCACTCGGTACCTAACCTTTCTTTTTCACCACCACACACACACAGTCTCCACTCGTCTTTCACTTTGTCTTTCTCTCTATGGGATTCTCTCACACACCCTATATGTCTCTACATATGACTCATACCACTAAAATAACTCTCTCTGTCTCTCTCTCTCTCTCTCTCTCTCTCTCCTGTAGACACAACATTTGTTGCGGTCTCCTTTCGCCTCCATCCTGCATCGACATTATTCATTTGTTTACCGATCAGACAACCCCGACTACCGTCTCTCTCTCTCTCTCTCTCTCTCAGACACACACACAACTCCTCCTTCCACTCCCTTCCCGACTACCGTCTCTCTCGACACACACAAAACTCTCGCTTCGCACCCCAGGCTGTATTTCTCTCACAAACATTTATCGACTAGCTAGCCTCTAGATAGGTTTATACACCCGCACACTCGTGCTTCCACCATCGCATACATGTCTCTCTCCCGCTCCTTGTATCTATGTAGATTTTTCTTCCCTTGTTGAGACACACCCTCTCGATCGTGCACACACACACTATCGCCTCATTTTAAGCTTATACATATCGCACACACACTCCTTGTGTCTTTGTCACACATGCACTCCGTCCTCCTCCACTCTCCCTCTCTATCACACACACATGGGCTTTTTGCAACAACTAGCAAGATGCCCATGCATTGCACGGAACATCAAGATGCATTTGTATGAGTAGTTTATCTTGTGGGGGAAAAGGATGAACGAGGGAAGGCCTTATTTGCAAATGTGGAGAGGGTGTGGGTAAATTTTGCAAAATTGCCATAGTTTCCTTCCTATTTGTCGATATAGATCGGATGGCCTATATTGCAGGATGGCAGTACACGATCATCACCGACAATGCTTCTTATAATAGTAGGGATAAAAAATAGAGTTGGTGATGATGGTGGGCCTGCCATCCTGCAATGTAGGTCGTCTGATTTATATCTGACGGATAGGAAGCAAAATATGACAATTTACCCGCACTCTTCACCACATTTGCAGATAAGGCCTTCCCTCGTTCATCCTTTTCTCCCACAAGATCTTGATGTTCTGTGCAACGCACGGGCATCTTGCTAGTAAGAGTAGAAATTAGACATATACCACTTCTCGAATCTTGAAACCAACAACATTCCTCCCTTATCTCATCAAAACCGCCAAAGGAATATATTTTGAGTGAAACATAACATATTTTTAGTGATATACGTATTTCAAAACTAGACTTTTTTTTATCAAATCAATGAATATGTATTAATCTACTTTGATCGTGTGGCAACGCATTGGCACATTGCTAGTAGTTATTATAATTGTTTGGACACCAGACAAACGGTGGAGTACATATACGAAGAGAAGTTGCGCACACACGTAGTCGGCCTCTCGCTATCTCGCACACATGAGTGTTACGTAAAGGCGACGTTAACAAATAAACCCTAAAACCCTAGGTGCACGATTGCTGCATTCGCGGGTACCGGGTACGTGGTGGAGCACCTTTGTAGGAATAGTCAGCTCGCGTGATAATTTGATCCGTAGGAGTTGATGGTCGGGACCACAGGTGAACGACTTGGAGCGCGGTGGCTCGCCAGTTGCCACAGATCGAGTAGCCATGTTTAAAATATCGCTTTTTAGCGGGGTTAAGAGTTCCGATTTTCAATGGCGCGTTATAAGTAGTAAGTAGTTTTTAGAACGATTGGTATGGAGCGAAAATGGAATTCATAGTACTACGTACCTCCTTGGCGTATGGTCGTATGGTTTTTGCGATGGAGGTTGTATGGGTTTATGTTACAGATGTTGAACCCGGTAGTTCTAGGGCAAATACTATGGTTTAGATTTAGATGCTGGTTTTCAAGAATGAAAATCGGAAGGGGAAACCCTTCTTTGATTAAAAAGAACTACTACCTCCATTCTGGTTTACTAGTCCCATCGTACTTTGGGTCAAAGTTTGTCCACTAATTTTACTTGTAAAATGTGAATGGAAAACGAGATTTTGTTATACCCAAACAAAAAAGGACAGGAGGGAGTGATTGCTCTGACACGGACGCGACCTCTCATAGCGCAGGCATTGAACCGGCAAGACGGCCAAGAGGGCACTGGCGCAGTTCGGCCGAGCACACCTCCTCGCCGCGTGCAACCAGCTTAAGACTGCCCTACCGCCTTCATTGAATCCGCGTGCCGGGCAACACGCCCTTCATGAGCCGGGCAGGCATTTTAGAACACAAAAAATGACTAAAATATAATTAATTTACGCATGGTCTTGACTTGTTGTGCTCACACTGGTAGCAGGAACTAGTAGAGGCTTTTCTTTATTTATAAATCTCCTGATATTTTTTTGGCTTTGAAGTGAATCATGGTTGTGGACATTATGTATGAATGTGCAGATATCTGTGAACATGAGTTTGATGTGGAAGTTGAACTTGGAATGTCGGGCTTGCGCGTGAACTATACCATGTCCAATGCTTAAATGCATTATTGTTTGGAAAGTAATTGCTGTTATTACATGACCCGAAAAAAACATTTTGTGCCACATCAGTAGATGCACAGACATCACAACAGGCATGGTGACTGGATAAACATTTGAACCTAGCTATTATGAAGGAAATTTTGTATTGACAACAGTTTTAGATAGCAGGAGACGCCTAGCCTGCTCTGCCTCTGCTAGCTTATTTCTGGTTTCTTCCATCTCTTCTTTGGCTTGGGTGAAGAGAGCATCTGATTGCTCTTTTCGCTTCTTCAGGAACTCAGCTACATTCTCAAGGGCTACTGTATGCTTTCTTTTAGCCTTTACTAATGCCACGAGGACACGAATAGCTGACGAATCCACCAGGCTTGTGTGTAATCCAGCATCATCTGGGAATTTGCACCTTGTGTCTAATCCAGCATCATTAGGGAACTGGCACCTTGTGTGTAATCCAGCCTCATTATGGAAACATGATCTCAAGGTTGACCATACTTCCCTTCTCACAGGAACTGCATCTTTACATGAAGTTACTTCTTTTTTAGATCAATACTCAGAGCAACCTAGATCCATTTAGTGGAAGCCAGATAAACAGAACTCGAAGAAGTAAATTCAAAAGGAAAAAATAAATAAAAACAGACTACAAGGTGAGAACACCCACTTCCTACATCAAGCTAAAAACGAAAGCATTAGGACGATTAAGACTCTTCTTATTACACATCGAAGAACAACACGCTTAAGAGAAATGTAAACTACAACATATACACATCGAAGAACACGAGGCTACACAAAAGTAATTGAAAGGGTGTTACTTACCAAAGCTCGTTTTACAGGTTCGGTGCAGCTCCTCTTTAACTTGCCACACTCCTTGAAAATGTCTCGAATATCCCGTGTTTGGTCTTCATTGCTCCTCTGCATGTTCACACTCATGGTTTTAAAATCTCAACATGGCAAGAAAAATATACTACTAGTAATACTCGCACATCTTGTGGGCAACATTAAAGCACTCATCTGCCATGTTAGAGCATCTCCAACAGAATCGCAACGCGCGGCACTTTAAAAAAGCGTTTACAGTGCTGAGATCAAGAAGTAGATACTAGAGAGTAGAGGATAGTTCTCAGCATAGATAGATAAAAAAAATATAATTCAACTTCTCCTCGTCGTCCGACTCCTCCTCGGTGATGTCCTCCTCCAACGTCTGACTGTAGGCGTGAAGATACCGATCGTCCTCGGATTCCCAGGGCGACGCTGCTCCTAGCCTCATGTTGAATTGAGCGTCCGCTTTTCGCCTACGCTTGTCCTCGCGATAGGCGGCTCGCTCCGCCCTCCTCTTATCCCTCCCCGCCCTCGTTTGCGCGTAGAACTCGCGCTTGTTGATGATGTCCTGCGGGAAGTGTTGGCGCCACAGCGCCATGGATTCCTCGTCAATCTCGGCGATGCCGAGACGGTACTCCCGCCTCCGGTTGTTGCGATGATCCTCATCGGTGCTAAGCCACGGCAGAGGCGCGAGCTCCTGCGCCCGCTCCCGCGTCGGCACATTGGGGAAGTTCAATGTTCTATGAGGCCACCGGAGGCGCCACACTGCCATGTCGTACGCGCGGGCGGCCTCGTTGGCGGTGTCGAAATTGCCGAGGCCGAGGCGCATCCCGCGGAACCGGATCTCAGCGGAGAAGCTGCCGGAGGGCGCATGACGCCGCGCGGTATCCCCAAGTTTCGCGACGCGGCATGGCAAGAGCGGGCGGCGGCGAGGCGAAAAAGAGGGGGAGAGAGCGGTGGCGAGGCACGGAGCGGGGAGAGAGCGGTGGCAAGGCAGAGAGCGGTGGGAGGGCGTTTGGATTTTATAAAGCGCGCCGGACGCCGGGCACCAAAACTAGCGCACACCCGACCACTTTTTCCCGCGCGCGCATGATCCTTTCCTGATGTCTCTTCTATCTTTACTCTCTTCTGTACTGTTATATTTATTTTATATTTAATATTTAATATTTATCTCTACTTCCTTTACTGTCTACTTTTTTTTCTCTATACTTTTTTTTCTTGCAAGATAGGCCGTCTGATTTATATCTGACAGATAGGAAGGAAACAAATGGGAATTTTGCAAAAAGATACCCATACCCCTCTCCAGATTTGCAAATAAGGCCTTCCCTCATTCATCCTTTTCTCCCACAAGATAAACTACTCATACAAATGCATCTTGATGCGCAGCAACGCATGGGCATCTTGCTAGTTCTAAAAACCTTTCCATCATTTGCCACACTATCTGGTTGCGTATGAAAAACCTACCCAAGCAGTATGTAATACAGGAGCAACGCACAATTACAAGTTGATATTCTGTTGGACAATGGAGGCTATAACCAATTACTTTTACGGGAACAATAGCACCCAGGAAATTTGAAGGGTAGGTATGAACAAAATTGGAACAGCACGTGTACTGCTAAGTGATTCAATACACACATTACCAATCGAGGAGGAGAAAGTTGGTCGCGGCGGCCTCTGTGAGTCATGGTCGGCAACGGGAGTCAATTCATTGTCCACGACGGTGGTACTTCTGCGCTTGGCATCGGCTTCCGGGAAGCAGATCCGAGACCGTGGAAGACGATGTCGGGGAAGAGGCTCCATGTACGACGACGACGGTGGACCAGCTCCAGTGCGGCGTACGAGGTCGTCGATGAGGCAGATGCGCTGCAGTGGACAAGTGCGCCGATGTAAAGGGGAGGAGCACGAAGGCTGCGGTGCTGTGGAGAAGTCTATTTTGCGGTGGGGATAGAAAATGGGGAGTATTCAGGTGTACTACTCTGGGTGCCGGGGTGGGGTTGGCTGGGTAGGGTGAACCTGAAGTTATGAAAACAGCCCTCTACCAAGCTTCATCCGTAGGCCTGTTCCGAAGGCTATGATGGTAACTTCCCACTACTTGAATCAGGGTCGCGGGAGATTTTCCCGCCGACCTCAAAATTTTGTGACACTGGACTCCCCGTGTGGCGTGTTGAGTGATTCGGCTAAGCAACTTGCGAGTAGTGGTAGT
Organism: Aegilops bicornis; assembly: GCA_021605145.1. Taxonomy (NCBI): domain Eukaryota; kingdom Viridiplantae; phylum Streptophyta; class Magnoliopsida; order Poales; family Poaceae; genus Aegilops; species Aegilops bicornis. Next base: position 496,824,931 of record CM038669.1, on the reverse strand, counting down.
AAACTCTGCATATTAGGTTTGACCGAAGTCAAACTTCCTAAAGTTTGACCAAGTTTATAGAAAAATATAAACATTTACCGTAACAATATGTATGATGTGAAAGTAAATTCAATAATGAATCTAATGGTATTTATTTGTTATTGTATATGTTAATATTTTTTTTTATAAGCTTTCTGAGAGTTTACAAAACTTGACTTTGACCAATGCTAATACGCAGACTTAAATAGAAACGGAGGGAGTACACATTTGTTTTCTTAGTTTGTAGTAAACTAATCATTTGTTGAAATTGTGAAATAAATATATTAGGCTATTAACTTCGAATGTAATGGTCTATACAATTCAATAGTTACAATCATTGTCGAATCCCAAGATGTATACAAGGTCTATAGTACTTCACAACATGCTCAAACTCACATAATCCCAAATAAATGATAATCTAAATGCATTTCATAGTTATTACTTTGTAGGATGCAACAAAAACAACCATAACTCTACATCAGCCATTATAGAAGCAACATTTTTGATATATCCCAATGTGTGAATGAAACGTGCAGAGAGAGCTTTTGAAGATTGAGCAGATAGGGCGGGAAAGATTGTATGTATGTGGACGAGAGAGTAGGAGACAAACCTAACGAGATAGAGAGAGAGATAGAGAGAGAAAGAGAGAGGAAGAAGTTAGGTCTATGAGAAAGATGGATACATGTAATATACATGAGATGCGTAAAGCGTCTGGATTCTGTATACGTGGAAGGAGAAGAGACAACATGTTTGATGAGAGAGCTGGAAAAACATGGACGAGAGGGGAAGGATCTCGTGGGTTGAGGGATTGACAATTTTGTGCAGGGGAGAGAGGGATTGGTAATTTTGTGCAAGAGAGAGAGAGAGAGAGAGAGAGAGAGAGGGTGGGGGAGGAGTCAGTCAACCGTCGTCACATCACCCTGCTTCCAAATGACCCCGCATTCTCTAGCGGTGTGGTCGCCGTCTTTGATCTGCTCGATGCCCTCTTTGAAGATTGAGGTGTTGTGCATGTTGGGGTGCAAAGAAGCACAAGCGAGAGTGGTCGCCGTATAACCTTGGATGCAGATGAATTGTGTGCTCGGGGGAGTGTGTGTGTGTGTGTTGTGTTGCGTGTGTATGTGTGTGTGTGTGTGTCAGATATTGAGAGAAAACAAACCTAAGGAGAGAAATGGGTATTGACGAAGAGATTGTGCGGGCCTTGAGGTGGGCAGGGGCCGGGTGAGGGTGTCAAAATGTGCGCGTTGATGCATGTGTTGCATGCGACTGTGCGAGGGACGAACGAATCGAGAGCGATGGTTGTTGTGTTACGGATGCTCCTCTCTCTGTCTCTCTCCCTCTCTCTCTCTCTCACACACACACACAAGTAAACTAGAAGACCGTTCTCTCATGTATACACAACGTATTGGCATCTGTCTATGTCTCACTCATGCATGATCATTTGCACATTCACACCTCTCTATGTCTGTATCACACGCACACCGTCTCCACATTGGCCTTCCGCCACAACACACATATGGACACATACACACGTTCTCTCTCAGTCACACACAAAATCAGTATTAAAAAAAACTAGGGTGCACCTAAAATGTCCAAATCCAAATAAACATGAACTGGAGCTAAATTCAAATATATGGAAATATTGCAGCGTCAAGAACTTTCATAGGAAAAAAAAGTTGAGTAATATTCGAGGATTGTTTTCACACACACAAAAAGGTTCGGTGTATGTCCTTCGAGCACGACACGGTGACGCACCGTTCGATCGACCGCGCGGCCGCGGTTCACACGCTTGCACAGGATTCCCTATCGTGGCTGTGGTACTAACAAATAAAAGCGCTGCCTAAGTCTAATGTTTACGTGTACTAGTACGGTTTTATTTTAAGTTTGACCAACCTTATATATAAAACTAATGTAAGCTCCCACACGCACACTCATCAATATGTCTCCGCCGCCGTTGCACATGCCGGCGCCCGCCTGCTCCAGCCAACAATTTCTCGCCCATCACCGCCGTGTCGCCGCCATCCCTGTGCCATGAAGCCGAAGGCTCGCCCTCTCACTTCATCTGCAGTCCCTCCTCGCGATGCCGCCGTGCTGCCAAGCACGCGAACAGCTGGTGGAGCCGCATCTATGCACGCAGCATACAAAGAGGAGGACGAGCGCGTGCTCCAGCACGCCAGCGAGGAGGAACTAGCATGTCATTGTCGTCTCCGCCCGTGCAGAGGAGGTGCGCATGGTGGCTGTCGCGGAGGAAGCCAGTCGCGCGCGCGTCGAGCCCGCAAACCGTGTGCAAACGCGGAATCTACCTTCAAGACCTTGAATGCCACGTGGATCCTGCAATCTGAAGGAGCAATTTGGGCCAGTCGACTCATGTGAGCCGTTTGATGCAACATGGATGGCTAGAAGGGCTTCTTCCACCTCTTCTGTCGTCTTCTTCCTTCGCTCCATCGAACTTCTTTCACAAATCGACTGACCCAAATTATACTACTAGTACGAACGTATTAAGTACAGTAGGAACACGAAGATACGAGCAGTAGTACCAACTGCAAGAAGAACAGTAGTAAGACATAGTACTAGTACTATTGTACGTACTAAAGAGTTCAAATAACGAGAAAGAACATAAACATAGTTCTGTTGGGGCCTCAGCACAACACACCCTTGAAAATAAACTAAGCAACTAGTCCGCTTGACACTACAGTAGAACTAGCATGAGCAACGGCACTACCACCTACTCGGAGTCCGAGTCCACGTCCTCGACTTCGTCCTCGTCCCTCTTCCTCTTCCTCTTCGCCGACGCTTCTTTGCTTGAACTGGACACTGGGCTCTGCTTCTTCATCCAACCCTTGTAGATATTTAAACAAAGGTAGGCATCCATTGCTGCGTACAGGATGTGATCTTCATCTAATGTCTTCGACTCCCATGCATGATGAAACTCGTGATGAGGTTTCTTTAGTTTAGCGTACGAAGGATCAATCATCGAAGGGCTGGCCTACAACGAGATCCGACGCAGGACATCCCTGTCATTCTTAAAGCCTACAGTAACGAATTTCACTGTTTTGTCCTTGAGGAAGTTCTTAAAATCCTGGCACTCAACGTTGGCATGGCATATGTGGTAGACCAAGGAAACGTTATGTACGCAAACCTAGATCACGGCGGGCTTCTTCCTCTCTTCGTCCTTTAGATCCCTCTCTCATCCCAGGACTGTGGTGTGCTGCCTCTTGAGCACTGCATTGGATTTCCCCGAAGAGGAGAGGATGATGCAGCAAAGTAGCGTAAGTATTTCCCTCAGTTTTTGAGAACCAAGGTATCAATCCAGTAGGAGACCACGCGCAAGTCCCTCGTACCTGCACAAAATGATAGCTACTCGCAACCAACGCTTAGGGATTATCAATCCCTTCACGGTCACTTACGAGGGTGAGATCTGATAGAGATAATATTTTTGGTATTTTTGGTATAAAGATGTGTGGGGACCGATTCTCCGGGTATTAATTCCCAGAAAAATGGCCCTTGTGCTCATCAGCCCCAGGATTACTGTTAGCTGATGAGGCACCAACTTGATACAGAAAATCCAAACAAAAACACAAATATGTGGTACAAGACAATTCTGGTCTGTGAGTACAATAAATGGTTTCTAGCGGTTAATGGCGGAAGCGGGTTGTAAATCATCAGTGTCTATGGGACTCCATTTCCCACGGGAACAGCTGACCAGGTTAACTCCTATCTTCGCGCGGCTGCTATCACCGTTGCTTAGGTTCCGGGGCTGTCACACGGTCGCTCCTTTCCACGCATGAAATCTGGCCAAGACAATAGCCAGGGACAAGCCAATTAGTACTTTGAATGTACTCGCAAACATTATGAACACAGGAATAATATAACAACGATGTTCCGAAATATTTATGCTCATGACGTTAGTCACAAAGGTAAATGAATCTCTGATGCATGTAAGCAGGTTATTTATGGAAATGCAATAACATAATAATAATAAAAGGCATCGAGCGGGCGTATGAAGCAACGCCACATAAAGGACTTCTAAAAGAAATGCCACAGTCGGGCGTCTGAGCGACACCACATAAAGGGCTTTAAAAGAAATGCCATAGTCGGGCGTCTGAGCGACACCACATAAAGGGCTTTAAAGGAAATGCCATAGTCAAGGCGTCGAGCGACACCACATAAAGGGCTTTAAAAGAAATGCCACAGTCCAAGGCGTCGAGCGACACCACATAAAGGGCTTTAAAAGAAATGCCACAAGGGCGTCTGGCGACACCACATAAAGGGCTTTAAAAGAAATGTTACAAGGGCGTCTGAGCGACACCACATAAAGGGCTTTAAAAGAAAAACAAACATAGTGAATATCCAGGAGGTAGAACCATCCCAGGGATATTCGATAATACCAATAATATCACGGGTTAGTCCACAACAAAATAATAATCATCATTACCACATGTCGCAAGTCGTAATATCAGTTCTGACTTAACAGTTTCACCTCCGAAGACCGACACTAAGACCGACACTTGACCCATCCCAGACTGTAATCCTTAACCATGGACACGGCTATTCGAATAGGTTTAATCTCTGCAGAGGGTGTACTCTTTACCCACGAGTAACGGATTCCTTTAGTCCATTGGGACTAATTCCGTCTACGGCCTTTTTGTTGAAAACACACCTAACTTGCACACACCAGCTTAACTCACACGTGTCTGGAATCACCCACGACACCTGTCAAGCAAACTCTAAGTGGGGAGGCTAGAACCTCGCGTAGCATGGGATCAAATTTATATTGCGCGCTCTAAGGGGTGGCCTCCTCTCGGTCTCAACCGAAACACCCATGCCCCGGACCAGGTGGCATGCCTACCGGCTTCAACCGATATCTTCCACCATGGCCTCTCTATACGGTGTGTGCTAGAAAGAGGTTGACAACTTACTGAACCGTACTCTACTTGTTGTAGAGACGAGTGGTAGTACGAAACAAGCATGGGGGTTACTGGAACAAGACTCGATCTAGGGTCGAATCAGGAGGTTTGAGTATTCCCTGCATGATTAGTATAACGAATATATTTCAACCAACAGAATCACCGCTCGTTATACCTTACTATGCCATACCGGACATAACCGTCCCGACGGAGACCGGCGACAAACTCATGCCTACCCAAGGCAGGGGTTTTCCCGGATTCCTTCCGATATGCATGCAAGGCACATCAGGATGATTATCATCACAAGTGTGTTCATTTCCAACAGCATGGAAATCACTAATATGCATTCATGCAAATGATCATATCACATGAAATAACAAGTTCTCCGAAATGAGGTGACGTTATAAGCGTGTCAACGAACACACAAAAATATTATGCCGGGGTTCAGAATGCTTGCCTTCAGGTCACGGGAAGGCAGGGTGCATTTCAAACTCTTGAAATAATTCTCCTCTCTTCAAAAATCCTATTTTGAAAATATAAAAGAATTAACACACAAAAATAAAAACAGCACAAAAGTTGTTTTGAAATTTTTTCAAATAAATCTTAAAATAAACTAGACAATATTTGAAAGATGTAGGAAAAAGAATCAATTTAATTGGAGTTGTATTTAAAAAGATACAGCAGGTCAAAGTTTGGTCAAAATCTGTTATTTAAAACAAAACAGAAAAGAAAACGTTTTAAACGAAAAACACGTCGAAGGCGTAATCGGAAAAAGGCGCTTCCACTTACTCCTGCATGGACATGTGTTGGGTCACTGACGGTGGGCCTGCCTGGCCCACTGGTCAGGTTTGACCAGCCACGCGCGCGTCGTCCTCCTCCGACCGAACGGAGGCGGAGCTCCGGCGAGGACTTGCCGCAAACGGGGCGTCCTTGGTGACCTGAGGGCATGGGTGTGCTCAGGGGGTCGAGACGAGTCCGTGGGTACCCGCCATGGTCGCCGACATGGACGGAGTCGCCGGCGACGAGCTTCGCGGCGGAGAAGGCGTTCGGGTGGATAGTGGGTTTGGGGCTACGGTGGTCTCCGACCAAAATTGAGCGCGGGGTTGCACTCATGAGAGGGAGGGGGAGTTCTTGGTGGAGAGAGTGGAGAGGGAGAGGCACTGGTGGCGACGGAATCGGCCGGAAATTGGCGGCGACCGAACCGGCCGCACTCGGGGAAGAAGGCCTTCCCCTCCTCGACTGCTGGCCGCGGTAGCTCTAGGGGGATCATATGAGGTTGCTCGAGAACTCGATTGAGCTCCGGGGCCCTTATATAGGTGATGGAGGTCGGTTCCGAGGCGGCCGGCGATAAGGACGACGACGAACTGTCTTTCTATAGCAATGGCTACGTGGCGGCGACGCGCGCTAGGGGACGAAGCTGCGGCTGAGCTGGAGATGCGTAAGGGGGCAGCTGGCGAGCGGAGGAGGTTTGGGCGGTGCCGTCCATGGATGCGGCCGCAAGCGTGCTGCCAAGAAACTTGCTGGCCGCCAGAAGCGAGCCGGGGCGGTCGGGTGGGCGCGACACGGCTATGCCAGGGGATCGATCGAGTTCGGGAAGGTCAACTGGGACGCGGCAGCTGGGCAAGACGCACACACGCAAAACGCTGCTCTCGGCCGCGCCAGAGCGTGCACGGGAGGTGTTCGATACAATGTCGTGGCATGCTACAGGTCACGGTGAGGTTGGCAAGCAACGAGAACTAGGTTAGAGATAGAGGGAAACTCAAGGGACAAGATGGTTTGGTCAGGTGGCCAAGTTCACAATGCCAACAACAACTCATGTCAAATCAGTTCATGCCCTCCAGGTGTTTGACAAAATGCCACAGACACCTAGGCATTTCTTGGAGTGGCCAATACTTCCAGATCAGTGTCTCCTTGGATGTACAAGAGGGTGGTGAGGTTAGTTTGTGAAAAGCACAAACTTGCTAGTGCAAGTTTTGCAGAACTTCAAATCTGGACAGGAGGTGGATGGCGTTATAACATGAACCAAAAATGATCAAATGAGTGCATGCTCCTGGACTTAGGGGTTTTGCATGGAGGACTACAAGTAGGAGAAAGAATCTAGGGCCAAAGAGCAAGCAATACTATGGTTGCTGTACAATTCATCATGTTGGACCAGAATGGAGATGAGGTTGATTCACTCAAAAATTTCAAATAACATCCCTGGATTTTTGCATAAAGTGGAATCATATGCTGCTACTAACATCCCATAATTTTGGTGGAAGCTAGAAAGAAATATTTTAAAAGGTTGGTGCAAAATTGTCCACTGGAACAGAGAAGAAAAACATGTGTAGCACTCAAAATATGCAATGAATGAAATATATTATTGCACAAAAGTGATTTTCAGACATCACATGACATCTCCAAATTTTGGTTGGATTTTTAGTTAAGTTTATCAACTGGTTGTAGTACAAAAAGGAGCTCCAAAACTTAAAACAAGTCATTTTAATGAATAAAGCTCAGGGTGACATAATTCAATAAATAAATCTACTGATTGAGAGATGTTTTTAAAAGGGAAGGCATATAAGTCCAATATGTTTTGGAAGGACCCACTTGGGGAAAACTCCTTAATATTAAAAGGAAAGTTTTGAAATCATCAGAGATATTCTTGCAGGCAAAAATTTTAAACTCTTGGAAAAAATTTTAATAACTAAAACCTGGTTAAATTTTTGGGATGTTACAAGATGCAAAGTGAAAAGTAAAAGCAAAGCAAGTAAATAAAGTGATGGAGATTGATATGATGAGAATAGACCCGGGGGCCATAGGTTTCACTAGTGGCTTCTCTCAAGAGCATAGATATTCTACGGTGGGTGAACAAATTACTTGTTGAGCAATTGATGAATTGAGCATAGTTATGAGGTTATCCAGCAATGATCATGTATATAGGCATCACGTCCATGACAAGTAGACCGAAACGATTCTACATCTACTACTATTACTCCACTCATCGACCGCTATCCAAAGATGCATCTAGAGTATTAAGTTAAAAGAGAGTAACGCCTTAAGCAAGATGACATGATGTAGAGGAATAAATTCATGCAATATGATAAATACCCCATATTGTTATCCTCGATGGCAACAATACAATACGTGCCTTGCAACCCTTTACATCCTTTGGTAAGGACACCGCAAGATTGAACCCAAAGCTAAGCACTTCTCCCATTGCAAGAACTACCAATCTAGTTGGCCAAACCAAACGGATAATTCAAGAGACTTGCAAAGATAACTTAATCATACATAAAAGAATTCAGAGAAGAATCAAATATTTTCCATAGATAAGTTGGATCATAAACCCACAATTCATCGATCTCAACAAACACACCGCAAAAAGAAGATTACATCGGATATATCTCCATGAGAGAGGGGGAGAACATTGTATTGAGATCCAAAAAGTGAGAATAAGCCATCTAGCTACTAGCTATGGACCCGAAGGTCTGAAGTAAACTACTCACACTTCATCGGAGGGGCTCTGGTGTTGATGTAGAAGCCCTCCATGGTGGATGCCCTCCCATGGAGCTCGAACAGGCCCCAAGATGGGATCTCGTGGATACAGGAAGTTGCGGCGGTGGAATTAGGTTTTGGCTCTCTCTCGATCTGTTGGTAATGAGGTATATATAGGAGGAAGGAGTACGTCGGTGGAGCGTCAGGGGCCCATGAGGCAGGGGGCGCGCCTGTGGGAGGGCGCGCCCCACCCTCGTGACCGCCTGGCACTCCTTGGAGTAGGGTCCAAGTCTCCGGATCACGCTCGTGAGAAGATCACGTTCGAAGGTTTCATTCCGCTTTGGACTCCGTTTGGTATTTCGCTTTCTTCAAACACTGAAATAGGCAAAAACATCAATTAGGGCTGGGCCTCCTGTTAATAGGTTAGTCCCAAAAATAATATAAAAGTGGAAAATAAAGCCCATTATAGTCCAAAACAATAGATAAAGTAGCATGGAGCAATCAAAAATTATAGATACGTTGGAGACGTATCATGGTGTACTCAACATCTAGCCCAGCGACCCACTCATCCATTGAACAGTTGAACATGCGTAGGAAGCGAGCAAGCCATGCTTTCACCATCTCGGATCCACGTGTGTAGATGACGACGAACTGATTGCCGGTGATGGCTCTAACCTGGTACTCAGCGGTGACCATGGAGATTTGGGAGGCCATGGATTTTGGAGCAGGGTTAGGAGAAGCTGAACTGTTGTACCCCGCAAAAAAATCTGGGAGCGAACTAATGTGAAAGGACGGGACGACTGGGAGCGAACCGTTGTAAGGTAGAATACGGGGACGAGTAGGGCGTGCGCATGGCGTGGGGTTGCTGGCTTGCCCGGTGGATAAATGGCTGCAAGCCCCCAAAGAGTTCTCGAGAACTATGCGGGACCCACTAGATGTCATGTCTACTAGACCCATATCGTAGGCCTGACGTTATAGCTTCACTTGTTCGCACGCCATGCCGGCGCGTGGATGTAACTTCACTTAATTCCGTCAAACGTCGCGCCTCCCACGACCTTCGCCTCCCTCGCGTGGTCGCGCCCTTTGAGACTTCGACCGGCTATAAATGAGCAATATTTTTGCCTTTTTTTAGACAAGCAATTTTTTTGCCTACTCCGCATGTATGATACTCCCTCTGGTCCTTTTTACTCTCGTCAACCGTTTGCAAAGTGTTTGACCAAATTTATACCTTTTTTGAACACCACCTTATTTTAATTAACCAGCCACACCAGTACACTCATTCGATACAATATTCACCACACAGGGCGGTACGTTATTTACAAGAATACCATCTAATCTATTGTCAAAGCTATACTTAGCGATTAAGTGTGCCACCTTATTGGCCGAACGACTAATCTTTGACAATTGAAGATTGTTGATCAACTTCGAGATGCTCAACACTTGCATCTTCAGGTCACGCATAGCAGACTTGTCATAGTCCCCCGATGCAAGAGACGCTACCACAAAAGCGCAATCAGTCTCTAAAATTACAGGATTATGAAGAGAAATACCTATGTAGAGACGGGCAATGCAAGCCCTAAACTCCGCTTCCTCCATGATTTGACAGGCATCAATGAAATCCCACGACCAAATTTATACTAAAAGTATCAATATCTACAATACTGATTATAATGAGTATAAGAACTACGTTTTATAATGAGTGTAAAAATATTGATTTGACATTGTGAATGTTGACACATTTTTATATAAGTCTGTTGAAAGTAGAGGTACATTGACTTCGCATAAAACTTAAATGCACAATGCAGAATAGTTCCTCCGTCCGGTGCGTGCCATATGTCCTATCTTGTCATCACAACAAGGTTAGCTATTAGAGTACCACTACCTCCCTTCTAGTTTAAAGGGCTCGATTCAAAAATTTCACCTACTCTTAGCAAGATATTAGAGGCGGTGGAATAGTTTTTTAAGTCTGCAAAAGTACTCAACTAGTGTTGTCGTTCTTCACAAAAAAATGTGTTTACCAATGCATGCATGAACACTAGTTACTCTAACCCCCCTCTCTTCTTTAATTCTTTGCCACATCAACATGTTTGCTATTCCCGTGTGCATGATACTAACTAAGATACCACCATTATGGACAGCCTTAATCATCGCATGCAATAATTGAGTGCACCTTGAAATATGAACATGTGTGGGGCGTGTATGTTTTTAATGACTTGAGACTATACCTAGCTCGGCATGCAAGATAACTTATTATGCACCGTTCCCCATACCTGCAGGAAGCCCATTCGTCTCCAAATCTTTTCCTCTCCATGTGTGGAAAAAATATGCTTGCGAAACTCTCCTTCTCCCTCCGGCGGTCCCACCACTCCACCCCGTGTGAAAAAATCTGCATGCATGACTCTCCTCCCCCCACGCTCGTCCAATCCGTTGTGACCAGGAATATTTCCACCCCTTCGCCTCCCCGTAATTTACTCCAACAAATATGCCCACGTAGTCAGCATTTAACCGCAGGTGCATTGGGTCACCGACATATGGGCCCAACAGGGTCTCGCCCACATGCCGCTGACGCAACCGACCTGCAGTTAAGCCGTGCAGCTTCGATCCATATCTTACATAGGTGTGCCATTGCTCGCTATAAATACTGCGCCTCCCACGACATCACTATCTCCTCCCCTCACGTTCACGTTCATCGCTATCTCCTCCCCCTCCCTCTCACGTCGACCACCATGGCATCGCCCCTCCCAAGCACTAGGAGCCCCTGCACCGCGCGGACGGTCATGCATCGCCGTTCCATTCCTCGCCGCCACTAGTCGAGGAGGACGCGTCGGTGTTCCGCTCCTCGCCGCTACGCGACGCGTCGCCGTTCCGTTCCTTGCCGCCACTAGTCGAGGAGGACGCGTCGGTGTTCTGCTCCTCGCTGCGACGCATCGAGGTGGACACGTCGGCGTTCCCAATATCTCCAGCACGTGTGCCGGAGGACATGTCGGCTCCCCGCTACGAGGAGAACGCCGCGCTGCCCGCCGAGCCCCCCAGCCTTGAGGAGCTTTGGAAAGAAATGGATGTCGCCTTCTGGGAGGCTTTGCCTCCAGCAGAGCGCGCCAAAATAGAGGCGGAGAAGAAGGCCGAGGAAGAGAAGCGCACCGCAGAACAAGCTGCCTGGGAGGCCTATGTCGCGTCCGAGAGAGTCAGGAAATTGGCTCTTTGGCGTATATTCGTGGCGAGGGCCGTGAGGGTGGCGGAGGACGCCCGTGCCGACGCCCTGAGTGCAGTCGGGCCCAAGCGCCTCATCTATGCTTGGCTGTACGTGGACTGGGTGCATGCTTCCAGCGAGGAGGAGTACCTGTTGGCGCCGGATCACCACATCGGTGAGATCGCGCTCGCCCGCCGGCAAGCCGCCAATCAACACCTCGCGAGTTGCGAGGCTGAGGAAGAGGCGTTGTGTCGGCGCGCTGGGAGACGGCCGCGCACCTGGGCTCTCGTGGCGTGCCGCAAGCGCTCCTGCAAGCGCTGTGGCTTTTAGGAGTATAATTTTTGTTTTGTAAGGCGATCTCATTAGTTTTGGGACACAAATGATAAACCCCGAACGTTCAGGAATTTTTAGCGTCCTTAATTATGTAAAAGGGAAAGTTTGGAAACCTTGTGTATTCGTACGCATTTTGCAAGTACGTGCATATAGCACAAACTTTACTATATACTAACGCACTACACGTCTCTCTCGATATATGCTTGCATACTGTGCTACTCCCTCCGTCCAGGTCAATAAGTCATCTTTGGTTGTGTGCCGTGACCAAGAAGGAGGGAAGACTTATACACCTAGACGGAGGGAGTACTACTATTACTTATGTACGTGCAAATGCACGTTTTAACATTACGATGCGGTTTTTGTAAAAGTAGAAAAACAACACTAGTCAAGCTTGTGAAACGATTCAATCAAAACAAATGCAAAAATGCTCGTTTGATCGTTTACTTTTAGCTTCCTTCTCTGTGGTTATTTCTCTGTCGTACTTTGTACGGAGTATCTCACTGGTTGGAAAGGCATGCAAATTCCCAAACCGCTTCCTACACCCTCAGATCGAATTTTTTGCCTAACAAGTTGTACCGTGCAATTGGAATTCCAACTTGAGTACTACTACTAGTAGGAGTACCAGGGGCCAGTTCTTTTAGGCTTCTAGATTAGTAATCCCATAACTACTACCTCCGTCCTGGTTTATTGGTCCCCATTGTAATCTGTGTCAAATTATGATCATAAATTTAACAAATGAAATGTTAGTGCATGTCACATGCACTACTCCATCTGTCTAGGTTAGTAAGTCATCTTAGGTTGTGCACCGTGACCAAGGAGGAGGAGAAAACGAGAAACGTTAATGTTTATTTGCTAATTAATAGTATTGCATGTTGTGTTTGATATCTCAAGTCATTAAAAGCATGCACACTCTTTATCTCTTATTGGTTGATATGTCAAGAAACAAGAAACGAGGTAGAAGTTAATGCACCGCGCCTAAGTGTTTTGGGATTATTTGGTTTTCATAAGATGACTTACACACCTAGACGGAGGGATTACAATGGTAAGGAATAAACCAGTTAAATCTTTGGTCAAAATTTAGCACAAATTAGAATGGTGAGGAATAAACCAGGACAGAGTAGTAGTTTAGAAGCCCAAATAAATGAGTGAGGCGCCTTATTGTTACTCTCCACCGTGACTAGTCTTGTGGGAAAAGTCGGGAGGCCGCCAAAAGAACTGGCCCTAAGAGTAGTAGCTAGGGATCAAGTGTAGATGAACCAGAGAAAGTAAATGCAGAGAGATGAAATGCAAAAAGACGGAGGGATGTGATGGTTGCTTGTCCGCTTATTTTACTGTGCCACTTATTACCGGGAGTGGTTGGGTTTTGTGATATGATGACTTTTATCGCCACGCCACGAGCGGGGTGAGAGGTGAGACTCCCGTGCAGTGCCGCCCTCCACACTTGTACTACATTGGTCGTGGTTTATTAGTCCCCCATTGAATTTGACTGAAGATTTAACTGACAAAATGTTAGTGCATGTCAACAAAAACTATATCGTTGGGTTCGTATTTGAACATAGTTTTGAATGATATAATTTTAGGTGACATGCATCAGCATTTATCGTACTATATATAATGTTAGTTCAATTTTTGGTCATACTAATCTATAGTAGTAAGGTACTCGTGCGTTGCACCAAAGAGTGAAATGCATTGATCGGGGAGTTGTTTATTTTGACAAAGGATGTGGGGGTCATCTCATGTGTAACGGGTATCGATAGGTTTCTTCGGATATTATTTCATCTCTAGAGCTCACAAACATCCAGGTGAAATATATAAAAAGGTATCTTTTGCAAACAAAAGCGTTCAACTGTTCAACCTGCATCCAAAACTTGTGAAGAAATAACACTTATTGTGCTTTGCAAGAAATGATCTTTAAGAATTAGTTTTTGAGTATCGATTGTTATACATGTTGGCTACAGATGACATTGCACTTTCTTATAGTCAATAGTTGGCTATACTATTAAGTAATATTAACCATGCCCTTATACACCTAGACGGAGGGATTAAGTCAGGATGACTTGCAAGCGGGCAGAGGAGATGTAAGAAATGGTTCATCGTAAGTCTTTCACCAAGATCGTAGTAAAAATTCATACATGGAAGATTCTAGACTAAACCATAAACGGATACACTTTTATTCATGCGCGATATTCCAATAGAGCAAGATCCTGCATGTAAGTCTCCACATGCTTAGACAGCGGATTACATTGAGCGAAGACTAATGATCAACATTTAACTTGATAATGCGTATGTCCAGGTGAACCTCCTTGGAATCCCTGTGCATGGCGTCGGCGGGTAAAGGATGCCATGGGTTTTCCATGTCCACATTGGCAGGATAGTCCCAGCTCCCCAGAGTCCAAGTCCGTTCGATGAGGCCGGTGTCGCCGCCCACGTAACCCGGAGGGGTAGTAACACTGACCACGCACCCATACATCGGCCTCGTGTCAGTGTCGGCCGCGCCGCCTCGACGCACACTACAGAGACCGCGCGGCGGCCTGCGCAAGCCTCGCCGGTGCCCACGATCAAGAGGAAGACGCTGCCGCCCTCCTCCGAGACTAGCAGGTGGCGGTGATCCTCTAGCGACTCCGGCACGGTGAACGGGTAGCACGTCTCGTACTTGATGTTCTCCGCCAAGGGCCAGCAGTGACCGCTGCACGCATCCGTGAGGTGATGCACCATGTCCGCCGGCGGGCCACAAAACGGCATCAGGCACTCATAGCAGTGGACGAAGGGCTCCTTGGAGGTATCGACCAGGCCGTCCGTGAAACGGGAATGGCTGTAGGGGACGTTGCGCCAGTTGAATATATGAGCAAGTTACTACGAGATTTAATCCGAATAAGCACAAAATAAATCATGACAGCTATAACAGAGATGAAACTAATCATGTGGACTAGCATAGTAGTAGGATACAGAGTAGAAACATGAATTCTACCATGATTTAGAACAGGAAGGACAGAAACACATACGGTGCAACGGGAGCAGCACAGTTGGCGTTGAGGTTGTCGCCCATGTCCAAACACCACGTAGACACGGTCTTTGAGCAGGGTTCGTAGTCGTTCCACGCTCGGGCATTGAAGTTTGTAACTATTTTAGATTAGAATATACTACTCCTCCGGTGCTAGTAGTAGAGCAGAGTCCTACTCTACTACTCTACTCAAGCAAGTTAGGGCATAGCACTGTAGGGAGTACCAGTACTGTGATCACTCAAGCAAGTTGTCTGGCATCGACATGACCCTACGCTGTTGGTATCTGTCTCGTAAGTCAAGCGGCATGTTGTAGTCATCATCACCTGTCCACTTCCCGCAGCACATATTCGCTTTTCCATCTTTGTTCGCACATAATCTCGTCCAATCTTCCATCCCCGCTAAGGCGCCTTCCCCCTCGTCCGAAACCCAAGCACTAACAATGGTAGAACCGAGTAGCGTCCGCCGAAAGAGTAGCTGGAATTCGCTCCCCATAGAGGTAATCAAGCTCATTGTTTTGCGTGTGGACAATCTCAGTACCGTGCCGCTCGCCGCGTGCTCATCAGGGCTGTACCATTTACTCAAAGCCCTCAGGCCGGAGCTTTTTAAGCCAGCTCCTTTCTTGCTGATGCCGCCTTATCTTTAGAAACGGCGTGTCACACAGCATAACGATCTTAGGGTGGCAAGCATCAGCCCCCTTGACTGCGATCCGATCCCCGTCAGCCTCAACTACATTAACGGTATGTACTGGGTCGGCATGAACACGTCTTGGATGGTGCTCGTCGATGGTCGCGGCAGCTGGATGCTCGTGGAGGTCTACACCCGGTGATTGATCCCCCTTCCTTCGATAAACACTGCACTGCTTTGGCACCGCGGCCTACAATACTCGGAATCTTACAGTAGCCAACATGATACCAAGTTTGATTTGCTCAAGGTTGTAATCTTCCAAGTGCCCACAAGATCTGCGAATTATAGAGACTTCAGGCTAATTGCATTCTTCAACTGCGGTCTCGATATCTGACAGGTCATTGCGGTAAGTGGATAAATCTGCACGTCCATCGCAGGATCATACATCCTCCATGGTTCTCTGATGCCATTGAACACAAGGGCTTCATTTACACTGTCGACTCCTTCTATGGCTGGAAGTATTGCTAGCCTACTTTCAGTCATCGCTACAAACGGCTGTTACAGCAGTATGTTACTTTCCTCTGATATCATGATGGCTTGCTTATATTACTGTCAACATTTGCTGAAAAAATATTCATGCTCATAACATGGTGTTCTTAAGATTGACTAAATCAAGAGCCCTTTTTTATTTGACTCCAACTTGATATGATGTTGTAGGCCGCCTGGTGTCCCTACCCTTCCTAATCCCAGAACCTTGCAAAGAAAAGTGGCATGGCAGTTGCAGGTGGTTCCTGGCTCGATCAGACGACGGTGAAAGATTGATGATCGTTCGCACGTACCGGACGTGTTGTTTCGTGGAATACAATCACAGTCACTGCAAGACTTTGAGCAGGATCCCAGCTTCTCTGGGCCTTCAGGAATTTTTGACTGGAGGCTGGTAAGTAGCCTTGGTACATGCTCTCTGTTTGTCGGACTGAATTATCCGATTAACCAGGAGATAACCGATGACAAGGATCATGATGGAAGCGCGGTTTTGTTCATCAGGCAAAACTGTGTGTACACATCGTATCATGCGTCTCTGCATGCACCATACTCTGATATGTGCCGCCACACTCTGCAACCCAAAGAAGGAGAGAGGGTCACAAGTATCAGACTTTGACCTGCTGGCTGGAGTTTCCCCCGTCAGGCACCTATCTGGTTCAAGCCGTCAGCCAATCTCCACAGCTTAATAAATAGTAACGTCTAACCGAGCCGCTTAGTTAGATGCGCATACACTTGGTGTAGTAGGATCTTTATTTAGTTTGATTCATACACTCGTTCTTTTTTGGTAGCCCTTTTTGTAATGATGGCTGATGTTTGGTTTGGAAGAGAGAGCTGCGTCTTCACTCTCCTGGCCTGCTTACTGCATCTGTTGCACCCCCAGCCCTGGTTGCTGCTGCTGCTGTTTTCAATGTACAATCAGTAGTATTTTTCGTCTGTTGGTTGAATAAATGTGTTGTTAGAACTTCAAACATAATGTTTTGGAAGTCGTTGCATGGTTTGATCCTTTAGTGCCCCGTACCGTACGTAGCACATACTATTTTTCATACGGAACACATTTTCCACTTGTTGATAACATGTAGCCCACTGATGAAGGCCCAATAGAGAAGCCCATAATTAACTGGAAGGGAGGCTCTCACATGAATCCGCCTGTGTACATGCTCATGGTCCTCGGACATACATAAGTAAATAAATAAATAAAGCTAAATGCTCATGCACCAGTTCTTTGGGAAAATAGGTAGCCCGGTATTTCTTTTTGAAGAATACCCAAGCTAGGCCTATTTGTTTTCTCCGAATTACTGGGCTGCAAATCTTTCAAGACGAGGAGGGATGCATTCCGGTCTGGCTTAAGAGTATGGTCAATGTCTGTTAAAAGTAATATCAAAAGGGGTTGAAAATTCCAAAAAATTTATAGCAAATGGGATATAAGTATCTTTTTTTGTTTTTGTTCTTCACTGATATCTTATTCGTATTTCATTGGATTTAACATGACATAGTACTAATTTATTTTTAAATTTGTTTTAGTATGGCTATTAATTTTTGGATTAAGAATATTTCGTTCTCAAAGAAAAATTTGAATTTTCAAAATTTCCCACATATTTAGTTAATTTTTTAACTGGTAATCGACTCGTAAAATGGCCGACAATTCTAAAAATGGAAAACGGGCTGCAATAAATTCCATATGAATTAGAAAATGAGTAAATATTATAAAATAATAGCAAATGGGCTGTACACGCATACAGATTTCGAGGCTGACTTGTTTACGCAAGGCTTTGTCGCTGAACACACGATTACGGCAAAGAAGGATCGTTGGATGTCCATCCAACGGCCGACGGTTTCATTAATCTCTCGATCTTCCAGCTCCAAATTACTAAACTAGCACCGTGGACTGCCTGCTTCCCTCCTATTGTGGCTCATTGTGATGCCAAGAGCTTCCCGGCCCAGCCTACTCCCTCCGCTGGCCTGGCCGCACGCAATCGACTGCCTCCTTATTACGCGAAAAAATGATTCCTCCCATTGACATCTGGGGCGCACTGGTTGGGAGGCTGACCTGTGGGCCTACTAAGTTCACGCGTACGTAGGGCTTGTCAACTTAGTCAACAAACGATTCTAGCAGCAGTAACCATTGGATTTGAATCGAACGGTCCTGCTGCTTCTTCAATCGCTGCTCTTCTTGCACCAGCCGCCCAAACCAAAGGCCGGGAGACCGTGCTCCTGCCTCCAAAGTACGATCAGGTCTGCCGTTGAGGCCTCATCGCCTTTACTACTCCCACCGCTAGCTGTGCCTCAAGGGCGACATTTACAGCCCCACACCGCAGCTGAACTAGTGAACCCTCGTACTCCTCTCCGGCGTGGGCATCCATCGCCAGATCTTCCCGGGTTACGTTGTCGTCCCCTTCCTAGGCCTCGCCGTCGTCCACCGCCTTGGTGCTCTCGGCGCGGCGTGGTCAACGACATCCCATCGGAAGAGTACTATACGTGGAGAGGCTGACAGCTGGGTCCATGGCCACAACCCAGTTTTTTTTGTGATTTGCCAAGTAAGTCGCTTTGTCCGGCCTGTTGGGCTGCAAATCTTTCAAGACGAGGAGAGCTTTCATTCGGCTGGCAGAGAAAATGGCCCATCAGTAATGAGAAATGGCTTGTACATTTTTTAAACACATCAAACCGAAAATTAGTTTCAAATATCTTTTTTTATTTCGAGATTTTAAATTACATTAATTTTTATGCGTGGAGAATTTGTTGGATTTTATATTGATATACATTTATTTTGAAAACCAGTTTGAATGTGAGTCCAAATTTTTGGATTAAAAACAGTTCGGACCGCACCGAAATATGCAAAATTTCATATAATTTTTTACCCGTGGCCACAATATGGGCTGTAATGCTAACAAAAAGAATATGGGCTCCAAAAAAACCTTAATAATTAGCAAATGGGCTGTAAATTATTAGAAATAATGGAAGATGGGATGTATGTTGTTTTCCACAGATTTGAGGCTTTCCTAAGAAAAGGTTGACGCACAAGCAGTGACTGTTGGATTTCCATCCAACGGCCGTCGTGCTTCTTCAATCTCTCCTTTTCCTGCTCCAGCCACTCAAACAAGCGCCGGCGGGATTGCCTGCTCCCTCCTCTCGCGGCCGGCTATGCTGCTGCGCAGGCCTCACCGCCCAACGTACTCCAATCACTGGCCTAGCCATCCCTCTACTCACCCACACCTGCTATTATTATCCGACGACGGCAGACGAACCAGTAAACCCTCAGACAACAGATTCTCCGCATGGGAAACAATCGCCGAGTCTTCCCTGCCTCCGTGTCGTTCCCTTCCTAGGCCTCGCGGTCGCCCACCGCCTGGTGCTCTCGGCGCGCTACCGCCAACGTGGGTCAACAATCGACATGCATCTGAAGTGGATCAGACGTGGAGAGGCCGACAGCTGGGTCCACGGCCGCACGCAAGGAAATGCCTCCTTATTACGCTCAAAATAATAATTCCTCCACCTGACATCAGGGACCCACCGAAAGGGCCTCCGTATTTCGCGAAAAAATGTTACCCCCGCTGATAGCTCGGACCCACCAGCTATATCTTCGCACGCAAGGAAGTGCCTCCTCATTACGCACAAAAAAATGAATACTCCCCCTGTTAGCTGGGACCCAGTATAGTGGCAGGCTGCCGTGTGGGCCTACTGAGTTGACGGGACGGAGGGCTTTGTTAACTTAGTCAATATGCACGATTCTAGCTCCAAAGGACCGTCGATGTCCATCCAATGGTCAGAGTGCTTCTTCAACCTCTGGTCTTCTTGCTCCGGCCGCCCAAAGCAGCGCCCGGTCGTGCCTCATGTTCCTGCCTCCCGTGGGTCGGGTTGCGATGTGGCGGAGGCCTCACCACCCCTACTACTCCCACCGCCGCAGACCATCCCTCTACTCATGCAAACCCCTGTTATTCTCAAGGGCGACAGCCTCACACCGCAGCCGAACCAGTTGAACCCTCGTACTTTCACGCTGGGCATCCACTGCCGCGTCTTCCCCGGCTCCGCGTCGTCCCCATCCTAGGCCTCGCCGTCGTCCACCGCCCTAGTGCTCTCGACGCGGCATGGTCAACGTGGTCAAGGAAGGGTTCCATCGGACGTGGACTGTATGTGGAGAGGCTGACAGCTGGGTCCACGGCCGCAACAAGGAAGTGCCTCCTTATTACGTGCAAAATAATTATTCCTCCACCTGACAGCAGGGACCCACCGGACGAGCCACCGTATTTTGCGAAAAAAACGTTTCCCTCCTGATTGCTGGGACCCACCAGCTACATCTTCGCACGCAAGGAAGTGCCTGACAGTCGGGACCCACCTGGTCGAAGCATACGTAGCATTGTCATTCTGGTCGCGAACGTGTACGTACATATATACTGGTGGATGTAGAGGCGCGCACGTGTCGTAGTAGAGGCGCGCACGTAGCATGTACACGTACGTACAGCGGCCAGGGTGCAAGAAAGAAAATACGGCCACGTAAGTGTACATACGGGCGGGGTCTCGAACACCTACTCGCGCATACATACGGCCAGGGCTCGTGTACATGGCTGGGTCGGAACGGAGAAACAACGTCGTCGCCGTGTTCATGGGGAGGCAACGGAATGCGTTGTGTTCATGGGGAGGCAACGGAATGCATCGTGTTCATGGGGAGGCAACGGAATGCGTCGTGTTCATCGGGTGCACTACAAAAAGAAATACACTTCTGTGATGATACATGTTTGTCACAGTAGGTCGCATTTTTGTCATGCATGTACATCCATGACAAATTTATGACATAATCAAGATAGTCATAGCTGTGCTATCGTAGAAGTGTTCCATGACATTACCAAAATTATCATCACGGAAGTGTCCACTTCCATGACGATAAATCGCGCATCACAGAAGTGCTTTCGTCAAGTGCAAAATTTTGTTTAAGATGTCATCGACACATATTCCCACAAATAATTCACGAAATCAACCCCCACCCCACCCCCACCCCAAAACAAAAAACACCCCACGTATGTGGGGGACGTGCACGAAGAGAAGAGGTGCATGCACGCCGCACGTATACCCGTCTCTTTCCCAACCACACCCGCGCGGGTACACCGTGGAGCTCATTTCTGTACGAAAAAGGCAGCCCACGTGGTAATTTGGCACGTGTAATGGTCGTCCACTTGGTGGAGGGAGGATTGTCTACCACGGGTGAACAAACAAATTGCGACTTGACGTGTTATGTTAAAAAAATAGGCAAACCATGTGGGGCCTACCTTAGAGGCAAGGCTCTATACATCGGAGTACTTTTGATGTGTCCCACAACTCACGTAACAAGGAGAAGCTTGCTTAGCACGCCGTCTCCTCGCCCGCAGGCGTGGTGGCTCGCAGGATGAGGTGAAGCTTGCTCCGCCTTACGCCGCTCCCTCGCCCATGCGCTGGTGGCTCGTGGGGACGAGGAGAAAATTTTACTACTCCCTCCATTTACTCCTCGTCCCTACTACCTTGGTTATAGAGATTATATCATATTTTTTGGAATATATATGTCCTTTAGTAGATTTCAATATGAACTACTAGTACATACTTCAAACACTGATGTATATAGACGTATTTTAGAGTGTAGATTCACTCATTTTGCTCCGTATGTAGCACTCTGCCTCGCCCCTCGACCCTCGCCCACGTGGTGGACGTGCAGCAATTCATTCGGTCTCATTATATACTGCACTACCATTATTGCTCGACTTCCCGAAGAGGCGAAGAGCCAATTGCAAGGTTAATATTTTGTAGATGCCAAGCGCAAGGTTATAGGAGAATGAGTAGTAGGTGTCGCATCATTTATAAATAACGTTTTTTTTTTCTTCAGTGGCACGTACGCAATATGATGGGTTCATATGGAGAGAAAAGGAAACCGCTCCACTATATACATAGTCAGGACGGGCCAGCCTACACGGTTGCTTGCTGGGGTTGCTCTTCACACTCTCTCGCACAAAACGATCGTGTGGCCACATCTCTAACATCACGGTGGATCACGTCCGCTTGGGGAAGGGGTGGATGCTTAGTGTAGATGCGATGGCCGCCGCCGACGGGCGAAAATCCTTGTCAAGACGTCCCGATCAGGGGTCCCTGCCGTTCTCTCTCACAATGCCGGTGAGGTTGCCTTTGTCCCTTGCTCACTGCCGCGACGTGGGCAGTTGCCGCCTCTCGCCGCCCTCCTCAAGGTTGAGCTACGTCCCTCGGGTACAACTCCCTTTACAGCCGGCTTGCACCACTGCTCCAGCTGCCCACATCACTCCCTGTGGATATTTCTCTACTTCATTGCCCCGCACATACCTCTACTGGCTTCTACGTACTGTATTTGTGATGAGTTTATGTCTCATCAACTAGTCCCGATAATATTATTCTAATCACGCTTCTTCAATTTCTTTGCCACGGGATGCTCATCTCGATTTTGGTGCAATCGCACAAAATGATCCGATGGTCAAAAGGTTGCAAACTTCATTTATTAGGAAGCTTCGAACGTTGCCAAGAAATTGAAGCCTGGTCAGGGTTCACGGTTCAAGGGCTAGGGACTGCATGGATCATTTTTTCTTTAGCTGCCTCTGCTCCAAAATAAGTGTCTACTTTAGTAGTAGTTCAACTTTGTACTAAAGTTTGCACAAAGTT
This sequence comes from Aegilops bicornis, assembly GCA_021605145.1. Lineage (NCBI taxonomy): Eukaryota > Viridiplantae > Streptophyta > Magnoliopsida > Poales > Poaceae > Aegilops > Aegilops bicornis. The sequence continues at coordinate 496,802,195 of CM038669.1, read as the reverse complement.
GAGACACTTACTGGAATACATATTTGCTATGATCTGTCAATCATTGAGATGCAATAGCATGCATGTTAGTCTCCTTTGTATTTGATGAAATGTTGCAACGGGCAACCTTGGACGCAAGATACATGTAACGTAAGTCGGAAGCTTCATAGCATTGTACAAATTTATCTCATTGATAAATTACAGTACGTACTATACTAGTACTTCCTCTGTTCCTAAATATAAGTCTTTGTAGAGATTTCACCATGAACCACATGCGGATGTATATAGATGCATTTTAAGTGTAGATTCATTCATTTTGTTCCGTATGTAGTGGAATCTCTACAAAGACTTATCTACTAGTAATAGCTAGCCCCCACTACTAGGGATTCTCTATCCTCTCCTTGAGCCACATCATCAAAATTGATGTGGCCGTTAGATGAAGTAAATCAGTCCATAATAGCCGTCTGATCTAGACGTTGAGAGGCTCAAGACTAAGCCACATGCAAGCATGCAGAAATACCATGGCACATGCATGTGAGTGGGTTTTAAATCACATCAACATGTCTGCATGCAAGCATGGACCGGTAGCATGCATGTAAGTGAGCTTTTAAGTCCCATTAACATTTCAAAAAGAAAAATATAATCCCATTATGCAGTAGGAGTTGGCTGATCTTTTTTCCTTACGTGGGATGATCTAAATGATGATGGGAGTTTATTTAGTTTGGCTACCACATTTGTCATGCGGTTATAGAGTTTTTTTTAGTTCTATGAAATCGATAATTTTGTGCAGAGAGATATACCGCTGTTCCGCAGCAACATGCAGGGACTCATCTTGAAATATTTAGGAACAGAGGGAGTACTATGTAAAGAGTTAGGTGTCGCACGGTGATAGTGTGAGGTGGGCCATGTAATCACTGAGCCTACGTGTTTTCACTGCTCTTGCACGCCTCCGCTGTAAGAATGGAGAAAATTGTAATCTAGTAGTAGTACCTCCTTTCGCCGAAAGCGTGGGACATCCAGCAGTCCTACCACCTCAGTAATAAAGACCAATGAGCCGTCAAATCACATAGACCCAATAGTAAGTTGGACGGACGAAGCAACCATCACTCTTGCGCCAGTGAGAGATCGCGCCCGCTCTGACCGGGCATGAATGCGGCACCGATTCTTTGGAGCGGCGCTGACCGTTTCGGGCGGGAAGCGCGCGCGGGAGATGGAGGGGCTTTGGATGGGCCAGGCTGGTCAGGAGCAGGCGTGGCAGCTGTCCGCATGTCCCTACCAGACACGCCCGGAAACGAGAGGATGCACCGACTCCCGCGGCTAAAATCGTACACTACACAACATCTCTCTGTAGGAGGAGGTCGATCTGTTGCTCTGTCTAACACACACATGATGTTAAACACACACACACACACACACACACACACGCGCGCACACACACACACACACACACACAGACGCACACGCACACACCTTGGTCCCGTTGCACCTTCTAACGTAACTTATTACACCTAGACGGAGGGAGTAGTAAGTATGCGAGATACGGTGGCACATTGACTTAAGTCGAATACAAGCGCCCAAAATTTGTGTGCATGTTATAATAAGGATTCACTTAAAATAGTATGTGAGCGAACAGAGGGATCAATTGGACAGTGTTCCCGAGCAGTAGCGAGATGTGTGAGGTAAGATACACCGCTGGCGCTTTTAATTTTTCTTATTAATTTGTTTATTTCACCCTCTGACTGGTGGGACACAACGTACTACGTGGAGAGAGGTAAGGTGACTAAGGCTACATTATTTCTGCACCACTGTGGATAGTCTTACCACCAAAGCCACATGACACCATTATGATTGAAATCCCAATGACTCCCACAGACACAAAAAAACACGGCATGCTTGTCACATGAATGCAGGAATGTATAAAAGGTTATTTCCCTCTCGTTGAACATAATGGGAGGGTTGTGTAGCTAGTTAGCCTGTTCGCTCATCAAACTTGAGGTCTCGGGTTCGATAACTACACTTCAGCATAATTTGTGCCAGGAGGATTCTTTGACTAGTCAAAATGTTTTCTAGGGTTTGCACGCTTCACACTCTCTCTCCAGTATATATATACTCGCTGGAGCCTCAGCGCTTGTAGTTTCTCTCTTCACACTCTCTCACCCTCTCCCGCTGGAGCCTCGACGCTTGTAGTTGCTCTCTTCACACTCTCTCGCCCTCTCCAGATCTAAACAAGACTTTGTTGGCCTCTCTCTCCCCTCACTGCTGCTCAAAGAGCCGGCAGGATCCGTCCGTCGGGAAGGGAAGGAGGCTTAACGCTGTCGCCGTTGGCGAGGGACTACCAGCGCAGCTGTTCACTTTCCACCCAGCGGCAGCGCGGGAGGGCCTCCGACCCCTTATTCTTCGCCGCCATCCAGTCGCCCACCGAACCACGCCCCAAGAACCTTAAGGTATAATTTACTTACTCCACATGCATTGCTCTAGCTGCATGTATACCATGAAGCTAGGACGTGGTTCAAAGAGGAAATGAGTGGGGGAAGTAGTGGAAAAGTTGTATATAGCATGAATCTAGGGCGTGGTTCAAAGAGGAAATGAAGGGGGGAAGTTGTATAGCATGAATCTAGGACGTGGTTCAAAGAGGAAAGGAATGGGGGAAAGTATTGGGGAAAGTTGTATCGCATAAATCTAGGATGTGGTTCAAGGAGGAAAGGAAGGGGCAAAAGTACTAGTTCAAAAAGGAAAGGAAGGGACAAGGCTGTAGAGTTTGAGCAGGACTAGATTTGCTGCGCTCACATAGGGAAAGGTGTCTAAAGATAACAAAACTGGGACCAACACAAATATGCTCATTGGTTGTTCGGTTTTTGTCGCAACATACTGTGCATGACCACAGTACATCGGTAGATGCACATGGTGCTAGTGCATCCACTGTCCCGTGCAACTCATTAGCTGTTGTTAATGTAAGGCCCTGTTTGGTTAAAAACTCCCTAGTCCCTACCTGCTTGGTTCCAGGGACTAAACATGGACTAGTGGTTACTGAATGACATGCTAAAAGACCATGTTACCCCTAGTAATGAACTAATATAGACAAGGTGCGATGCGTGGCAGGGGCAACTATTGGAAAAAGTCCCAAAAAGACTCCCTTGGGGTCTTCTTTCTTTAGCCCCAAATGCCCACTTTTAGTCCCTAAAAGTCCCTCCTGTTTGGTTTAGATGGGACTGACACGGAGTTTTTTTAGTCCCTACACCAAAATGTCCCTATAAGCAAACACCCTCTAATAATGCCGCTGGAAAATTGATGCAATGCCACAGTTAAAAGCAAATTACATGTTTAACGAATTTTATTGTTAATATAATCTCTATGTTAATATTAATCAATGCCATCGTTTGAGAAATGCTACTGTCTAGCTTTCTTTCCCATTTAGATAAGGTAGATGCTTCTTTTTGTTGGCTTCTATGTCATCCACCGTTATTGACCACTAATTGTTTCCTTTGCACCTCTGTGTAAACAGGGTTATCTACTTCACCTCGTTGCCATTGTGACCTTTTGTTGCACTGCACAAAACACTTTTTTTAAGAGTGTTTTGTGCAGTTCAACCAAAATGTCACACCGACAACGTTGCTTGATTGCTTGATCTTAGTGGAACTTCATAAGAGGAGATCTTACTTCCTATCCATTAAGGCGAATTTGGTTCAGATCTTCTTCTTGTGAGTTGTTTGAATTCTGTATCATGAGAGGTTAGTACTAGCCTTCTTTCACATGATTCTGCAGTGTGCTTTCATATGTTGTGCTACTTGTACGATAATGTTGCTTGATTTTAGTGAACTGCACAAATGGAGACAAGACTTCCAATCTGTATGTGCACCGTAATATCTCATTGAGGTAAGATAAGGATATTTCACAACTGTTGGCCTGTATTTTGCCACTTTCATCGAAAATTAAGTTTAGTACTATACTTGTGCTCCCTAATTGACATGCCAAATCTTACATTGAAGGCTAAGCTTGTGCATTATTGAACCAAGTGATGAAGGGGAAGAACAAGCGGAAGAAAAACAAAATCAACTCTGCTTTGTAATGAAGCACTAGAACTGTGATGATACTAGTAGTGATATAGTTTCGCATCTTAATTTATTGCTATGGCTAGAACGAGCAATTGTTTTGCCACTGATTTGATGCCACTCTTAATGTAATATGTAATTATCTCTACTTGTGCATATAGGGATCTTCTTTGAAGATACCATATATTTTAGTGGAACTGCACAAGAAGATGTTGGAAACATTAAACTAATCGAGGAGTATATAGTAAGCATGGCCACCACCATAGATAGCAGCAGATGGTTCCGAGAAGTGCTTCATCTGTATGCTCTACAATAATAAGCCTCGACAAAGGTTGGTACTCGCCAACGATTTCATCCATATGATTGAGCTTTGTCATCTCTATTGCTGTTGTGCTACTGTTTAGATACTATCATGAAAAAGTGGTATTGTCCTTGAGAAGTGCTTCATCTGTGTTGTTTTAAATATTTCCTTTCCTTTTTTTCGAGCAAACAGGGATGCTAGCATTTAGTAGTCCTCTTGTCTTTGCACAACAGGATCAGCTTCCTCTGAAGAAGAATATGGAGTATGTGAAGTGACTAGTTCCGATTATGCCAGGATGAAGAAGCCATGTCTATCTTCTCATCAGAAGGAGCGGTTGAAGGATGGTTACATTACTCCCCACAAGACCAAACTAACTTCAGCTCAGAAGGACTGACAAATCTTCATTTTTTTTGCTGTGATGCGCGAGTACAATGTTGTTCTAGGATTCTTTCTGGTGAGTTCCATTTTTCTAAAAGTGTGCTCTACATGGACCATGTATGTGCGTGTTGAAACTGTCAATTCATAGTACAGTTTGCTTTATACTAATCACTTTTTTGTATTTGTGCAAACAGAGCTCAGCTTGATTTCAATGGGAACTGCACAAAATGTTCATGAATACATCGAATCATCATTTCCACCACAAGAAAGGAGGTGCCGATAAGTTCAAGGCGTTGCAACATATAAGGGCGAAATCATACAAGCTACGCCGCGAATTTGGTTGATTTTGGTGGAACCGCACAAAAAGAACAAATTGGTTTATTTAGCACGAGGTGCCATGTCAATGTCCGAATCGATGGCAAACCCTGCCCATTCCACAATCGTAGGCATTTGATATTTTGGAATGGGACAACCTTGTCAAATTTTGCTCATTGATTTTAGCAAGACATGCGTTTGATATTTTCGAATGGGACGCCTTTCTTTGTCAGCTGACGTCGATCAATTTTTTCTTTATTCTTTAGTTGTGAAGTAAATATTGCCTCTGACATGTGAGTCGCTAAGATGCATAATCATCGATTGTTTTGAATGTTCTCTATGAATTGCCAGGCCTATGTGTTTAATTGCAATGTACAGAAACGCTAAAAAGCTGCTCAAACTCTTTGTACTCCTTTTGTTCCTTTTTACTTCGCACATTGTGAAAGTGCATACTTTTTTGTATAAGATTGGTCAAAGTAGAGATACTTTAACTGCAGAAAAAACTTGTATGCAGACTAGAAAGGACCGGAGGGAGTACATGTGAAACTGCTGCAAACGAGGTGATCACCCTGAGAATAAGGCTAGTACGTATTGTTTTGCATGTTCATCCAATGCCAGTGATACATGAATTCGAACTAATCGAAATAAATTCATTCATACACGGTCGGATTTCATATAAACATGCCAGATTTCATTACATTTCATACATTCTTCAACTAAAAGGGTGCTTGGAGGCATAATTAATTAACGAAGCTACCCACCGTGTCCCGCCGAGCCAAACAGAAGCTTGAAGACTTAATCGCAGGTGCAGTTGCATAATCGACATGTGGCCTGTTGGGCCCACGTGTCGATCGCCACCAACCGCACCAGCAGCTAAGTAGAAGCAGCGTTCTTCTCCAACAGCCTCTCCGATTCCTCGTCGCCGCCAAGAAGCTAACCGGCCGTCAATGGTCAACCCGCCTAGCTTGGCTTCAACCGGAGGGTAGCAGCGGTGGCCTTACTTGGACCCGAGCGGCTGCGACCTACCGTGTTCTACTCTTCCTCGTTTTCTGTGTGGCGCGGCCTCGTTGGCAGCGGGGCGGGGCCTCGACGGAGCCGGCGATGTCCTCTATCTCGTTGCCAGTGGGCGGCGTCTCAGCGGAGCGGTGGAAATCCTCCCCCATGTTGCCAGCAGGGTGGGGCCTTGGCTGAGCCGGCGATGTCCTCTGCATCGTTGTTGGCCGGGTGGGGCCTCAGTGGAGCCGGCGGTGTCCTCTGCCTCGTTGTTGGCGCCGCGGGGCCTCGGCGGAGCAGGGCCTCGTTGACGCTAGCAGAGCGGGGACTCGTCGGATCCGGCATTATGTCAGGACCCCGATTCCAAGTCACATCGATCTAGCCGGTAACACCTCATATCACTTTGCGGCCTCACGCACGGTATTCCCACGGGTGTCGCCTTACCATAGCCGGGACCGTTTGCGCCTTTTGGCTCACGTATATGATAGTGTTGCTAGCATCCATATGACAGAGAACCCGGGCCGACATGGCTAGTCGTGAACCCAAAGCAGCACTAACCCATGGGGACAGGCATACATGAATCACATCGAGCATGTCGGTCGGCGTGTGAATCCGGGCTGTAGCCTTTGGGCTAACAGGACTCCGTAACCGGGCTGTAGCAGGCTAGGCAGGACTCGGATGTCACCGGCGTGACATTTCCCGAAGGACAGACATAAGAACGAAGTGAAACACATACCCGGCCAGTCAAGTGTCACGGCGGTAGTGCTGGGCTAGCAGGACTCCGGTGAACCGGGCTGTAGCGGACTACTATGGCTCAAGGAAGCACTAGACTACATTTCCCCATAAGAGAGGCTGCCAAGGATAAACAACTAGATTGTTGGATCCCACACATACCAAGCATTTCAAACATACACACAATATGCTCAATATGTGTAAATACAACATGGCATCACAACATAACTCTACGACTCAAATATTTATTCATTAGGCTCCGAGGAGCGAGATAATACAAACATGAGTCTCATGACCCAACATTCAGAGCACACAAGTCAAAACACATGCGGAAGCTTAACATGTCTGAGTACAGACATCTACAAATGAAAAAGGCCGAGAAGCCTGACTATCTACCAGATCCTGCCGTGGGCACAAGATCGTAGCTGAGGTAACAAGCTAAACGTCGAGGTCCACGTGGAACTACTAGCGAGACTGACGTCTCTCTGCAAAACATAAAAGAAGCAAACGTGAGTACAAATGTACTCAGCAAGACTTACATCAGAACTAACTACATATTCATCATTATCAACAAAGGGGTGGTGGAGTTTGACTGCAGACAAGCCAGCTTTGACTTCGGTGGCTATCACGAACTACATTGCCAGTAACTCTTTGAGGTGGCGCACACGAGTCCACATATTCACCATATCAATACACCACTATGGATCCGCTCCCGTCTCCCTACGAGAACGCCATCCATAGCACTCACGCTTATCTTGCGCATTTTAGAGTATCCACTTTCACTTGTCTATGAACTGTACAGGCAACCCAGAAGTCCTTTACCGCGGACACGGCTATTCGAATAGATCATATTAACCCTGCAGGGGTGTACTTCTTCACACACGCTCTCGCCACTTACCGCCATGTACACCTTGTGTATCTCGGCAACCTTGAAGGGGAAACCAGGCGAGAGAGTCGGCCACGACCTGACTAACCACACAAGTCTCTAGTCCAGGTTTATCGCCTATTCGGGTTCCATCCGCAAGGAGATCCGGCCGGGGTGTCGCTCACGGCCCCACACGATGTGTGCAGGGTTCCCAAGCCCACCTCGACTGGTGTTTCTACGATTGGTACACTTTGCCGAGGTGCCTAGTCTGTCCCAAGCTCACATTGCGGGTGCCACTTGGTAGACTACTAACACTACCTACAAACACGAAAACTAGTTGCAACTCGGACAGAGATCAAGTTGATTAATAAGTCGAGAGGGTCGAGTTACGGAACCCAATGTGTGGTAGTAACTGTTCATGGATCGAAACACGTAACTCAGTTCACGAGGACGGCTGCAATGAGACAACCCACCATGTACTCCTACATGGCCTCTCACCTCTACCTTTACCAAATCGTGTTCACCCACTTAGCTCTCAACAGTAGGACATGTTCACACACCTCCGATTCATCCCCGATAAATCAGACCTGACTCAACTCTAAGCAGTAGCAGGCATGACAAACAAGCATGAATGAGTAGGCACATCAGGGCTCAAACAACTCCTACTCACGCTAGTGGGTTTCATCTATTTACTGTGGCAATGACAGGTCATGCAGAGGATAAAGGGGTTCAGCTATCACAACAAGTAACAGATGAATCGTAGTTGTCCTAATGCAGTAAAAGAGAGCAGGAGCGAGAGAGTGGGATTATATCGGAATGAACAAGGGGGTTTTGCTTGCCTGGCACTCCTGAAGATATTATAGCTCTTCATCAGTGTCATCGCACTCATCGTGGGAACCACGTCTATCGAGAGGGGACAAACACCGGCAACTGAGAAAGAACACAATCAATGCAATGCAACAATATGATGCATGAATGTGACATGGAAATATGCTGTGGTTTGAGCTAATGCAACTAGCAACAGATTAAATGAAGTTCGTTTGAATACAAGATTCAAATTCAAACTCCATATGTGATTATTCAAATGCCATTTAGTTGATTTGACCTAAACAGTGAACAAAAGTTGTTCTAACATGCATGAAAAAGGTACAGATGGATAGATTGGATTTTTCTGATCATTTTTCATATATAATTTATTTGATTTGGAGTTACGGTTGAATTTCTATGATTTTTAGAAGTTTAGGACATTTCCTAGAAATAATAAATAATTTAAGATTTATTTAAATTTCAGAAAACATTTACTGCGTCAGTAGTGCGTCACTGTGACATCAGCAGGTCAACTGCGGCTGACCAGGTCAAACCTGACCAGTGGGGTCCACTGGTCAGTGACCCAGTGATGTTTAGGGTCACAGACAGGTGGGGTCGGGCCAAAGGACACGTCAGCAAGTCAACCCTGACGCAGCGTGGGTCCTACCGGGTTATAAACTAATCTAAATGTAAAATAAACCCTGAGTTAACTAGGTGTGGGGCCCAACTGCCGGTGTCCTTTGGAGGGGTTAGTTAGTGGGTCATTAACCCCTAATGGCGGTGCCACGTCAAGACGCCGGATTGTCGCGGCGACGACCACCACAACCTGGCAGAAGCTTCCGGAGGCGCCGCTTCCGGCAGCGGTCCGACGTGCTAAGGGCACCAGCGGTAGCCTTCCTCCAGCGCATCCAACGGAGGCAGCGGGAAACGGGTCGCCGGAGTTGGCGACGGCGTTGAGCCGGGCGGCTGCCGGGCCACGGCACGAGGCAAAGGCGCTGCGGTGCACGGGAGGCCAACCGAGGGCCTCAATGGCTTCCTAGGGACCTAGAGAGCATGCCGGTCCTACGGAGACGAGCGGAAAAGCTCGGGAGCGCGAGGCTCGCCGGCCATGGTGATGGCCGGAGCTCGATGCTCGCAGGGCGATGACTAGAGGCATAATCGAGCTCGGGGAGAGGGGGTTTCGGCGCGGGAGCTCACGGTGGTTGCAGAGGCGTCGATGTGGGCTCGGGGAAGGCTCGGAGTAGACGGCATGGCGGTGGCGATCTCGGCATCCCGAGGTTGAAGAAAAGGTCGGGAACGATGCGTCGGGGCGTCCGGCGTCGCGTGAGTCGTTTAGGAGGCGTAGACGACGGAGGCGGAGCTCATGGGCACGTCAGAGGGGCGAGGGGGTGGCTGTGGCCGTGGTGGTTCAGGCGGCGGCCCATGGCGCGTCGGCCATCGCGGAGAGAGCGAGGAGAGGAGGGAAACGGGGGGAGGAGTTGCAGGGTCCGGGGGTGCGTGGCGCCACTGGCGTCGGGCAGCGGTGGGAAGCGAGGAGGTGGCCGTGGCGTGGGCGCTGGCACGGCACGCCTCCCATCCTTCTGGCGAGAGGAAGGGGGTGACTGGCAGAGGCCAGTGAGTTGGGCCTCTGCTGGACCGCACGTGAGCGCCAGGTAAGGTTTCCTCTCTCTCTGGTTTCTCTATTTTAATTTATGTTTTCTATTATTCCGTAATCTTTAGGGCTTTTCTAAAAATACCTAGACCCTTTCAAAAATCACTAAACTGAACATGCCCTTGTATAGAATATATCCAACATGGAACATTTCAGTTTAGGAGTATTTGGACACTTAAAATATTTTATAGAATTTAAATGTCCAAATTCAAATACTTATGATTTAATTCCGTGACCTTAGGATGACCTGGAAAATGGTGCACCATTTTTGTCAGAGGTTTAAGACCAAAGCAAATATGATGAACATTTTAGAAGGACATTTCAGGTTCATTGAAAATGATTTTATGTTGAACCTATTTGATTCGATCTGGTGCTAGGGTTTGATCAGTCCCCATTTCAAGTTCATTCGAAAAGTTAAACATGATGCACACATGAAGGGCTAACCTACTGCATACCAGAACTGGGGATGTGACAACTCGCCCCACTAAACAAGAATCTCGTCCCGAGATTCAAGACGTGAGGTAAGAAGAAAAGAGGTCACAAACTATCTCAATCTTCTCGATCCAACTGCCCTTCTCAAGATGTTGATTCATTGCTCCAATTGAACTTGACGTCCTTGCTTTCGAGATCTTCATCCAACATGATGGCGACAGAAAGCAACTCTATAGGAAACGATCTCCTGGAAGATCAAGCACTCAAGATCAACTCATGGAATGAGATGTTGAAGCATCTCGAGTTGGGACACAAAACACATCGAGAGGGATGGAAGAGCAACCGACGGGGTTTGATTGGTGGGCAACAATTCCACGCTTAGAAATATGGTGGATGGTGTCAAGGTGTCAAGGAAATAATTGCCACGATCCCGTAACGGGGCACTTTGGAAAAGGTGACTCGAAGAACTGCTCCCTTAAATGGCAAAAGAATTACTTTTGATCCATAGATCATTGACACTCTTCATACCAGCCTAGGGCAAACCTGGCGATCATTGGAAGGTGTTCGAAGGATTGAAATACTCGACGAGGATGGATGATGTGGCCTACCTTGTTGAAGACAACACAATGGATGTTTTTTTGCTTATCATCGGAGATGGATGGGACCCATGGTAAGTCCACTTTTGAAGATGATATTGGATAGCAACTACCAAGAAGGGAAGCCCATGGGGGATTGGCACAATGGCGGTGCAAGCTGGGAACAAGATGCAACTGTTGGGAATGTTCCAATCATCATATCTTCCTGAGATTCAGATCCGATTGGTAATAGGATACTTCAGACTCAGCATCTCTGAAAAGAAAGTTTGCAACACAATTCGACGAGATGGCGTTGCGAGATTCTCGAGGAATGAACCAAGGTAGCAAGCTCCAAAACATGAGCTGGTTCTGCTAAACACATGTGAACACGTTGTCCTGCATAAGCATGACCACATGGTAGTCTTACAACAAAACACTACCGAAGTTCGTGTGGGGAACCATCATCAAGGATAACGAAGTCCTTGCATAAGGCATGCTCTTAAGAAGGAACTTCTTCTCCTTGAACAAATCAGTTAGTGGCTTGGTGTGCTAGGGATACATATGGAATGAAGATTGCGAGCCTATAAAACCATAGCATACTTCGCACATGCATGACTGACTTGGGATGATACCCGAGGAAGCAAAAACAATCTTTCTCGAATTCATGGCGGCAACTTGCTTCAAATGCACATGAACTAGAGGAAGTCACTTTTTCATCCAAACATATTCTTCATGAACGGGGCACGAAGATAATGCTGACAAAAGTTTCCAACACTAGGTTGATGTTCAACATGAATCATGGGGGAGACAAAATGCTGCTGATGGGCTCAACAACAACTCATCAGAATTTCCATATCACTGTACTTCCACCATCATGTGAACACGGTGATAGTAGGTCAGACCAAAAGATGTAATGGTGTATGCTCGAGGGATCAACCACGAGTAAGACAACATTACGAGCATCGTTGGTACTGATTTGATTTGACGATAGCCCGCACTCAAATCAAAGGATTGATAAGACAATAGGTCCAACAACTGATCACGAGGACCAATCGATGGAGATATTGTCTCTCTTCAACACACACACACACACACACTCAAGGATATCCCTTAGTGATGAGCTAAGTCGGCCAAGCTTTTATCTTCCAACTCTCCAAGTTGTTGTTTAGCTTAACCAACTAGCTCAAGGGTTTCCAACATAGATTCTTGGAGAAGGGGTGGTTTACGACAAAAACCAATATGATCACGAACTCAACATAGCGGTCAGGTGACAACCTGGTGATACTCCCGAGAAGACATTCAGAAAATCACGAACCACCGATATGCTATTAAGCTCGAGAACAATCTTGCTTTTCTGGGCAAGACGATATGATCAAATGAGCGAGGGCTTGACAAGATCCTAACTCACCAATCGAAGTGTGCACCAGGAAAATGGACTAGGTGGCACGATCAATCTTAGGATGATGATTTAATAACCAACACGCTAAGAATGATAATATTGTCCATTAACTACCAAGCAACGGGGTTGCTAGGAGTATTGATTTCACACATCACGACTCACTTGCCAAAGCATTCGGTTATGACAACACGGAACCGAGGAATGAGCAATGATGGCGAGAGGTATCACTGCAACAAGAATTCATAAGAGTTGGTGCAATTCTCATGACATTCTTGACATAAGACGGTAATACTTCAGAGTAGAACAGAATCAAAAGCTGGATTGGCATTTGATCTGCGGAATACAACCGCTTTGACCCAATCCTAGAAATGGACAAGGTACTGGAGTTTGTTTCTCCTAGTCATTCCGGAATAGAATGGCTTGACGGACCACATGAGTAATAGGCATCGATGAACACGAATGCACAATTACTCCTGACTATCAATTGACAGACGGGGGTCGGAATACAACTAAGGAGGAACAACTCGAGGAGCATATAACTTTCTGAGTTGTGGATGCATAGGTTAGTATGTCGAATCAAGTTCAACAGGTTTCTTTCGGATAACCCATGCAGGAAAGTAGAACTGGCAGATTCACAATTATGAATGGAGAACTCCTCAAGAGTACTCTGATTGTGATCCTTTAGTTCAACGAGGAACTTCTGCCATAAGCGGTTCATAGCATTTGGAAGAAGGAAATACCACGGACCTCGCGGACTAATGCAAAGGTTACTAATATCCTAAAGTAACTAGCAAATACTAACAACCTGAAGTAGGGTGAATCTCGAGTTCAAGAACCCAGGAATAGATTGCCTACTAACTAATAACATCACGGGATGCTTTCAAGAATAATGGCCAGAATCATCACACTGGGGATACAAAAGCATTGCTAAGTTACTAGGTGACTTCCTAAAACACCTAGGGTCATAATAATAGCTCCAACATATATGCCGAGGCAACAAAGTACCTCAGCTCACCGATTAGTGTGCTTATCCTGACCCAAAGGACCAACGGGCGGAAAGAAAGGATTTGCAAATGCATCGACTAATTAGAAACCTGGGATGACTCGGACAGCATAACGGCTGTAAATGCTCAAAATGATTTGAGACATCCTGCAAAAATGGTGGCATAACCTCTCAACATCATAATATCAAGGTTCTGAGACCAACTATGAACATACGGAAATAGTAGAAATTGAACTGGGGCGTAAAACCAACAATCTTAAAAGTCTATGGATTAGTAACGCGTCATCCTGATAGATAGATGAGAAGGCCTAGTTCTTAATCCCCGTAGAAGAGAAGAGGATGACTCAGATTTGAAGGCCATGAGGTATAAGGAGTAAAAAGAGCCTTGCGTTCCCTTCCACAAACAATTCCCTTACATAACTAAAGCATTGCTAGACACAACTTTGACCAGTTTGGCTTGGTAATCCTACAGGCAGTCAGGCTCTAATACCAAAGCTGTCAGGACCCCGATTCCAAGTCACATCGATCTAGCCGGTAACACCTCATATCACTTTGCGGCCTCACGCACGGTATTCCCACGGGTGTCACCTTACCATAGCCGGGACCGTTTGCGCCTTTTGGCTCACGTATATGATAGTGTCGCTAGCATCCATATGACAGAGAACCCGGGCCAATATGGCTAGTCGTGAACCCAAAGCGGCACTAACCCATGGGGAGAGGCATACATGAATCACATCGAGCATGTCGGTCAGCAGCGTGTGAATCCGGGCTGTAGCAATCGGGCTAATGAGGACTGGGAACCCGGGCTATAGCAGACTAAGCAGGACTCCGGATGTCACCGTGACATTTCCTCGAAGGACAGACATAGGAACGAAGTGAAACACATGCCCGGCGATCCAAGTGTCCTGAGCGGTAGTCTTTGGGCTAGCAGGACTCAGTGAACCGGTCAGAAGCGGACTACTATGGCTCAAGGAAGCACTAGACTACATTTCCCCATAAGAGAGGCTGCCAAGGATAAACAACTAGATTGTCGGATCCCACACATACCAAGCATTTCAAACATACACACAATATGCTCAATATGTGTAAATACAACATGGCATCACAGCATAACTCTCACGACTCAAATATTTATTCATTAGGCTCCGAGGAGCGAGATAATACAAACATGGGTCTCATGACCCAACATTGAAACACACAAGTCAAAACACATGCGGAAGCTTAACATGTCTGAGTACGAGACATCTACAAATGAAAAAGGCCGAGAAGCGACTATCTACGAGATCTGCCGAGGGCACAAGATCGTAGCCGAGGTAACAAGCTAAACGTCGAGGTCCACGCGGAACTACTAGCGAGACTGACGTCTCTCTGCAAAACATAAAAGAAGCAAACGTGAGTACAAATGTACTCAGCAAGACTTACATCAGAACTAACTACATATGCATCATTATCAACAAAGGGGTGGTGGAGTTTGACTGCAGCAAGCCAGCTTTGACTCGGTGGCTATCCTGAACTACGACTTCAAGTAACTCTTTGAGGTGGATCCACATATGCACACGAGTCCACATATTCACCATATCAATACTCCACTATGGATCCGCTCCTGTCTCCCTACAAGAACGCCATCCATAGCACTCACGCTTATCTTGCGCATTTTAGAGTATCCACTTTCACTTGTCTATGAACTATACAGGCAACCAAGAAGTCCTTTATCATGGACACGGCTATCTGAATAGATCATATTAACCTGCAGGGTGTACTTCTTCACACACGCTCTCGCCACTTACCGCCATGTACACCTTGTGTATCTCGGCAACCTTCAAGCGGAAGCTTTGGCGAGGAGTCGGCCATGACCGACTAACCACACAAGTCTCTAGTCCATGTTTATTGCCTATTTGGGTTCAATCCGCAAGGAGATCCGGCCGGGGTGTCGCTCACGGCCCCAAACGATGTGTGCAGGGTTCCCAAGCCCACCTCGACGGGTGGTTCTACGCTTGGTACACTGTGCCATGGTGCCTAGTCTGTCCCAAGCCCACCTGTACCGGGTGCCACTTGGTAGACTACTAACACTACCTACAAACACCAGAAACTAGTTGCAACTCGTGGACAGAGATCAAGTTGATTAATAAGTCGAGAAGGGTCGAGTTACCGGAACCCAATGTGTGGTAGTAACTGTTCATGGATCACAAACACAGAACTCAGTTCACGAGGAGGCTGCAATGAGACAACCCACCATGTACTCCTACATGGCCTCTCACCGCTACCTTTACCAAATCGTGTTCACCCACTTAGCTCTCAACAAGATGGGACATGTTCACACACCTCCGATTCATCCTCGATAAATCAGACCTGACTCAACTCTAAGCATAGGTGCATGACAAACAAGCATGAATGAGTAGGCACATCAGGGCTCAAACAACTCCTACTCATGCTAGTGGGTTTCATCTATTTACTGTGGCAATGACATGTCATGCAGAGGATAAAGGGGTTCAGCTACCGCAGCAAGTAACAGATGAATCGTAGTTGTCCTAATGCAGTAAAAGAGAGCAGGAGCGAGAGAATGGGATTATATCGGAATGAACAAGGGGGTTTTGCTTGCCTGGCACTCCTGAAGATATTATAGCTCTTCATCGGTGTCATCGCACTCATCGTGGGAACCACGTCTATCGAGAGGGGACAAACACCGGCAACTGAGAAAGAACACAATCAATGCAATGCAACAATATGATGCATGAATGTGACATGGCAATATGCTGTGGTTTGAGCTAATGCAACTAGCAACAGATTAAATGAAGTTCGTTTGAATACAAGATTCAAATTCAAACTCCATATGTGATTATTCAAATGCCATTTAGTTGATTTGACCTAAACAGTGAACAAAAGTAGTTCTAACATGCATGAAAAACGTACAGATGGATAGATTGGATTTTTCTGATCATTTTTCATATATAATTTATTTGATTTGGAGTTACGGTTGAATTTCTATGATTTTTAGAAGTTTAGGACTTTTCCTGGAAATAATAAATCATTTAAGATTTATTTAAATTTTAGAAAACATTTACTGCGTCAGCAGTGCATCACTGTGACATCAGCAGGTCAACTGCGGCTGACCAGGTCAAACCTGACCAGTGGGGTCCACTGGTTAGTGACCCAGTGATGTTTAGGGTCACTGCATGTGGGTCGGTCAAAGGACACGTCGACAAGTCAACCACGACAGCGTGGGTCCTTGGGTTATAAACTAATCTAAACAGAAAATAAACCCTGAGTTAACTAGGTGCGGGGCCCAACTATCGGTGTCACTGGAGGGGTTAGTTCGTGGGTCATTAACCCCTAATGGCGGCGCCACGTCAGCATGCCGGATTGTCGCCGGCGACGACCACAACCGCGGCAGAAGCTCGCCGGAGGCGCTGCTCCGGCAGCGGTCCGACGTGCTAAGGGCACCAGGCGGTAGCCCTTCCTCCCGCGCATCCAACGGAGGCAGCAGGGGGGGCGCGGGGTCGCCGGAGTTGGCGACGACGTGGAGCCGGGCGGCTGCCGAAGCCACGGCACGAGGCAGGCGTCGCTGCGGTGCATGGGGAGGCCAACCGAGGGCCTCAATGGCTTCCTAGGGACCTAGAGAGCACGCCGGTGCTACGGAGACAAGCGGAAAAGCTCGGGAGCGCGAGGCTCGCCGGCCATGGCGATGGCTGGAGCTCGATGCTCGCGGGGCGACGACTAGAGGCGTAATCGAGCTCGGGGAGAGGGGGTTCCGGCGCGGGAGCTCACGGTGGTTGCAGAGGCGTCGATGTGGGCTCGGGGAAGGCTCAGAGTAGACGGCACGGCGGTGGCGATCTCGGCATCCCGAGGTTGAAGAAGAGGTCGGGGACGATGCGTCGGGGCGTCCGGCGTCGTGTGAGTCGTCGAGGAGGCGTAGACGACGAAGGCGGAGCTCATGGGCACGTCAGAGGGGCGTGGGGGTGGCTGTGGCCGTGGTGGTTCAGTGGCGGTAGCGTCCATGGCAGCGTCGGCCATCGTGGGAGAGAGCGAGGAGAGGAGGGAAGCGGGGAGGAGTGGCGGGGTCCGAAGTGCGTGGCGCTCACGGTAGCGTCGGGGCAGCGGTGGGAAGCGGGGAGGTGGCCGTCGGCGTGCCAAGCGTCGGGCACGCGCCTCCCATCCTTCTGGCGAGAGGAAGGGGTGACTGGCGAGAGGCGATGGGTTGAGCCTCTGCTTGGCGCGGTGAGCGCTGTAAGGTTTCCTCTCTCTGGTTTCTCTATTTTAATTTCTGTTTTCTATTATTCCGTAATCTTTAGGGCTTTTCTAAAAATACCTAGACCCTTTCAAAAATCACTAAACTGAACATGCCTTTGTATAGAATATATCCAACATGGAACATTTCAGTTTAGGAGTATTTGGACATTTAAAATATTTTATAGAATTTAAATGTCTAAATTCAAATACTTATGATTTAATTCAGTGACCTTAGGATGACCTAGAAAATTGTGCACCATTTTTGTCAGAGGTTTAAGACCAAAGCAAATATGATGAACATTTTAGAAGGACATTTCAGGTTCATTGAAAATGATTTTATGTTGAACCTATTTGATTTGATCTGGTGCTAGGGTTTGATCAGTCCCCATTTCAAGTTCATTCGAAAAGTTAAACATGATGCACACATGAAAGGCTAACCTACTGCATACCAGAACTAGGGATGTGACACATTATCCTCTGCCTCGTCCTTGGTCTCACCAAACAGCGCCACGCCCGCTTCATCGCCCTCTTTGCTAGCATCTTTGTAGGCGGCCGCAGCCTCCGCCACCCGCATGCAGTACCGCCAGCGCTCGAGGCGGCCCTTGCGGGCGGAGCGGTACGAGTCGAGCAGCGCCTCCTACTCCGCCCGCTCTGCGGCGATCTGCTCCTCTGCCTGAAGGTGCTCCTGGAGGAGATGGTGGTTGTAGGCGGCGTCGGCCTGCGCCTCCCGGAACTGCTCCTCATGCATCTCCCTCACCCTGTCCATATATTGGGCACGGGCCTCGCCGATGGTCATGGTGCAATGCACCGGTGAGGATGGCGCGGAGGAGGGGGTTGGCGCCGGATCGTCGACTACCATGTTCTCCATTGGGACGCCGTCGTCCTCCGGCTGCCTGCCGCCAGCGGTCGGCAAAGAATGGCTGCCATCTCCTTGTGGTCCGTCGTCCGCCCGTCCCAAAGAGCGCTGGAGCGCGAGGAAGCCATGGTGGGCAGTAGTGGTGTGGACAGGAGAAAGGGAACGGATGCGGATGAATGCGGCTATGGCCGGCGCAGCAGTTTATATAGCAATGTGGGCGGGCGGAGGGACGGACGTGTGGCACCAGAGTAGCCGCCTTGGCAACCGCGTATCATTAATGTGGGCGGCAGATGGACGGACGGACGGCACTTGCGTTGTTTGAAGGCGGAGCAATCGCCTCCACCGGGAAGCGGGGCGGGCGGCGCTGACTGTTACGGGCGGAAAGCGCGCGCGGGCGAGGAGATGACTTTACTTGGAGAGGATGACAATGGGGACCCACCACGTCCATAGCCTCACGTACGCAAGTGCCTCCTTATTTTATATATATATATATATATATATATATATATATATAGGACAGCACTATTCTAATCCCAGGATTAGAATAGTTATTTGGATCACAACGCCCTATATAGAGCCTGATTAGGTGTTCCCGAAAAAATAACCCAGCCTGCCCCACAACTTCCCCGACGGCCCGACCCACCTGCCCATCTCCCCACGACCTCGAGCCACCCCACGACCTTCCCCCGATCGCGCCGCGGACTCCTCTCGGCGCGCCGCCCCTGCTCCCTCCTTCTTCCGACGTGCCGCCGTCCCTGGCTTCTCCACCGCACCGCCGCCCCCCCACCCCCACCGCGTCCACCTTCTTCCGCCACCCGTGTCGACCGCCCCGCCCCCGAAACCGGTCGCCGCGCAGCCTCTGCCACTGTAACAGGCTGCCGCGCCGCCTCCGCCCCTAGATCCGGCCGCTGCGCTGCTTCCTCCCCCCGTATCTGGCCTCCATGATGCCACCTACCCCGGATCCACCTGCGGGACAGCTCCTGCCGTGCGCGCCTCCCCAAACCACCCGCTGCCGCGCGTGCCCTTCCTAGAAATCTCGCCGCCGCGCGTGCCCTCCCCGGATCCCCTCCCATCCGGATGCCGCTTCGGCCGCCGCAAGCCTCCACGGATCCTGCCGGCGCCCTCCCTTCGGCGTGCCCCTGGATCCCTCCGTCACATCCTGCAGCCATGCCTCGTCCCCCCCCACCATGGCCATCGCAAGACACCAGATTAGCCCGCAGCCACGGACAGCCACCTAGCAGTGTTCAATTATTCTGATTTCTTGCAGCAGTTCAATGTATATTACACAAGAAGAAGAAACTAACAGTAGGTTGCAGATGTTGTGTTTTGTGATTTTCGTAGACTTGCAGCAATTTAGATGTTTGCAAGTCAAACATAGTTCTCTTTGCTTCTGTTGATTTTCTTGGGTCATCAGGATTGTGCTCTTTGGCAGGTCAAAACACAGTTCTCATGGCAGGTCGAACAAAGATGCTTTGGCAGGTCAAACAGAGTTCTCGTGGCAGGTCAAACAAAGATGCCCGTGGAGCCGTTTCTGCTAGTCGCCATCCCCATCTGCCACACATTATGTTCCTGTTATCGTGATGCATTTTTTTATGTGCTATCAGATGCATAATTATCACTTTATGCGTTTGTATTTCCTGACAGGTTTCTACATGCATTTCGTGGTGATGGATAGAGATTCTTTCTTTGTTTATATAGAAGTTCAAAATGAATAAAAATGACGATTCGATGTTTATTTGAAAGCCACTTTGGTAAAATCTACTAGGTCTGAGATTCCCCTGTGCAGAAAATGTTGGTAGGAAAGGTGCCCATGAACAATGTGAAAAATGTTGTTTCAGATGAATCAGTGTTTTTGATTGATTTATGTTATAGTGTGTGGTTTGAAGTTCATGTTCTCAAGATCGTGAAATTCAAAAAACTATACCTGATAAAAGTTAAGTAAGAGCTTTCTTTGAGTAGTGCTTCAAACATATTATTTGCTCATCGTGTTAATGGGGTCGTGGCCCGGGAAGTTCAAACCTGTTGTTTGTGGAAAAAAATGTCGGTTTCAAATTAGATAAACAAATCCAATATATGAAACACCGGGATATGGTTGGTTTTTTAAATTCATTCTGCACATAAAAAGATCATTGGAGACATTTACATATTTGTCTTGTTATTTCTCACTACGTTCATTTTTTAGGTGTTGGAAAATGTACAACAGAAGTTCAAGTTAAACTAAGAGGGTGATTCAACGTTTATATAAGAATAAAAAATTTCATAGAAAAAGATTAAGAAATATAACCAGGAAGTCCAAATTAAAAAGATGCAGAAGTTCGATGATTATAGAAAACTCAGATTACCCACGTTATTAAAGAATGGAAACAAGAAGTTCAAAAATAAAATAACAAGAAGTTCAACTTTTAAAAATAGAGCGCTTCAAAATTTCATAGAAAAAAATTAAGAAATAAAACAAGGAAGTCTAAATTAAAAGATGCGAAGTTTGATGATTATAGAAAACTCAGATTTATCTCATTATTAAAGAATGGAAACAAGAAGTTCAAAAATAAAATAACTTCTAAAAAAGTTGTTGCTAGAAGTTCAAGTGCTCTGTTCGGGGAAGTTGAAAAATTCTTGTGAGAGAGGTTGAACAAAAATACATGACAGAAGTTCAAGATGAAAACAGCGGGAAGTCCAACTACTACACGAAATGCGTTTCAGAAAGGAAAATAATAATAGAAAACAAAAGGCTTAAAAAGATTTTGTTGCTAGAAGTTCACGTGCTACTCCCGGTGAAGTTCGAGATCTCTAGTGTGAGACGTCCGACCTTTAGTTACATGTAAAAAACAGGAAAAACGATGTTGTTTTACGTATTCAAAAATATATTTTGAACCGTTGCGGGTATGAAAAACTCATCAACACAAAAAAGTTGCGTGTTTTTAATACCTTTCCATCGATATATCACTTGCTCAATTACGGTAAGTGGTTTGAGAACAACGGGCGAAAAACATCACGTCAAAAAACAAACTGAAGTTCAAATAGAACTGCCACAGAAGTTCAAGTACTTCACGCGATGCATTTTCGACGAATATGTTTCGCGATAAAGGCAGAACGAATGATCTCACCGTTTTCGAAATTACTTGAAAACGGCTAGGAATCAGAGAAAGTCGTCAACATGGAAGAGTTTCGCATTTTCCGTAGCTTTTCAACGGTATATTATTGGCACCATTCCGATAAAGTTCGTAGAAATTACGACGAAAATACGTTTTTAGCTATTTTCAAAATTGACTTAAAACCGTAAAGAATTAGGAGAAACAATACATACCAAAAAGTTTCGCATTTGTTCAAGCTTTCCAACGCCATATCATTTACGGCATTCGGGCGCACAGTTAAAAAATGAGCTCAAAAATACGAACTCGGTAGGACTTGAACCGTTTTCTAAATTACTCTTAAACTGTTCAAAATTAGCAAAAACTTTCAACATGAAAATGTAGCGCATTTTCATAAGCTTTCCAACGCCATACCATATGCCTCAATTGGATTAGCCGTTTAGAAAAGACATAAAAATACGAACTCGGCTGTTCGGTTTGCGAAATTTTATGTTTTTCCATATTACTCTTTCACCATAGGGAATTAGGGCAAACTTTCAACATGTGGAAGGAGCGGTTTTGCAGCAGCTTTTCAACGCCATATTATATGCCTTATTCCTATAAACAGTTTAGAAATGCGATCGAAAATACGATTCACGTTTTTTGTATGAAGAAAAAACGGTTTTCAAAATTGCTCTTAAACCGCTTACATTTTGCCAAAAATTTAACTTGGGTCATGATACTGGTGTCCATAGCTTTCCAACGGTATATAGCAAGCCCCATTTGGGCAATGTTGGCGGAAGTTCAACCTAGCACAAGGGGAAGTTCAGTCGAACAACTCAGCAAAGAAATTGCAAAACGCGAGTTCATCACCCGAAGAGTGCAAAATCCGCCTATGAGCGAGATTCCTATTTAAAACGTGTATTTAGTTGCTAAAAATCGTTTGTAGATTACACTAACATCATATAGAACATGACTAACAAGAATAATTCGCGGGGGAAGCCACGGTTGCGAAGATAGCCCGAAGGTCGTGTTCATACAGAGGGAAGTTCAGACGCGTCACTCTGGCAGTTCAGGTTGTGATCAGAATATTATTCTGATCCCGTGATCAGAATAGTGTTCATATATATATATATATATATATATATATATATATATATATATATATATATATGTAAAACTGCGTCTACCATAGCTTGCCACAAAACTAGTTAAGAGTCGCTAAACTTTTAACTATAATTTATTTTGCTTCCTCCTGGTTTCCTGTTATCACGGTCCCACACCATTGTCAACCTATGTAGTAGTCAATAAACGAGAGAATTGCACAAGAAGCGGCCGGCAATTTGGGACCAAGCAGCTCGGCAAAGTATTTGTGTTTTTGAGGTGTGAGCACTGCAGAAGTTTTCGATGTTTAGCCCAGATATTAATTTTTCTCCTCACGAACAACAACGAAAACATTGTTACAGGTATTAATGGCGGGATGTGGCCCTGCCTAGCCCAGGCCGATATATCTAGCCCAGATATTAATTTTTTCAAGTTTGAAAATGGCTAGCCTCGCTATACTTTTTTAGGAATACCCGAGCAAGGTCAAGTTGTTATTCTCCTCATTGGCTGCAAATCTTTCCTAGGAGGGATGCATTAGGCTTAACAAGAAAATGGGCTTTAAGAAATAATAAATGGGATGTAATTATAAAAACCGGGCTGTAACTATAAAAAAATGCACCAAACACATGATTACTTTATAAAATATTATTTTTGGATATTGAAAATTTTAATTTCATTAATTGTCGCGAGTGCAATGTTTCTTGGATTTTTACGTAATATAAATTTATATTGAAATTATATTTAATGTGACTAGAAATTTCGGGATAAAAATATTTCGGATCCCATCAAAATGTGGGAAATTTTATTGAATTCTATTTTGAACGGTTGGTTGAAATGGGCTGTACTTTTAACAAACTGTAAATGGGCTGTAGTAAATTCCATTAGAATTCAAAAATGGGCTACACATTCTTACAAATCTCAAATGGGCTATAAGTTCTCTGCCACACACTTACGGCCTTACTAAGTTGACGTCCCCTAAAAAACAGAGTTGACGCGTATGCAAGGCTTTGTCAACTTATAATCAACACACGGTTCTAGCGGCGGTGGCCGTTGGATGTCCATCCAACGGATGCCGGCTTCTTCTTCAATCTCGGATATTCTAGCTTCACCCGCCCAAAAATGATTCCTCCTCGACATCCGGGCGCACCGCTTCGGAAGTCGACTGGGCCTACTAAGTTGACGTCTGAAGGCGTAGTCAACTTAGTCAATATAAACGATTCTAGCTGCAGTGGACCGTGACGATGTCCATCCAACGGCCGTCGTGCTTCTTCAACCTCTGGTCTTCTTGCTCCAGCCCACCCAAAGCGGCGCCGGTCGTCACCGCCTTTGCTGCCTCCGTGGCGGGTTGTCTTTGCCGCGAGGCCTCACCGCCCCCTACTACTCCCACCGCTGGCTAGGCCATCCCTCCACTCACCCACACCCCGTGTTATTCTACGGCAACGGTAGCGCAGCCGAACCAGTAAACCCTCGTACTCCTCTCCACGTGTGCATCCACTGTCGCGTCTTCCCCGGCTCCACGTCATCCCCTTCCTAGGCCTCGCCGTCGTCCACCGCCCTGGTGCTCTCGGCGCGGCGTGGTCAACGTGGTTAAGGAACGACTTCCATCGGACGTGGACTGTATGTGGAGAGGCTGACAGTTGGGTCCACGGCAGCCGCAAGGAAGTGCCTCCTTATTACACGCAAAATAATTATTCCTCCACCTGACAGCTGAGACCCACCGGACAGGCCACCGTATTTCGTGAAAATAATGATTCGCCCCCTGACTGCTGGGACCCACTAGCTACATCTTCGCACGCAAGGAAGTGCGTTCGGAAAAAAACGATTCGCCCCCCGACTGCTGGGACCCACCAGCTACACCTTCGCACGCAAGGAAGTGCCTCAGGAAAAACGCAGTTCGCCCCTTGATTGCCGGGACCCACAGCTACACCTACGCACGCAAGGAAGTGCGTCCGGGCAAAAAAAAAAAAACGATTCGCCCCGCTGACTGCTGGGACCCACCAGCTACATCTTCGCAAGCAAGGAAGTGCCTCACAGTCGAGACCCACCTGGTCGAAGCGTACGTAGCATTGTCATTCTGGTCGTGAACGTGTACATACATACTGGTCGATGTAGAGGCGCGCACGTGTCGTAGTAGAGGCGCGCACGTAGCATGTACACGTACGTATAGCGGCTAGGGTGCAAGAAAGAAAATACGGCCACGTATGTGTACATACAGGTAGGGTCTCGAACGCCTACTCATGCATATGTACGGTCAGGGCTCATGTACATGGCTGGGTCGGAACAGAGAAACAGCGTCGTCGTCGTGTTCATGGGGAGGCAATGGAATGCGTCGTGTTCATGGGGAGGCAACGGAATGCGTCGTGTTCATGGGAAGGCAACGGAATGCGGCGTGTTCATCAGGAGGCAACGGAATGCATCGTGTTCATCGGGAGGCAACAGAACGCATGGGAGCCAACCGGCTGGGTCAGAACGGAATGCGTGGTCGTGTTCATCGGGAGGGCTTGGACGGAACAGGCGATGGAAATGAGGCCTGGCGTACCGCAGAATGGAGGAAACGGACCTCCTACGGTCGAAACGGGGGTCCTGTTGATCGGGAGGGGTGTTGCATACGGCAAAACGGAGGAAACGGACCTCCTACGGTCGAAACAGGGGTCCTGTTGATCAGGAGGGGTGTGGCGTACTGCAAGACGGACGAAACGGACCTCCTATGGTCAAAACGGGGGTCCTGTTCATTGGGAGGGGTGTGGCGTACCGCAAAACAGGACTCCACGGATATTGTTCATCTCCACCATCGACCTCCTCCAGCCTCCACGGGCTCCTGTTCATCTAGCCTCCACCGCGCGCTACTCCACCGGCTACAGTTCAACCACCCCTCCATCGTCTACTGTTCATCCAGCCCTCCACACCATGGGGTCCTGTTCAACCACCCCTCCACGGGCACCCCTCCACCGTCTACTGTTCATCCAGCCCTCCACACCACGGGGTCCTGTTCATCCAGAGGCAACGCCACTGCTCACTGTTCATCCAACCCCCCCGCAACGCTCATTGTTCATCCAATCGATCGGCTTCAGTTAGCAGCAGTAGCGAAGGAATCGCTCGATCGGGTTCAGTTAACAGCCATCGATCGATCGCTCGGTTCAAGAACGCGTAACTGCATCCTAATCGCTCGGGTTCAGTTTAGAGCCCAACGCCTCGCTTCGGGTTTAGTTAGAGCCAACGCCGCACACACACGCCAGACGTGTATGAGAGAACGCAGCATCGCTCGGCCCCGACCTCCCACCGTGAACCGTGGAAATCCCGAAATTTTCCTCGCCCTCGCTTCTACCACGGTTTTTTCCGTCATGGACGGCCCAAAGAATGTCATGCAGCTGCGTCTCCGGCCCGCCTAGGACGAAAAGCCCATTTTTTGTCATGATTTTTTGTCATAGAATTAGGACCCCACCACATCTATGATGATACCGGGTTTTGTCACAATTATCGTCATAGAAGTGTCATATGTATCACAGAAAAAAATTCGTTCAGCCTAAAATGTCACGGATGTGTCTTTTTTTGTAGTGGAGGCAACGGAACGCGTGGGAGCCAACCGGCTGGGTCGGAACGAAATGCGTGGTCATGTTCATCGGGAGCGCTTGGACGGAACAGGCGATGGAAACGAGGCCTGGCGTACCGCAAAACGGAGGAAACGGGCCTCCAACGTTCGGAAGGGGGTCCTGTTGATCGGGAGGGGTGTGGCGTACCGCAAAACAGAGGAAACGGACCTCCTACGGTCGAAACGGGGGTCTTTTTGATCGGGAGGGGTGTGGCGTACCGCAAAACAAACGAAATGGACCTCCTACAGTCGAAATAGGGGTCCTGTTGATCGGGAGGGGTGTGGTGTACCACAAAACGGACGAAACGGACCTCCTACGGTCGAAATGGGGGTCCTGTTCATCGAGAGGGGTGTGGCGTACCGCAAAACGGGACTCCACGGGATACTGTTCATCTCCACCGTCGACCTCCTCCAACCTCCACGGGCTACCGTCGACCTCCTCTAGCCTCCACGGGCTCCTGTTCATCCAGCCTCCACTGCATGCTACTCCACCGGCTACTGTTCCACCACCCCTCCACGGGCACCCCTCCACCGTCTACTGTTCATCCAGCCCTCCACACCACGGGCAACTGTTCATCCAGCCCTCCACCGTCTACCGTTCATCCAGCCCTCCACCACACCACGGGGTCCTGTTCATCCATAGGCAACGCCACCGCCATCGCTCATCCAAACCCCCTCACACACACAACGCCACCTTGTTCATCCCAGAGGCAAAGATCGATCGGCTTGATTAGCAGCGATGGCGAAGAATCGCCGATCAGGTTCGATTAACAGCCATCGATCGATTGCTCGGGTTCGAGAACGCGTAGCCTGCGGTAATCGCCGGGTTCGATTAGAGCCCAACGCCTCGCTTCGGGTTCGATTAGAGCCAACGCCGCACACCGCTGCAGCGACGTTTACAAGATAAACGCGCATCGCTCGGCCCCCGACCTCCCACCGTAACCGGGAACTCCCCGAAATTTTCCTCCCCCACGCTTCTACCACGATTTTTTCCATCTTGGACGGCCCAAAGAATGTCATGCAGCTGCATCTCCGGCCCGCCCAGGATGAAAAGCCCATTTTCTGTCATGATTTTTTGTCATAGAAGTAGGAGCCCACCACATCTATGATGATACCGGGTTTTGTCAAAATTATCGTCATAGAAGTGTCATATGTATGACAGAAAAAAATTCGTTCGGCCCAAAATGTCACGGATGTGTCTTTTTTTAGTGTGTTCGGATGAAAGAAGTAACTTCCTCTAATTCATGTGCATATGATGCAAGTTGCCGCCGTGAATTCAAGAAAGCTTGTTTTTGCCTCCTCTGGAATCATCCCAAGACATTCATGCAGGTGCGAAGTATACTATGGTTTGAGAGATTAGCTACCTCCATGCTATATGTGTTCCTAGCATACCAAGCTACTGATTGACTTGTTCAAGGAAAAGAAGTATAGCGCGCGTAAAGACTTAGAAATCCTTGATGATGGATCCTAACTACTATGTGGTCATTCTTGTCTTGGACACCATGCTCACATGTATTTAGCAGAAACAACTCGTGTTTTGGAGCTTGCTATCGTAGTTCATTTTCCGAGAATCTCGCAACGTCATCTCATCGGTTTGGGTTGCAAACTTTCCTTCCAGACATGCTGAGTCTGGAATATCCTGACGCCAACCAGATATGAATCTCAGGCAGATATGATGGTTGGGACATTCCCAAGAATTATAATATTGGTCTTTTGAACTGCTAAGTGGATGTCATGGCCAACACACTTATCCGGGAGATACCTTATTGTAGTATCTTGAGTCAGCAATTTGGCCATTCTTCCATGAGGAGTTGGTATGACTTTGTACATAAGTTGTTCCTTATGGGCTCCTTGAGCTCCCGAAGTCAGACCTTTACTTGATGTTCCAGATACCGAATAGTATTAGGTTAAGTTGGTACATCAACGAGAACATTAGAAGCGGAGTGCTAAATGTCTCTTGGTCAATCACCCAGATTTCGTTCCCTTGGCCTCGCTAAGGTGAAATCTGAGAAAGTGTTGTCTTCCTTTGCATCTGCATTGTCCATCACTATTCATCATGGTAGTACGAGGTGTCACCAATATCTTGGCGTAGATGTTGGTAAAACCTTGATGAATATGGAAATGCTTAAGTTATTGAGAGCACGCTTAGGCACTAGGTTATATTCTTGGTATCAATTGGAATGTGCCTTCCGTTTGCCGAGTTGTTCTATAACTCTAGTTTCTTTTCCAAACTAAGTATGACATTCCTTCAAAATCCTTGAAATGATCATTTATGAACTGCCTTAGCTTGGTATGAAGAGTTTCAATGATCCTTGTGTCAAAAGTAATTCTTTTTGCCACTTAAGGGAATAGTTCTGTCAGTCACCTTCCGTAAGGTGCCCCGCTGTGGTATTAAGGGCAATATATCTTCTCGCTACTCTGAAACTAGTGCACCATCTTCTTCAAGCGTGGATTTGTTGCCTAACAATTGAAACTTCGTCATCGGCTCCTTACCATCACCCTTATATGTGTTTTTTGACTCAACTCAAGAGATGTTTCAATGTCTCACTCCATGAGTTGATCTTGGTTGCTCGACCTTCGAGAAGATCGATTCCTATAGAGTTTCTTTCTGTCATCATCGTGGGGGTGAAGATCTCAAAAGCAAAGACGTCAATGACAACATGAAGCAATGATTCAACATCTTCGAGAAGGACAGTTGGATCAGGAAGATCGTGTTAGCTTTGTGTCCCCTCTGTCTTCTTACCTCACGTCTTGAATCTCGGGACGAGATTCTTGTTTAGCTGGGGTGAGTTGTCACATCCCTAGTTCTGGTATGACCTAGACTAGCTAGTCATGTGTGCATCATGTTTAAATTTCAATGATTTTGAAATGGGGACATGTGAAAGCCTCAGAAATCATTTCTGAAAATGACCAAGATAAAAATTGCTTGAAATAGGTCCAAGAAAATGTTCATGTTTCTCCCTAAAAATACTGGTCAAAGGTAAAATTCAAACCAATATTTTTAGGAGCTCATAAATATTTATTTTGGGCATTTGGAGTTAATGTAGTAAATATTTGCATTGGATTTATATTTGCTATATATTTAATATAAGTCCAATAATTCAGTAAACTTGTGTGGGGCTGGAATAGCTCAACTAGCCCACACAATATTTATCGAAGCAATAAATTTGATTTAGTTTGAAAACTAAATCAAAAACAAATTATGAAAATAGAAAACAATGAAACAAAAAGGAAACAGGAGCTCACCTGAGCAGCCCACCCACCTGGCCCAGGAGAGAAGCCGGCCCAGCCCACTTACCTCCTCGCTCGTCGTCTTCCTCCTGCCAGTAGGCAGGAGCGAACACGCGCGCGCACCCGCGGAGCCCTCCACCTCCTGCTTCGCGCTGGAGGCCGCTCCTTCGTCCTAATCCGCGTCTGGGGACGCGCGAGGCCCCCCTCTCACTTTCCCCTCACTCTCGGCTTTCTCCCTCACCCTCTAGCCCCTCCTCTGAGCGTCACCAAGAGCTTCCGCCGGCCACCGTGCCTCGCTCGCGTGGCCACTGACGACAAAACGATGCGCCACCGTGCTCCCGAGATAGTCCGTATCGCGCTGCTCCTCCTCATCGCACAAAGAAAGGTCAGAGGCCCTCCAGCGTCGCCAGTCATCTTCCTCGCCGCCTCGGCCACCACACGCCGTCGTCGAATTCACCGCCGCAGAGGCCTCCCCGAGTCTAATGAGACCGCCAACGACCCCGTTGTGAGCTCCACTCCGTTTCCCCTCCTTCATTTTTCTCGTTCCCGTGTCATAGTACCCTCGCCCACATGCCCGAGCACCGCCGTCCGCCATGGCCGCCTAGCTTTCTTGACCCGAGCCCCTCCGCTCGAACCCGTGGCACCAGCGCGCTTCTGGTGGCCCAAGGATGCCACCTTTCCCATTAGATCCTCCCCTAGCGCACTGCAGCCCTGCGCCCGCATGTAGCTGAGCTCCGGCCACCGCCATGGTTGTCGTGGCCATCGTCTCCGGCCACCCCGCAGCCTCCCGCATGATCCCCTGGATGCGCGCGAGGATGGGCCTCCCTCCGGTGCCTCCAGCGCGTCGAGCCGACCCCTGTATCACCGTCCCGAGCAACTCCGGCGATCCTCCGCCGTCTGGTTTGGTCGCCGGCGTTCAACTCCGGCGTGCTGACGTGGCGACGTCATTAGTGGCTAATGAGGCCACTAACTAACCCACATGCTCACTGACACATGGGCCCACGTCCTAATTAACCCCTGTTTTGTTTCTGTTTAGGTTAGTTTAAAATCCGGCGGGACCCACACGCTAGAGTTGACCGCGCTGACGTGGTTGTTGACTAGGCCCACCTGTCTGTCACACTAGCCAGCTCTGTGCCACCGACGTGTGGACCCCACACGTCAGGTTTGACTTAGACTGGTCAGCTAACCTGCTGATGTCAGTCTGATGTCATGCTGATGCAGTAAGCATTTTCTGGCATATTTCTAATTCAAAAATGATTTGGAAATTTCAGAAAATGTTGCA
This sequence comes from Aegilops bicornis, assembly GCA_021605145.1. Lineage (NCBI taxonomy): Eukaryota > Viridiplantae > Streptophyta > Magnoliopsida > Poales > Poaceae > Aegilops > Aegilops bicornis. The sequence goes on along the minus strand of CM038669.1, from coordinate 496,771,359 downwards.
AACTTTGAAAAAATCATAGAAATTCAATCGTAACTCCAAATAAGATAAATTATATATGAAAAATGATCCCAAAAAGTCCAATCTATCCATCCGTACCATTTTCATGCATGTTAGAACACCTTATAGCTACTGTTTAGGACAAATCAAATGAATGGCATTTAAATAACCATATGTGGAGTTTGAATTTGAACCTTGGGTTCAAACCAACTACACTTAATTGTGTTGCTAGTTGCATTAGGACAAATCACATCATATTGCCATGTCATAATCATGCGTCATAATTGTTGCATTTCATTGATTGTGTTCTTCCTTGTTTGTGGTGTTTGTTCCCTCTCGATAGACGTGGTTCCGACGATGTGATTGATGACACTGATGAAGACTCAATGCTATCTTCAGAAGTGCGAGGCAAGCAAAACCCCCTTTGTTCATTCCGATACAATCCCACTCTCTCGCTCCTGCTCTCATTTACTTCATTAGGATAACAATGTTTCAACTGTTACATGCTGCTGTAGTTGAACCCCTTTCCTCTGCATGACCTGTCATTGCCACAGTAAATATATGAAACCCACTAGCATGAGTAGGAGTTGTTTGAGCCCTGATGTGCCTACTCATTCATGCTTGTTTGTCATGTCTGCTATTGCTTAGAGTTGAGTCAGATCTGATTCATCGGGGATGAATTGGAATGTGGTGAACATGTCCTACTGTTGAGAGCTAAGTGTGTGAACACGATATGGTAAAGGTAGCGGTGAGAGGCCATGTAGGAGTACATGGTGGGTTGTCTCATTGCAGCCGTCCTCAAGAATTGAGTTATGTGTTTGTGATCCATGAACAGTTACTACCACACATTGGGTTCCGGTAACTCGGCCCCTCTCGACTTATTAATCAACTCGATCTCTGTCCAGGAGTTGCAACTAGTTTCTGGTGTTTGTAGGTTGTGTTAGTAGTCTACCAAGTGGCACCCGGTACAGGTGGGCTTGGGTCAGACTAGGCACCGTGGCCGGGTATGCCAACCGCCGCCCATTTGGTGGGCTTGGAACCCTGTACACATCATTTGGAGCCGTGAGCGACACCCCGGCCGGATCTCTTTGCGGATGGAACCCGAATAGGCGATAAACCTGGATGAGAGACTTGTGTGGTTAGTCAGGTCGTGGCCGACTCCCTCGCCAGGCTTCCGCTTGAAGGTTGCCGAGATACACGACGTGTACATGGGGTAAGTGGCGAGAGCGTGTGTGAAGAAGTACACCCCTACAGGGTTAATATCATCTATTCGAATAGCTGTGTCCGCGCTAAAGGACTTCTGGGTTGCCTATACAGTTCATAGAAAAATGAAAGTGGATACTCTAAAATGCGCAAGATAAGCGTGAGTGCTATGGATGGCGTTCTCGTAGGGAGACGGGAGCGGATCCATAGGGGTGTATTGATATGGTGAATATGTGGACTCGCGTGCGCCACCTCAACAGAGTTACTTGCAGTCATAGTTCAGGATAGCCACCGAGTCAAAGCTGGCTTGCTGCAGTTAAAACCCACCATCCCTTTGTTGATACCGATGCATATGCAGCTAGTTCTGATGTAACTCTTGCTGGGTACATTTGTACTCACGTTTGCTTAATTTATGTTTTTGCAGAGAGACTTTAGTCTTGATAGTAGTTCCGCGTGGACTTCGACGTTTAGCTTGTAACCTTAGCTACGAGTTTGTACCTTGGGAGGGTCTTGTAGTTAGTCAGGCTTCTCAGCCTTTTTCTTTTGTAGTTATCTGTACTCAGACAAGTTAAGCTTCCGCATGTGCCTGTTGCTTGTATGCTCTGTATGTTGGGTCATCAGACCCATGTTTGTAATATCTGGCTCTTCGGAGCCTAATGAATAAATACTTGAGTCGTAGAGTTATGTTGTGATGCCATGTTGTATTTACACATATCGAGCATATTGTGTGTATGATTGAAATGCTTGGTATGTGTGGGATCCGACAACCTAGTTGTTTATCCTTGGTAGCCTCTCTTATGGGGAAATGTAGTCTTGTGCTTCCATGAGCCATAGTAGTCCGCTTCTGACCGGTTCACGAGGAGTCCTGCTAGCCCAAAGACTACCGCTCTAGAACACTTGACTGGCCGGCATGTGATTCACTTGCTCCTCGTGGTTCGTCCCTTTGGGGAAATGTCACGCGGTGACATCCTCGAGTCCTGCCTAGCCTGCTACAACCCGGTTCACTGAGTCCTGTTAGCCCAAAGGTTACAGCCCGGATTCGCACGTTGTCAATCGACATGCTCGATGTTGATTCATGTATGCTGTCCCCGTAAGTTAGTGCCACTTTGGGTTCACGACTAGTTATGTCGGCCCGGGTTCTCTGTCATATGGATGCTAGCGACACTATCATATACGTGAGCCAAAAGGCGCAAATGGTCCCGGGCCATGGTAAGGCGACACCGGTGGGAATACCGTGCGTGAGGCCACAAAGTGATATGAGGTGTTACCGGCTAGATCAATGTGACTTGGAATCGGGGTCCTGACAATTCTACTGAGTACGAGTCTAAGTCAGATTGAGCCTGGCTTACAACAAAGTTCACGCAAGGTGCTAAAAAAATAAAAAATATATATAACATGGACTCGCTGGACAACACACCAGTCGGAAGCAGATTCTCCATGGGTTCGGACTCCTCTGTAGACCCGCTCCGTTGACCCGCCAAGCTGTACCCCGAGTAGCAGCGACGGGGCCTCCCCTGCCATGCTCATCGGCTGTGCCCCGCCTTGAGCCGCTCGGACCCGCGGGCCGCTCGCGCCTGGCTAGTCTCGCTTCCACTTTGAGTCGCCCATGCCTTGCCGGCTCTCCCTGACGGCCACACCTTCAGACCTCGAGTCGCCTCGTGGCCGCGGCAAAATGCTGGTGCCTAACTCCACAGCCACGGCCATAGCTCGCCTTGCCGGCACGCCTCTGCTTCTGTGCCGGCCTCCGCCCCTGCCACAACCTCACCGGTTTTCACCTCTGTCACAACAAGCCAGCCTCCGCCGGGTCACCATCACCACTGCACCAGACCGTCGCCGAACCTCGTTACCTCACCACCACTGTCGGGTCTGCATGTGCCGGCCGCCGTTGGGTCTGCTCCGCTCTGATGCTCACCCACGGGCTCCGACCCGCCACCGGCCGCTGCGCCCGTGTGTCCGGACCCTTCTGAGCTTGACCAGGACGTTGTCCATCGATGTACTCCGCTGCGGGAGAATCGCGCCGCCTTGGAGCTGCTCCGTTGAGCCGCTGTGCCTCCATTGCCACCAATTCGCGCCTCTGCTGTCACGGATCACGCTTCCAAAACTGTCGGCGCTGCAGCGAGCTGTTGTTCCCGTGGCCTTGCTTCTGCTGTGAGCCATCGGCGTAACTCCTACTCATCCGCCCGGCTCACTTGCGCCGCCACCGTCTCTTATGTTAACGAAACGCCTCATGCTGCTCCAATCTGCCAAAGCTAGCATGATCTAGCAAATACTTTGGTCTATCGTGGCCGCCGGGTCAAATAGCCGTTCCGGACCAGCCTGACCTCCATATTGAGCGCCGCCTTTTCCACTGTAGCGCACCTGCATCGTCCTCTCCTACGGCAAGATCGCACGCCTACTGCCTCCACGACCGAGACCCGCCCACGGTCTTCAAGTCGCTAGCTTGAGCCGTTGCGCTAACCCGCTGTGGTTTCTTCTCGCCATTAATGGGTCTCGCCTTACTTCACGCTGACCTCGAGCTGCAGCAACCGCGGCCAGGTCCGGCTCTGCGCCATCTCCGCGTTGCACCGCTCCGGTTTTCTGTGACTCACGCGCCCGCCTCTGAGCTGCCGACGCCGGCTCACCTGCGACCCAAGTCAGCGCCTACAAAATACAGCTACGAGCCGGACTCGCTGCCTAAAGCTACCGTTTCTGCTGCTTCCTCCACATGAAGAAAAACAATTCATCTACCAAGTACTAGTTGGGTGCTCATGTCAAGGTCAATTGAAATACTACTTTTGTAATACTGTTCGTCACCCGAAGTTGCAGTATCGCCATAAGCCGCCAGCGATACTACGTGGCCTCACTCGCCGCCGTGTGCCTTGAACCGCCTCGGCCATCTCACGCGCGCGCCGCTACCGACCACGAGCCGGCCCCGAGTCACCAGGCCGGTCTTCGCCTTGATGGATCTTCGCCTTGATGGCCGCTTTGGTCTCTGCCAAGTCGCCGGCTCCCGCAGTGGTTCACCGGCACTGGCAAACCGCCATGTTGAGCAGCCCCACGCCGTGAACCGCCCGGTGTCGTGGCCGCCTCCCCTGCGGCCCGCCTGCACCTCTGCGTGTTTCCTAAGCCGTCGGCTCCGCCGCACGCAAGTTTGCCTCCGCCTCATTGCCGTCAGCAAGGCGTCGTCCGCCGGGTTTTGCCGCCTATGTGACCAGGGCCTCTACTGTGAGTCGACGGGCGTCTCCATCGGCCTCTGCCTTGAACCGTCGCTCTGAGTGCCTTGGCCTTGAGCCGTCTTCACTCCATCTTTGCTCTGAGCCGCCGCTGGTCCGAGCGCGCCTCGCCTCCACAGCTGGTTCTGCCATAGTCAGGCCGCCGGCGCGTTGTTCCGCCGTCGGCCGTCGAATCGCCCTCACACTGCCCATGATCAGCTTCAATTGCCGCTGCGAGCCACTGGCCGCTGACCCACCGCTTGAGCCTGTGATCTCCAATGTGTTGCTGGCTTGCGTCGCTTCCACTTCGAGCCGCCATGGTCCTGCCCATGAGCTCCCCTGGTTTTTGACTCACCGTCCGCCCTGCTGAGCGGTTTCGATGAGTCAACCCGGCACACTGCATCGTATTTCTCTGACCTTGTGCATAGCTCCGCCTCCAGGCCTGCGGGCGCGTCGGCTCCAGCAGTCAGCTCCGTCCGTGTGCTCAAGGAAACAAGCATTGAGTCGGCTGGAAAAAGTCGAAAGCTCTCACCTTCACAAGGATATAATTGATCCGGCCGTGATGGAAAAAGAAAGAGAGGAAAGCGTGCACACATACCACGCCAAGATACCGACGTTTGTGCGATGTTGCAAGTCGCAACATTGTGTTCGTCCGTGCCATGCTACTTGACGGACATCCGTGTGAGCCGCCGTTTTCACGCTTCAGTTTACATTAACACAACGCCGGATGTTTCCATGACCGCGGCTTGGAGAGACAGTCTCTATGTGCTTCTTTGGCAGATTTGGAAGGCTCGCAACAACGCCACCTTCAACGCGATCGGGAGCAACGCCGGAGACATTCTCAGTAAGGGAGCTGACAATATCTTGCTCTGGAGCCGCCGCTTCGATGCTCCCTCCCGGGATCGTCTGCTCACGATCCGCCTTTTCTTTCTCTTAGTTCTTTAGCATCCCCCCTTTTTCTGCTTTTTCGCTTCTTAGCTTGTAGTTTTGTATCCGTTCGATGAAAAATGATGTATGACTGCCAAGTCCTTCGAGTAATATAACAACCGGTGGGGCGTGTGATGCCCCCCCCCACCGTCATTCTCGAAAAAAAATTAACACAACGCGGCCGACTCGCCCGTCCGCACCGATTTACAATGCCGCGGGTGACTCGTCTGTTGTCCAGACAAATTAGGTGATATCCCTCTAAGTATATTTTTTTGCATATATTCATTTTTATCAAAGAACAATTATTTTGGTTTGTGTATTTTTGTATGCAGGACAATTTTTCACTGCAAAATTAAGGGTCATGGATATATGACTCACGCCACTATTATGATGCGCCATCATCTGACCATGCCATAATGTTCAATGAATATATGTGCAAGCCGCGGTCTCTGTGGTCCGGTCTACATCAACACGATACGCTAACTCGCCCGTCCACGCATCTTATCACTCCTGCGAATGACTCGCCCGACTACGCTGGCTTACAATGCCGCGGCCGGTTTATCTGTGTTGCCTCTGATGCTGCGGTCGTCTTTTCCGTCCGTCTCTCGCGGCCTGGTTTACATCAACAAACCAGGCCGCACCTGTCTGCATGAGCTGTTTATTGAGTATAAAGCCAGTCACTGCTCGGGTAGCCCGGTTTTCTTCCAACAACCCTGGAACAAATTATCATGTATTATCAGCCGCCGTCTACAGTGGATGGCTCAATGGGCAGGTGCACAAGTCGCCACCACTACAGTTCGGTTAACTTCAAAACAGCTACTTGGAAGGAACCATTGTCCGAGTTGCTGACACGGCTCATACGAGATCATCTCTAACCCGCCGCAGTCACCTCAACCTTCTGTGCATTCACATCACTATCAACGCCAATGATATACACCTTCTGCTATGGTCAAATATGGAGAATCTCAAGATAACTCCTCGAGTCGTCTTAAGACTCAGGGGCTACAATGATATGATGCATCAAGTCTTGCCAATTTCAGTAAATTCAAGAACCCCAGGACATTGGAGGGAAAAATGACCCAACCCCGGAGATTACTACTATATCGATGAAAATTTCAAGGGCCGTCAGAAAAATTCCGGCTCACAATGATGCTTCCGGTTTACAATCCGGTTCAAGGGAAATCCCGTCTCCTACAAAGCGCTGAAACTCTTAATATCCGGCTCACAATCCGGCTCAAGGGGAATCTGTCTCCCACGAAGTTCGAAAGCTCTCAAATCCGGTTTAAAATTCTGACTCAAAAAGAATATTATCTCTCGCAAAGTTCGAGTTCTCAAAAAAATTGAAGGTTGCCAAAGAGAATTTGTTGCCATGATGCATAGTTCAAACATGGGTATCCGATCCGGCTTACACGCCTTATTACAAATCACTTGGAGGCTTGACGCACGAGTTACAGGGACCAAAGAGAGTTTGATGCACAGCACAACTCAAACATAGGTACCCGATGAGCACAACTTGTCAGTATATCACTTGGGAGCTTCCTGTTCAAACATAGGTGTATTCACCAAAGAGTAGTGTTACTACCCTTTTGATCTGGCGCAATGCCACAATTATGGTCACTTGGGGGCTTCCTGATCGTATTCGAATCATAGCATTACTACCCTCTTGATCGGCTCAATGTCACACTTGTCAGTATGTCACTTGGGAGCTTCCTGTTCAAACATAGGCATATTCGACCAAAGGGAACATAGCGTTACTACCCTCTTGACCAGGTTTGTTCAAACATAGGCGTATTCAACTAAAGAGACCATAACCTTTCCGGGTCATCCTACCTGTAGCCACCTGCTTCAACTCCATTGGGTAATCCTGATTGACCCGCCAAACTCTTAACGATCAGTCTTTATGGCGTATTTGACCAAGATCTGAGCTCGTTAAGGTTCAAACGGCGGTTTGTCATGTGAGAGTACGGCTTACAGATAGTCAGGATAGACTCAGGCTTCATAAGCCGCCTTCCTTGAAACTTGGATAAATTGTCCCGTGATGTATGCTGTTACTCTGGTCCCGCGTACTCCTGATAAGTCGTTGAGCAAGACCAGACTTTATCTAGGGTTCAAATGTCGATTGGGCACACTGTGAGTCAGGCTCACGGAACGCACGAACAATCCAGTGGCTCAGGCTAGTTTCATTGAAGTTTTCTGTCATCATGCATATACAACATCATATATTGTATCATACATAGCATCATCATTACATCATCATAGCATACATCATATATGCATAGATATACTGGTTTATACTGCAGGAACTGGTTTTCAAACTAGGTTATATTATTCAAATCTTTAATAGCCAACATGGCTGGATTTTTATAATGGTTATCAATAACCAGTATTATGATTGAGGTTTTCAAAGTCGCTTTAGCGCAATGGCTATTATCTTATCAATGGATATGATTTATTCTACAATGGAAGGAATAGTCCTGAGTTGCTGCAGGCTTACGACCCGGCACTTGGGGGCTACATTATTCAAATCATGATTATATTAAATATGGAAGTCCCATGTCGCTGCAAGCATGCACCATGAGGGCTAATGCAAGGTCATTTTTTGCTCACCTTATTGAAGACCCGACTCATCACATTGTAATGAGCCGGCCCTTGGGGGCTACCAATTGCTCCTATCAACAATTCAAGGTACACAAGTCTTAATCCATTATATTGAAGGGTCCACTACTCAGTTGGTAAAGCACAAAGCTCTTAACCTTGTGGACGTGGGTTCAAGCCCCATGATGGGGGTTACATCATATGATGTTCTTTTCAAAGAAGTGTATATAAAGTCCCAGCTCAATATTATCTTACTAAGCTGTCCCTTGGGGGCCACACGTTGCTGTTCAAAGTCTACATGATCATATTTATAAAGTCCCTGCTCATTATTGCATATTGACCCGGCCCTTGGGGGCTACATTGGTTGATTTTTTATGAGCATAAGGAAATTACAAGTCCCGGGTTGCTGCAAGCATGACAACCTGGCACTTGGGGGCTACATATGTGGAATACTCAGTTCTGACTAGTGATTGAGATGAACAACATGGATTTCTTCAAAGTGGTAATATTTATATTGAAGCAAGTCTTAAGCTGTTACTACGCTCCATTCTTAAGACTTGGGGGCTACAAGTGATATGCATATAAGGAAGTTCCATATCTTCAAACCGGCTGAAAATCAGATAAGTATTTCAAGATCAATATTTTTGGTTAAACATTGGGAGCTGAGTCAAATGAATTATTTCTTCACTATTTTTCTCTATGAGAAACCAACGTCAGCAAATTGAGTATGAAGCTGGCCTATTGACCCGGATTTTCTAAGAAGAAGGAAATGACAAGGACTTAAGGATGTTCAGGTGCCGGCTTACAAGAAAATTTAACCCAGGAGCATAACCTGTTAAATTTGTTCTTGTGTTTTGTTTACAGGATCAGTTTAACATGGATAAAAGTCCAAATTAAACTGGGGGCTAATGTTGGGGATATACCTCGCGATATGACCCGACCGGAGATATGACCCGTCCGGGACTTGGTTTTTCATTGGTAAGCCGACAGATTATAAGCCGACAGATTGTTTAAGCCAGATATTAAGCCGGCAGATTGTTTAAGCCAGATGTTAAGCCGGCAGACTGTTTAAGCCAGATGTTAAGCCGACAGATTGTTTAAGCCAGCAGATTGTTTAAGCCAGATGTTTATGTCAGATTGTGACAGAGTCGCCTGGGGTTAATAAGCCCAAAACGTTAAGAAGCCCATGGAGAGAAGCCCGTGAAGAGAAGTTAGAATAGTTTAAGTCTTAATCCGAGTTGGACTCTACATGTAACCCGCCCCTTCAACTTATATAAGGAGGGCAAGTCACCCCAAGAGGGACAAGTAAGAAATAATCTCTAAGGCTAGACACAACTAGGAGAGCCGGTTTACGGCGACTCCCTCATGAGCATAATGAGACCTAGCCACAAACAGCATGTAGGGCTATTACCGGATGATGTTTCCCGGGGCCCGAAGCTGTCTAAATCCTTGTCATGTGTGTTGATCAGCCATGCGTCTCTCTATTCCGACCAACCCCTTCAAGCTACCGCATAGATGCGTTAGCCTCACGACTAAGTCCTCACACTAGGACATCTGCCGTGACAAATCCACGATAGTGTGCTTTAAGTATTTTTGAAGAAATGCTCTCTTGCTTCACTTAGATTTATTTGAGAGTTAGTAAAATTTTCAAGAAATTCTCTCTTGCTTCACTTAAATTAATTTGAGAGAAAGAAAAATTTTGTGCTCATGATCTTCACTTATATTTATTTGAGCTTATGGAAAGCAACACATGAAAATTAGTCCTAAAGTGGTAGATATCCAAGAAGGATATAATAAAAAGTTTCATGAAGATCATTGGAAAAAATAAACTTGATTCTTAGTAATAGGTTTGAGACATGATGATGTGATATGTGAGTTATATTGGTGAGTAATTATGCTTTAGTAAGAATATTGGTGTTAAGGTTTGTGATTCCCTATGCAAGTATGAAAGTCAATAGTTATGCAATGAAATTATATCCTACTTGTGGTGCATTATTTAGTGTTATTTATGCTTAATGCTTGCTTATGAGATTATTCGTTTCTTGGTTGGTCGCTTCTCAATCTTTTGCTAGCCTTCATTTTGCACTAAGTATGACCTCTACTTGTGCATCCAAGAACCTTTAAACTAGTTTTGCCACATAAGTCCACTATATCTACCTATATGCGGTATTCTTTTGCCTTTCTAAGCAAATTTGTATGTGCCATCTCTAATTTTCAAAATAAACTTCTCTTTCGTGTGTTTGTTTCGCTCGCGGAGCGGTGAGGGGTGGCTAATATTTTCCATGCTATGTGTTATTCTCAAGATGAGTCTTTATTCACTTTTCATTGCACGAGAGTAAGGCAAAGGTATTAGGGATGCCCAATCCCGAAATGAAAAAATGAATTTAATTTATGTTGTCTAATAATAAATTCCTTGGAAAGTGTTGGTATGGAGGGCAACCGTGGATACGGCTAGCCATGGAGAGTGAAAGTATGATTGAAAAAGGAATAAACTTTATTTTCTGTTTGGGAACCGCCTATGATATATCTAGCATGGAAAGTGTTGGGAACTCTAAGTCATTTTCGTTGGTGGGATGGATACACCTCCCAAAATGTTTTTATCTCTAAGTTTTTTGCTTTGAGGTCTGGCACCTCTACAAATCCCTACTTCCGTCTGCGAAGGGCCTTTCTTTTACTTTATGCAATTTTTATTTTGAGTCTCCATCTTCTCTTATAAAAGCACCAACTAGGAGGCAATTTGATCGTACTTAAGTATAGGGTGTACCTAATATTCGAGTGTGTTTCATGAATGGACCAATGGTTGAGCATGATGGGCTATGGATAACTAATTTTAGTGTTGATATTTTGAAAGTCATGGTTGCTTGTTGATATTCTTGAGTATCTAAATTATCATGTCAAAACTAGACTATTGCTTTGAACAACTAAAAGTCCAAATGTCCATGCTATAAAGAATATGATATGACATGTTAGGCAGCATTCCACATCAAAAATTCTGTTTTTATCACTTGCCTACTCGAGGACGAGTAGGAGTTAAGCTTGGGGATGCTGATACGTCTCCGACGTATCTATAATTTTTTATTGTTCCATGTTGTTATATTATCGATCTTGGATGTTTTACAATCATTTATAGTCATTTTATTTCATTTTTTGTACTAATCTATTGACATAGTGCCAAGTGCCAGTTGTTGTTTTTCCATGTTTTTTACATCGCATAAAACCGATATCAGACGGAGTCCAAATGCCCCGAAACTTTACGGAGAATTTTTATGGGCCAGAAAGAACACAATGGGCCCATAAAAACAGATACGCCCATTGTGGCACGCCAGGAGGACCAGGTACGCCCTGGTGGGTTGTGCCCACCACGGGTGCCCCCCGGACCGCCTCTTTACTCTATTAGTACCCCAATATTCCAGAAACCCTAAAGTAGTTGACGAAATATTCATCCAGCTGTCGCAGAGTCCAGAACCACCAGATCCAATCTAGACACCATCTCAGATGGGGTTCACCACCTCCATTGGTGCCTCTCCTATGATGCGTGAGTAGTTCTGTGTAGACCTTTGGGTCCGTAGTTAGTAGCTAGATGGCTTCCTCTCTCTTGCTGGATTCTCAATACAATGGTCTCTTGGAGATCCATATGATGTAACTCTTTTTGCGGTGTGTTTGTTGGGATCTGATGAACTATGAGTTTATGATCATATCTATCTTTTTATATCCATGAAAGTTATTTGAGTTTCTTTGATCTCTTATATGCATTATTGCTTATAGCCTTGTATTTCTTCTCCAATATTTGGGTTTTGTTTGGCAAACTTGATCTATTTATCTTGCAATGGGAAGAGGTGCTTTGTAGTGGGTTCAATCTTACGGTGCTTGATCCCAGTGACAGAAAGGGAAACAGCATGTATGTATCATTGCTACTAAGGACAAAAAGATGGGGTCTATCTCTACATAGATAGATCTTGTCTACATCATGTTATCGTTCTTATTGCATTACTCCATTTCTCCATGAACTTAATACACCAGATGCATGTTGGATAGCGGTCGATGTGTGGAGTAATAGTAGTAGATGCAGGCAGGATTCGTTCTACTAATCTAGGACGTGATGCCTATATGATGATCATTGTCTGGATATCGTCGTAATTATTTGAAGTTATATCAATTGCCGAACAGTAATTTGTTTACCCACCATTTGCTATTTTTTCTCGAGAGAAGCCACTAGTGAAACTTACGGCCCCGGGGTCTTCTTTCTCATATATTTTCCTCTGCGATCTACTTTTTCCTTGCATTTATTTTCAGATCATACAAACATACCTTCCTGCAATTTTTCCTTATTTATTTTATTTGGCATTCGATCTATCAATTTACTACAAATTTATCTCATGCCGTTTGCCACTTGAGGCGCCGTACCCTAAAAGGGATTGACAACCCCTTTAACACGTCGGGTTGCGAGGATTTGTTATTTATGTGCAGGGGCTGTTTACGTTGTGTTGCTTGGTTCTCCTACTGGTTCGATAACCTTTGTTTCATATCTGATGAAAATACCTGCCGCTGTTGTGATGCATCATCCCTTCCTCTTTAGGGAAACACCGACGTAGCTTCAAGCGACATCAGCTGGCGACTTAAAGTCCAAAGCCTGGCCGGGTTAATAAACTCTGGTTAGATTCATATGTGAACCATAAGGCAACATAGCCCTCATCGGCCTTCAACCATGTATTAACATGTCATAAGAAATGAATCTAAAAAAATGTTCAAATCAAATATAGACCAAAAAACAAGGCTTCCATAGGCTGCCAAGCCTCAAAGTCAAGTGCTTTTCAAGGGCCGCACAGCCACTGAGTTAAACCTCCATTCAAACCTTGTAAGCCGGGCCTCACATGACCAATCGTCGTTTTAACCTTGACAAGTTCAGGGTCTGTATAAGATTGACTGTCAAGAGTATGGCGAGTCATTCCAGGATTACCTGGGCGAAGTGGCAGACTTACAAAGGTAGGATAACCCGGATTTTTTGGTGAATACACCTGGCGTCCAAGCCTATTATAAGGGTCATCAAAGCTCTATCCATTACGAAAGAGCCCCCAAGTAATATTTCATTCTAGGCGTACAAGCCGGATCAGCAGGGTAGTCATAGCTATGCTCAATGAGCAGGAAGCCCCCAAGTATTTGGTAATTATGGCGTACAAGCCGGATCAAGAGGGTAGCCATATCTATGATCAATGAGCAGGAAGCCCCCAAGTGATCATATGAAGTGGCAATAAAGACTCATTATTCTCAGAAATGAAACGACAGAGGCCCTGAATTATCAGGGATGCCGTCTTTATTATATTCATCATAATATATACATTGTCAAAATATGTACATCACAAGAGTCGGTGGCTCAGGTGTAGTAAGGCCGAAGATGAGCAATATTCCACGGCCGGCGGGTCTCCTCATCCGACGTGTGTGAGTCTTCTGGTCTCGAACATTGACAAGGTAGTATGCCCCGTTGTTCAGATTTTTGCTGACCACAAAGGGCCCTTCCCAAGGTGGGGAAAAGCTTGTGCATATGAGTTTGATCCTGCATAAGCCGGAGCACCAAATCGCCTTCTTGAAAGGTCCTAGTTTTAACCCGGCGACTATGATAATGGTGCAGATCTTGCTGGTAAATCGCCGAATGAGCCGCCACAAAGTCACGCTCCTCATCCAACAGGTCAATAGCATTCTGACGTGCTTTTTCATTATCAGCTTCAACATAAGCCGCCACACGAGGTGAATCGTGACGGATGTCACTACGGAGAACCGCCTCTGCTCCATAAACCATGAAGAAAGGCGTGTAACCCGTAGATCTGTTGGGGGTGGTATTTATTCTCCATAACACTGAGGGTAATTCCTCCACCCGAACAACCCGATGTCCTCTGCAAAGGGACCATATGCCGGGGCTTGATGCCTCTCAAAATTTATTCATTGGCTCTCTCAGATTGACCATTGGACTGGGGGAGAGCTACTGACGACACATCCAGTCGAATATGCTCTTGTTGACAAAACTCTTTCATAGCACCCTTGGATAGATTAGTGCCATTATCAGTTATAATGTTGTGGGGAAAACCAAAGTGGAAAATCACCTTTTTGATGAATTGAACCGATGTCGCCGCGTCACATTTACCGGCTCTGCTTCCACCCACTTTGTAAATTTGTCAACCGCCACCAAAAGGTGGGTCTTTTTATCCTCGGACCTTTTGAAAGGTCCAACCTGTTGGGGAACGCAGTAATTTCAAAAATTTTCCTACGATCACGCAAGACCATGGTGATGGCATAGCAACGAGAGGGGAGAGTATCCGTCCACGTACCCTCGTAGACCGAAAGCGGAAGCGTTATAACAACGCGGTTGATGTAGTCGTACGTCTTCACGATCCGACCGATCCAAGCACCGAACGTCACGGCACCTCCGAGTTACGCACACGCTCAGCTCGATGACGATCCCTGACTCGATCCAGCAAAGTGTCGGGATGAGTTCCACAAGACGACGGCGTGGTGACGATGTTGATGCTCCACCGACGCAGGGCTTCGCCTAAGCTCCGCGACGATATGACTTCTCCGGGCAGGCTTCGCCTAAGCTCTACGACGATATGACCGAAGTGGAATATGGTGGAGAGGGCACCGACACGGCTAAGGAACGATCCGTAGATCAACTTGTGTAGCCTGGGTGCCCCTGCCCCTCAGATATAAAGGAGCCAAGGGGAGGTGGCCGCCCAAGGGGAGGGCGACTAAGGAGTCCTACTCCTCCGGAGTAGGACTCCCTCCAATCCTAGTTGGATTAGGATTCCCGGAGGGGGAAAGAGAGAGAGGGGGCCGGCCCACCTTTCCTAGTCCTAATAGGACTAGGGGAAGGGGGGGGGCGCGGCCACCAAGGGCTGGCCCTCTCTCCTTTCCACTAAGGCCCACTATGGCCCATGTAGTTCCCGGGGGGGTTCCGGTAACCTCCCAGATACTCGGTAAATTCTCGATTTCACTCGGAACCCTTCCAAGTCCAAACATAGGCTTCCAATATATCAATCTTTATGTCTCGACCATTTCGAGACTCCTCGTCATGTCCGTGATCACATCCGGGACTCAACAAACTTCGGTGCATCAATACTTATAAACTCATTATGAACTGTCCATCGAAACGTTAAGCGTGCGGACCCTACGGGTTCGAGAACTATGTAGACATGACCTAGAACCATTCTCGGTCAATAACCAATAAGCGGAACCTGGATGCCCATATTGGTTCCTACATATTCTACGAAGATCTTTATCGGTCAAACCGCATAACGACATCGTTGTTCCCTTTGTCATCGGTATGTTACTTACCCGAGATTCGATCGTCGGTATCCAATACCTAGTTCAATCTCGCTACGGTAAGTCTCTTTACTCGCTCCGTAATACATCATCTCACAACTAACTTATTAGTTGTAATGCTTGCAAGGCTTAAGTGATGTGCATTACCGAGAAGGCACGGAGATACCTCTCCCACAATCGGAGTGACAAAACCTAATCTCAAATACGCCAACCCAACAAGTACCTTTGGAGACACCTGTAGTACTCCTTTATAATCACCCGATTACGTTGTGACGCTTTGGTAGTACCCAAAGTGTTCCTCCGTAAACGGAGTTGCATAATCTCATAGTTATAGGAACATGTATAGGTCATGAAGAAAGCATTAACATACTAAACGATCAAGTGTTAAGCTAACGGAATGGGTCATGTCAATCAGATCATTCTACTAATGATGTGACCTTGTTAATCAAATAACAACTCCTTGTTTATGGTTAGGAAACATAACCATCTTTGATTAACAAGCTAGTCAAGTAGAGGCATACTAGTGACATCTTGTTTGTCTATATATTCACACATGTATTATGTTTCCGGTTAATACAATTCTAGCATGAATAATAAACATTCATCATGATATAAGGAAATAAATAATAACTTTATTATTGCCTCTAGGGCATATTTCCTTCAGTCTCCCACTTGCACTAGAGTCAATAATCTAGATTACAGAGTAATGATCCTAACACCCATGGAGTCTTGGTGCTGATCATGTTTTGCTCGTGGAAGAGGCTTAGTCAACGGGTGCGCAACATTCAGATCCGTATGTATTTTGCAAATCTCTATGTCTCCCACTTGGACTCGGTCCCGAATGGAATTGAAGCGTCTCTTGATGTGCTTGGTCCTCTTGTGAAATCTGGATTCCTTTGCCAAGGCAATTGCACCGTATTGTCACAGAAGATCTTCATCGGTCCCGATGCACTAGGTATGACACCTAGATCGGAAATGAACTCTTTCATCCAGACTCCTTCATTCGCTGCTTCAAGCAGCTATGTACTCCGCTTCACATGTAGATCCCGCCACGACGCTTTGTTTAGAACTGCGCACCAACCGACAGCTCCACCGTTTAATAAAACACGATCCGGGTTTGCGATTTAGAATCGTCCGGATCAGTGTCAAAGCTTCGTCGACGTAACCATTTACGACTAGCTCTTTTTCACCTCCATATACGAGAAACATATCCTTAGTCCTTTTCGTGTATTTCAGGATGTTCTTGACCGCTGTCGAGTGATCCATTCCTCGATTACTTTGGTACCTTCCTGCCAAGCTTATAGCTAAGCATACGTCAGTGTCCGGTACATGACATTGCATACATGATAGAGCCTATGGCTGGAGCATAGGGAACATCTTTCATTTTCTCTCTATCTTCTCATTGTGGTCGGGCATTGAGTCTTACTCAATCTTACACCTTGCAACACAGGCAAAAACCTTTCTTTGCTTGATCCATTTTGAACTTTTCAAAATTTTATCAAGGTATGTGCTTTGTGAAAGTCCAATTAAGCTGCCTTGATCTATCTCTATAGATCTTGATGCCCAATATGTAAGCAGCTTCACCGAGGTCTTTCATTGAAAAACTTTTATTCAAGTATCCTTTTATGCCATCCAGAAATTCTATATCATTTCCAATTAATAATATGTCGCCCACATATAATATCGTAAATGCTACAGAGCTCCCACTCACTTTCTTGTAAATACAAAGCTTCTCCAAAAGTCTCAGAAACCCATATGCTTTGATCACACTATCAAAGCGTTTATTCCAACTCCGAGAGGCTTGCACTGCACCATAAATTGATCGTTGGAGCTTGCACACTTTGTTAGCACCTTTTGGATCGACAAAACCTTCTGGTTGCATCATATACAACTCTTCTTCTAGAAATCCATTCAAGAATGCAGTTTTACATCCATTTGCCAAATTTCATAATCATAAAATGCGGCAATTGCTAACATGATTCGGACAGACTTAAGCATCGCCACGGGTGAGAAAGTCTCATCGTAGTCAACCCCTTGAACTTGTCGAAAACCTTTCGCAACAAGTCGAGCTTTATAGACGGTTATATTACCATCGGCGTCAGTCTTCTTCTTAAAGATCCATTTATTTTCAATGGCTTGCCGATCATCGGGCAAGTCAACCAAAGTCCATACTTTGTTCTCATACATGGATCCCATCTCAGATTTTATGGCTTCCAGCCATTTTATGGAATCTTGGCTCACCATCGCTTCTTCATAGTTTGTAGGTTCGCCATGGTCAAGTAACATGACTTCGAATAGGATTACCGTACCACTCACTGCGTATTTTACTCTGGTTGACCCACGAGGTTCAAGAGTAACTTGATCTCGAAACTTCATGATCATCATCATTAGTTTCCTCACTAATTGGTGTAGTTGTCACAGGAACCATTTCTTGTGATGAACTACTTTCCAATAAGGGAGTAGATCTGATTATCTCATCAAGTTCCACTTTCCTCCCACTCACTTCTTTCGAGAGAAACTCCTTCTCTAGAAAGGATCCGAATTTAGCAACAAAAATCTTGCCTTCAGATCTGTGATAGAAGGTGTACCCAACAGGCTCCTTTGGGTATCCTATGAAGACACATTTTTCCGATTTGGGTTCGAGCTTATCTGGTTGAAGTTTCTTTACATAAGCATCGCAGCCCCAAACTTTAAGAAACGACAACTTTGGTTTCTTGCCAAACCACAGTTCATAAGGCGTCGTCTCAACGGATTTTGACGGTGTCCTATTTAACGTGAATGCGGCCGTCTCT
This sequence comes from Aegilops bicornis, assembly GCA_021605145.1. Taxonomy (NCBI): domain Eukaryota; kingdom Viridiplantae; phylum Streptophyta; class Magnoliopsida; order Poales; family Poaceae; genus Aegilops; species Aegilops bicornis. The sequence continues at coordinate 496,753,343 of CM038669.1, read as the reverse complement.
AAAGCATAACCCCAAAACGATAGCGGTAAATCGGAAATCGACATCATAGATCGCACCATATCTAGTAAAGCACGACACGACGTTCGGACACACCATTTCTCCGTGGTGTTCGGGTGGCGTGAGTTGTGAAACTATTCCACATTGTTTCAAATGTAAACCAAACTCGTAACTCAAATATTCTCCTCTACGATCAGATCGTAGAAACTTTATTTTCTTGTTACGATGATTTTCCACTTCACTCTGAAATTCTTTGAACTTTTCAAATGTTTCAGATTTGTGTTTCATTAAGTAGATATACCCATATCTGCTCAAATCATCTGTGAAGGTGAGAAAATAACGATACCCGCCACAAGTGCCTCAACATTCATTGGACCACAAACATCAAGATGTATGATTTCCAACAAATCAGTTGCACGCTCCATAGTTCCGGAGAACGGCGTTTTGGTCATCTTGCCCATGAGGCACGGTTCGCAAGTACCAAGTGATTCATAATCAAGTGATTCCGAAGCCCATCAAGATGGAGTTTCTTCATGCTTTTACACCGATATGACCTAAACGGCAAGTGCCACAAATAAGTTGCACTATCATTATCAACTCTGCATCTTTTGGCTTCAACATTATGAATATGTGTATCACTACTTTGTCGAGATTCAACAAGAATAGACCATTCTTCAAGGGTGCATGACCATAAAAGATATTACTCATATAAATAGAACAACCATTATTCTCTCGATTTAAATGAATAACCGCCTCGCAATAAACAAGATCCAGATATAATGTTCATGCTCAACGCCGCACCAAATAACAATTATTTAGGTCTAAAACTAATCCCGAAGGTAGATGTAGAGGTAGTGTGCCGATCGCGATCACATCGACTTTGGAACCATTTCCAACGCGCATCGTCACCTCGCCCCTTAGCCAATCTTCGCAATCCGTAGTTCCTGCTTCGAGTTGCAAATATTAGCAACAGAACCAGTATCAAATACCTGTACTATCATGAGTATTAGTAAGGTACACATCAATAACATGTATATCACATATACCTTTGTTCACCTTGCCATCCTTTTTATCCGCCAAATACTTGGGGCAGTTCCGCTTCCAAAGTGTCCGGATGCGCTTGCGGTAAAACACATTCTGTGCTTAGGTCCAGACTTGGGTTTCTTCTCTTGATCAACAACTTTCTTGCTGTTCTTTTGAAGTTTCCTTCTTCTTCCCTTTGCCCTTTTTCTTGAAACTAGTGGTCTTGCTGACCATCAACACTTGATGCTCTTTTCTGATTTCTACCTCCGCAGCTTTCAAAGATCGCTAAGAGCTCGTGAATTGTCTTAGTCATCCCTTGCATATTATAGTTCATCACGAAGCTCTTGTAGCTTGGTGGCGATGATTGGAGAATTTCATCAATGACACTATCATCCGGAAGATTAACTCCCAGCTGAATTAAGTGATTGTTATACCCGGACATTTTGAGTATGTGCTCACCGACGTAACTATTCTCTTCCATCTTGCAGCTATAGAACTTATTGGAGACTTCATATCTCTCAATCCGGCATTTGCTTGAAATATTAACTTCAACTCCTGGAACATCTCATATGCTCCATGACGCTCAAAACGCCGTTGAAGACCCGGTTCTAAGCCGTAAAGCATGGCACATCGAACTATAGAGTAGTCATCAGCTCGCTTTGCCGTGACGCTCATAACTTCTCGCTCAAAGATTCCGCAGCAGTTCGCTACCCAGCGGTGCTTCCAGATTTAATTTTTCCGTGCAGCAATGAGGATAATCCTCGTGTTACGGACCCAGTCCGTGTAATTGCTACCATCATCTTTCAACTTTGCTTTCTCAAGGAACGCATTAAAATTCAACGGAACAACAAAGACGAGCCATCTATCTACATCAAACATAGACAAGCAAAATACTATCGTGTACTAAGTTCATGATAAATTTAAGTTTGATTAATCATATTAAAAACCTCCCACTTAGACGGACATCTCTCTAGTCATCTAAGTGATCACGTGATCCAAATCAACTAAACCATGTCCGATCATCACGTGAGATGGAGTAGTTTCAATGGTGAACATCACTATGTTGATCATATCTACTATATGATTCACGCCGACCTTTTGGTCTACGTGTTCCGAGGCCATATCTGTTATATGCTAGGCTCGTCAAGTTTAACTCCGAGTATTCTGCGTGTGCAACTGTTTTGTACCCGTTGTATTTGAACGTAGAGCCTATCACACCCGATCATCACGTGGTGTCTCAAAGACGAAGAACTTTCGCGAACGGTGCATACTCGGGAGAACACTTCTTGATAATTTTAGTGAGAGATCATCTTATAATGCTACCGCCAATCAAAGCAAGATAAGATGCATAAAGGATAAACATCACATGCAATCAATATAAGTGATATGATATGGCCATCATCATCTTGTGCTTGTGATCTCCATCGCCAAGCAATCACATGATCACCATCGTCACCGGCGCCGACACCTTGATCTTCATCGTAGCATCGTTGTCGTCTCGCCAATCTTATGCTTCCACGACTATCACTACCGCTTAGTAATAAAGTAAAGCATTACATCGCGATTGCATTGCATACAATAAAGCGACAACCATATGGCTCCCGCCAGTTGCCGATAACTCGGTTACAAAACATGATCATCTCATACAATAAAATATAGCATCACGCCTTGACCATATCACATCACAACATGCCCCGCAAAAACAAGTTAGACGCCTCTACTTTGTTGTTGCAAGTTTTACGTGGCTGCTACGGGCTGAGCAAGAACCGTTCTTACCTACGCATCAAAACCACAACGATAGTTTGTCAAATAGACTCCGCTTTTAACCTTCTCAAGGACCGGGCGTAGCCACACTCGGTTCAACTAAAGTTGAGAGACAGTCTTCCGCAAGCCATCTATGTGCAAAGCACGCCGAGGAACCGGTCTCGCGTAAGCGTCTGGCGTAAGGTTGGTCCGGATCGCCTCGCCCAACAATACCGCTGAACCAAAGTATGACATGCTGGTAGGCAGTATGACTTGTATCGTCCACAACTCACTTGTGTTCTACTCGTGCATATGACATCAACGCATAAAACCAGGCTCGATACCACTTTGTTGGGGAACGCAGTAATTTCAAAAATTTTCCTACGATCACGCAAGACCATGGTGATGGCATAGCAACGAGAGGGAGAGTATCCGCCCACGCACTCGTGAGACCGAAAGCGGAAGCGTTATAACAACGCTGTTGATGTAGTCAGACGCCTTCACGATCCGACCGATCCAAGCACCGAACGTCACGGCACCTCCGAGTTACGCACACGCTCAGCTTCGATGACGATCCCGGACTCGATCCAGCAAAGTGTCGGGATGAGTTCCACAAGACGACGGGCGTGGTGACGATGTTGATGCTCCACCGACGCAGGGCTTCGCTTAAGCTCCGCGACGATATGACTTCTCCGGCAGGCTTCGCCTAAGCTCTCTGACGATATGACCAAGTGGAATATGGTGGAGAGGGGCACCGACACGGCTAAGGAACGATCCGTAGATCAACTTGTGTGTTACGGGGTGCCCCTGCCCCGTATATAAAGGAGCCAAGGGGAGGTGGCCGCCCAAGGGGGAGGCGCAAGGAGTCCTACTCTCCGGGAGTAGGACTCCCTCCAATCCTAGTTGGATTAGGATTCCTGAGGGGGAAAGAGAGAGGGGGGGCCCACCTTCCTAGTCCTAATAGGACTAGGGAAGGGGGCGTAGCCACCTAGGGCTGGCCCTCTCCTTTCCACTAAGGCCCACTATGGCCCATGTAGTTCCTGGGGTTCCGTAACCTCCCTTGCATCTCGCAGAATTCTCGATTTCACTCGGAACCCTTCCAAGTCCAAACATAGGCTTCCAATATATCAATCTTTATGTCTCGACCATTTCGAGACTCCTCGTCATGTCCGTGATCACATCCGGGACTCGAACAAACTTCGTGCATCAATACTTATAAACTCATTATGAACTGTCATCGATACGTTAGCGTGCGGACCCTACGGGTTCGAGAACTATGTAGACATGACCTAGAACCATTCTCGGTCAATAACCAATAGCGGAACCTGGATGCCCATATTGGTTCCTACATATTCTACGAAGATCTTTATCGGTCAAACCGCATAACGACATACGTTGTTCCCTTTGTCATCGGTATGTTACTTACCCGAGATTCGATCGTCGGTATCCAATACCTAGTTCAATCTCGCTACCGTAAGTCTCTTTACTCGTTCCGTAATACATCATCTCACAACTAACTTATTAGTTGTAATGCTTGCAAGGCTTAAGTGATGTGCATTACCGAGAAGGCACGAGATACCTCTCCGACAATCGGAGTGACAAAACCTAATCTCGAAATACGCCAACCCAACAAGTACCTTTGGAGACACCTGTAGTACTCCTTTATAATCACCCGATTACGTTGTGACGCTTTGGTAGTACCTAAAGTGTTCCTCCGTAAACGGAGTTGCATAATCTCATAGTTATAGGAACATGTATAGGTCATGAAGAAAGCATTAACATACTAAACGATCAAGTGTTAAGCTAACGGAATGGGTCATGTCAATCGATCATTCTACTAATGATGTGACCTTGTTAATCAAATAACAACTCCTTGTTTATGGTTAGGAAACATAACCATCTTTGATTAACAAGCTAGTCAAGTAGAGGCAAACTAGCGACATACTGCTTGTCTATATATTCACACATGTATTATGTTTCCGGTTAATACAATTCTAGCATGAATAATAAACATTCATCATGATATAAGGAAATAAATAATAACTTTATTATTGCCTCTAGGGCATATTTCCTTCACAACCATATCAAGCCCCCAGACTGAAAATGGCCAAGTAATTGGAATCATCCTCAACTCTTGAGCAGGCACGTGAGCTCGTCTTGAGAATTTCTGGCAACCATCACATTTACTGACCAAATCCTCTGCATCAGCATGAGCCGTCGGCCAATAAAATCCATGAAGGAAACCCTTGGCCACAAGAGACTTAGAGCCGGCATGATGTGTTGGGGAACGTAGTAATTTCAAAAAAATTACCTATGCACAGGCAAGATCATGGTGATGCATAGAAACGAGAGGGGAGAGTGCTGTCTATGTACCCTCGTAGACCGAAAGAGGAAGCATTATGACAACGCGGTTCATGTAGTCGTACGTCTTCACGATCGACCGATCCTAGTACCGAACGTATGGCACCTCCGCGATCTCCACACGTTCAGCTCGGTGACGTCCCACGAACTCACGATCCAGCAGAGTGTCGAGGGAGAGCTTCGTCAGTACGACGGCGTGATTACGGTGATGATGAAGCAACCGGTGCAGGGCTTCGCCTAAGCACTACGACAATATGATTGAGGTGGATTATGGTGGAAGGGGGCATCCTACCTCTTGAGCATGCGTTGGTTTTCCCTTGAAGAGGAAAGGGTGATGCAGCAAAGTAGCGTAAGTATTTCCCTCAGTTTTCGAGAACCAAGATATCAATCCAGTAGGAGACTACACGCAAGTCCCTCATAACTGCACAAACAAATAAGAACCTTGCAACCAACGCGATAAAGGGGTTGTCAATACCTTCACGGCCACTTGCAAAAGTGAGATCTGAAAAAGATAATAAGATAAATATTTTTTGGTATTTTTGTTGTATAGATTGGAAAGTAAAGATTGCAAAATAAACGGCGACAGAAATAGCTAATTGACGGGAGATTACTATGATGGAAGATAGACCCAGGGGCCATAGGTTTCACTAGTGGCTTCTCTCAAAATAGCATATTCTATAGTGGGTGAACAAATTACTGTCGAGCAATTGATAGAAAAGCGCATAGTTATGAGAATATATAGGCATGATCATGTATATAGGCATCACGTGCATGACAAGTAGACCGAAACGATTTTGCATCTACTACTATTACTCCACACATCGACCGCTATCCATCATGCATCTAGAGTATTAAGTTCATAAGAACAGAGTAACGCATTAGACAAGATGACATGATGTAGAGGGATAAACTCAAGCAATATGATATAAAACCCATCTTTTTATCCACGATTGCAACAATACAATACGTGCCTTGCTGCCCCTGTTGTCACTGGGAAAGGACACCGCAAGATGGAACACAAAGCTAAGCACTTCTCCTATTGCAAGAAAGATCAATCTAGTAGGCCAAACCAAACTGATAATTCGAAGAGACTTGCAAAGATATCAAATCATGCATATAAGAATTTAGAGAAGAATCAAATATTGTTCATAGATAATCTTGATCATAAACCCACAATTCATCGGATCTCGACAAACACACCGCAAAAATAATTACATCGAATAGATCTCCAAGAGAATCGAGGAGAACTTTGTATTGAGATCCAAAGAGAGAGAATAAGCCATCTAGCTAATAACAATGGACCCGAAGGTCTATGGTAAACTACTCACACATCATCGGCGAGGCCATGGTGTCGATGTAGAAGCCCTCCGTGATCGATTCCCCCTCCGGCGGAGCGCCGGAAAAGGCCCCAAGATGGGATCTCACGGGTACAGAAGGTTGCGGTGGTGGAAATAGGGTTTTGTGGTGCTCCTGGATGTTTTCAGGGTATATGAGTATATATAGGCGAAGGAAGTAGGTCAGTGGAGCCACGAGGGGCCAACGAGGGTGGGGGCGCGCCTACCCCCCTGGGCGCGCCTCCCTACCTCGTGGTCACCTCGTTGCTTCCTTGACGTCCACTCCAAGTCTCCTGGATTGTGTTTGTTCCAAAACGATCCTCGCGAAGGTTTCATTCCGTTTGGATTCCGTTTGATATTCCTTTTCTGCGCAACACTGAAATAGGCAGAAAAAACAGCAATTTGCACTGGGCCTTTGGTTAATAGGTTAGTCCCAAAAATAATATAAAAGTGCATAGTAAAGCCCATTAAACATCCAAAACAGATAATATAATAGCATGGAACAATAAAAAATTATAGATACGTTGGAGACGTATCAAGCATCCCCAAGCTTAATTCCTGCTGGTCCTCGAGTAGGTAAATGATAAAAACAGAATTTTTGATGTGGAATGCTACCTAACATAATTTTCAACGTAATTCTCTTTATTGTGGCATGAATGTTTAGATGCAAAAGATTCAAGATAAAAGTTCAATATTGACATAAAAATAGTAATACTTCAAGCATACTGGCCAAGCAATTATGTCTTATCAAAATAACATAGCCAAAGAAAGCTCATCCCTACAAAATCATATAGTTTGGCCATGCTTCATTTTCGTCACACAAAATGCTCCCATTATGCATAACCCCGATGACAAGCCGAGCAATTGTTTCATACTTTTTAACGCGCTTCAGCCTTTTCAACCCTTACACAATACATGAGCGCAAGCCATGGATATAGCACTATAGATGGAATAGCATATGATGATAGGGGTTATGAGAGAAGACAAAAAAGGGAGAAAGTCTCACATTGACGTGGCTAATAAACGGGCTATGGAGATGCCTATCAATTGATGTCAATGCGAGGAGTAGGGATGCCATGCAACGGATGCACTAGAGCTATAAGTGTGTGAAAGCTCAAACTGAAAACTATGTGGGTGTGCATCCAACTTGCTTGCTCACGAAGACCTAGGGCATTTGAGGAAGCCCATCGTTGGAATATACAAGCCAAGTTCTATAATGAAAAATTCCCACTAGTATATGAAAGTGACAAAACAAGAGACTCTCTATCATGAAGATCATGGTGCTATTTCGAAGCACAAGTGTGGAAAAAGGATAGTAACATTGTCCCTTCTCTCTTTTTCTCTCATTCTTTTTTTTGGGCTTCTTTGGCCTCTTTTTTTATTTGGGCTTCTTTGGCCTCTTTTTTTATAGTCTTTCCTCACATGGGTGAATGCTCTAATAATGATGATCATCACACTTTTATTTACACATAACTCAATGTTTCAACTCGATACTAGAACAAAAATATGACTCTATGTGAATGCCTCCGGCGGTGTACCGAGATATGCGATGAATCAAGAGCGACATGTATGCAAAAATTATGAAAGTGACTTTGCCACAAATATGATGTCAACTACATGATCATGCAAAACAATATGACAATGATGGAGCGTGTCATAATAAACGGAACGTGGAAAGTTGCATGGCAATATATCTCGGAATGGCTATGGAAATGCCATAATAGGTAGGTATGGTGGCTATTTTGAGGAAGATATAAGGAGGCTTATGTGTGATAGAGCGTATCGTATCACAGGGTTTGGATGCACCGGCGAAGTTTGCACCAACTCTCAAGGTGAGAAAGGGCAATGCACGGTACCGTAGAGGCTAGCAAATTGCGGAAAGGTAAGAGTGCGTATGATCCATGGACTCACATTAGTCATAAAGAACTCGTATACTTATTGCAAAAGTTTATTAGCCCTCGGAGCAAAGTACTACTACGCATGCCCCTAGAGGGATAGATTGGTAGGAAAAGACCATCGCTCGTCCCTGACCGCCACTAATAAGGAAAGCACTCAAAGAACACCCCATGCTTCAAATTTGTTACACAACGTTTCCCATACGTGCATGCTATGGGACTTGCCAACTTTAACACAAGTATTTCTCAATTTCACAATTACCCAACTAGCATGACTCTAACATTACCACCTTTATATCTCAAAACTATTATCAAGTACCAAATTTATCATAGTATTTAATGCACTCTATATGAAAGTTTTTATCATACCCATCTTGAATGCCTATCATATTAGGACTAATTTTATAGCCAAAGCAAATTACCATGATGTTCTAAAAGACTCTCAAAATAATATAAGTGAAGCATGAGAGATCAATAATTTCTATAAAATAAAACCACCACCGTGCTATAAAAGTTATAAGTGAAGCCCTAGAGCAAAATTATCTAGCTCAAAAGATATAGGTGAAGCACATAGAGTATTCTAATAAATTCCGATTCATGTGTGTCTCTCCGAAAAGGTGTGTACAGCAAGGATGATTGTGCTAAACCAAAAAGCAAAGACTCAAATCATACAAGACGCTCCAAGCAAAACACATATCACGTGGTGAATAAAAATATAGCCTCAAGTAAAGTTACCGATAGATTTGAAGATTTAAAGCGGGATGCCTTCTGTGGCATCCCCAAGCTTAGGCTTTTGGTTGTCCTTGAATTTTACCTTGGGGTGCCTTGGGCATCCCCAAGCTTAGGCTCTTGCCACTCCTTATTCCTAAATCCATCAAATCATTACCCAAAACTTGAAAACTTCATAACACAAAACTCAACAGAAAATCTCATGAGCTCCGTTAGTATAAGAAAACAAATCACCACTTTAAGGTATTGTAATGAAATCATTCTTTATTTATATTGGTGTTAAACCTACTGTATTCCAACTTCTCTATGGTTCATACCCCCCGATACTAGCCATAGATTCATCAAAATAAGCAAACAACACACGAAAAACAGAATCTGTCAAAAATAGAACAGTCTGTAGCAATCTGTATCAAACGTATAATTCTGTAACTCCAAAAATTCTGAAATAAATTGTTGGACGTGAGGAATTTGTCTATTAATCATCTGCAAAAAGAATAAACCTAAAATCACTCTCCAGTAAAAAAATGGCAGCTAATCTCGTGAGCGCTAAAGTTTCTGTTTTTTACAGCAAGATCATAAAGACTTCACCCAAGTCTTCCCAAAGGTTCTACTTGGCACAAACACTAACTAAAACATAAAAACACATCTAAAGATAGGATATATGAATTATTTATTACTAAACAGAAATAAAAAGAATTACATCGATAGATCTCCAAGAGAATCCAGGAGAACTTTGTATTGAGATCCAAAGAGAGAGAAGAAGCCATCTAGCTAATAACTATGGACCTGAAGGTCTATGGTAAACTACTCATGCATCATCGCAGAGGCCATGGTGTTGATGTAGAAGCCCTCCGTGATCGATTCCCCCTCTGGTGGAGCGCCGAAAAAGGCCCCAAGATGGGATCTCACAGGTACAGAAGGTTGCGGCGGTGGAAATAGGGTTTTGTGGTGCTCCTGGATGTTTTCAGGGTATATGAGTATATATAGGCGAAGGAAGTAGGTCGGTGGAGCCACGAGGGGCCCACGCGGGTGGGGGGCGCGCCTCCCTACCTCGTGGCCGCCTCGTTGCTTCCTTGATGTCCACTCCAAGTCTCCTAAATTGCGTTTGTTCCAAAAACGATCCTCGTGAAGGTTTCATTCCGTTTGGATTCCGTTTGATATTCCTTTTCTGCGAAACACTGAAATAGGCAAAAAAACAACAATTTGCACTCGGACTTCGGTTAATAGGTTGGTCCCAAAAATAATATAAAAGTGCATAGTCAAGCCCATTAAACATCCAAAACAGATAATATAATAGCATGGAACAATCAAAAATTATAGATACGTTGGAGACATATCAGGGCACCGCACACGTCTGGAAATAATCAACTTGTGTGTCTATGGGGTGCCCCCTGGCCACGTATATAAAAGATGGAGGGAGCAGGAGGCCGGACCTCATAGGGCGCGCCCAAAGTATGGAGTCCTACTAGGACTCCCTAATCCTAGTAGAATTGCACCTTCCACATGGAATAGGAAAAAGGGAAGGGAGAAGGAGAAGCAAGGAAGGGGGCGCCCCCTTTCCCTAGTCCAATTCCGACCAGTCCATGGGGAAGGGGCGCGGCCACCCTTGAGGCCTTTCTCTCCTTTCCCGTATGGCCCATTATGGCCCAATACGAATTCCCGTAACTCTTCGTTACTTTGAAAAGTACCTGAATCACTCGGAACCTTTTCGATGTCTGAATATATCCTTCCAATATATCGATCTTTACGTCTCGATCATTTCGAGACTCCTCGTCATGTCCCCGATCTCATCCGGAAACCCAAACAAACTTCGGTCATCAAATCACATAACTCATAATACAAATCATCATAGAACGTTAAGTGTGCGGACTCTACGGGTTCGAGAACTATGTAGACATGACCGAGACACATCTCCGGTTAATAACCAATAGTGGAACCTGGATGCTCATATTGGCTCCTACATATTCTACAAAGATCTTTATCGGTTAAACCGCATAACAACATACGTTGTTCCCTTTGTCATCAGTATGTTACTTGCCCGAGATTCGATCGTCGGTATCCTCATACCTAGTTCAATCTCGTTACCGGCAAGTCTCTTTACTCGTTCCGTAATGCATCATCCTGCAACTAACTCATTAGTCACAATGCTTGCAAGGCTTATAGTGATGTGCATTACCGAGAGGGCCCAGAGATACCTCTCCGATACACGGAGTGACAAATCCTAATCTCGATCTATGCCAACTCAACAAACACCATCGGAGACACCTGTAGAGCATCTTGATAATCACCCAGTTATGTTGTGACGTTTGATCGCACACAAGGTGTTCCTCCGGTATTCGGGAGTTGCATAATCTCATAGTCTGAGGAACATGTATAAGTCATGAAGAAAGCAGTAGCAATGAAACAACATCGATCATAATGCTAAGCTAACGAATGGGTCTTGTCCATCACATCATTCTCCTAATTATGTGATCCCATTCATCAAATGACAACACATGTCTATGGTTAGGAAACATAACCATCTTTGATAAACGAGCTAGTCAAGTAGAGGCATACTAGGGACACTTTGTTTTGTCTATGTATTCACACATGTACTAAGTTTCCGGTTAATACAATTCTAGCATGAATAATAAACATTTATCATGAAATAAGGAAATAAATAATAACTTTAGTATTGCCTCTAGGGCATACTTCCTTCATGATGACCACAATCTCCCTCATGAATCTCCCGTAGAATCTCACGGCCCTCCTCAGGAGAAACACAACGTTGAAACACCCCTGTGACACTGCAAAGGTGCAACTCTCCATTCACAATAGTCATTGACTTAGACCGCCAGGTTATCTACCTGGCCAAAGTTTCATCTTCAGGTAACTCGCCCCTGGTCATATAAGCCAAATATGGAACTGTCCAATTAGGAATAGCATGAAGAGCCGCCACCAGTTGTGCCTCCGGGTCAGGAATAGCAAGATCTTCCTCTGTAGGCAATTTGACTGAAGGGTTATGCAGAATATCAAGGAAAACATTGGGTGGCACCGGCTTACGTTGGGACCCCAACCGGCTTAAAGCATCAGCCGCCTCGTTTTTCCTCCGATCAACATGCTCTACTTGATAGCCCTTGAAGTGACCAGCAATAACATCCACCTCTCGGCGATAAGCCGCCATGATTGGGTCCTTAGAATCCCAAGTGCCTGAAACTTGCTGAGCCACCAAATCTGAGTCACTGAAACACCTCACCCGGCTTAGATTCATCTCTTTAGCCATCCGAATACCATGGAGTAAGGCTTCATACTCAGCTACATTGTTAGTACAAGGGAACATCAACCTTAAAATATAACAAAAATTATCACCTCATGGGGAAGTCAAAATAACTCCAAACCCCGAGCCTTCCAACTGCCTCGACCCACAAGTAGAGATAGAAAACAAGAGATCTAATGAGAAAAAGGCGAATGAAAAGGAGGGCGAATAAAACGGCAAATTTTTGTGAAGTGGGGGAGAGGAAAACGAGAGGAAAATGGAAAATAATGTAAATTTCAAGGAGATGAGATTTGTGATTAGGAACCTGGTATATGTTGAAGATCTTCCCCGGCAATGGCGCCAGAAATTCCTTTTGATGTCGCTTGAAGCTACGTCGGTATTTCCCCAAAGAGGAAGGGATGATGCAGCACAACGGCGGTAGGTATTTCCCTCAGATATGAAACCAAGGTTATCGAACTAGTAGGAGAACCAAGCTACACAACATAAACAGCTCTTGCACACAGATAACAAATCCTCGCAACCCGACGTGTTAAAGGGGTTGTCAATCCCTTCCGGGGTACGACGCCTCAAATAGGCAAACGGACGTGAGATAAGTTTGTAGTAAATTGATAGATCGAACACCAAATAAAATAAAAAGGGAAAATTGCAGCAAGGTATTTTTTATTTTTAGCTTAATAGATCTGAAAATAAATGCAAGGAAAAAGTAGATCGCAAAAGCAAATATATGAGAAAGAGACCCGGGGGCCGTAGGTTTCACTTGTGGCTTCTCTCGAGAAAAATAGCAAACGGTGGGTGAACAAACTACTGTTGGGCAATTCATAGAACTTTGAATACTCATGACGATATCCAGGCAATGATCATTATATAGGCATCACGTCCAAGATTAGTAGACCGACTCCTGCCTGCATCTACTACTATTACACCACACATCGACCGCTATCCAGCATGCATCTAATGTATTAAGTTCATGGAGAAACGGAGTAATGCAATAAGAATGATGGCATGATGTAGACAAGATCTATATATGAGATAGACCCCATCGTTTTATCCTTAGTAGCAACAAGTACATACATGTCAGTTCCCTTTCTGTCACTGGGATCAAGCACCGTAAGATCGAACCCACTACAAAGCACCTCTTCCCATTGCAAGATAAATAGATCAAGTTGGCCAAACAAAACACCAATATCGGAGAATAAATACGAGGCTATAAGAGATCATGCATAAAAGAGATCAAAGGAACTCAAATACTCTCATGGATATAAAAAGATAGATCTGATCATAAACTCAAAGTTCATCGATCCCAAGAAACACACCGCAAAAAAGTTACGTCATATGGATCTCTAAGAGACCATTGTATTGAGATTTCAGAGGGAGAGAAATAGCCATCTAGCTACTAACTACGGACCCGAAGGTCTACAAAGAACTACTCACACATCATCGGAGAGGCACCAATGGAGGTGGTGAACCCCATCCGAGATGGTGTCTAGATTGGATCTGATGGTTCTGGACTCTGCGGCGGTTGGATGAATATTTCGTTGACGTTCCTAGGGTTCTAGAAATATTGGGGTACTTATAGAGCAAAGAGGCGGTTCGGGGGCACCCGAGGTGGGCACAACCCACCAGGGCGCGCCTGGGCCTCCTGGCGCGCCCTGGTGGGTTGTGCCTCCCTCGGGGCACCCCCCTAGGCGCAGACAGGGCAAGTTGTGTTCCTTCTGGCCCATAAAAATTCTCCGTAAAGTTTCGGGGCATTTGGACTCCGTCTGATATTGATTTTCTATGATGTAAAAACATGGAAAAAATAGCAACTGACACTTGGCACTATGTCAATAGGTTAGTACAAAAAAATGATATAAAATGACTGTAAAATGATTATAAAACATCCAGGATTGATAATGTAACAACATGGAACAATAAAAAATTACAGATACGTTGGAGACGTATCATTACATCAGAAGATGAAACCACAAAATGCAAGAAAGTTGTCTGCGATCCATCGAACTTGACAAACAAGGTGAATATTTTTCTTGCCTGCACTCTGTCAAGTTTAATACATGGCAAACATTTAGTATAACTTTGGCCTTTTATCTTCATTATTCCCTTCCCTTCTAAAGTTCATATTTACTACAACGTCATCTAACACTTTTGTTATGCATTGCTTCCAATGATGATGTTTTGCTCATGTTTTTCAACAGGTCAGGAAGATCGGCAAAGTTGCATGCGCAATTTCTATTATGAGCCATCCAATCCCAAATACAAATGAGTCCCACTCAGTCCAAATTATTTTGCCACAGAAACAACTTGGACGCAATTCAGACATGTGAGGCCTATTTTAAGCCCAAACAATTTTCATTTGATGGATGACTAGATTTACCACTCATCACTTGATTGAATGGTTACACAATCCTTTTTTGCAATGTAAATGATTACACAATCCTCATTTATGATATTTCTGTTGGTCTTCTCTTGTTAGATATGTCTTCTGTTGCTCATACACCTGCAATGTCGCACCAAAAGGGAAGTTCATTCCATTTGTCTCTGCAGAAGCGGAGTGTGATAATATACAATCTGAACTCAAGCCTGGCATCGATCTACTTTGTCTAGTAGATGAGCTCTTTTTGATATGTATGACAGATATGAACCAGCGAACGAACCAACTCTTGATAATTGCTTCATCTCAACGGTAAATTTTGTAGTATATGTATCATCACAAGAGGTTTTGTTTATTTTTAGACTGCTATAGGTGTTTATGACAATTTATTTCTCTATAGAGGTATGATGCTACCACACATTTTGAGACAACTGTGATAAACATTCTTAACATGTATACAATGATCAACGGAAAGTTAATATTTCATCTTCATTTTCCTTTCAAAAATTTTAATGCTTGATAGTGGAAAATATTAGGTGACACCACCACTTAGATGCTCCCATGATACCAATTTGAAAAAATCAAATTTAAATGTTTCAACAAATTCTAAGAAAAATCATGAATGTTCACAACACATGTATCTGCAACCGCCAAAAAAATTCAGATCTAAATTCAATATATACTACCTCCGTATGTCTCAAAATATACATTTTGAGATAGAGGTAATATATTGAGAAACAAAAAAGACAAATCCAGATGTGAATAGTGTAGTTTTTTCTCTATTCATATGTTTGTCCTTATTGACACTATTCATGTTGGATTTGTCCTTTTTTGTTTATCAATGTGTAATTGTTTAGGGTTTGCAGACACATGTGTTGTGAACATTCACAATTTTTCTTGGAATATTTTGAAACATTTAAATTTGAATTTTTCAAATTGGTAGCATGGGATCATCTAAGTGGTGGTATCGCCTGATATTCTCCCTGCCTAATAGTAGTTGAAGCGAACTACGCCTGTACATGCTGTTAGTATCTCCTTTATTAGGAAAAAGTCCAAAACAAATCTTTTACTTGTAGACAAAAGCTAAACCGAACCATGAACTTGCAATCCTGTAAATCAGCACATCGAACTCTTTGATCACGATCTATTTTAAACCTTGAGAACGTACCAAACAGGGATTGTCGACGTCGCCTGTCGAATCCCGGGATTGTTGACTCCAACTGGGTTGGCCCCACAGACGGAAACGATTTGTTTTTTCATAACACGCAAAGTGAAAATACCAAAAGGGATGATTGACATCGGTTCCTTACTTGAGTTGTGGAATGGCTGGTAGAAGACAAGTGGGTTCATACAAAAAATGTTGATTTTAATTACGAAAATTTAAAAGAAGTTATTATAATTATGAAAATGGAAAAACAAAGAAAATGAAGAAAAACAGAACGAGTGTGCGAGCGACTACGTTAATGGGCCAACCAAATTCATCGTAATGTCGAGCCAACCCATCAACCATCCTTGCCACGTCAGCAAATACCAGTTAAACACCCTCAAGTTTTGAGATTGACCGGGATCAAAGAGTTCAATGTGCTGATTTCCGGGATTGCAAGTTCAGGGTTCGGTTTAGCTTTCATCTATAAGTTGAAGGCTTGTTTTGGACTTTTCCCCTTTATTATGGTATATAAGTACCTTTCGTGTACTCTCCTCATGTTATGTTGTATGGTTTGTTAAACAAAGGAAGTAAATTGCACAAGAACACCATGTAAAGGTGTTAAACGAGTCACGAAAAGTGGTGCTGACTAGCTCCACTTTACATTCTAACTTTAGTCTTGATTTCTCATTGCATACTATTGATCTCAGCGTCGATTTGAGTGCTGCTAGTGCTGCTGAAGAAGAATACTAGATTTCATAATCAAAATACGGCTGTTCTCTTCAGACACTGCAGGACAAACCATAAGAAGTCGATACAATTATCATGGTGGAGCTTAATGAAGCCTGTTTATCCCATCTTAAGTTTCTACTGCTTTGCATTGAGGCCTTGTCTGGGCTTAAGATTAGTTTTGTAAAAAGCGAGGTGGTCGTCACTGGGGTGATGGCTGCTGAGGCATTGCGAGTCTATCAATTACTCAACTGCTCACTGGAATCCTTCCCTCTCAAGTATCTTGGGCTTCCTATCTCCCCTGACAAACTCTTGTCTAAGGACTTTGCACCTACTGTGGCTAAAGTAGGCAACCGTGTCATGCCTTGGAGGGGCAGATGTAATACTCAGGCTGGCAAGGTTGCTCTTATCAATGCTTGTCTTTCCTCCCTCCCAATGTTTCTGATGGGGTTCTATCTTCTGACTAACGACACTCATGCTGGGTTTGACAAGCACAGGGGTGCTTTCTATTGGAATGCTGCTGATAATAAACGCAATTATAGATTGGTTAAATGGGATCACATTTTTTGGCCCAAGCGCCTTGGGGGGCAGGGTATTATCGACACCTTGGTTATGAACAAGTGCTTAATCATTAAATGGTGGTGGAAGATCATGACCATCTCGGATAACCCTCTCTGGTATAATATTCTCAAGGCTAAATACTTTCCTACCTCCAGCCCTAAGTTTGCCCCGGCCGTGGGCTCGTCTCAATTCTGGAAAGATCTTGTTAGACTCTGCCCGGTGTTCCAATCCCTTGTCAAGTTTGTAGTTCATAACGGTAGGTCCACACAGTTCTGGCTAGACTTGTGGTGCGGTCTGGCCCCACTGGTTGTTTCTTTCCCAGTTCTTATTTCATACTTCCCGAGGGAGTCCTAGATTAGGGGGTGTCCGGATGGCCGGACTATAACCTTTGGCCGGACTCCTGGACTATGAAGATACAAGATTGAAGACTTCGTCCCGTGTCCGGATGGGACTTTCCTTGGCGTGGAAGGCAAGCTTGGCGATACGGATATGTAGATCTCCTCCCATTGTAACCGACTCTGTGTAACCCTAGCCCTCTCCGGTGTCTATATAAACCGGAGGGTTTTAGTCTGTAGGATGAACAACAATCATACCATAGGCTAGCTTCTAGGGTTTAGCCTCTTGATCTCGTGGTAGATCTACTCTTGTACTACCCATATCATCAATATTAATCAAGCAGGAGTAGGGTTTTACCTCCATCGAGAGGGCCCGAACCTGGGTAAAAACATCGTATCTCTTGTCTCCTGTTACCATCCGCCTAGACGCACAGTTCGGGACCCCTTACCTGAGATCCGCCGGTTTTGACACCGACACTGCCCGTATCCCGATATCTCGATCTCTGAGCTGTCGATCTCTGTCTCCTGAAGAGTTGGTTGACTGGCAGCATCTTGTTGCCCTCTTCCCTGTGCTCTCGGAGGAGGAGGATTCGGTATCTTGGCCCACTCTGCGTCTCGGCGCTTTTCTGTGAAATCGCTATATGGCAAACTTATTTCTGGTTCGACCACTACCAAATTTAAGTGGATCTGGAGGGCCCGCATCCCCCCTAAGGTTAAGGTGTTCTTGTGGTAAGCTTTTCATGGGCGCCTTCTGGCGGTTGACCAGATTGGCAGACGTAACGGTCTGGCCTCTGATTGCTACGCCTTATGTGGCCAGAGGGAAGACATGAATCATATTTTTTCAACTGTTTCTTGGCTAAACTCTTTTGGTGCTGTATCAGATCATGGCTTCATGTCTCTTGGAGGTCTGCTTCCTTCTCAGACCCTTGTCTTTTGGCTTCTAACCTGGTTGGGGCCGAGAGAAGAATGTTCTGGGTGGGATTTGCAGCTATGTGCTGGGCCCTCTGGATGACTAAGACAAGTTTACTATAGAGCATGTTTCCCTGCTAAACCCTCTGATTGCTTATTTAAAACTTGCATATTCCTGCAGCAGTGAAGATTATTGACTAAGGAGCATGACCGGGATGCTTTTGATGATATGTCTACCAGGATTTAGGCTATAGCTACCTCCCTTCTACACTTGCAATCCGGCGGTTAGGAGTTGATGGACCTACTATCGTCGTTTCTTAGTCTCTGGCCTGCGTGTGGGTGCTTGCTACCTCTTGAGCATGCATTGGTTTTCCCTTGAAGAGGAAAGGGTGATGCAGCAAAGTAGTGTAAGTATTTCCCTCAATTTTTTAGAACCAAGGTATCAATCCAGTAGGATACTACACGCAAGTCGCCTAGTACCTGCACAAACAATCAAGAACCTTGCAACCAACGCGATAAAGGGGTTGTCAATCCCTTCACGACCACTTGCAAAAGTGAGATCTGATAAAGATAATAAGATAAATATTTTTGGTTTTTGTTGTATAGATTGGAAAATAAAGATTGCAAAGTAAGTAGTAAACTAGAATTGTAGATCGAAAACTGATATGATGTAAAGTAGACCCGGGGCCATAGGTTTCACTAGTGGCTTCTCTCAATTACGGTGAGTGAACAAATTACTGTCGAGCAATTGATAGAAAAGCACATAGTTATGATGATATCTAAGGCAATGATCATGAATATAGGCATCACGTCTGTGTCAAGTAGACCAAAATGATTTTGCATCTACTACTATTACTCCACACATCGACCGCTATCCAGCATGCATCCAGAGTATTAAGTTCATTAGAACGGAGTAACGCATTAGGCAAGATGACATGATGTAGAGGGATAAACCCAAGCAATATGATATAAACCCCATCTTTTTGTCCTCGATGGCAACAATACTATACGTGTCGGTTCCCTTTCTGTCACTGGGATCGAGCACCGCAAGATTGAACCCAAAGCTAAGCACTTCTCCCATTGCAAGAATGATCAATCAAGTAGGCCAAACTAAACCGATAACTCGAAGAGACTTGCAAAGATATCAAATCATGCGTATAAGGATTCAGAGAAGAACCAAATAATATTCATATATAATCAAATTTACAAACCCACAATTCATCGGATCTCGGCAAACACACGGCAAAAGAGTATTACATCGAATAGATCTCCAAGAACATCGAGGAGATCTTTGTATTGAGAACCAAAGAGAGAGAAGAATCCATCTAGCTAATAACTATGGACCCGAAGGTCTATGGTAAACTACTCACACATCATCGGAGAGGCTATGGTGTTGATGTAGATGCCCTCCGTGATCGAATCCCCCTTCGGCAGATCACCGGAAAAGGCCCCAAGATGGGATCTCACGGTTACAGAAGGTTGCGGCGGTGGAAAAGTGGTTTTGTGGCTCCCCTGGATGTTTTTAGGGTATAAGAGTATATATATGCGAAAGAAGTAGGTCGTTGGGGCTACGAGGGGACCACGAGGGTGGGGGCGCGCCTACCGCCCCTGGGCGCGCCCTCCTACCTCATGGCCGCCTCGTTGCGTCTCTGACTTCCACTCCAAGTCTCCTAGATTTCGTTTGTTCCAAGAAAGATCCTCGCGGAGGTTTCGTTCCGTTTGATATTCCTTTTTTGCGAAACACTGAAATAGGAAAAAGACAACAATTTGCATTGGGCCTCTGGTTAATAGGTTAGTCCCAAAAATAATATAAAAGAGCATATTAAAGCCCATTAAACATCCAAAACAGATAATATAATAGCATGGAACAATCAAAAATTATAGATACGTTGGAGACGTATCAATGTTGTGTTCTATTTTGTGGTTACGTTGTTAACTCTGCCTGGTGGCTTTATTTATAAAGTTGGGCTCTGGCCTTTTCTATAAAAAAAACCATAAGAAGTGTCCTGACTATTTCACCCACAGATCGAAAGTTTGTGTTATGGTCATTGTCTTCTGCGTGCTTGTCGCTTGCAACAATATGAAAAAAATGTTGGTTCCAGACGATCGAACCATGGTGGTTTTATTTACTACTATTTTACTAGAGTAATTAGTGAATGATGTGAACAGCGAACAAGGTTGGCTATGAACTTTGTGGTTTTATGTTGTTGGGAAACGTAGCATGCAATTTCAAAAAAATTCCTACGCTCACGCAAGATCTATCTAGGAGATGCATGGCAACGGGAGGGGGAGAGTATGTCCATGTACCCTCATAGACCGAAAACGGAAGCGTTTGACAACGCGGTTGATGTAGTCGAACTTCTTCTCATTTCGACCGATCAAGCACCGAACTTATGGCACCTCCGAGTTCTCAACACGTCCAGCTCGATGACGTCCCTCGAACTCTTGATCCAGCAAAGTGTCGAGGGAGAGTTTCGTCAGCATGACGGCATTGTGATGGTGATGGTGAATTGATCCGCGTAGGGCTTCGCCTAAGCACTACGACAATATTACTGGAGGCATAAACCGTGGAGGAGGGCGCCGCACACGGTTAGGAATCAATGTTGTGTGTTCTAGCGGTGCTCCCCCCCCAAATATATATAGGTGGGTGAGGGAGAGGGGCAGAAAGGGGCGCCCCAAGTAGGAGTAATCCTACTTGGGCGCCTCCCACAAGTCGGCCTCCCCCTCTTCCATAAGTATCGGAGGGGGAAGGAAAGAGAGGGGGGCGAGGAGGGAAGGGGGAGGCTGAATCCTCCCCTTTCCTTCTCCCTTCCCCTCGTTTCTTCTTCTCCTATTTCGGCCTATATGGGGGCGCACCAGCCTAGTAGGGGCTGGTCTGTCCCTCTCTTGGCCCATAAGGCCCATATCTTTGCCGGGGATGCCCGGAACCCCTTTCCGGTGACCCGATATGTACCCGGTACCCCCGGAACACTTCTGGTGTCCGAATACCATCATCACATATATCAATCTTTACCTCTTTACCATTTCGAGACTCCTCGTCATATCCGTGATCTCATCCAGGACTCCGAACAACATTCGGTCACCAAATCACATAACAAATATAATACAAAATCGTCATCAAACCTTTATTTACTACTATTTTACTAGAGTAATTAGTGAATGATGTGAACAGCGAACAAGGTTGGCTATGAACTTTGTGGTTTTATGTTGTTGGGAAACGTAGCATGCAATTTCAAAAAAATTCCTACTCTCACGCAAGATCTATCTAGGAGATGTATGGCAACGGGAGGGGGAGAGTATGTCCATGTACCCTCATAGACCGAAAACGGAAGCGTTTGACAACGCGGTTGATGTAGTCGAACTTCTTCTCATTCCGACCGATCAAGCACCGAACTTATGGCACCTCCGAGTTCTCAACACGTCCAGCTCGATGACGTCCCTCGAACTCTTGATCCAGCAAAGTGTCGAGGGAGAGTTTCGTCAGCATGACGGCATTGTGATGGTGATGGTGAATTGATCCGCGTAGGGCTTCGCCTAAGCACTACGACAATATTACTGGAGGCATAAACCGTGGAGGGGGCGCACAGACACGGTTAGGAATCAATGTTGTGTGTTCTAGCGGTGCTCCCCCAAATATATATAGGTGGGTGAGGGAGAGGGCAGAAGGGGCGCCCAAGTAGGAGTAATCCTACTTGGGCGCCTCCCACAAGTCGGCCTCCCCCCTTCCATAAGTATCGGGGGGAGGAAAGAGAGGGGGAGAGAAGGAAAGGGGGAGGCTGAATCCTCCCCCTTCCATTCTCCCTTCCCTCGCTTTCTTCTTCTCCTATTTCGCCTATATAGCGCACCAGCCCAGTAGGGGCTGGTCTGTCCCTCTCTTGGCCCATAAGGCCCATATCTTTGCCGGGGATGCCCGGAACCCCTTTTCAGTGACCCGATATGTACCCGGTACCCCCGGAACACTTCTGGTGTCCGAATACCATCATCACATATATCAATCTTTACCTCTTTACCATTTCGAGACTCCTCGTCATGTCCGTGATCTCATCCAGGACTCCGAACAACATTCGGTCACCAAATCACATAACAAATATAATACAAAATCGTCATCAAACGTTAGCGTATGCGGACCCTCACGGTTCGAGAACTATGTAGACATGACCGAGACACCTCTCCGGTGAATAACCAACAGCGGAACCTGGATGCTCATATTGGTTCCCACATATTCTACAAAGATCTTTTATCGGTCGTACCATAATAACAACATATATACGTTATTCCCTTTGTCATCGGTATGTTACTTGCCCGAGATTCGATTGTCGATATCTTCATACCTAGTTCAATCTCGTTACCGGCAAGTCTCTTTACTCGTTCCGTAATACATCATCCCACAACTAACTCATTAGTCACATTGCTTGCTTATCGAGAGGGCCCATATATACCTCTCTGATACTCGGAGTGACAAATCCAAATCTCGATCTATGCCAACCCAACAAACACCTTCGGAGATACCTGTATATAGCATCTTTATAATCACCCAGTTACGTTGTGACGTTTGATAGCACACAAAGTAGAGGTATTCCTCCGGTGTCCGAGAGTTGCACAATCTCATAGTCAAAGGAATATGTATATGACATGAAGAAAGCAATAGCAATAAAACAGAACGATCAATATGCTAAGCTAACGGATGGGACTTGTCCATCACATCATTCTCCTAATGATGTGATCTCGTTCATCAAATGACAACACATGTCTATGGTTAGGAAACTTAACCATCTTTGATTAATGAGCTAGTATACTAGAGGCTTACTAGGGGCACAGTGTCGGCGTTCTTGGAACGGGGGTCCCCAGACTTGCCTGCCTGCGGCCCAAAGCGTGGCCAAGCAGCAGGCCATACGGCCCATCTTCGTCATCAAGGCACCCAAGACCCTCGCGAGGGTCCAAGCCTCGCGAGGCAGACGACACAAGACCGCCTCTGGAGCGGCCTAGCCAAGCAGGCTCACGAGGAGCGGAGATATCAAGGCGAGGCAAACCTCACGAGGCTCTCGTGACGTGAGCCATGACGAAAGGTATCAGGTGGGTGCCAGGCGGGCTCCAGTGCGCGCAGCGTACCTATTTCCTCTTTGGTGCTAAGGAGGCCAACGCAGGCAAAGAGTATCGAGGCATCAGGCAAAGATTGCCATATTGGTGCAACGAGACCAAGACCAGGAGGACGGCAAGGCAGAGGTCATCGTGGAGCCCAAGACGGCGTCACCCCAGAGCTTTTCGCAGGCGAAGACCGCTTTTCTCAGGATAGCTTGTACTAGCTGTCCCCCTTCAAATCTGCCCGCCGTTGTTGGCTCCCTTCCCGCTCGATATTTGGGAAGAGGACCAGGGTCTATATAAGTAGAGCTAGCCACCACAGTAGAGGCATCGAATCCTTAGGCCACAAGTTCATACGCACAAGAACTCCTCAACCTCAGGAGGTTGTTCTTCCCTTGTACTGTTCATCATCAGCCCAAGAGGCAATCCACCACCACCACACTGGAGTAGGGTATTACACCACAAAGGTCGCCCGAACCAGTATAAACCTCGTGTCTTTCGGTGTTGCGAGTTCGTCGAGTTCGTCCACGAGATCTTAGCGAGCTAGAGTGTACATCGGTAGGAGGGAAAGACTTTGCGCGCACCCCAGTGTTTGAACCTTAAGGTTTGCCGAAACCCCACATCAAGCCTCACGAGGCGGACGACGCAAGACCGCCTCTGGAGTGGCCTAGCCAAGCAGGCTCACAAGGGGCAGAGATATCAAGGCGAGGCAAACCTCACGAGGCTCTCGTGACGTGAGCCATGACGAATCTGCCAGTGTGGGTGCCAAAGTGGCGCCAAGGCGCTGGCCGTCCCCTATTTCCTCTTTGGTGCTAAGGAGGCCAGCGCAGGCGAAGAGTACCGAGGCATCAGGCAAACGTTGCCATATTGGTGCAATGAGACCAAGACCAGGAGGACAGCAAGGCGGATGTTATCGTGGAGCCCAAGATGGCGTCACCCCAGAGCTTTTCGCAGGCGAAGACCGCTTTAGTCAGGATAGCTTGTACTGTTTGTCCCCCTTCAAATTTGCCCGCCGTCGTTGGCTCCCTTCCCGCTCGATATTTGGGAAGAGGACCAGGGCCTATATAAGTAGAGCTAGCCACCACAGTAGAGGCATCGAATCCTCAGGCCACAAGTTCATACGCACAAGAACTCCTCAACCTCAGGAGGTTGTTCTTCCCTTGTACTGTTCATCATCAGCCCAAGAGGCAATCCACCACCACCACACTGGAGTAGGGTATTACACCACAACGGTGGCCCGAACCAAGATAAACCTCGTGTCTTTCTCAGGTTATGAAGTTCGTCGAGTTCGTCCGTGAGATCTTAGCGAGCTAGAGCGTAGATCGGTAGGAGGGAAAGACTTTGTGCGCACCCCAGTGTTCGAACATTAAGGGTTTGCCGGAACCCCACATCCGACACACAGTGTTTTGTCTATGTATCCACACATGTATCAAGTTTCCTGTTAATACAATTCTAGCAATAATAATAAACATTTATCATGAATAAGGAAATATAAAACAACAACTTCATTATTGCCTCTAGGGCATATTTCCTTCAGTCTCCCACTTGCACTAGAGTCAATAATCTAGATTACATTGTAATGATTCTAACACCCATGGAGTCTTGGTGCTGATCATGTTTTGCTCGTGGAAAGAGGCTTAGTCAATGGGTCTGTCACATTCAGATCCGTATGAATTTTGCAAATCTCTATGTCTCCCTCCTTGACTTGATCACGGATGGAGTTGAAGTGTCTCGTGATGTGTTTGGTTATTTTGTGAAATCTAGATTCATTCGCTAAGGCAATTGCTCCAGTATTGTCACAACGGATTTTCATTGGACCCGATGCACTAGGTATTACACCTAGATCGGATATGAACTCCTTCATCCAGACTCCTTCATTTGCTACTTCCGAAGCAGCTATGTATTCCGCTTCACACGTAGATCCCGCCATGATGCTTTGCTAGGAACTGCACCAACTGATAGCTCCACCATTCAATATAAATGCGTATCCTGTTTGTGACTTAGAGTCATCCGGATCAGTGTCAAAGCTAGCATCAACTTAACCATTTACGATGAGCTCTTTGTCACCTCCATAAACGAGAAACATATGCTTAGTCCTTTTCAGGTACTTCAGGATGTTCTTGACCTCTGTCCAGTGATCCACTCCTGGATTACTTTGGTACCTCCCTACTAGACTTATAGCAAGGCAAACATCAGGTCTTGTACACATCATAGCATACATGATAGAACCTATAGCTGAGGCATAGGGAATGACTTTCATTTTCTCTCTATCTTCTGCAGTGGTCGGGCATTGAGTCTGACTCAACATCACACCTTGTAACACAGGCAAGAACCCTTTCTTTGACTGATCCATTTTGAACTTCTTCAAAACTTTATCAAGGTACGTGCTTTGTGAAAGTCCAATTAAGCGTCTTGATCTATCTCTATAGATCTTGACGCCCAATATATAAGCAGCTTCACGAGGTCTTTCATTGAAAAACTATTATTCAAGTATCCTTTTATGCTATCCAGAAATTATATATCATTTCCAATCAACAATATGTCATCCACATATAATATTAGAAATGCTATAGAGCTCCGACTCACTTTCTTGTAAATACATGCTTCTCCAAAAGTCTGTATAAAACTATATGCTTTGATCACCTCATCAAAGCGTATATTCTGACTCCGAGATGCTTCCACCAGTCCATAAATGGATCGTTGGAGCTTGCACACTTTGTTAGCACCTTTAGGATCTACAAAACCTTCTGGTTGCATCATATACAACTCTTCTTTTATAAATCCATTAAGGAATGCAGTTTTGACGTCCATTTGCCAGATTTCAGAATCATAAAATTCGGCAATTGCTAACATGATCGGATAGACTTAAGCATCGCTACGGGTGGGAAAGTCTAATCGTAGTCAACTCCTTGAACTTGTCAAAAACCTTTTGCAACAATTCGAGCTTTGTAGACACTAACATTACCATCAGCGTCGGTCTTCTTCTTGAAGATCCATTTATTATCTATGGCTTACCGACCATTGGTAAAATCAACCAAAGTCCATACTTTGTTCTCATACATGGATCCTATCTCTGATTTCATGGCCTCAAGCCATTTTGCGGAATCTGGGCTCATCATCGCTTCCTCATAGTCCGTAGGTTCGTCATGGTCTAGTAACATGACTTCCAAAACAGGATTACCATACCACTCTGGTGCGGAACATGCTCTGGTTGACCTATGAGGTTCAGTAGTAACTTGATCTGAAGTTTCATGATCATTATCATTAGCTTCCTCTCTAGTTCATGTAGGCATCACGGGAACGGTTTTCTGTGATGAGCTACTTTACAATTTGAGAGAAGGTACAATTACCTCATCAAGTTCTACTTTCCTCCCACTCACTTCTTTCAAGAGAAACTCCTTCTCTAGAAAGGATCCATTCTTGGCAACAAAAATCTTGCCTTCGGATCAGTGATAGAAGGTGTACCCAACAGTTTCTTTTGGGTATGCTATGAAGATGCACTTCTCCGATTTGGGTTCGAGCTTATCAGGCTGAAACTTTTTCACATAAGCATCGCAACCCCAAACTTTAAGAAACGACAGCTTAGGTTTCTTGCCAAATCACATTTCATACGGTGTCGTCTCAACGGATTTAGACGGTGCCCTATTTAATGTGAATGCAACTGTCTCTAATGCAAAACCCCAAAACGATAGTGGTAATTCGGTAAGACACATCATATATCGCACCATATCTAATAAAGTACGATTACGACGTTCAGACACACCATTACGATGTGGTGTTCCACGTGGCGTGAGTTGTGAAACTATTCCACATTGTTTTAAATGAAGGCCAAACTCGTAACTCAAATATTCGCCTCCGTGATCGGATCATATAAACTTTATTTTCTTGTTACGATGATTCTCCACTTCACTCTGAAATTCTTTGAACTTTTCAAATGTTTCAGACTTGTGTTTCATCAAGTAGATATACCATTATCTGCTCAAATCATCTGGGAAGGTCAGAAAATAACGATAACCGCCGCGAGCCTCAACAATCATCGGACCGCATACATCGGTATGTATTATTTCCAATAAGTCAGTGGCTCACTCCATTGTTCTGGAGAACGGAGTCTTAGTCATCTTGCCCACGAGGCATGGTTCACAAGCATCAAATGATTCATAATCAAGTGATTCCAAAAGTCCATCCGCATGGAGTCTCTTCATGCGCTTTACACCAATATGACCTAAACGACAGTTCCACAAATATGTTGCACTATCATTATCAACTTTGCATCTTTTGGCATCAATATTATGAATATGTGTATCACCACGATTGAGATTCAACAAAAATAGACCACTCTTCAAGGGTGCATGACTATAAAATATATTACTCATGTAAATATAACAACCATTATTCTCTGATTTAAATGAATATCCGTCTCGCATCAAACAAGATCTAGATATAATGTTCATGATCAACGCTGGCACCAAATAATAACTATTCAGGTCTAAAACTATTCCCGAAGGTAGATGTAGAGGCAGTGTGCCGACGGCGATCACATCGACCTTGAAACCATTCCCGACGTGCATCGTCACCTCGTCCTTAGCCAATCTTCGTTTAATCCATAGCCCCTGTTTTGAGTTGCAAATATGAGCAACAGAACCAGTATCAAATACCCAGTCGCTACTACGAGCATTAGTAAGGTACACATCAATAACATGCATATCAAATATACCTTTGTTCACTTTGCCATCCTTCTCATCTGACAAATACTTGGGGCAATTCCGCTTCCAGTGACCAGTCCCTTTACAGTAGAAGCACTCAGTTTCAGGCTTGGGTCCAGACTTGGGCTTCTTCCCAGGAGTGACAACTTTCTTGCCATTCTTCTTGAAGTTCCCCTTCTTTCCCTTGCCCTTTTTCTTGAAACGAGTGGTCTTGTTAACCATCAACACTTGATGCTCCTTCTTGATTTCTATCTCCGCAGCTTTGAGCATAACGAAGAGCTCATGAATTTTCTTATCCCTCCCTTGCATATTATAGTTCATCACGAAGCCTTTGTAGCTTGGTGGCACTGGTTGAAGAACTATGTCAATAACACTATCATCTGGAAGATTAACTCCTAGCTGAGTCAATTGGTTATGATACCCAGACATTCTGAGTATGTGTTCACTGACAGAACTGTTCTTCTCCATCTTGCAGCTATAGAACTTGCTGGAGACTTGATATCTCTCAACTTGGGCATTTGCTTGAAATATTAACTTCAATTCCTGGAACATCTCATATGGTCCATGACGTTCAAAACGTCTTTGAAGTCTGATTCTAAGTTGTAGAGCATGGCACACTGAACTATAGAGTAGTCATCAGACCGCGTCTGCCAGAGATTCAAAGCATCTACATTAGCGGGAGGGGCTTGTCACCTAGCAGTGCATCAAGGATATAATTCTTCTATGCAACAATGAGGATAATCCTTAAGTTACAGACCCGGTCCGTGTAGTTGCTACCATCATCTTTCAACTTAGCTTTCTCTAGGAACGCATTAAAATTCAAGGGAACGGTAGCACGGGCTATTGATCTACAACATAGATATGCAAAAACTATCAGGACTAAGTTCACGATAAATTAAGTTCAATTAATCATATTACTTAAGTACTCCCACTTAGATAGACATCCCTCAAGTCATCTAAATGATACGTGATCCAAATCAACTAAACCATGTCCGATCATCACGTGAGATGGAGTAGTCTTCAATGGTGAACATATCTATGTTCATCATATCTACTATAGGATTCACATTCGACCTTTCGGTCTCCAGTGTTCCGAGGCCATGTCTGTACATGCTAGGCTCGTTAAGTTTAACCCGAGTATTCTGCATGTGCAAAACTGTCTTGCACCCGTTGTATGTGAACGTAGAGCTTATCACACCCGATCATCACGTGGTGTCTCGACACGACAAACTGTAGCAACAGTGCATACTCAGGGAGAACATTTGTACCTTGAAATTTAGTAAGGGATCATCTTATAATGCTACCGCCGTACTAAGAAAAATAAGATGCATAAAAGATAAACATCACATGCAATCAAAATATGTGACATGATATGTCCATCATCATCTTATGCCTTTGATCTCCATCTCCGAAGCACTGTCATGATCTCCACTGTCACCGGCTTGACACCATGATCTCCATCGTAGCGTCGTGGTCATTTGCCAACTATTGCTTCTACAAGTATCACTAACACATAGTGATAAAGTAAAGTAATTACACGGCGTTTGTATTTCATACAATAAAGCGACAACCATAAGGCTCCTTCCAGTTGCCGATAACTGTGACACTCCAAAAATGTTCTTTTGGTCTCTTCCAAAAAATTGTTGGATTTGAAGAAGGTCTTCTAAACCCTTCCAAAAATCTCTCTCAAAAGCTTTTTCCCTTTAGCAAATATTTTATTTTTGCATCTCCTTCAACTCTGGTGTTTGGTTTTTAAATTTTTCTTCTGATTGCCCTCTTCTAAAAAATTTCAAGAAAATTCTTTGGAGTTTATTTTTTTTTCTTTCAAAAAGAAAGCTCTAGGAGTTTTGCATCCTCTCCAATATTTGAAACCATTCATGATTTTACCATGCACCACATGGTAAAAATCTTCCCAAAAATCTTTCCTTCCACTTTGGGCAATCCAAACATTCTGTCTCAACTAGTTCAACCCTTTTCTGAATTTTATTTCATTTATTTCTCCTCCCAAATCTTTTCATCCATTATTTTGAGCCTAGGTGATTTGCAAAGCAAGTACCTAAATGCATTTGAGTTTTGACCTCAAACCAACTCCCTGGATAGTCCTTGGTACCCACAACCTAGAACAATCAAGATCCACCTCTTCTCATTCCAAATATTTCAAATTCTAGTCTCTGCAAGTTTGGACCAGATTTGTCAAATTTGGTGAAATTCATATCTTCTCTGCTCCAAAAATTCTACAAAAATTCAGGCAGCCTCTAGATGCAATGAGAGGCCCCTCCACCAAAAACTAACTCAAGGAAAAATCCCTACATGCCTAAATCATTCTGTTGAACACCTTGCATGCACTATTACTATTCATCTTCAGTTAAATTCAGATTTCAGTGTCGATCTTCGCCGAGTTTCACCACATGCCCACGGTGCACTTGGCACGTTGCTCGCAGCTCAGCCTCGCTTGTCCGGAGCTTCACACGCGTGCTTGGCACGCCTCGGCGTCGGTGGCACCTCGCCCGCTTGGCCGGCGTGTCTTGCGGCGGCAAAACCACCGTAGCGGCCGACAGGGAGCAGAACGGCGGCATAACGCCGTTCGGCGCCGCCCAAACCTCCTGGTAGCCCCGCATGGCCATTTCCTTGCCAGCGTGAGCATGCAGCACCGTCGCCGTGGCACGGCAAGCACAGAGCGTGCTCCCTGCCGCCGACGGGCCCGCGCCGCCCGTTTCGTTGAGCTCGCCCTAAGCAACCAAACCCCGACGCGTTTAGCACCTAAACGGAACCAGGGAGACCCTACGACGATGCTCAACCTCTGAAACCCCCCGATCACCGCCCTGCGTCGCCGTAAACTTTGCCGGAGAACCCCGTTCTCGGCAACCGACTCGGGCCGGCTATAAATAGCAACCCCCGAGCTTGCTCTCGCCCCCGCACACCTCCACCACTTCACTAGTACTCGCCAAGCCCCTGGAAGGGCCTCGAGGAGCTCTTCTTCCTCGACTCCGGCCGCTTCGTTCCGCCTCGGCCTCCACCTCGATTCACTCCGATGAGGTCGTCTCCGGCGCTCTAATCCCGTCAGCTACCATCTCATGCTACCGCGAGTCTAACCCCCTCCTCAATTCCACCGCCGCAGCCTCTCTCCGACGAGGTCCACGACCACCAATCGCCGTCTGTCGGAGCAAGTTGCCGTTGCCGACGTGGTACTCGCGGCGACCACCACCACCACCCACAGACGCTGAATGACGCCTGAACACGGAGGTACCCTCCGATCTCCCTGCCTCGCCGTGGATCGCCGGGCGACCACCGCGGCTTTGACTCTCGACGAGTCCCGTCTCTCTCGTTTGAAATTTCAAACCTGACGGGTGGGACCCGCCCGTCAGCCTCTCTTTTGTTTTTTTGAATCGTTTTCTGAAAGTGTACTTTGGCAAATACGCTTCCACTCTGAACCGTTTTTCTGGACTTTTCTGCAAAGCCACCTGGAAGTTTTCTGTTTCATTACAGATGGGTCCTTGGACCAAAACCCTTATAACTTTTTAACAGAAAGGCATTTTTGAGTGATTCTTTTTCTGCCCTCTTCAGATTTTTGTCTAGTTTTTTATCATATTTATTTGGAAAATATTTGGATTAACTTTATGTGACCCACGGTATTTACGTTAGCGCGTGTATTTTGTGTACCGTAGATACCGAAGGAGGTGACGGAACCGCAAACTTCGCTGAGCTAGACCCCGACTACTCCGAACCAGGCAAGCAATGTTTGAACTTCTGATATGATGAGTGTTTGGGCATGTTTGCATTGTTTCTTTTATCATGGCACGTTCATGAGCATTTCGATGATAGTTTATCTCATAAGAATTGAGGCAAATGAGCTCGGTAAATCCATGAGTTGTTGGAAACATGTTGCATGGCCATGAGTTGGCATGAGTATGGGTAAGATGGCAGTGTTGTAGCATGCCAGGCTTATGCCAGATTGTTGACCAGTGTCAACATAAATCGATCGATTCCCGTCTGCCTTCCCTTCCAGACTACCACCTGCTTCCCGCAAGGGATACGGCTTAGTAGGTTGCAAACCACTTCTGGTACACACCAAATTGAGAGGTCGGGCTGAAGGTTCCATGGCCCTGGATTAAAGCCTTTCATCCGTCAGGGGCATGGGTGTTTCCGGTTGGGACCGAGAGGGGGCACCCTTAGAGCGCTGCAGATATACATTTGATCCCATGCTATTCGAGATTGTGATCTCCCCGTCCCAAAGTTTTTCTTAAACGCTGTCTAGGGTGATTCCTGGCAAAGTGAGGTATGATGGGTGTGTACTAGCTAGTTGTGTTTCCTCTGAAATATCAGAACGGAACTAGTCCTTCGTGACTACGGAAATCCGTTGGCTGTGGACAATTTTGGTACAAACTCTGCAGAGTCAAAATTCTTGAATTCATCTTATTCATGTCCGAGTACCGTGTTCACCTTATCTTGTCAGATATCAGTCTCGGTGACAGAGACTCCCGATAACTACTTGAGTGTTAAATGTTTATTTCCTATGAATGGACTAACCCGCTTATTGTCTTGTGATGAGTATTTTCCGTGAGCACTATATCTTGTCAGTTATGAATAATGAATTATAAGCCCTTACTGCGATGTCGCTCAGACGTCCGACTGCGGCATTGTTGTTATTTATTTTCATTATAAGCCCTTTCTGCGATGTCGCCAGACGTCCGATCGCGGCATTGTTGTTATTTATTTTCATTATAAGCCCTTTTCGCGATGTCGCTCAGACGTCCATCATGGCATTGTTGTTATTTATCTTCATTATAAGCCCTTTCGCGATGTCGCCAGACGTCCGACTGCGGCATTGTTGTTATTTAAATTCATTATAAGCCCTTTCTGCGATGTCGCTCAGATGTCCGACTGCGGCATTGTTATTATTTACTTTTATTATAAGCCCTTTCTGTGACGTCGCTCCGACGTCCGACTGCGGCACGCATGTATTTTTTTTATTTTCAATATAAGCCCTTTATGAGGTGTCGCTCAGACGTCCGACTGTGGCATGTTTTACTTTTTTGTTCACCCTTCGAGGCGTCGTTCTGACACCCGATCAGTTTTGAGTTTTGTCTTCTTTGGGTTTTCGAGCGGACTACCGCCGACTCCCTTCTTATTTACTTTGCTAAACTGATTAAATTGAGCATTGTTAAAATTAATCATGTCGCGTTCATGCATTCATTTGTTATATCTTTTGTCCGAACTGTCTTGCGAGTACTTTCAAAGTACTCACCTGGCTTGTTGATTTGGCCAGATGCTGACGAAGGCGATCTCATGGATGAAGAGTTCGATTGTAGTCCGACGCCTAGAGGAATCCCGGTCAGTCTCGTGTGACCCTGGATTAGTCATTGTGATATATCCGCTTCCGCTACCCAAATAAATTCATCGAGCCTCACCTAGACGCTCGATGAGCCGCCAGTGCAGTAGACTTATTAACCACCCCACTGTGTTATTCCACCAACCACACATATCTCGAGTCAGTAGTATTTGCACCCCACACCATTGTGTCATATCCGCCATCATGTATAATTATTGGCGTGTTTGTAATAATTGGTTGGGCATCTTCAGTCCGGCCCTGTAATATTGTATTGCTACTGGCTTATTGTATCAAAGTTTGTCTACCGGTATGAAGGATTTTTCCTCATATTGGACTTCATAGGTCGGTTGTTCAGTAAATATTTTTATTGAAAAACCGGTCGTGACAATAACTTTTGCAGAACATGATCATCTCATACAATAACGTATATCACATCATGTCTTGACCATATCATATCACAACATGCCCTGAAAAAACAAGTTAGACGTCCTCTACTTTGTTGTTGTAAGTTTTATGTGGCTGCTACAGGATTCTAGCAAGAACCATTCTTACTTACGCATACAAAACCACAACGGTGATTTATCAAGTTTGCTATTTTAACCTTCAACAAGGACGGGCCGCAGTCAAATTCGATTCAACTAAAGTTAGAGAAATAGACACCCGCCAACCTCCTTTATGCAAAACTAGTTGCATGTCTGTCGATGGAACCGGTCTCATGAACGTGGTCATGTAAGGTTGGCCTGGGCCGCTTCATCCAACAATACCGCCGAATCAAAATAAGATGTTAGTGGTAATAAGTATGACGATCACTACCCACAACTCTTTGTGTTCTACTCGTGCATATCATCTACGCATAGACCTGGCTCGTGATGCCACTGTTGGGAAACGAAGCGTGCAATTTAAAAAATTTACGTTCACGTAAGATCTATCTAGGAGATGCATAGCAATGAGAGGGGGAGAGTGTGTCCACGTACCCTCGTAGACCGAAAGCGGAAGCGTTTGACAACGCGGTTGATGTAGTCGAACTTCTTCTCGTTCCAACCGATCAAGCACCGAACGTACGACACCTCCGAGTTCGGCACATGTTCAGCTCGATGACGTCCCTCAAACTCTTGATCCAGAAAAGTGTCGAGGGAGAGTTTCGTCAGCATGACGGCATGACGATGATGGTGAAGTGATCCGCGCATGGCTTCACCTAAGCACTACGAAAATATGACCGGAGGCGTAAACCGTGGAGGGGGGCGCCGCACACGGTTAGGAATCAATGGTGTGTGTTCTAGCGGTGCTCCCCTCAAATATATATAGGTGGGAGAGGGAGAGGGGCAGCAAGGGGCGCCCCAAGTAGGAGTAATCCTACTTTGGCGCCTCCCACAAGTCGGTCTCCCCCCTTCCGTAGGTGTTGGAGGGGGAAGGAAAGAGAGGGGGAGAGAAGGGAAGGGGGAGGCCGAACCCTCCCCTTTCCTTCTCCCTTCCCCTCCTTTCTTCTTCTCCTATTTCGGCATATATGGGGGTGCACAAGCCCACTAGGGGCTGGTATGTCCCTCTCTTGGCCCATAAGGCCCATATCTTTGCCGGGGGTGCCCGGAACCCCTTTCCGGTGACCCGATATGTACCTGGTACCCCCAGAACACTTCCGGTGTCCGAATACCATCATCTTATATATCAATCTTTACCTCTCAACCATTTTGAGACTCCTCGTCATGTCCGTGATCTCATCCGGGACTCCAAACAACATTCGGTCACCGAATCACATAACAAATATAATACAAAACTGTCATTGAACGTTAAGCGTGCGGACCCTACGGGTTTGAGAACTATGTAGACATGATCGAGACACCTCTCCGGTCAATAAACAACAGCGGAACTTTGATGCTCATATTGGTTCCCAAATATTTTACGAAGATCTTTTATCGGTCGTACCGTAATGACAACATATATACGTTATTCCCTTTGTCATCGGTATGTTACTTGCCCGAGATTCGATCATCGGTATCTTCATACATAGTTCAATCTCGTTACCGGCAAGTCTCTTTACTCATTTTGTAATACATCATCACGCAACTAACTCATTAGTCACATTGCTTGCAAGGCTTATTATGATGTGCATTACCGAGAGGACCCAGAGATACCTCTCCGATACTCGGAGTGACAAATCCTAATCTCGATCTATGCAAACCCAACAAACAACTTCAGAGATACCTATATAGCATCTTTATCACCCAGTTACGTTATGACATTTGAAAGCACACAAGGTATTTGTTGGGGATTTAACTACTGGGTATGAACCGCCCAGGAGGGGCCAGGTCATACCACTGGAGGTTTACCAGTGAAGATGGCGGATCATACAAGCCCGTTGATGGCCCAAGACACAGTGGCGACTTGAGGCCCAAGAGGATGAACTGCCATATGTGTATGACTTGTTTTATAAGGCAAGCATAGTTTGTCACCGAGCCGGACATGTTGTGTATGAGCCGTCCGGGACTCCATGAGCCGCTGGGCATCAACCTGTGTATATAAAGGGACGACCTGGCGGCGGTTTAGGGCAAGAAAGAAGAGATCGAGAACTAGGTCAAGTGTATTTGCTCCCTGGTAATCGAAACCCAAGCAATACAATCACACACTGGAGTAGGCCTTATTACCTCCACCGCGAGGAGCCGAACCAGTATAAACCCTCTATGTCCTTTATCCCGATTAAGCCCTTTAAGGTAACCTAGTTGCAATGGCTCCACGACTAAGTCCTTCCGCTAGGACATCTGTCGTGACAATTCCACGACAGTTGGCGCCCACCATGGGGCCAGCGCACGGTGGTTTCGAGTTCTTAAAGGGCAGCTTCAAAGGGATCAAGGGATACGCTGTGGGCCGGATGACCAAGAGTCGTTGCGGCAAGCTCTACATCGACGATGCAGGCTGGGGCCCCGAGGCCGGCTCAATTGAGTACGGGTACCGGGTCCCCTTCAGCGGAATCCATGTCTTCATCGGCAAGATCGGCGAACCGGGCCCTGAGCCGGACACCTGCACCGACCTCATCGAGACGGCTCAGCGTGCACAACCCGCACGAGTTCTACCCGCCGTGAAGCGTGCCTTTGTTGGTTTCATCCATGGGGCGGAAGTTGGAGAGTGATCTGTGTCTGGTGGTGAGACGACCATCTACTCTGATGGTGAGTCGTCCACCGGCGAGACTGACTCAATGTATCAACTGCAAGACGGCCTGCTTGGGGGTTGTTCCGATGGCGACAGTATTCCGGACCCCTATGAGCCGCCGAACAGGGTTGCGATCTTCATGGCCAGTACACAGCCGGCGCTCGGTTCAACAACCGTCGCGGCTATGACCTCTAGTTCAACTGCTGCAGCAACGGCTGGGGCTAGTGGCACTGCCCGCCCGCCGGCTCAAGGTTTGACAGAGTTATTGGAGGCTTTGGCGACTCTGATGGGGGTGGAGGTAACCCCGGACAACCAGGAACAACATAAGATAGATGTGGCGAAGCTACGAGATGAGATAGCTCAAGCCAAGGAAGAGCTGGCGGCTGAGAACGCTAGGATGGCCATGGAACGAGCTGCTTTGGATGCCCAGGCACAACGGATCAAGGCAGAATCTTTTCGGCTCACCTTGGATCAGAACACTTCAAACGAGATCACGAGGAGGAGGCACCAGAGTCATTTACCCCCGGTTTATGACGCGAGGAACCTCTTCGACACGCCTGGAGCAGGGACCAGTGACCCGCCGGTGGTGAACCGGGCAGTTGAGGCGCCTATGACCGAAACGCCCGTTCCGCCGCATGCGATAGATCCGCCCCGCTTGAATAATACTCCGCCCCAGCATGTTCCGACACCGCCGGGTCACTATTCTAACCCTTTGGATAATATGATTGCTGCGGCGATAGAATTGGCGGCTCTACCAGTTGAAGGCGAGTCTCCAACAGCGGTAGAGACACAGAGGGCCAAAGAGCTTCTTCAAACGGATGTGGCTCAACAGGCGGCTTATTCTTACAGCCGCGAGTGGATTCACTCATCCCCTCGACCGCGTCTGAGTTATAGCAGGCATATTGAGTCGCCCGCTGTTTCAAGCAGTGAGCAACACCGCAACCAGCCTCGTGGGCATGACCCGATGCACGGAGGTAATAATGCCTAGGCTTTGGTGGATCAGGGCAAGGCGCGTCGGGAGGCTGAGCTGGCGGCTCAGTTAGCGGCTCAGCAACAATCTCTGGTCTATCCATCAGCTTCGATGGAGGCAGGCGTGGCCTCTAGAACCTTGGGTGTACCATGTTTAGTGTCGGCTCTGCATAACGAGCGTCTACCTAAGGATTTCAAGGGTCCTCATAAGGTACCTAATTACACAGCAGATCAACCCCCTGAAGCTTGGATTGAGAGTTATGAGATGGCAATGGCGACGCTGGATGTTAGCGATGCTGTGTGCGCTAAGTATTTCACCATGATGTTGGATGGGACGGATCGTACTTGGTTGAAAGGGTTGCATGTTAACTCCATTAGATCATGGGCCAAGTTAAAAGCCCGTTTTATCTAGATTTTTTAAGACACGTGCAAGCAGCCTATGTCAATCGTGATTTGGACTCCTGTGTCCAAGGTGAGGGCGACTCAAAAACCCATTAGGTGCGCCGGGTCTCAGCCATCCTACACTCATCGGATACTATCAATGCCGGTTCAGTAGTCCTGATGTTGGAGAAAAATTGTTGTTTTATGCCCCGTAAGCAGAAACTGGGGCGGCTTAAACGCCACTGCAACGACATGGGGGAGCTAATGGCGGCTCTCATCAAGTATGACGACATCCAGGCAATGATCATTATTTAGGCATCACGTCCAAGATTAGTAGACCAACTCCTGCCTGCATCTACTACTATTACTCCACACATCGACCGCTATCCAGCATGCATCTAGTGTATTAAGTTCATGGAGAAACAGAGTAATGCAATAAGAACGGTGGCATGATGTAGACAAGATCTATCTATGTAGAGATAGACCCTATCGTTTTATCCTTAGTAGCAACGATACATACGTGTCATTTCCATTTCTATCACTGGGATCAAGCACAGTAAGATCGAACCCACTACAAAGCACCTCTTCCCATTGCAAGGTATGTAGATCAAGTTGGCCAAACAAAACCCAAATATCGGAGAAGAAATACAAGGCTATAAGCAATCATGCATATAAGAGATCAAAGAAACTCAAATAACTTTCATGGATATAAAAAGATAGATCTGATCATAAACTGAAAGTTCATCAGATCCCAACAAACACACCGCAAAAAGAGTTACATCATATGGATCTCCAAGAGAACATTGTATTGAGAATCCAATGAGAGACAGAAAGCCATCTACCTACTAACTACGGACCCAAAGGTCTACAAAGAACTACTCACGCATCATCGGAGAGGCACCAATGGAGGTGGTGAACCCCATCCGAGATAGTGTCTAGATTGGATCTGGTGGTTCTGGACTCTGCGGTGGCTGGATGAAAATTTCGTTGACTCCTTTAGGGTTTCTGGAATATTGGGGTATTTATAGAGCAAAGAGGCGGTCCGGGGGCACCCGAGGTGGCCACAACCCACCAGGGCGTGCCTAGGCCTCCTGGCGCACCCTGGTGGGTTGTGCGCCCCTCGGGGCACCCCCCAGGTGCAGCCAGGGCCCGTTTTGTTTCATCTGACAAAAAAAAGTTCTCCATAAAGTTTCGGGGCATTTGGACTCCATCTGATATTGATTTTCTGCGATGTAAAAAACATGGAAAAAACAGCAACTGGCACTTGGCACTATGTCAATAGGTTAGTACCAAAAAATGATATAAAATGACTAAAAATGATTGTAAAACATCCAAGATTGATAACACAACAGCATGGAACAATAAAAAATTATAGATACGTTGGAGATGTACCAGCATCCCCAAGCTTAATTCCTACTCGTCCTCTTGTAGGTAAGTGATAAAAATAGAATTTTTGATGTGGAATGCTGCCTAACATGTCGTATCATATTCTTTTCTTTATAGCATGGACATTTGGACTTTTAGTTGTTCAAAGCAATAGTCTAGTTTTGACATGATAATTTAGATACTCAAGCATATCAACAAGCAACCATGTCTTTCAAAATATCAACGCTAAAATAAGTTATCCCTAGCCCATCATGCTCAAATATTGATGCATTCATGAAACACACTTGAATATTAGCTACACCCAATACTTAAGTACGATCATATTGCCCCCTAGTTGGTGCTTTTGTAAGAGAAGATGGAGACTCAAAATAAAAATTTCATCAAGTAAAAGAAAGACCCTTCGCAGAGGGAAGTAGGGATCTGTAGAGGTGCTAGAGCTCAAAGCGAAAAACTTAGATATAAAAACATTTTGGGAGGTGTATCCATCCCACCAACGAAAACGACTTCGAATTCCCAACACTTTCCATGCTAGATATATCATAGGCGGTTCCCAAACAGAAAATAAATTATTCCTTTTTCAACCATACTTTCACTTTCCATGGCTAGCCGTATCCACGGTTGCCCTCCATACCAACACTTTCCAAGGAATTTATTATTTGACAACACAAAGTAAATTCATTTTTCATTTCGGGACTGGGCATCCCAAATACCTTTGCCTTACTCTCGTGCAATGACAAGTGAATAAACACTCATCTTGAGAATAACACATCTAGCATGGAAAATATTAGCCACCCCTCACCGCTCCGTGAGCGAAACAAACACACAAAAGAGAAGTTTATTTTGAAACTTAGAACGGCAAAAGAATACCGCATATAGGTAGATATAGTGGACTCATGTGGCAAAACTGGTTTAATGGTTTTTGGATGCGCAAGTAGAGGTCATACTTAGTGCAAAATTAAGGCTAGCAAAAGATTGAGAAGCGACCAACCAAGAAACGAATAATCTCATAAGCAAGCATTAAGCATAAATAACACCAAATAATGCACCACAAGTAGGATATAATTTCATTGCATAACTATTGACTTTCGTACTTCCTTAGGGAATCACAAACCTTAACACCAATGTTCTTACTAAAGCATAATTACCCACCAACATAACTCACATATCACATCATCATATCTCAAAACTATTACTAAGAATCAAGCTTATTTTGTCCAATGATCTTCATGAAAGTTTTATTTATATCCTTCTTGGATATCTATGACTTTGGGACTAATTTTCATGTGTTGCTTTTCATAAGCTCAAACAAATATAAGTGAAGATCATGAGCACAAAATTTTTCTTTCTCTCAAATTAATTTAAGTGAAGCAAGAGAGAATTTCTTGAAAATTTTACTAACTCTCAAATAAATCTAAGTGAATCAAGAGAGCATTTCTTCAAAAATACTAAAGCACACCATGCTCAAAAAGATATAAGTGAAGCACTAGAGCAAGTCCATTGCTCATAAAAATTTAAGTGAAGCATAGAGAGCAATTCTAACAAGTCATGACATAATTTTGGATCTCTCAAATAGGTGTGTCCAGCAAGGATTGATGACTTAAAAC
Source organism: Aegilops bicornis (assembly GCA_021605145.1). Taxonomy (NCBI): domain Eukaryota; kingdom Viridiplantae; phylum Streptophyta; class Magnoliopsida; order Poales; family Poaceae; genus Aegilops; species Aegilops bicornis. Next base: position 496,712,367 of record CM038669.1, on the reverse strand, counting down.
ACAAAATAAAACAAGCAAAGATTCATATCATACAACACGCTCCAAGCAAAACACGTATCATGTGACGAATAAAAATATAGTTTCGAGTAAAATACCGATGGTCATTAGAAGAAAGAGGGGATTGGTTGCTCTTTTTTGGATAATAGATTGGGATGCCGGGGCATCCCCAAGCTTAGGCTCTTCTATCCTTCCTTCATCCATCGTAAGATAACCCAAAACTTGAAAACTTTAATCACACAAAACTCAACAAAACCTCCATGAGATCCGTTAGTGTAAGAAAGCAAACCACTACTATAAGTACTGTATCAAACCAATTCATATTTTTTTTGTATTATATCTACTGTATTCCATATTTTCTATGGCAAAAACTCATCAAAAAAATCATAGAGCCATCAAATTAAGCACACAACACAAAGAAAACAGAATTTGTCAAAACAGAACAGTCTATAGCAACCTGACTTAGACGAAAACTTCTGGAACTCCAAAAATTCTGAAAAAATAGGACGACCTGAGCAATTTGTATATTAATCTTATGCAAAAAGAATCATGGCAAAAGCACTTTTTTCTAAAAAAATGAGAATTATTTTCGTGAGTGCAAAGTTTATGTCTTTTTCAGCAAGATCAAACAACTATCACTCAAGAAGATCCTATCAGTTCTACTTGGCACAAACACTAATTAAAACACACAAAAAACAATCATAGCAGTAGCATAATTGTGCTAACACTCAAGAATAGAAAGCAAAAACCAAAAAGAAAATTTATTCATTGGGTTGCCTCCCAACAAGCGCTATAGTTTTACGCCCTTAACTAGGCATAAAGCAAGGATCTAGTATTGTCATCTTTGGTTCGAGATCCATAAGAGGCCCTCATGATTGATTCATAAGGTGGCTTAATTCTTGTTCTAGGAAAGTGTTCCATACCCTTCCTCAAATTAAATTGGAACTTAATATTGCCTTCTTTCGTATCAATCACGGCACTGATAGTGCGTAAAAATGGTCTACCAAGAATAATTGTACAAGACGGATTGCAATCAATATCAAGAACAATAAAGTCTATGGGCACACAATTCCTATTTACAAGAATAAGAAAATAATTAATTCTTCCCATAGGATTTTTAATAGTAGAATCGGCCAAGTGCAAATTCAAAGAACATTCTTCAAGATTAGTAAGACCAAGCACATCACATAAAGATTTCGGGATTGTAGAAACACTCGCACCCAAGTCACACAAAGCAAAACACTCATATTTTTTTATCTTGAGTTTGATAGTAGGTTCCCATTCATCATGCAATTTTCTAGGAATTGAAACTTCTAATTCCAATTTTTCTTCAAGATCTGTCATCATAGCATCAACAATATGTTTATTAAAGGCCTTATTTTGTTCATAAGCATGGGGTGAATTTATCATGGATTGCAACAAAGAAATACAATCAATCAAAAAGCAACTATCGCAATTAAAGTCTTTGTAATCCGAAAGAGTGGGCACATCACTAGTTAAAGTTTTGACCTCTTCAAACCCACTTTCATCAATTTTCTCAACAAGATTTTCACCCTCCGACATATTGGGATGCCTTCTACCTAAAGTTGCCTCTTCTCCAGTCCCTTTTTCAACTATATTAACTTTACTAAACAAGGAATCAATAGAAGAAACACCAATCATTTTAAGATCTTCATCACTTTTGTCTTCTAACGAGATTAGTTTAGCGACCATTTGATTTACTAAGGTAGCTAGTGCATCCGATATTTTTCCTAGCGAACTTTCGGCAAAAGCATACTTAGATTGGAGATTGCAAACTTCTCTACTAATATCATCCAGTTGTTTTGTAATAGCATCAAGCACAACGGAGTGCTCCTTAAGTTTTTCAGTAAAATACTTATTATGCTCAAATTGTGTAGTCATATATTCCTTAGTACTTTTCTCAATTTGAGGCAAACTATTTGGGTAAGGAACATCATAATATTTTCTTTGTTGCATCGTGACTACGTAAACAAAAGTGCACATAAAAACACATCCGGCAAGAAAACGGGGACTGAAAAAGAGAGACGAATAAAATGACATTTTTTTGTGAAGTGGGGGAGAGGAACTGTCCAATCAGGAATAGCATGAAGAGCCGCCACCAGCTGTGCCTCCAGGTCAGGAATAGCAAGATCTTCCTCTGTAGGCAATTTGACTGAAGGGTTATGCAGAGTATTAAGGAAAACATTGGGTGGCACCGGCTTACGCTGGGACCCCAACCGGCTTAAAGCCTCAGCCGTCTCATTTTTCCTCCGATCAACATGCTCTACTTGATAGCCCTTGAAGTGACCAGCAATAGCATCCACCACTCGGCGATAAGCCGCCATGATTGGGTCCTTAGAATCCCAAGTGCCTGGAACTTGCCGAGCCACCATATCTGAGTCGCCGAAACACCTCACCCGGCTTAGATTCATCTCTTTAGCCATCCGAAGACCATGGAGTAAGGCTTCATACTCAGCTTAATTGTTAGTACAAGGGAACATCAACCTTAAAACATAACAAAATTTATCACCTCATGGGGAAGTCAAAATAACTCCAGCCCCCGAGCCTTCCAACTGCCTGGACCCACAAGTAGAGATACAAACAAGAGATCTAACGAGAAAAAGGTGAATGAAAAGGAGGGCGAATAAAACGGCAATTTTTCGTGAAGTGGGGGAGAGGAAAACGAGAGGCAAATGGCAAATAATGTAAATTGCAAGGAGATGAGATTTGTGATTAGGAACCTGATATATGTTGAAGATCTTCCCCGGCAATGGCGCCAGAAATTCCTTTTGATGTCGCTTGAAGCTACATCGGTATTTCCCCAAAGAGGAAGGGATGATGCAACACGGCGGCGGTAGGTATTTCCCTCAGATATGAAACCAAGGTTACCGAACCAGTATGAGAACCAAGCAACACAACATAAACAGCTCCTGCACACAGATAACTGATACGTCTCCAACGTATCTATAATTGTTTATTGCTCCATGCTATATTATCTATTGTTTTGGACTATATTGGGCTTTATTTTCCACTTTCATATTACTTTTGGGACTAACCTATTAACCGGAGGCCCAGCCCAGAATTGTTGTTTTTTGCCTATTTCAGTGTTTCGAAGAAACGGAATATCAAACGGTGTCCAAATGGAATAAAATCTTCGGGAACGTGATTTTCTCATCGGATAAGACCCACGAGACTTGGACCCTCCGTCAAGAAAGCTCCAAGGCGGCCACGAGGGTGGAGGGCGTGCCCCCTACCTGGTGGGCCCCTCGAGGATCCACCGACGTACTTCTTCCTCCTATATATACCTATGTACCCCTGTCAGATCAGATACGGAGCCAAAAACCTAATTCCACCGCCGCAACTTTCTGTATCCACGAGATCCCATCTTGGGGCCTGTTCCGGAGCTCTGCCGGAAGGGGATTCCACCATGGAGGGATTATATATCATCATCATAGCCTCTCTGATGAAGTGTGAGTAGTTTACCTCAGACCTTCGGGTCCATAGTTGGTAGCTAGATGGCTTCTTCTCTCTTTTTGGATCTCAATACAATGTTCTCCCCCTCTCTCGTGGAGATCTATTCGATGTAATCTTCTTTTGCGGTGTGTTTGTTGAGACCGATGAATTGTGGGTTTTGATCAAGATTATCTATGAGCAATATTTGAATCTTTTGGAGTTCTTTTATGTATGATTGAGTTATCTTTACAAGTCTCTTCGAATTATCCGTTTGGTTTGGCCAACTAGATTGGTAATTCTTGCAATGGGAGAAGTGTTTTGCTTTGGGTTCAATCTTGCGTTGTCCTTTCCCAGTGACAGTAGGGCAGCAAGGCACGTATTGTATTGTTGCCATCGAGGATAACAAGATGGGGTATTTATCGTATTGCATGCATTTATTCCTCTACATCATGTCATCTTGCTTAAGGCGTTACTCTGTTTTCATTAACTTAATACTCTAGATGCATGCTGGATAGCGGTCGATGAGTGGAGTAATAGTAGTAGATGCAGGCAGGAGTCGGTCTACTTGTCTCAGATGTGATGCCTATAAACATGATCATACCTAGATACTCTCATAACTATGCTCAATTCTGTCAATCGTTCAACAGTAGTTCGTTCACCCGCCGTAAAATACCTATGCTCTTGAGAGAAGCCACTAGTGAAATCTGTCGGTGTACTAGAGTAGGGGTACCCTAGTATCCCGAACTTGTGCACCGGCAGTTACAGCCCTCCGCGGCAAGGCTTACCGGGTGACCGCCAAGGTCCTCCGTGGTTCCTTTGGAGCCATTCAAGAACAAAGTATTCAAGCCAAGGAGACAAGGCCCCGGCAAGAGGAGCTTGCCGGGAAGGCCACCCAAGGCACCTAAGAGACAAGGCCCCGGCAAGAGGAGCTTGCCGGGAAGGCCCGGTGAGCGACAAGCTTCCGGACGTGACAAGACAACAACCGCGGCAAGGCGCTTGCCGCGGCAGACCACCACTCTGTACCTATGCTCCAGCACATCCACTAACGTGTCGCCCTGGGACCTTTCCAGGCGCGCGTGGCTAGAGGTCGTGCGGCCAGCGGAGCACGGTGGCAAGCGGCGCTGACAAGATTGCCATCATGGCAAGCGGTGGCGCCCCTGACGGTCCCTTTCTGCACTGTTAGGGCGACGTAGACGGGCATTTAATGCCTTTGTCCCCTGCCGCCAGGGTTAGGTATGATACACTGTACAAGTAGCTGTACCAACCATTCCTTTTCCATTTTTACCCTTGTCTACGTTGCCACCTGTCGGAGGCCCCTTTAGCATATAAAAGGAGGCCCATGCGCAACGTAGGGAGGGGTTCGAAAGGTTCGAAGCCAGAGAACACTCACGCTCGGTCTCGTTAGCAGCTTGTGTGTACTGTAGCACTCAGCGCTCCTGAGCAAGAACTCAATACACTCAGACATGCAGCAGTAGGAGTGTTATCTCTCCAGAGAGCTCCGAAGCTGGGTAAACTGCTCGTGTGCTTCGCCTCGATCTGCTCTTCAGGCGACCTCGCCCCCGCCAACCGAAGGGGTTCGGTCCGCCAGTCCCATAGGTGTTCGTGGGCCGATCAGCTTCCCGACATGTTTGGCGCGCGCCGGTAGGCGTCGAGATTGTGTGAACCTGATCCGGCGCCCACACGAGCTAGATCTTCATCATCTTCATCGACATGCCACCGAAGAAGAAGGCTTCGGCGGCAGATGTTCCGTCCGCGTCGAACCCACCACCACCGGAGCACACGGGTGGTGGGGTAGACGCCGCGAAGAATGGACGCCGACGGGAGCCCACGGTGCTGCCAAGTCCAAGGACAAGGCTGCGCAGAACTTCGGCGTCCGTGACATGCACCGCGCCCGCCTCAGAGGCACGGGACCGACATCGCCATGGTATTCACAACGCCATACGCCGTTGGACCAAGATCGAGCTGGTGGATCTCGGGATGCTCAAGACCAGCATGCACGCCAACATGCCGGGCGCGAAGCGAGGCACGATCGCTCGACGGGATATCGCTCCTTCTAACACGGTTAGAAGTCCGAGCATATCCCGCTCCTCGCGCCGCTCGCCATCGCCACCCACCACTCCAGCCAGAAGCTTTGGCGAGCTCAATCGCTCTGGATTACCCTCCAACAGCCGACAAGGTCGATGAATGGAGGGCCACCATTCGTAGTCTCATCGGCTTTGCTAACGGGCGATGTTCGCGGCAGCCGAAAGTGCATCGCCGCGGCAGACTGCTAAACACAAGCCGGTGGCGACGAAACCGGTGGGGTGCAACCACCATGCACTCTCCGCCTCAAGGCCAAGATCGCCGACCGCCGGATCCACCTTGACAGCGACTCCACCGCATCATCGGATCCACGAGCTCGCCGCGATCAGCGCCAAGTTCTTCACGAAGACAGCAAGAAGACGCCGAACTCGTGATCGAGCGCCAAGAGAAGCGCGGCGTCAATCCGACCAGTACGCTGGGCCCTCTGTCGACATGCATGCGCCAGGGGAACCAGGCGACTTGTTGTACGCGGTAGGTTGCCCTGCGTTCACTCGTGAGCTGCAGCAAGTCCAGTGGCCCAGCAAGAAGAATTTCAAGCCAGACATACCAGAGAAGTACGACGGCAAGACGCATCCGTCGGAGTTCCTCAGCATCTACACCATCGCGGTGCAAGCTGCCGGGGGGCTAGACGACAAGATCCTGGCTAACTACTTCACCGGTGCTCAAGCCCAATGTCGATCCTGGCTCATGCACTTGCCGGACAACTCCATATCCTCTTGGGCAGATCTATGCCATCGGTTTGTCGGCGCCTTTACAGCGGCCACAAGCCCCATGGCCAAGAAAGCGACCTTCATCTCGCCGCCAGAAGGAAGGAGAGCCCTCGCAAGTACATTCAGAGATTCACCACAGACAAAGACAACATCCCAGATGTCCACCCCGCTGTAATCAGCGCTGTTCCATCAGAACGTGCGAAACCGCAGGATGCGGGAGGAGATGGCGATGTGCAAGATCAGAGACGTCAGTGAGCTATATGCCCTGGCCGACAAGTGTGCACGTGCTGAGGAAGGGAGGAGACTCCCCGGAGAGAATACTGAAGCAGGAGGATCTGATAGTGAGGAGACCGCCCCGGCAAAGAAAAACCGGTGGCGGAACAACAGGAAGAAGAAAGGCAAAGATGTGCTAGTTGTTGAGCAGTCCGGCAACGGAGGTGGCGCCAAGAAAGCCAAAGCTGGTAGCTCCGGCAAGGAGGTTGCCGCTGGCACCAATCGCCAGATCGTGGGCGGTCGCCGACAACCGTGACGACTCCAACAAACAAGATCGAAAGATCCACCGCACCAAGGGCCATGACCTCCAGAGCTGCAAAAGGTCGAGCAGCTTGTCGAGCAGCGAAGGCTGAATACGAACGACGCGACAAGGAGAAGGCCCAGAAGGTGCCGGAGGAGCTAGCAAGAAATGTCCCGGCCGAGGAGGACGCCGGCAAGGCCAAGCAGCGGCAAGGAGACAGACCTCCCGCGCCGCGACAAGGATGAAGACGACGACGATGATGAAGACATGGATGATGACGAGACCGATGAGCAGGAGTTCCAGAAGCCACAGAGGTCCTGTGCGTTGACGGGCGGTGCTTCTGCAGATACTTCACACCGCCAGCTCAAGCAAAGGATGCGGGAAGTCAATGCGGCGGAACCATCCGTCGTGTCACGCAAGCCTCCGAAATGGTCCAAAGACGCCTATCATCTTTGATATTGAGGACCACCGATCACAGAATCGCGGTCGGTGCTTGCCAATGTTGGTTTCACCAACTATCCGCAACCTCAAGGTCACTAAGATGCTAGTTGACGGCGGGCCGGCTTGAACCTGATCTCCTCCGCGGTGCTCCGTAAACTCCAGATCCCCGATGGCGAAGCTCAAGAGACCGCACATTCCAAGGAATCAATCCGGGAAGGAGCAACCCGAAGGGAAAGATCACGCTGTCGGCGACATTTGGCAATGAAGTTGAACTTCAGGATCGAGAGGGTCACTTTTGACGTTGTTGACTTTCCATTGCCTTACAATGGGATACTTGGCCGCCCAAAGACTCGCCAAATTCATGGCAGCCTCTCACTATGCATACAACATGCTGAAGATGCCAGGCCCGATAAGTGTCATCTCTGTCCCTGGCGACAAGAAGAATGCTCTTATCTGCGCTGACAAGATCTACCGGGAAGCAGCAGCTGCAGTAGATTGCAAGCCACTTGCCGCTGAAGCTCCCGGGGCGAAGAAGAAGACCAAGTTCGGCAAGAGCTCTGATGCCCACTCCGGCAAGCGCACCTCTTCGGAGTGCTGCGCTACCGTCGAGGACGCACCATCGAGCTCCACCGGCAAGTGTAAGAAGACGATGGCAGCTCCACTAGAGACCAAGAAGGTGTCCACCAAGGAGGACGGCACTGGTGGTACCTTCACCATCGCTGCCACTCTCGACCCTAAATAGGAAGGCGCTCGTTGCTTTCACGTGGGCGAACGTCGACGATGTTTGCGTGGCAACCGCCCCGACATCCCCGGTGTTCCTGTGAAAGTAATTGAGCACCATCTTGCCGTTTGTCCTCATGCGCGGCCCGTCAAGCGTAAAGTCGAGAAGGTGCAGTGGAGCGCCAAGAATTCATCGCAGAAGAAATCAAGAAATTGGAAGCAGCAGGCCTTGTCGAGGAGTGCTCCATCCCACGTGGTTGGCCAATCCTCAGAAGTTGTATCGCAGGCAAACGGGAAATGGAGGCTTTGTATTGACTTTACCGATGTCAATAAAGCTTGTCCCAAAGACCCATTTCCCTTGCCGCGCATCGACCAGATTGTTGACTCCATGGCGGATGTGATTTGCTTTCATTTCTGGATGCATACTCGTGGATATCATCGATCTTCATGGCGTAACAGGATGAGGAGCGTAACGCATTCATCACCCCATGTGGCACATACTGCTTGCACGGATGCCTTCGGATTAAAGAATGCTGGTTCAACATTTGCAAGAGTAGTCCATGACGCTTTTGAGCCGCAAATGCACAGAAATTTGGAAGCCTACATGGATGACATAGTGGTCAAAAGCAAGGACAAGGCGACTCTGATTCAAGATTTAGACGAAACCTTTGCAAATCTGCAAGATCAACCTCAAGCTCAACCCCGATAAGTGTGTGTTTGGAGTCCCTTCCGCAAGCTTCTCGGGTTCTTCGTGTCTCGGGGAATTGAAGCCAATCCCGACAAGATCAAGGCCATTGAGCAGATTGAAGCACCAAAGCGCGTCAAGGATGTACGAAGACTTGCCGGTTGCGTGATTCCGCTCTCAAAGAGGTTTATCTCTAGGTCTGCCGAGCGCGCCTCGCCATTTTTCAAAATTTTGTAGAAGGCAGGTCCGATGAAATGGACTCGAAGCGGAGGCTGCGCTGCAGGACTTGAAGAGATACTGTCCTCCACTCAACACTTGTCGCACCTAAGCCACAAGAGAAGTTGCTGCTATATATAGCGGCAACCAATCAAGTGGTTAGTGCTGCGTTAGTAGCGGAGAGGGAGGCGGATGATGAGCTAGCAACCATGGCGAGATGCATCCAAATGACGAGCGGGGGCTTCACCGCAACTCTGGTCCCGACAAGGATGGATCTACGCAGACGCATGAGAAGATGCAGAAAGAATGGTGCAGCGCCCAGTTTACTTTGTCGGTTCCCTTCTACAGGGGCTAGGTCAAGGTACTGGTGTGCAGAAATTGCTTTTCGGCCTCCTCATGTCCTCGAGAAAGCTGCGCCATTACTTCCGTGCACATGAGATCACAAATGCCACTGCTTTTCCGCAGAAGAGGATACTGCAAAATCCAGAGGCAATAGGCGGGATTGTCGAGTGGGCACCGAACACAAGCTTTGGCCTCAAGTTTGAGAGCACTTCAACTATCCAAAGCAGAGCATTGGCGGAGTTCATAGCAGGATGGACGCCAACACAAGATGAAGAAATTCCAGTAAACGAGCATCCCACAAGGAAGCAAGCAAAGAGTGGTTGATGTACTTTGATGGTGCCTTCTCGCTGCAAGGCGCCGGTGCGGGCGTGCTACTTGTTGCACCCACCGGAGAGCACCTCAAGTACGTAGTCCAGATGCACTTTCCCAAGGAGCAAGCAACAAACAATACTGCAGAGTATGAAGGTTTTCTTGCCGGTCTCAGGATCGCAGTAGACCTTGGGATCAAGAAGCTCATTGTCAGGGGTGACTCGCAGCTTGTCATCCACCAAGTGAACAAGAGTTATCGGAGTCCGTTGATGGAAGCTTATGTTGATGAAGTGAGAAAGCTAGAAGAGCACTTTGATGGCCTACAAATGGAACATGTTCCAAGAGCTCAGAATGACATTGCCGATGGTTCGTCAAGGCGCGCTGCACTTAAGTTACCTGTGGAACCAGGGATTTTGTGCTCAAGCTGACTCAACCGTCTGTAACGCCATCAACCGGACAGAGCAAGAAGAGGAAGTTGATCTCTGGTGACTATTTTCCGGCAGAGCTTCCCGATGTCGCGCCAAGAAGGTCCTCAAGATCAACACCAAGGGTGCCGAGGAGCAGTCCGCTCCGGCAAGCCCTAGGGTTTGTTGCGTTGAAGGCACGCTCCCGACAAGTTTTGCTCCGGCAAGCTTGTCGGGAACGCCAAGCTCCTACCGAGCCGCAGTGTTCTCGCCAGGAAGCAGATGTTCCGCAGCAGCAGATGTGCCTTTAGTCCTTGTTGTCGAGCCGCAAGCTCCAAAGATGGGCACAGCAGATTGTCCGCTTCCTTCAGACAGGAGAACTTCCGAAGAGCAAGAAGAAGCGGAAAGAGTAGCCTGGCAGTCAAGTATGTACCAGTTTGTCGACAACATTGCATGTAAAAAAGACTCAACGGTGTGAAATTGAAGTGTATTCACCGGGAAGACGGACAAAAGCTGTTGGCAGAGATACATGGAGGCATATGTGGTCACCACATTGGCGCCAGAGCACTTGCCGGCAAAGCATTCCGGCAAGGTTTCTTTTGGCCGACAGCCCTCCAGGATGCAACTGCACAAGTAACCAAGTGTGAAGCGTGCCAGTTCCATTCCAAGCAGATTCACCAGCCACTCAAGCTCTCCAGACGATCCCTTTATCCTGGCCGTTTTCGGTCTGGGGCTCGACATCCTCAGCCCCTTTCCCCGAAGTTGTCGGGGCTTTGAGTACTTGTACGCTGCTATCGACAAGTTCACAAAGTGGCCGGAAGTGGAAGCAGTGAGGAAGGTGACAAGACAATCGTGATCAAGTTCTTTAGGTCGATTGTTTGCCGCTTCGAATCCCTAACAGGATCATCACCGACAACGGCACGCAATTCACGAGCCCCACCTTCATGCAATACGCCCAAGATCTGGGCGCCAAGGTCTGCATCGCTTCTCTAGCTCATCCGAGAAGTAACGGTCAAGCGGAGAGGGCGAATGCTGAAGTCTGCGCGGGCTCAAGACCGTAACTCTTTCGGCTGTGCTGCACAAGTGCGGAAAGAACTGGATTGAGGAGCTGCCGGTGGTTCTTTGGTCGATCAGACGACGCCAAATCGAGCCATCGCCGCACACCTTTCGCCTAGTCTATGGAGCAGAGGCAGTTCTCCCCACGGAACTCAGATACGGATCACCTCGAGTGCTCGCTATGATGAGCTTGAGCAAGAGCAGTTGCGACAAGATGACGCGCTGCTCCTTGAGGAGGACCGCCTTCAGTTGCCGCCAGACGAGGTGCTCGATACCAGCAAGCTTTGCGCCGCTACCATAGCCGCAGTTAATGCCGAAGTCTCGAGGAAGGCGACCTTGTTCTTCGGGCGCTGCTCAGTCCGCCAAGAATTCCAACAAGTTGACGCCAAAGTGGGAAGGCCCTTACCGGGTGAAACGAGTCACTAGGCCTGGCGCTGTCCGCCTTGAGACCGAAGATGGCATTCCGGTAAGCAACTCCTGGAACATTGAGCATCTTCGTAAGTTTTACCCGTAGGGCGCGGTTGCCGGAACCCGAAGATGGCATTCCGGTAAGCAACTCCTGGAACCTATTCCGGCAACCACCTTTTGTACAAGTCTTGCCGATGTTGCATGTAATCCTTTGTACAAAGCCGGGCGCAGACCCCGTGCATAAGTAAACCTAATGTGCTTCGCACATCTTGTCAATTTCATGCTTTCTACTTCTATTTTGCATGCGTTATCTGACACTTTGTGCAGCACCTACCCCGATGGCAATAACGAGCCATAAGGCTCCATATCTTTATTTTCTCTTCTTTCTCTTTCTCAAAGAAAGGAAGGTTCCCTCGCCCACAAGTTTGCCGGGGGGAAAGGAGAAGATAATGGTGTGGACCAAACGCCGCTCAAGGAAGTCTAGCCTTACCGGGAAGCAAACGACAGAAAAGCTAAGTTGCTAAAGTTTGAGCAATCAGTTTTAAAAATTTTAAGTTATCTTCCTCGAATGACCGTACTTTGTATGGAAAACCTGTGCGCGGAGGAACCAACTCGTAGCTAGTTGCGCCCTTACTTTGTTTCGAGTCCGCTCAACAACTTAAGTGAGCTGCGAATAGTTGCGACAAGGTTTCTTGTCGGTAGCAGCACCGCCAAAGAGGCCGACGTCTCAAGACTTTTCGGCCATGGCCTGTGTGCCTCATGACAAGTTCCCTAAAAGCATAGGGCAAAAACATACAAAGGAAGGAACCAAGTAAAGGAAATAACATAGCAATTGCTACCCGAAATAGAGTTATATTACAAGATAGCTTGTCGCAGCTCTAATAGATTGTTCTCCTAACATGACCAGCAGCTGCAAGAAAAGAGAAAGCGGGCGGCCTAATCCACGCTGATCGCCCTCAACCCTCTTGATCCCGCCACCTGTCCACGATGGGTGCGACAAGGGTCTTGAGCGCTTCCACATCAGCATCCGGCGGCAAGGACTTGAGGACGCGTTGGTGAGGTTGAGGCCTGGGTTGCGGAAGGCCACCTTCATCAAGACCTTTTGAAGAGCTCCCGCAGATCCGGGCGCGACTCCTCGGCCAGCTGCTTCGGGATTTCTTCCCGGAGTCGCTGGAGGGCCGTCACCACGCCCTTGAAGAACAAGCTGAGCTTGGCGCTGGGTCGGAGGTGCTCACCGGAGGAATATCCAAGATCCTCCACACACAGGCCGCGCGTGCCCGTGCCCTATTTTGGGCCTGGCCCAACAGCGCTCGGCACTGCAGGTGGCCCAGTTCGGGGCTCCTGCCGGTGTACTAGAGTAGGGGTACCCTAGTATCCCGAACTTGTGCACGGGCAGTTGCAGCCCTCCGCTGCAAGGCTTACCGGGTGACCGCCAAGGTCCTCCGTGGTTCCTTTGGAGCCATTCAAGAACAAAGTATTCAAGCCAAGGAGACAAGGCCCCGACAAGAGGAGCTTGGCTGGGAAGGCCACCCAAGGCACCTAGGAGACAAGGCCCGGCAAGAGGAGCTTGTCGGGAAGGCCCGTGAGCAACAAGCTTCCGGACGCGACAAGACAACAACCGTGGCAGGCGCTTGCAGCGCAGACCACCACTATGTACCCACGCCCAAAGACATCCACTAACGTGTCGCCTCGACCTTTCCAGCGCCAGCGTGGCTAGAGGTCCGGCCACGTGAGCGCTGTGGCAAGCGGCGCCGACAAGATTGCCATCGTGGCAAGCGGTGGCGCCTCGACGGTCCCTTTCGCAGACCGTTAGGGCGACGTGAGACGGGCATTTAATGCCTTTGTCCCCTGCCGCCGTGGTTAGGTATGATACACTGCATAAGTAGCTGTACCAACCACTCCTTTTCCATTTTACCCTTGTCTACGTTGCCACCGTCGGAGACCCCTTTAGCATATAAAAGGAGGCCCATGCATAACGTAGGGAGGGGTTCAAAGGTTCAAGCGAGAGAACACTCACGCCGGGTCTCGTTAGCAGCTTGTGTGTCTTGTAGCACTAAGCGCTCTGAGCAAGAACTCAATACACTCGAGACATGCAGCAAGAGGAGTGTTATCTCTCCGTGAGCTCCCAAGCCGGGTAAACTGCTCGTGTGCTTCGCCTCGATCCGCTTCTTCAGGCGACCTCACTTCCCCGCCGAACCGAAAGGGGCTCGGTCCGCCGGTCCCATAGGTGTTCGTGGGCCAGATCAGCTTCCCCGACAAAATCTATGGCCCCCGAGTCTATTTTTCGTCATATTAATCTTCCTACGCTTTATTATTGCTTTGATCTTTACTTTGCCTTTTATTTTACTTTGCATCTTTATACCAAAAAATACCAAAAATATTATCTATCATCTCTATCAGATCTCACTCTCGTAAGTGACGGTGAAGGGATTGACAACCCCTATTCGCGTTGGTTGCGAGGAGCTATTTGTTTTGTGTAGGTACGAGGGACTTGCGCGTGGCCTCCTACTGGATTGATACCTTGGTTCTCAAAAACTGAGGGAAATACTTACGCTACTCTGCTGCATCATCCTCTCCTCTTCGGGGAAAACCAACGCAAGCTCAAGACGTAGCAAGAAGGATTTCTGGCGCCGTTGCTGGGGAGTCTACGCACAAGTCAACATACCAAGTACCCATCACGGTCCCTTATCTCTCGCATTACATTATTTGCCATTTGCCTCTCGTTTTCCTCTCCCTCACTTCACCCTTGCCATTTTATTCGCCCTCTCTCTTCCGTTTGCCTTCTTCTCGTTCGCTTGTTTGCTTGTGTGTTGGATTGCTTGCCTGTCATCATGGATAGTCTTATATCTTCTCCGTTGTCTCCCGAGAATGAAGTTCTTAATTTTAAACAAAGGGAGGGAGAAAATCTAAAAGTCGCTTGGTATAGAATTTGCAATGCTCAAAATAGATCTACCAGGAAGCAATCTACCTCAGTTCTTCTCTGCAATTTTTATGTAGGTACTAGTCCTTGGTATAGATATATCCTCGATACCATTACCGGAGGGAATTTCTTGGGTAGCCATACTTTTGATTCTTATAATGCTATGATAGATTTATTTGGCTCACCGCCTCTTTTGGTTAATGGAACTATGTTAACTTTGGAGCATGTAATGCAAAGACTTGAAATTATTGAAAATAAAGTTGCTAATGTTGAGTTAATTGAAAATCTAGATAAAAAGATCCACAATCAAATTACCCAATATGGATTTAAGGTAGGAGTAACTTTGAAAAATATTAAGGAGAAGGAACCCATAGTTAATGAGAAAATAAACCAAGATTCCTCTAGAATTGATAAACTTGAGGGTATCATTACCAACTTGGGAACCTCTTTTTCTTCCGTAAAAAATACTCCAAACATTGCTAAGCTCATGTATGTTCCTAAGAATAAGGGTGAAACCTCTAGTAAGGAAACTGCGGATCCTAAATCTATAAGTATTTACCCCGATCTTTTTGCTGTCATTAAGGAACCTTTTGCTACAAATGAATTTTTCAATCTTGTGCCTAAGAGTTTGATAATTACTAAAAAGAAAGAAAATTCTAAGAAAGGTAGATGCCTCATTGAAGAACTGCCTACCAAAGATGGCAATACCTAGATCTATCCTTGCTTTTATGCCTAGCTAGGGGCGTTAAACGATAGCGCTTGTTGGAAGGCAACCCAATTTTATTTTCAGTTTTTTTGTTTTTGTTTCTGTTTAGGAATAAGTAATCCATCTACCTTCTGTTTAGATGTGGTTTTATGTTTTAATTAGTGTTTGTGCCAAGTTAAACCTATAGGATTTTCTTGGATAATAGTTATTTGATCTTGCTGTAATTTCCAGAAACTTTCTGTTCACAAAAACAATTGTTAAAAATCACCAGAACGTGATAAAATAGTGATTCCAATTGCTTCTGATCAATAAACAAATTTCCTAGGTCGTCCTATTTTGGCTGAAAGTTTTGGAGTTCCAGAAGTTTGCGTTAGGTACAGATTACTACAGACTGTTCTGTTTTTGACAGATTCTGTTTTTCGTGTGTTGTTTGCTTATTTTGATGAATCTATGGCCAGTAAAATAGTTTATGATCCTTAGGGAAGTTGTAATACAGTAGGTTTAAACCAACATAAATAAAGAATGAGTTCATTACAGTACCTTGAAGTGATCTTTTGTTTTCTCTCGCTAACGGAGCTCATGAGAATTCTGTTGAGTTTTGTGTTGTGAAGTTTTCAAGTTTTGGGTGAAATATTTTTGATGGATTATGGAACAAGGAGTGGAAAGAGCCTAAGCTTGGGGATGCCCATGTCACCCCCAAGATAATCCAAGGACACCAAAAATTCAAAGCTTGGGGATGCCCCGGAAGGCATCCCCTCTTTCGTCCACGTCCATCGGTAACTTTACTTGGAGCTATATTTTTATTCACCACATGATATGTGTCTTGGTTGGAGCATCTTGTATTATTTGTGTCTTTGTTTGTTAGTTTACCACAATCATCCTTGCTGTACACACCTTTTGAGAGAGCCATACATGAATTGGAATTTGTTAGAATACTCTATGTGCTTCACTTATATCTTTTGAGCTTGATAGTTTTGCTCTATGTGCTTCACTTATATCTTTTGAGCTTTATAGTTTTGCTCTAGTACTTCACTTATATCTTTTAGAGAACGGTGGTGGATTTGTTTTAAAGAAAATATTGATCTCATGCTTCACTTAGATTATTTTGAGAGTCTTAAATAGCATGGTAATTTGCTTAATAATAATATGCTTGGTATTCAAGATTTGTAAAACTTTCTTTTGAGTGCGTTGAATACTAAGAAAAGTTTGATGCTTGATAATTGTTTTGAGATATGGAGGTGATAATATTAGAGTCATGCTAGTTGAGTAGTTGTGAATTTGAGGAATACTTGTGTTAAAGTTTGTGATTCCCGTAGCATGCACGTATGGTGAACCGTTGTGTGATGAAGTCGGAGCATGATTTATTTATTGATTGTCTTCCTTATGAGTGGTGGTCGGGGACGAGCGATGGTCTTTTCCTACCAATCTATCCCCCTAGGAGCATGCGCGTAATACTTTTCTTTGATAACTTGTAGATTTTTGCAATAAGTATATGAGTTCTTTATGACTAATGTTGAGTCCATGGATTATACGCACTTTTCTCACCCTTCCACCACTGCTAGCCTTTCTAATACCGCGCACTTTTCGCCGGTATCATACACCCACCTTAAACCTTCCTCAAAACAGCCACCATACCTACTTATCATGGCATTTCCATAGCCATTCCGAAATATATTGACATGCAACTTTCCACCGTTCCGTTTATTATGACACGCTCCATCACTGTCATATTGCTTAGCATGATCATTTAGTTGACATCGTATTTGTGGCAAAGCCACCATTCATAATTCTTTCATACATGTTACTTATGAATCATTGCATATCCCGGTACACCGCCGGAGGCACACATATAGAGTCATATTTTGCTCTAAGTATCGAGTTGTAATTGTTGAGTTGTAAGAAAAATAAAAGTGTGATGATCATCATTTTTAGAGCATTGTCCCAAGTGAGGAAAGGATGATGGAGACTATGATTCCCCCATAAGTCGGGATGAGACTCCGGACGAAAAAAAGAGAAGAGGCCAAAAAAAGGAAAAGGCCCAATAAAAAAAGAGAGAAAAAGAGAGAAGGGACAATGTTACTATCCTTTTACCTTGTGCTTCAAAGTAGCACCATGGTCTTCATAATAGAGAGTCTCTCGTTTTGTCACTTCCATATACTAGTGGGAATTTTTCATTATAGAACTTGGCTTGTATATTCCAATGATGGGCTTCCTCAAATTGCCCTAGGTATTCATGAGCAAGCAAGTTGGATGCACACCCACTTAGTTTCATTTGTTGAGCTTTCGTATACTTATAGCTCTAGTGCATCCGTTGCATGGCAATCCCTACTCACTCACATTGATATCTATTGATAAGCATCTCCATAGCCCGTCGATACGCCTAGTTGATGTGAGACTATCTTCCCTCTTTTTTTCTTATCCACAACGACCTGTCGGGGAGGTTGATCGGACCCACGAACACCTATGGGACCGGCGGACCGAGTCCCTTTTGGTTCGGAGGGGGGCGGAGATCGCACGAAGAGCGGATCGAGGCGAAGCACACGAGCAGTTTTACCCAGCTTCGGAGCTCTCCGGAGAGATAAAACTCCTACTGCTGCTTGTCTGATTGTATTGTGTTCTTGCTAGGGAGCGATGAGAGCTACAAGACCTAGCGTGGGTGTTCTCTGGTTACGTTGGAATCAAACCTGGAGGGAACTGATCGAATGACCAACCCTCTCTACGTTGCGCATGGGCCTCCTTTTATATGCTCAAAGGGGCTCCGACAGGTGGCAACGTAGACGGGGGTACAAATGGAAAAACAATAGTTGGTACACCTACTTGTACAGTGTACAGTGCAACATACCTAACCCTGACGGCAAGGGACAAAAACATTAAATGCCCGTCCCCTCGCCGCCTAAACAAAGGCAACAGTGGACCGTCAGAGCGCCACCGCTTGCCACGATGGTAAGCTTGTCGGCGCCGCTTATCGCTGCTTCCTCACCGGGCTGCACAGCCTTCTTGACACGCCAAGCATGGAATGGTCCCATGGCGACATCGTTGGTGGATGAGCTGGAGCAGAGATGAAGAGAGGTTGCTTGTCATGGCAAGCGCCTTTCCCGCTGCTGAATCCTTGTCGCGCCCGTGAGGCTTGTCGCTCTCGAGCCCTCCGGCAAGCTCCTCTTGCCGTGGTCTTGTCTTCTGCGTGCCTTGAGTGGCCTTCCGGCAAGCTCCTCTTGCCGGGCCTTGTCATCTTGGTTAAATACTTTGGTCTTGAATGGCTCCAAAGGAACCACGGAGGATCTTGGCGGTGACCAGGCAAGCCCCGCCGCAGTGCTTTGCAACTGCCCGTGCGAGTTCGGGATACTAGGGTACCCTACTCTAGTACACCGACAAGAGCCCCCGGCTCGGGTCAAGACACGGTGCCGAAGCGCTGTCGGGCCAGGCCCAAAACAGTGCACGGTCACACGCGCCTTGATCACGCCAGAACTCACCCGGACCCACCACGTCCCCCACTAACGGCACGCACCGAACGTGGCGTCGTGTGAGAGATCGTGGGCGAGGTCGTGGGGGTTTCTTTATTAGGAAAAGCGGAATGTCCGCCCCCTCTCCCTCCTTATAAACAGGGGAAACAGGGGCAGGTCGCCCACCTTGCCATTGCTATCTTGTCTCAAAAACCACCGCCGCTCCCCCCTTCTTCTCTAGGGCGAAGAGAGCAGCGCTCCGCCCCCTTTCGCCACAGCGCCATCAACGTCGTCGGTCTCCTCCGCCGCCTCCGCCATGGCTCCGAAAGCCGACAAGGGGAAGGGCGTGAAGTCGGCCGAGGCGCAGCGGCTCGCTGCGCTGCGGAAGGAGCGGGCCATCTTCTCCCCCCAGCTCGACGCAAAGGAGCTGAGGGAGGGATTCTACCTCTTCCGTCGACGGAGACGCCAGGCGCATCCGCGCACGAAGGTACTCCCCGCCACCGCTTCAGAATTAGCCCCAACTGGGTATCCTTTCTTTGCCCTTTTCTTATATTGCGGGCTCTGCCCGCCCTTTTCTGAATTCTTCTGCGACATTATGAACACCTACGGGTTTGGCCTCCTTGATTTCACCCCCAACGCCGTTCTGCCCATGGCAGTTTTCGCACACCTTTGCGAAAACTTTGTCGGGATCCACCCAAACGTAGCCCTCTTCCGCCACTTCTTCATGCCCCGCGTTGAGAGAGGGGAGCCGCTTGCCGGAGGGATTGCTTGGGTCTCCAGGGTCGGCAAGAAGGAGGCCTATCTGGAAGGAGAGTTCCGTAGCAAGTGGGAGGAGTGGAGAGCCAATTGGTGTTGGATCGTAGAGGAGAACCCGCAGCCCTTCACTGCCGTGCGCCAAACCCCAATAGTGCGCGGCAACGATTGGAGCAACTTGGTGCCGGAAGATGCTAGGTTGAAGATAGCTGTGACCCGGATTTTGCGCCTCAGGCTTGCCGGACTCACCGTAGGCGCAGTTGGCGCAGATTTCCTTCGCCGCCGCATCGCTCCCTTGCAGGAGAGGAGGAGATCTGCTTGGGAGTTCCAAAATGCGGCGGACATCATGAGGCTGCGCCCTAGCCTTAACTGGAATTTCACTGTCCTGGAGTTGGATGCGATGCTGCTAGAGCTGTTCAAGAATGACCCCGATCACCCCGAGTGGTTTAGGTTGCCGAGGGGGGTCATCCCATTGTGCAACAACTTTGCGCTCGACCGCATCCGCGCCATGATGATGCCGTTAATGCGATTCTCATGGGATCGTTCCAACCTGGCAAGAGCCTTCCGACGACATCGCGGCGGCGCTTCTTCGACAGACTGGAAGAAATGCCGATCCGCCCGACGAAAGCAGAAGAAGCTCACCTGCGACACCACCGACGAAGAGATGGTGCGTATTGCCACAAGGTTGGAGGAGGCGGCAGCAGCTGCTGCCGCTGGCGCCTTCGGGTACACCGTGGAGGAGGCAGATGCAGCAGAGGCGGCAAGCCTTGCCGAGCGAAGGGAGTTCGCCGGTGAAGAAGAGCTTGCCGAACCCGAGGCTGAGTCGAGCGAACCAGCCGAGGGCGCTTCTTCCCCACCATCCAGCGGCTTGCCGCAAACGGAGCCCCCGGCTCCGCCAAAGAGGCGTCTCCGCAAGGCCGGAGACGAGACGGGGCGGCAGACGGGCCCACAGCCGCAGCGCCGCGCGACGCTGGCTTCCACCGCTGCAAGCGATGTTGCTGGAGCACCCCACACCGCTGCGATAACCGAGGCGGGATCCTCCTGTGCCACCGCTGGCGCCCGCCAAGCGGGTCAAGAGAGCCCACTCCTCCGCCTCGCCGCTACGGGAGGCGAGCCGAGTTTGATTTCTCCCCGCTCAGCTCCGAGGAGGAAGAAGAAGAGTAAGCTTCAATATTGTGCTTGTATTTCTTCAATTTTGTTGCTTCATCTTGAATCTGATTTGCTTCGTTCTGAACTCTTTCCTTTTCAGGACGCTGGCCCAGAGAGCGTGGAAGAGAGCTAAGACCCCGGTGGTCGTCGTTGAGGACGATCCACCCGTGGCAACAGGAGGCGCCTCGAGACCCCCTTGCCGGACCCGGCAACCCTTCCTCAGAGCAGCCCCCAGCACAGCCCCCAGAGTAAGTATGCAGTTTTCTCCTTACTGTTAGGTGTGCATGGGTGCTCCTTCTTCATTGATATCTGACTGTTGGTTTGTGTAGGAGCAGAGCAGCCTCATCAGGAGGGCCCGGAGGCCGCCCCCGAAATTCTATCTGCTTCGACTACGCTGCCAAGGGAGGATTCTCCGGCAAGGGAGCGTCCTCCGGCAAGGGATACTACCCCGGCAAGGGACAGCACCAGTGAGCCTCCAGTGGTCGAGACCATGGCTGCAGATCCCATTGCAGGTAATCCCCTTGCGCGAAAATTTCCCTTGGGCTTCTGTTTTTCTTTTTGAACATTTGCTTGACTGTTCTTTCTTTGTCCGCCACAGAGCCGATGGAGACTGAGGTCGCCGGCGAGGAGGACGCGCGCGGCAACACTGACGAAGCCGCCGTCGTGGAGGAAGAGGCCGGCGCTGACGAGCCTGCCGGCGGGGAGGCCACCGAGGTTGCCGCCGCAGGCCGGGCGAGGGGTCTGGCGATCGCACTGACGGCCCTGGGGCCGCAGGAGCGCCAGGCGCTACACCGACCGCTGACTCCCCCGCCGCTGCTGCAGCGTCAGGCTCCAAAGAGCCCCAGCCCGGCGCCTACCTGAAGGCCTGCGACGACGTCTTCATCAAGCTCCCCTGGGAGTCGAGCTCCAGGGCGCCGGTCGAGGGAGAGACCTTCGACGGAGAGCTGCTCGCCTCCGGCTGGCCGACGCTGGTGGACGCGCCAAGCAGCAGATCGGCGAAGTTCGAGGAGGAGCAGCTGAAGAAGCCGCTGTCCGCTCTACCGCGCCCCGACAAGCCAAGTTGGAGTCCCGGGAAGCACTTGTCGCGAGGCGGGAGCGGACATGGAGAAGCGCGCAGAAGAGCTCGGGGCGCAACCAGAAGCTCTCCGGTCCTTAAGCGGAGGCGGGAGCAACTCACCAAGGAGCGCACGACCTTCATCCTCGAGAAGGCCGCAATGAGGAGGAGCAGCGGCTTGTCACGGAAGCTGTCCACAGAAAAGTGAGCCGGGCGCAGCGGAAGGTCAACCTGGACAGCCACGAGGAAGAGCTTGTCGCGCATGAGGAGTCACTTGGCGGGGCTCTTAAGGAAGCAAAGGATCTTGCCGCAGCCGCCGAGGCCGCCAAGAAAGAATTGGAGATGAAGGTGACGCAGCTGCCGATCTCGGAAGAGCGGCGAGAGCTTGCCGCGCTCAAGCACTGGCGCGAGAAGGACGCCTACACTCTTGGCGAGCTGCAGTGGTCGTCTCGCTGATAGGAGCAAGGAGCTCGACGCCGCCAAGGATTCCAAGGCAGATCTTCAGCTGAAGTTGACCACTCTGACGCAGACGCTGGACGGTGCCAAGGAGCGGGAGGTGGGCCTGTTGGAGACGATCAAGGCCAAAGAGGAGCTGGCCGGGCGAATGCTGCCACCAGAGCGCCTTTGAGGGAGAGTGTGGAGCATCGGACCGAAGGTCTTGTGGATATCGCTGCCGCCATCCACAACGAAATGATGGAGCTGGGATGGTGGATCTCGGATACTCCTCCGATGAGCATCTCAACCCAGCGCCAAGCTTAGCTTATTCTTCAAAGGCGTGGTGACGGGCCTCCAGCGACTCGGGAAGAGGTCCCAAAGCAGCGGTGGCCGAGGAATCACGCCCGGATCTGTGCAGGAGCCCTCCGAAGGTGTTGATGAATGTGGCCTTCCGCAATCCAGGCCTCAACCTCAACGGCGTCCTCGTGATCCTTGTCGCCAGATGCCGATGTGGAGGCGCTCAAAGCCCTTGTCGCACCCATTGTGGACAAGGTGAACAAGATCAAGCGGGTTGATGGCGACCCGCGTGAGACTAGGCCGCCGATTTTATCTTTCCCTTGTCGCCATCGATCATGTTTAGAACAATTTATTAGATCTGCGACAAGCTATTTTGTAATATAACTCTATCTTAGGCGATGATTGCAATGTTATTTCCTTTACTTGATTCCTTCCTTTGTAATGCGTTTCGCCCACGCTTTTAGGGAACTTGTCGGTGCAGCGCCTTTTGTCATGAAGCGCCGAGTGCGGAACGTCAAAGAGCTCTTTGGCGGTGCCGCCTCGACAAGCAACCTTGTCGCGACTAGCTGCAGCTCACTTAAGTTGTTGAGCGGACTCGAAACAAAGTAAGTAGCGACTAGCCGCGAGTTGGTTCCTTCCGCTACATGTGTTTTCCATACAAAGTACTATCGCTCGAGGAAGATAACTTAAAATTTAAGAACTGATTGCTCGTACTCGGGCAACTTAGCTTTTCTCGTTGCTTGCTTCCCGATAAGGCGAAACTTCCTCGAGCAACGCTTGGTCCATAGTATTATCTTCTCCTTCCCCTGGTTAACTTGTGCGCGAGGGAACCTTCCTTTCTTCGAGAAAGAGAAAGAAGAGAAAATAAGTTATGGAGCCCAGCTGCTCGATATTTCTTACCGGTGTGGGTGCTGCACAAAGTGTTAGCCAAAACATGCAATAATATGATGAAAGCATGAATTTGACAAGTTGTGCGCAACACATGAGCTTTATCGATGCATCGGGTCTGCGCCCGGCTTTGTACAAAGGATTACATGCAACAGCGGCAAGACTTGTACAAAAGGTGGTTGCCGGAACAGGTTCCGCAACCGCGCCTATCTATGGGTAAAACTTACGAAGATGCTCAATGTTCCAGGAGTTGCTCACCGGAATGCCATCTTCGGTCTCAAATGACGGCGCCAGTGCCTAGTGACTCGTTTCACCCGATAAGGGCCTTCCCACTTCAGCGTCAACTTGTTTGAATTCTTGGCGGACTGAATGCGCCGAAGAACAAGGTCGCCTTCCTCGAGGCTTACGGCACTAACTTTGCGGCTATGGTAGCGACGCATAAAGCTTGTCGGTAACGAGCAGCCTCGCATAACGGCTGAAGACGATCTTCCTCAAGGAGCAGCGCGTCATCTCGTCGCAGCTGCTCTTGCTCGAGCTCATCATAAGCGAGCACTCGAGGCGATCCGTTATCTGAAGTTCCGTGGGGAGAACTGCCTCTGCTCCATAGACTAGAGCAAAAGGTGTCGGCGGTGGCTCGATTTGGCGTCATCTGATCGACCAAAGGACCACCGGCAGCTCCTCAATCCAGTTTCTTCCGCACTTGTGCGGCGTGTCGAAAGTTACGGTCTTGAGCCGCGCAAGAGCACTTCAGCATTTGCTCTCTCGCTTGACCGTTGCTTCTCGGATGAGCAATGAAGCAAAGCGCACCTTGGCGCCAAGATCTTGGACGTCTTGCATGAAGGTGCGACTTCGTAAATTGTGTGCCGTTGTCGGTAATGATCCTGTTAGGGATTCCGAACGGCAAACAATCGACCAAGAACTTGATACCGATCAGGTCTTTGTCACCTTCCTCATCGCTTCCACTTCCGGCCACTTTGTGAACTTGTCGATTCACGACGTACAAGTACTCAAAGCCCCGACAACTTCGGGGAAGGGGCCGAGGATGTCGAGCCCCGGACGAAAATGGCGGGATAAAGGGATCATCCGGAGAGCTTGAGCTGGCTGGTGTATCTGTTTGGAATGGAACTGCACGCTTCACACTTGGTTACTTGTGCGATTGCATCACGGAGGCTGTCGGCCAGAAGAAACCTTCTTTAACGCTTTGCGGCAAGTGCTCTGGCGCCAATGTGGTGACCACATATGCCTCCATGTATCTCTCTCGCCAACAGGCTTCATCCATCTTCGGTGAATACACTTCAATTTCACACCGTTGGGTCTTCTTAGTACAAAGGTGTCTTTGTCGACAAACTGGTACATACTTGACCGCCGGGCTACTATTTCCGCTTCTTCTTGCTCTTCGGAAGTTCTCCTGTCTGAAGGAAATGGACAATCCGCTGCGCCCATGCTGGAGCTTGCGGCTCGACAACAAGGACTAAAGGCACATCTGCTGCTGCGGGAACATCAGCTTCCACGGCAAGAACCTGCGTCTCAGCCGGAGCTTGAAGTCCCCCGGCAAGCTTGCCGGAGCAAAACTTGTCGGGAGCGTCTACTTCAACGAAACAAACCCTGGGGCTTGTCGGAGCAGACTGCTCCTCAGCACTATTGGTGTCGATCTTGGGGACCTTCTTGGCGGCGGCTTCGGGAAGTTCTGCCGGAAAATAGTCACGAGAAATCAACTTTCTCTTCTTGTCCTGTCCAGTTGATGGTGTTACGGTTGGTTGAGTTAGCTTGAGCACAAAAATCCCTGGTAGTCACCAGAAATCAACTTTCTCTTCTTGTCCTGTCCAGTTGATGGTGTTACGGTTGGTTGAGTTAGCTTGAGCACAAAAATCCCTGGTTCCACAGGCAACTTAAGTGCAGCGCACTTTCACAGGCCATCAGCAATATCATTCTGAGCTCTTGGAACATGTTCCATTTGTAGGCCGTCAAAGTGTTCTTCTAGCTTTCTCACTTCATCAACGAGGGCTTCCATCAATGTACTACGATAGTCTTTGTTCACTTGGCGGACGACAAGCTGCGAGTCACCCACGACAATAAGCTTCTTGATCCCAAGGTCTACTGCGGTCCTGAGACCTGCAAGCAAACCTTCATACTCTGGAGTATTGTTTGTTGCTTGCTCATTGGGAAAGTGCATCTGGACTACGAACTTGAGGTGCTCTCCAGTGGGTGCTATTAGCAAAGACGCCAAAGACCGGGCGCCTTTGCAAATGAGAAGGCACCATCAAAGTACATCAGCCACTCTTTGCTTGCTTCCTTGACGGGAATGCTCGTCTCTGGAATTTCTTCATCTGGTGTTGGCGTCAATTCTGCTATGAACTCTGCCAATGCTCTGCTTTGGATAGTCGAAGTGCTTTCAAACTTGAGGCCAAAGCTTGACAGTTCCAGTGGCCACTCGACAATCCTGCCTGTTGCCTCTGGATTTTGCAGTATCCTCTTCAGCGGAAAGCGAGTGACAACTGTGATCTCATGTGCCTGAAAGTAATGGCGCAGCTTTCTCGAGGCCATGAGGAGGCCGAAAAGCAATTTCTGCACACCAGAGTACCTTGACCTAGCCCCATGCAGGAGGGAACTGACAAAGTAGACTGGGCGCTGCACCATCCTTTTCTGCATCTGGTCATGTGTCTGCGTAGATTCGTCCTTGTCGGGACCAGAGCTTGCCGGCGAAGCCCCCTGAATGTCGCTGGATGTGTCTGCCGTGGTTGCCGGCTCATCGTCCGCCTCCCTCTCCGCTACTAACGCAGCACTAACCACTTGATTGGTTGCCGCTATATATAGCAGCAACTTCTCTTGTGGCTTAGGTGCGACAAGTGGTGGAGTGGAGGACAGGTACATCTTTAAGTCTGCGCAGCGCAGCCTCCGCTTCAGGAGTCCATTTCATTGGACCTGCCTTTTTCAAAATCTTGAAAAATGGCAGGGCGCGTTCAGCAGACCTAGAGATAAACCTGCTGAGAGCAGCCACGCAACCGGCAAGTCTTCTTACATCCTTGACGCGCTTTGGTGCTTCAATCTGCTCAATGGCCTTGATCTTGTCGGGATTGGCTTCAATTCCCGGAGACCACGAAGAACCCGAGAAGCTTGCCGAGGGGACTCCAAACACGCACTTCTCGGGGTTGAGCTTGAGGTTGATCTTGCGCAGATTTGCAAAGGTCTCATCCAAATCTTGAACCAGAGTTGCTTTGTCCTTGCTCTTGACCACTATGTCATCCATGTAGGCTTCTACATTTCTGTGCATTTGCGGCTCAAAAGCGTCATGGACTACCCTTGCAAACGTTGAACCAGCATTCTTCACCCGAAGGGCATCCGTACAAAACAGTATGTGCCACATGGGGTGATGAATGCGGTCTTCTCCTCATCTTCTTCTGCCATGAAGATCTGATGATATCCTGAATATGCATCAAGAAATGAAAGCAAATCACATCCAGCCGTGGAGTCAACAATCTGGTCGATGCGCGG
This sequence comes from Aegilops bicornis, assembly GCA_021605145.1. Lineage (NCBI taxonomy): Eukaryota > Viridiplantae > Streptophyta > Magnoliopsida > Poales > Poaceae > Aegilops > Aegilops bicornis. The sequence goes on along the minus strand of CM038669.1, from coordinate 496,685,896 downwards.
CAAGGGAAATGGATCTTTGGGACAAGCTTTATTGACATCTGTAAAGTCGATACAAAGCCTCCATTTCCCATTAGCCTTGGCGCACAACTACAGGATTGGCCAACCACGTGGGATGGAGCACTCCTCGACAAGGCCTGCCGCTTCCGGTTTCTTGATCTCTTCTGCGATGAACTCTTGACGCTCCTTTGCTTGCTTCACGACTTTACGCTTGACGGGCGCGCATGAGGACAAGCGGCAAGGCGATGCTCAATTAGTTTCCTGGGAACACGGGGATGTCGGGGCGGTTGCCACGCAAACACGTCGACGTTCGCCCATGAGGAAAGCAACGGCGCGCCTTACTATTTAGGGTCGAGAGAGGCAATGATGGTGAAGGTACCAACAGTGTCGTCCTACTTGGTGGACACCTTCTTGGTCTTTGGAGGAGCTGCCATCGTCTTCTTGCACTTGACGGTGGAGCTCGATGGTGCGTCCTCGACGGTAGCGCAGCACTCGAAGAGGTGCGCTTGCGGAGTGGGCATCGAGCTGTTGCGGACTTGGTCTTCTTCCCCGGGAGCTTCAGCGGCAAGTGTCTTGCAATCTGTCGCGGCTGCTGCTTCCCGGTAAATCTTGTTGGCACAGATAAGAGCATCCTTCTTGTCGCCATGGACAGAGATGATGCTTATCGGGCCTGGCATCTTGAGTAAGTTGTAGGCATAGTGAGAGGCTGCCATGAACTTGGCGAGTGCTGGACGGCCAAGTATTCCATTGTAAGGCAATGGAAAATCAGCAACGTCAAATGTGACCCTCTCAGTCCTAAAGTTCAGCTCGCTGCCAAATGTTACCGGCAACGTGATCTTCCCCTTCGGCTTGCTCCTTCCCGAATTGATTCCTTGGAATGTGCGATCTCTTGAGCTCATTGTCGGGGATCTGAAGCTTACGGAGCACCGCGGAGGAGATCGAGTTTGCCCGGCCCGCCGTCAACTAGCATCTTGGTGACCTTGAGGTTGCGGATAGTTGGTGAGACCAACATCGGCAAGCACCCGACCGCATGATTATGCGATCGGGGTGGTCCTCAATATCAAAGATGATAGGCGTCTTTGGACCACTTGAGAGGCTTGCGTGACTCACGGATGGTTCCGCTGCATTAACTTCCCGCATCCTTTGCTTGAGTTGGCGGTGGGAAGTATGCGAGAAGCACCTCCGTCAACGCAGAGGACCTCTGTAGCTTCGAAACTCCTGCTCATCGGTCTCGTCATCTTCCATATCTTCATCGTCATCGTCATCTTCATCCTTGTCGCGGCCGCGGGGAGGTCTGTCTCCTTGCCGCTGCTTGGCCTTGCCGCGGCGTCCTCCCCAGCCGGGTCGCTTCTTGCTAACTCCTCCAGCACCTTCCTGGGCCTTCTCCTTGTCGCGCCGCTCGTACTCAGCCTTCTGTTGCTCGACAAGCTGCTCGACCTTCTTGCAGCTTTGGAGGTCATGACCCTTGGTGCGGTGGATCTTGCAGTACTGCTTGCGGGCCGTCACGCTTGTCGGCCGCCCGCAGGCTGGTGGTTGGTGCCAGCGGCAACCTCCTTGCCGGAACTACCAGCCTTGGCGTTCTTGTCGCCACCTCCGTTGCCAGACTGCTCGACGACTAGCACATCTCTACCTTTCTTTTTCCTGTTGCCCCGCCGCCGGCTCTTCTTTGCCGGGGCGGTCTCCTCACTGTCAGATCCTGCTTCTGCATTCTCTCCTGGGAGTCTCCTCCCCTCCTCAGCACGTGCGCACTTGTCGGCCAGGGCGTATAGCTCACTGACGTCTCTGATTTTGCACATCGCCATCTCCTCCCGCATCCTGCGGTTCCGCACGCTCGATGGAACGCGGCGATCACTGTGGCAGGGTGGACATCTGGGATGTTGTGCTGTACACGGCTGAATCTCCGGATATACTTGCTAGGGGGCTCTTCTTCCTTCCGGGCGGCAGATGAAGGTCGCTTTCTTGGCCATGGGGTTTGTGGCGCTGTAAAGGCGCCGACAAACTGATGGCATAGATCTGCCCAAGAAGATATGGAGTTGTCCGGCAAGTGCATGAGCCAGGATCTGACATTGGGCTTGAGCACCAGTGGGAAGTAGTTGGCAAGGATCTTGTCGTCTCGCCCCCCGGCAGCCTACACCGCGATGGTAGATGCTGAGGAACTCCGACGGATGCGTCTTGCCGTCGTACTTCTCCGGTACGTCTGGCTTGAAGTTCTTCTTGCTGGGCCACTGGACTTGCCGCAGCTCACGAGTGAACGCAGGGCAACCCACCGTGTACGGCAAGTCGCCTGGTTCCTCTGGCGCGTGCATGTCAACAGAGGGCCCCGCGCGCTTGTCGGGTTGACATCGCGCTTCTCTTCGGCGCTCGATGCGAGTTCGAGCGTCCTCTTGCTGTCGATCGTGTAGCACTTGGCGCTGATCGCGGTGAGCTCGTGGATCCGATGACGCAGTGGAGTCATTTGTCGAGGTGGATCCGGCGAGTTGGCGACCTTGGCCTTCGGGGCGGAGAGTGCATGGTGGTTGCACCCCCACCGGTCTCGTCGCCACCGGCTCGCGTTTGGCGTTCCTACCGCGGCAGCGACGCACTCGGTGGCCGCGGAGCGTCGCCGTTGGCGAAGCCGATGAGATTATGTATAGTGGCCCTCCACTCGTCGACCTTGTCGTCCGTTGGAGGGTAATCGAGGAGCAGTTGAGCTCTCGCCAAGGCTTCTGCTGGAGTAGTGGGTGGCAATGGTGAACGGTGCGAGGAGCGGGATATGCTCGGACTTCTAACTATGTTAGAAGGAGCAGCATCCCGTCCAGGCGACCGTATCTCGCTCGTGCCAGCACGTTGGCGTGCACGCTGGTCTTGAGGGTCTCGAGATCCTCCAGGTCGGTCTTGATCCAACGAGCGTATGGTATTGTGAATACCATGACGTTGTTGGTCCCGCGTCTCCTGAGATGGGCGCGGGACATGTACGGACGCCGACGTTTGCGTGGCCTTGTCCTTGGACTTGGCAGCGTCACGAACTCCTTCGCCGGCGCCCGTTCTTCCGCTAGCGTCTGCTCCACCACCCGTTTGCTCCGGTGATGGTGGGTTCGACGCGGACGGCTCCGCTGCCGCCGAAGCCTTCTTCTTTGGTGGCATGTTGATGAAGATGTTGAAGATGATGAAGATTTTGCTCGTGTGAACGCCGGATCAGGTTCACACAGCCTCGACGCCCTACTGGCGCGCCAAAGATGTCGGGAGGCTGATCGGACCCACGAACACCTATGGGATCGGGCGGATCGAGTCCCTTTTGGTTCGGAGGGGGGCGGAGATCGCACGAAGAAGCGGATCGAGGTAAGCACACGAAAGCAGTTTTACCCAGCTTCGAGCTCTCGAGAGATAAAACTCCTCTTTGCTTATGCGATTGTATTGTGTTCTTGCTAGGGAGGCGATGAGAGCTACAAGACCTAGCGTGGGTGTTCTCCGGTTACGTTGGAATCAAACACGGAGGGAACTGATCGAATGACCAACCCTCTCACGTTGCGCATGGGCCTCCTTTTATATGCTCAAAGGGGCTCCGGCGGTGTAGCGTGAAGCGGGGTACAAATGGAAAAACAGTAGTTGGTACACCTACTTATGCGATTATGTAGTGCAACATACCTAACCACGACGGCAAGGGACAAAAGCATTAAATGCCCGTCCACTGCCGCCTAAACAGTCTGTGAGGGACCGTCGGGAGCGCCACCGTTTGCCACGATGGTAAGATTGTCGGGCCGCTTATCGCTGCTCCTTTGGCTGCACAGCCTCTTGACACGCTGCGCATGGAATGGTCCCATGGCGACACGTTGGTGGATGAGCTGGAGCGGAGATGAAGAGAGGTTGCTTGCCACGGCAAGCGCCTTGCATGGCTGAATCCTTGTCGCGTCCGGAGGCTTGTCGCTCTCCGAGCCTTCCCGGCAAGCTCCTCTTGCCGGGGTCTTGTCTTCTGCGTGCCTTGAGTGGCCTTCCCGGCAAGCTCCTCTTGCCGGGGCCTTGTCTTCTTGGTTAAATACTTTGGTCTTGAATGGCTCCAAAGGAACCACGGAGGATCTTGGTGCTGACCAGGCAAGCCCTGCCGCGGGGTGCTGCAACTGCCCGTGCACGAGTTCGGGATACTAGGGTACCCCTACTCTAGTACACCGACACGACCCTTCTATTCCACATATAGTGATATATCCATGGCTCACGCTCATGTATTGCGTGAAGATTGAAAAAGTTTTGAAAATGTCAAAAGTATGAAACAATTGCTTGGCTTGTTGTCGGGGTTGTGCATGATTTAAATACTTTGTGTTGTGAATATAGAGCATAGCCAGACTATATGATTTTGTAGGGATAACTTTCTTTGGCCATGTTATTTTGAGAAGACATGATTGCTTTGTTAGTATGCTTGAATTATTATTATTTTTATGTCAATATGAACTTTTGTCTTGAATCTTTCGGATCTGAATATTCATACCACAATTAAGAAGAATTACATTGAAATTATGCCAGTAGCACTCCGCATCAAAAATTCTCTTTTTATCATTTACCTACTCGAGAACGAGCAGGAATTAAGCTTGGGGATGCCTGATACGTCTCCAACGTATCTATAATTTTCGATTGCTCCATGGTATATTATCTATTGTTTTGGACTATATTGGGCTTTATTTTTCACTTTTATATTACTTTTGGGACTAACCTATTAACCGGAGGCCCAGCCCAGAATTGCTGTTTTTTGCCTATTTCAGTGTTTCGAAGAAACGGAATATCAAACGGAGTCCAAACGAAATTAAATCTTCGGGAACCTGATTTTCTCATCGGATAAGACCCAAGAGACTTGGACCCTCCGTCAAGAAAGCTCCGAGGCGGCCACGAGGTGGGCGCCCCTAGGGCGCTCCCCTACCTCGTGGGCCCCTCGAGGCTCCACCGACATACTTCTTCCTCCTATATATACCTCACGCCCCGTCGGATCAGATCACGGGCCAAAACCTAATTCCACCGCCGCAACTTTACGTATCCACGAGATCCCATCTTGGGGCCTGTTCGAGCTCATGGGAAGGAGATTCCACCATGGAGGGCTTCTACATCATCATCATAGCCTCTCCGATGAAGTGTGAGTAGTTTACCTCAGACCTTCGGGTCCATAGTTAGTAGCTAGATGGTTTCTTCTCTCTTTTTGGATCTCAATACAATGTTCTCCCCCTCTCTCGTGGAGATCTATTCGATGTAATCTTCTTTTTTGCGGTGTGTTTGTTGAGACCGATGAATTGTGGGTTTATGATCAAGATTATCTATGAGCAATATTTGAATCTTTTCTGAATTCTTTTATATGCGATTGAGTTATCTTTACAAGTCTCTTCGAATTATCCGTTTGGTTTGGCCAACTAGATTGGTAGTTCTTGCAATGGGAGAAGTGTTTAGCTTTGGGTTCAATCTTGCGGTGTCATTTCCTAGTGACAGTAGGGGCAGCAAGGCACGTATTGTATTGTTTCCATCGAGGATAACAAGATGGGGTATTTATCATATTGCATGAATTTATTCCTCTACATCATGTCATCTTGCTTAAGGCGTTACTCTGTTTTCATTAACTTAATACTCTAGATTCATCTTTGGATAGCGGTCGATGAGTGGAGTAATAGTAGTAGATGCAGGAGTCGGTCTACTTGTCTCGGACGTGATGCCTATATAAATGATCATACCTAGATACTCTCATAACTATGCTCAATTCTGTCAATTGCTCAACAGTAATCCGTTCACCTGCCGTAAAATACCTATGCTCTTGAGAGAAGCCACTAGTGAAATCTATGGCCCCCGGATCTATTTTCATCATATTAATCTTCCTACGCTTTATTATTGCTTTGCTCTTTATTTTGCCTTTTATTTTACTTTGCATCTTTATACCAAAAAATACCAAAAATATTATCTTTCATCTCTATCAGATCTCACTCTCGTAAGTGACCGTGAAGGGATTGACAACCCCTATTCGCGTTGGTTGCAAGGAGCTATTTGTTTTGTGTAGGTACGAGGGCCTTGCGTGTGGCCTCCTACTGGATTGATACCTTGGTTCTCAGAAACTGAGGGAAATACTTACGCTACTCTGCGTCATCATCCTCTCCTCTTCGGGGGAAACCAACGCAAGCTCAAGACGTAGCAATAACGAATCCTTGCAACCCGACGTGTTAAAGGGGTTGTCAATCCCTTTCGGGGTACGACGCCTCAAGTGGCAAACGAACGTGAGATAAATTTGTAGTAAATTGATAGATCGACCGCCAAATAAAATAAATAAGGAAAAATTGCAGCAAGGTATTTTTGTATTTTTGGTTTAATAGATCTGAAATTAAATGCAAGGAAAAATTAGATCGCAAAGGCAAATATATGAGAAAGAAGACCCGTGGGCCGTAGGTTTCACTAGTGGCTTCTCTCGAGAAAAAGAGCAAATGGTGGGTAAAAAAATTACTGTTGGGAAATTGATAGAACTTCTAATAATTATGACGATATCCAGGCAATGATCATTATATAGGCATCACGTCCAAGATTAGTAGACCGACTCACCTCGCATCTACTACTATTACTCCACACATCAACCGCTATCCAGCATGCATCTAGTGTATTAAGTTCATGGAGAAACGGAGTAATGCAATAAGTACGATGACATGATGTAGACAAGATATATCTATGTAGAGATAGACCCCATTGTTTTATCCTTAGTAGCAACAATACATACGTGTTGTTTCCCTTTCCATTACTTGGATCAAGCACCGTAAGATCGAACCCACTACAAAGCACCTCTTACCATTACAAGATAAATAGATCAAGTTGGCCAAACAAAACCCAAATATCGGAGAAGAAATACGAGTCTATAAGCAATCATGCATATAAGAGATGAAAGAAACTCAAATAACTTTCATGGATATAAAAAGATAGATCTGATCATAAACTCAAAGTTCATCAGATCCCAACAAACACACCGCAAGATTTACATCATATGGATCTCCAAGAGACCATTGTATTGAGAATCCAGCAAGAGATAGAAAGCCATCTAGCTACTAACTATGGACCCGAAGGTATACAAAGAACTACTGACGCATCATCGGAGAGGCAACAGTGGAGGTGGTGAACCCATCCGAGATGCTGTCTAGATTGGATCTGGTGGTTCTGGACTCTGCGGCGGCTGGATGAATATTTCGTCAACTCCTTTAGGGTTTCTGGAATATTGAGGTATTTATATAGTAAAGAGGTGGTCTGGGGGGCACCCAAGGTGGGCACAACCCACCGAGTGCGCTGAGCCTCTTTGGCCGGCGCTACTGGTGGGTTGTGCCCCCCTTGGGGCACCCCCAGGCGCAGCCAGGCCCCCTTGTGTTCCTTCTGGCCCATAAAAATTCTCCGTAAAGTTTCGGGCATTTGGACTCCATCTGGTACTGATTTTATGCGATGTAAAAAACATGGAAAAAACAGCAACTGGCACTTGGCACTATGTCAATAGGTTAGTACCAAGAAATGATATAAAATGACTATAAATGATTGTAAAACATCCAAGATTATTAATATAACAGCATGGAACAATCAAAAATTATAGATACGTTGGAGACGTATCACTCATGGATGGGGGCAGCAGCATCAACATTCTTTACTATGAAACTTTTCGTCACATGAGCTTGACTGACAAAGATCTTAAGCCGTCGAATACTGTTTTTCATGGTGTGGTGCCTGGTAAGTCCATGTATCTAGTTGGCAAGATATCTTTGGAGGTGGATTTTGGTGATGATCGTGATTCCAGGTCGGAGACGTTGAATTTTGAGGTGGTTAAAATCAAAAGCCCTTATCATGCTCTATTTGGGCAGGCGGCCTAAGCTAAGTTCATGGCAAGGCCTTGTTATGTTTATTTGCAGCTTAAGATGTTGGGTCACAAGGGTACCATCACAGTGCATGGATGCCGGAAGATAGCCTTGGAGTGTGAAGAAGGCGATGCTGCTTATGTTGAGTCTGTCTATGCAACAGAAGAGTTGAAGTTTTACAAGGATAACATTGACCCGGCAGATATGACGTCCTTGAAGAAGCCAACCACAGAGCATGACCCCTTGTTGAAATTTAAATCTTCTGATGACACCAAGCTAGTTGACTTTGTTCCTGGCGATTCATCCAAGAAGTTCAGTATTAGTGCTAATCTGGATCAGAAATAGGAAAGCGCGCTCATCGAGTTCAACCATGAGAACCGGGACATCTTTGCATGGAAACCGTCAGACATGCCAGGTGTACCGAGGGAACTTGCTGAGCACATTAATTCCTTCGCTGTTTCAATGAAGAGAGGTGCAAGGCTATTGGTGAAGAAGTGGCCCGGCTCTTGGCGGCTGGGTTTATTGTTGAAGTTTTTCATCCTGAGTGGTTGGCTAACCCAGTGCTGGTACTTAAGAAAAATGGTGCTTGGCGTATGTGTCTGGATTACACGGACTTAAACAAGGCATGTCCGGCTGATCCCTTTGCTCTCCCTCGTATTGATCAGATCATTGATACTACGACGGGTTGTGAGCGTTTGAGCTTTTTGGATGCTTATTCTGGTTATCATCAGATCAAGATGGCAGTTAATGACCAGGAGAAGACAACTTTCATCACTCCTTTTGAAGCCTTCTATTATGTGTGTATGCCTTTTGGGCTCAAGAGTGCCCAGGCGACTTAGCAGCGGTGTGTGCAAAATTGCCCTCATGATCAGATTGGGCGCAATGTTCATGCTTATGTGGATGATATTGTGGTGAAATCCAGGAAGAAGGAAACCTTGATAGATGATTCGAAAGAGACCTTTGACAATCTTCGGGTCTACAAGATGACGCTTAACCCGGCCAAGTGTGTCTTTGGCATACCAGCAAGCAAGCTTTTGGGCTTTGTGGTTTCTGAACGGGGTATTGAAGCTAAACCGGAGAAAATAAAGGCTATCACTTCCCTGGCTAAACCGGCGTGTATCAATGATGTTCAGCGTCTGGCGGGTCGTATTGCGGCCTTAAGCCGGTTCATAAGCCGGTTGGGTGAAAAGGCTATCCCTTTGTACCAGATGAGGAAAAAGACAGACCGCTTATTCTGGAGTGATGCTGCTGATCAGGCGTTTGAGGCCTTGAAGAAACAGTTAGCTGAGCCGCCAGTTGTTGCTGCTCCCGTTGATAAAGAGCCTTTGTTGTTATATGTGGCTGCCAATAGCCGAGCTGTCAGCGTGGCGATTGTGGTGGAAAGAAAGGAGTCAGGCAAGGAATATCCGGTTCAATGTCCGGTTTATTACATCAATGAGGTGCCAATTGAGTCCAAGCAGAGGTATCCGCATTGGAAGAAGCTGGTGTATGGGGTGTTCATGGCTAGTCGAAAGCTCAAGCAATATTTTCTGGGTCATCCCATCACTGTGGTTAGTTCTGCTCCTCTAGGGGATATTATTCAAAACAGAGAAGCCACAGGTCGGGTAGACAAGTGGGCCATTGAACTTGGACCCCATGGTTTTAAGTATATGCCTCGCACAGCCATCGAGTCTCAAGCACTTGTGGATTTCATCAATGTTTGGACAGAGCTAAAGATGCCTGAGGAGAAGCCGGACTTGATGGATCAGATAGTTGGAAGGCTCGGGGGCTGGAGTTATTTTGACTTCCCGATGAGGTGATAATATTTTTTATGTTTTAAGGTTGATGTTCCCTTGTACTAACAATGCAGCTAAGTATGAAGCCCTAATCCATGGTCTTCAGATGGCTAAAGAGATGAATCTAAGACGGGTGAGGTGTTTTGGTGACTCAGATATGGTGGCTCAGCAAGTTTCAGGCACTTGGGATTCTAAGGACCCACTCATGGCGGATTATCACCGAGAGGTTGATGCTATTGCTGGTCACTTCAAGGGCTATCAAGTAGAGCACGTTGATCGGAGGAAAAACGAGACGGCTAATGCTTAAGCCGGTTGGGGTCCCAGCATAAGTCGATGCCACCCAATGTTTTCCTTGATATTCTGCATAACCCTTCAGTCAAATTGCATACAGAGGAAGATCTTGTTATTCCTGACCCGGAGGTACAGCTGGTGGCGGCTCTTCATGTTATTCCTGATTGGACAGTTCCATATTTGGCTTATATGACCTGGGGCGAGTTATCTGAAGATGAAACTTTGGCTAGGCAGATAACCCGGCGGTCTAAGTCAATGACTATTGTCAATGGAGAGTTGCACCTATCGGATTACGGGTTCCGGCAAACCCTTGAGGTTCAAACACTGGGGTACGCACGAAGATCTCTCTCTCCCTCTAGCTCGCTCTCGCAACGATCTCAAGGCCTAGCTCGACGAACCCAAAGGACAAGTGACACGAGGGTTTATACTAGTTCGGGCCACCGTAGTGGTGTAATACCCTACTCCAGTGTGGCGTGGTGGATAGCCTTGCCGGCTGAGAATGAACAAGTACAAGGGATGAACAGCCTCCTGAGGAGAGGTGTTCTTGAGATCGATGAGCTAGTGATGTGGCCTTGGTGGAATAGATCCAATCCAAGATGAGATGCCTCCTACGGTGGTGGCTAGTCCTATTTATAGAGGCCCGGGTCCTCTTCCCAAATCTTAGGCAGGAAGGGATCCCACAACGGCCAAGTTCGAAGGGGGACAACTAGTACAAGCTATCCTAACAAAAGGTGGTCTTCGCCTGCCAAAGGCTCTGGTGGTGACGCTGTTGTGGGCTCCATGGTGACCTCCGTCCTGCCGTCCAGTTGGTCTTGGTCTCGTTGCACCGATATGGAAACCTTTGCCTGATGCCTCAGGACTCCTCGTCCGCGCTTGCCCCTTTAGCACCAAAGAGGAAACTGGCACTCTGCGCCCGCTGGCGCCCGCCTGGCCTTGGTCGTCAAGGCTCACATCACGCGCACCTCGCGCGGTGCCCCTTGCCTTGATATATCCGCTCCTTGGGAGCCAGCCTAGTGAGGCCACCCCAGGGGAGGTCTTGGTGACGTCCGCCTACCGAGGCTTGGCCCCTCGCGAGGGTCTTGAGTGGTTGTTGCTGAAGATGGGTCGTACCAGGCCGTCGGTGGAGCGACGCCCTGGGCCGCAGGCAGGCAAGTCTGGGTACCCCCATTCCTAGGATGCCGATAGTAGCCCCCGGGCCCAAGGCGCGCTCGGACTTGGCTTTGAGGCGAAGCCAAAGGGCAAGTGCGGAGCGCCGCGGGCACTAATAGCCTGCAGCCTTGATTGACATGTGGCGACTGACGGTTCGTGGGCCTCTTCGCTTCCCCATGTCTCCTCGGCAACTGCCCGACTTGATGAGTCCCTTTTGCATGCAGAAAAGCCATCATTACCTGTGATCGTGGAGGCCAGCGGTTGGCCTCCTCCCGGCTATAAATGGGGAGAGGGGCGGAGCCCCGGTTGCTCATCTCTTCCTCCATTCCACCTACTTCTTCTTCTCCCTTGCTCCACTGTTTTGCTGCAACACCCGTGGTGCCGACCAAGAGACTCTCGGCTGCTGAGAAGGGGAAGGCTCACCAAGAGGAGCCCAGCTCGCCGCCGCCTAAGAGGGGGCGTGGTCGGCCCCGCAAGCACGTCACAGCCCCTGTTGTGGCCCCTCGTGGACGCGGACGGACCTCCCCAGGGTCCGGCACCGCCCTAGGCAGACGTGGCGGCGTCTCCTCGCGCGGCGGAAGTCGCTCGAGACGTGGCAGTCCCGCCTATGAGGGGAGGCGCGCCATGGTTGCCCGGCCTCCTCGATCGCGCTTCCATTCGGCGGAGGTGCTGCCGGAGTTCATCGTGTGGTCGGAGAACCCAGCCGGCACCTGACTCAGCTTCCGCGCTTCTTCGCCGGTGAACTGCCGGCCACAGGTCCTGGCGGCCTCTGGCTGCAGGCCGACGGCTGCTGCAGCAAGGCTTCATGGGTCGCGGTGGAGGTCTCCATCGCGGGCAACGTAGCCCTGGCCCGCGGCTGGTAGACGTTTGCCCACGCGCGCGGTGTGGGCAGGCGGTGCACCCTCCACTTCAAGTATGACGGCGGCACGACCCTCTTCGTGAGGGTGTTCGGGGAAGACGGTCGCCGCACCGGGTGCTGCCCTGAAGACAATGATGGTGACGAAGTGCTCGGTCTTGGCGATGGCCGTGAGGGTGTCGGTGTCAAAACCGGCGGATCTCGGGTAGGGGGTCCCGAACTGTGCGTCTAAGGCGGATGGTAACAGGAGGCAAGGGACACAATGTTTACCTGTGTTCGGGCCCTCTCTATGGAGGTAATACCCTACTTCCTGCTTGATTGATCTCGATGAATATGAGTATTACAAGAGTTGATCTACCACGAGATCGTAGAGGCTAAACCCTAGAAGCTAGCCTGTGGTATGATTGTTCTTTCCTACGGACTAAACCCTCCGGTTTATATAGACACTGGAGGGGGCTAGGGTTACACAGAGTCGGTTACAAGGGAGGAGATCTACATATCCGTATCGCCAAGCTTGCCTTCCACGCCAAGGAGAGTCCCATCCGGACACGGGACGAAGTCTTCAATCTTGTATCTTCATAGTCCAACAGTCCGGCCAAAGGATATAGTCCGGCTGTCCGGAGACCCCTAATCCAGGACTCCTCAAGAGCTCTGAACCAGGCTTCAATGACGATGAGTCCGTAGCAGATTTGTCTTCGGCATTGCAAGGCGGGTTCCTCCTCCGGATACTCCATAGAAGATTTTGAACACAAGGACAGTGTCCGGCTCTGCAAAACAAGTTCCACATACCACCGTAGAGAGAAAGTAATATTTCCACAAATCTAATCTGCTGACGCATTTTCCCGCATGACATCACGCCACGGCCCGGTCTTTATTCGAACTATTTTTCACAACCAGCCACCGCACATATCGCGAGGTGGTTTCCTTGGCACGCCTTGTCGAAGCAGAGATCGTGTCCCCTTATCACGGGATTCTCATCAATACGGGTGTGGGTAACCCAACCGCGCCATCAATTACGGTGCTTGGGGAGTAAGCGATTTTACCAGGCGAATGGGGAGGCGCATCGCCTCTTCCGCCCTTATAAAGGGACAAGGATTCACCCTTTTCACCTAGGCCTTCTTCCCCCTAGTTCGTCCGTTCTTGCGCACTCGAGCTCTAGCGCCCAAGTGTATCCGAGCTCCAACGCCGGACTGTGTCCAAGCTCCAACGCCGGACTATATCCAAGATGTCGTCGATCATCTTGGTCCAAAAAAGTTGAAGGAGTTCAGTCGAGCTTAATTCCGGAAATGCCATTGATGGAGCTAGCCGCTGGCGTCCGAGCTTTATCCCGGACTACCTCCGAGGCAGTGCACCAGCCCGACCGCGGGCTGATTTTTGTGAATATTTTTAACTGGTGCAGTTTATTCTCTGCCGATGTATATCCAGTAGCCCTCAAGGTGTGTATCAATCTAAAACCCGAGATGCACCTGAAGGCAAGCATAAAACCCATGTTCCCAAGAGCCCTCGAGACTCAGGTCGATGCGCGAAATCGGCCTGAGGATCAATTCCTAGCTCGGCAGCATACATAGGAATAAAAATGCAATGTAATATATTAGAGATAATAGTGATCGGCGAACGGGTCTGTCAGATTTTGGGTTCCCCCTACCCTGTGGGTGGCTAGTCCTATTTATAGGCAAGGGCCCTGGGCCTCTTCCCAAATATCGAGCGGGAAGGGCGCCAACAATTGGCCATTTTGAAGGGGAACATCTAGTACACTTATCCTGACTAAAGTTGGTCCTCGCGTCAAAGGCTCGTGGTGACGCCGGCTTGGGCTCCATGATGACTTCCTTCCTGCCGTTCTGACGGTCTTGGTCTTGTTGCAATCAAAGCGGATGCCTTTGCTTGATGCTCTCGCTGCGCTTGCTCCCTTTGCACCAAAGAGGAAAGGAGGACATCGCGCTGGCTGGCGCCCTTGCACCCTTGGTCGTCATGGCTTGCGCCATGGGCACCTCGTGAGGTACCCCCGCCTTGATCTCTCCGCCTCCTCGCGAGCCAGCTGACGAGGCGCTACCGAGGAAGCTTCCTGTCAGCCCACCTCATGAGGCTTGGCCTCGCGAGGGTCTTGAGCTTGTGCCGACGAAGATGGGTCGTGCTGGGCCACCCCTTGAGCCACGCCGCAGGCCGCAGGCAGGCAAGTCTGGGTACCCCCGTTCCCAGAACGCCGACAGTAGCCCCCGGGCCCAAGGCGCGCCTGGACTTGGCTAAGCAGAGAAGCGAAGGGGCAAGTGCGAAGCGCCGCGGGCCCTAACAGCATGCGGCCTCGGGCGCCGCGTGGCGGTTGATTGGACGTGGGCGGCTCTGCTCCCCCACGACGCCTCGGCAACTGCACGAATTGACAAGTCCCTGCATGCAAAGCGGGTCATGATTACCTGCAATCGTGGAGGCCGGCGGTTGGCCTTCCCCGGCTATAAGTACGGGACGGCGCCTGCCCTTCCGGTCCATCCCCTCTTGCTTCTCCTTCTTCTTCATGGCTCCGCCAAAGAGGTTCTCGGCCGCGGAGAAGGGAAAGGCCCACCAGGTGGAGCCTGACTCTCCCCCGCCCAAGCGCGGTCGAGGCCGTCCTCGCAAACACCCTGTGGCTCCCATGGTGGCTCCCCGCAACCGTGGAGGTGATCTCCCGCGCGGTGACGGGCGGCAGGCCGTTGCTGGGGGGGCGCGCTACGGCCGCATGACCCCCTAGGCCGCGCTTCCACTCGTCAAAGGTGCTGCCGGAGTTTGTTGTGTGGTCGGCGAAGCCGACCAGCATCCGGCTCCAGCTTCCTTGCTTCCTCCTGGGTGAGCTTCCGGCCGGTGCCCCGGGCGGCCTCTGGCTTCAGGCGGATGGTTGCTGCAGCCGGGCCTCCTGGGCTTCGCTGGAGGCCTCTGCAGAGCCGGGGTCACCCGACCGGGCTGGCAAACGCTTTGCTCGCTGCGTGGTCTGAGCCGGCGGTGCACCCTGTACTTCAAGTTCAACGGCGATGCCGCCCTCTACGTGAGGGTGTTCGGGGAAGACGGTCGCCGCGCTGGGTGCTACCCTAAGAACGACGACCGCGGCCGTGGGCCCAGCCCCAACGATGATGAAGACGATAGCGCGCGCGTGGTCGGCGGCGCTCGGGGTTCATCGAGCTTCGACGGCTGTTCTTCCGGCAGCGGCTCCTCTAGCGGTGGCTGCGATCAGCCTCCGCGCCGCCGCGCCCGCCTGGAGGGAGGTAGCGGGTCTGCCCGCCGTCGCGCCTCGGTGAAGCGCGTGATGGAGTCCGCCTGAGCTCCGGAGGCAGTTCGAGTCTCCCCCGCGAGTTGGTGTCGGGCGAGTCGCGCCTGTTTTGTTCTTTTTTCCTTTTCCTGCGCAAAGAGACAGTAGTGTAGGGCCCCGCGGGGGCATGCTTGGACTATTGCTGTTAATTATCGTACTGTTTCCGCTATTTCGGTATTGTGCCTTTGTGCCACACGCCTGCGTGTAGAAATTACTTAGCACGGGGGGGCCTGTTGTGGCCTTTGCTTCCTGAGGCCGAGGCCTCGTCGAACGCTTCATGTCCTGTGAAGGTTAGTCTGGAGAGGTAGCTCCCGGCCTCAGCTGTGGAGGCGACCGACCCAGGTCCTGTGTTCGTGTCGCGGTGCCCGTGGGGCACGGCCTGGAGGGGTGCTCCTGTAGTGGACCCGGGAAAGGAAGCCTCAAACGATAAGGGCAAAAAACGCTCGCGAGGGTGCCCGCGCTGCTCCCTCGTGAGACTGGCGCGAGAGAAATCGAGGCAGGAGAGCAAAAAGGCAAGGAGTCACAAGCCAAAGATGGCAACAACTTCAATAAAACTTAAAATGGGAATGAACAAGCCAACTGCAGAAAGCAAATGAGAGAAGTCGCGTCCGGCACCTAATCTTGTCTTCGACGTCTTCTCACCATCGCAGAGCTAAGTGCTGCCACTGGGCGTGGGAGGGAGCCCCAGGGCCTGAGGCCAGCGCTCCTGGGACTTCGGGGAATGTACAGCCCCAACTCATTATTACGTGAGAGTGTCACGGGCGGTGAGCTTCACAGGCATTGGCCTTGTTCACGTGCTCGGGGCCTTTTCGTAAAGATGAACTTCACAGCGCTTGCCTTCTTCTGTGCACCGGGCCTTTTCCAAAACGCACAGCTTCACAGGCGCTTGCCTTCTTCACGTGCTCTGGGCCTTTTCCAAACGCATAGCAGCTTCACAGTGCATTCGCCTTCTTCACGAGCTCGGGCCTTTTCCAAAACACAACAGCTTCACGGTGCATTCGCCTTCTTCACGTGCTTTGGGACTTTTCCAAAACGCAACAGCTTTCTGTGCATTCGCCTTCTTCATGTGCTCTGGGCCTTTTTTAGGGGTAAAACCTCCGGAGGTGCTGGATGTTCCACGCGTTCTGGACGGGCACCCCCTCCTGAGTCTCCAAGCGCGCGGAGCCGGGCCTGGAAACATGAACAACCTTGAACGGGCCCTCCCACATGGGAGAGACCTTATGCAGTCCCTCCCCGGAGAGAACCCGCCTGAGCACGAGGTCCCCTACCTCGAGAGTCTTGGGGCGGATGTTGCGGCACTGGTATCGCTGCAGCTCTTGTTGGTATCTTGCCGCTCGGAGCGCGGCTTCCCGACGATGCTCCTCCCCCAGCACGAGGTCCGTCCCCCGCATGGCGTCCTGCTGCGCCTCGTCGAACGCCAGGACCCGTGCGGAACGACGTCTGACCTCGTGAGGGAGGACCGCTTCAGCTCCATAGACCGGGAAAAACGGGGTCTCGCCAGTCGGCTTGGTCGCGTGCGGATGGATGGACCACAACACGGACTGAAGCTCGTCGTACCAACCTCGGCCGCAGGCCTCCAGCTTCTTCTTGAATGTCCTGGTCTTGAGGCCACTCAGGACCTCCGCACTGGCCCGCTCGGCCTGACAGTTGCTCCTTGGGTGCGCCACTGAAGTGTAGCATATCTGCGTCCCAAGGTTAGCACAGTATGTTTTGAAGAGGTTACTGGTGAACTGTGAACCGCTGTCGGTGATGATGCGGTTCGGCACCCCGAATCGGCTCACGATGCCCTTGATGAACTTGATCGCAAAACCTGCGGGGATGGTGCGGACGGCTTCCACTTCAGCCCAGTTGGTGAACTTGTCCACGGCGATGTAGAGGTAGCGATAGCCCCCTGGCGCCCGAGGAAATGAGCCCAGGATATCCAGCCCCCAGACTGCGAATGGCCGAGAGGGGTCTAGTTTGTAGACCTCCCGCCGGCTGATGGATCTGCTTGGCATGGAATTGGCAGGCCTCGCAAGCCTTCACCAGTTCGACGGCATCATTGAGCGCAGTGGGCCAATAGAACCCGCTGCGGAATGCCTTGCCAACGAGGGTCCGCGATGATGAATGATGCCCACAGTCTCCATCGTGTATATCTGCCAGCAGTTCCTTCCCTTGCTCCCTGGAGATGCAGCGCAGGGACACATCATTGGGTCGCTTCCGGTAGAGCTCTCCATCCCTGATGCAGTATGTTGTGGCTTGCCGCGCCACACGCTCCGCTTCCTCCTCCTTCTCCGGCAAGATCCCTTGCGTCAAGTAGCTCCGGAGCTCTGTGATCCAGCACCCCTCCTGAGGCTCCAGCGTCAAGAGCAGGCGCGCTCCTGAGGCCGGGCCATGCACTGGGCCCCGAAGCTAGTGGCTGGGGGAGCTCCTCCCGAGGCTGCACCGTGCTTGACAGTGATGGCATGGCCGAGGGCTTGAAGAGCCGCTCCTCGAAGACGCCAGGCTCCTGAGGTAGCCGCCTGGATGCTCGTTTGGCGATGTCGTCGGCCTCCTGATTGGTGCCACGGGGCACATGCTGCAACTCCAGCCCCCAGAACTGCTTCTCCATCCTGCGGACCTCCTCGAGGTCGGCTTCCATGTGCTCATCCCTCGGCTCGTATACCTTGTTGGAGAAGTTGACGAGGAGTTGTGAATCACCCTTGATGGTAAGGCGCTTCACTCCTAGGGCAGCTGCGACCTTCAGGCCTGCTATTAGGCCTTCATATTCTGCTATGTTGTTGGAGACCTTTTCTCCGTGCTGGAAACAGAGCTACACGGCGTAGTAGAGCTTGTCTTGAGTAGGAGATATAAGCACCGCACCAGCCCCCGCGCCGTGCCTGGAGAACGCCCCGTCGAAGTACATGACCCAACAGTCCGGCGCCTCGCTTCCCGGGGAGAGGGATCGATCCTCACCAGCCTTGAGGCCCGGCGCCTCCATCCACTCTGCCACGAAATCCACCAAGGTGGCCCCCTTGATGACTCTGGTTGTGCTGAATTCGAGCTGAAACGCTTGCAGTTCAATGTTCCACTCAGCGACTCTTCCGGCTGAGTTAGGGCTCCTGAGCACCCTTTCCAAGGGGTACGCTGAGACAACCTTGATGGGGTGGCCCTGAAAATAATGCCGCAGCTTGCGCGAGGCCACCAATAGCGCGAGGAGGAGTTTCTGGGGCATGGGGTACCGCGCCCTCGCGTCTCGCAACACTGTGTTGACGAAGTACACAGGGTGTTCAATGAGGTTGGGAGTGCTGGTGTCGCTAGCGCCCTCCGGAGACCGTGGCGCCTCCGGAGACAGTGGAGCCTCTAGCGGCTGGTCGCCAGGGGGAGGGGTCTCTCCTGTCCCGAGTGCATTCCCCTGCGGCGGCTGATCCTTCTAGGTTGTGGTACTGGTCTCTGTGGGTCTTCCTTGATCCTGCTTCGCCTTGACACGGGCAGCTGCCGCGGCTTTGGTCCGACACTCCTCCCTAACCGCCACCAGGGCTGCACTGGCGGAGTAGGGAGTGGCTGCAAGGTAGAGCACCAGGGGTTCCTGAGGGCACGGGGCCACCATCACCGGAGGGCTGGTTAGGTACCTCTTGATATCTTGGAACGCCTTGTCGGCCTCTTCAGTCCATTCAAAGGGTCCCTTTTCTTCATCACCGGAAGAAAGGCAGCGCTCGCTCCCCCAACTTGGAGATGAAGCGTCCTAGTGCTGTCACGCGCGCCAGTGAGCTTCTGCATTTCTCACGAGGGTCTTTGGCGGGCTCATGTCCTCGATCGCCTTGACCTTTTCTGGGTTAGCTTCGACGCCTCGGTGGGACACGAGGAAGCCCAAGAGCTTGCCTGAGGGGACCCCAAACACACACTTCTCCGGGTTTAGCCGCAGGTTCACTACGTTGAGGCTCGCGAAGGTTTCCTCCAGGTCTTGTATCAGGGTCTTGGCCTCGCGAGACTTCACCACAATGTCATCGACGTAAGCCTCAACATTCTTCCCGAGCTGCGGGCCCAAGGTGATGTGCATCAGCCGCTGAAAGGTCGCCCCTGCGTTGCGCAGCCCGAACGGCATGCATGTGTAGCAGTACACCCCACACGGGGTCAGGAAAGCCGTTTTTTCCACATCTTCTACCGCCATCTTGATCTGGTGATACCCAGAGAAGGCATCCAAGAAACATAACAGGTCGCACTCGGCGGTGGAATCAACGATCTGATCGATGCGAGGGAGCGGAAACGGATCTTGCGGGCAGGCTTTGTTGAGGTTGGTGAAGTCGACACACATGCGTTCCTTCCCCCCTTTCTTTGGCACGACGACCGGGTTGGCCAACCAATCCGGGTATCGGACCTCGCGAATGACCCTTGCAGCTTCCAACTTGTGGGTCTCTTGGATGATGAAAGCCTGCTTTCCAGTGGACTGCCGCCTTGCCTTCTGCTTCACGGGGCGGACATTGGGGCACACGTTGAGGTGGTGCTCGATCATGCCTCTAGGGATCCCCGCCAGCTGATCTGGCTCCCATGCGAATACCTTCTTGTTTGCACGCAGGAACTTGACCAGGGCCTCCTCCTGCACGGGCTCGAGGTTGGCGCCTATGGTAAAGGTGGCGTTAGCGGATCCGTCCTCGTCGACCAAAGATGTCGCTTGGTTTCCGCCTTGTCTTGGGTGAACAACTGCTTCTTCTTGGTCAGCGCAGCCCCCTTGGGCTCAGGGGCGTCTGAGTCGGCAGGCTGCGGCGCCGCCGTCTTGAAGGCAAGCTTGAGCACTTGCAACGCATCCCCGGTGTCTCCGGACACGGTGAGGACGCCGTTTCTCCCGGGCATCTTCATGAGGTTGTACGTTGGGTGAGTCGCGGCCATGAATCGGGCCAGAGCTGGGTAGCCGAGGATGGCGTTGTATGGGAGGCCGATGGGGGCGATGTCGAAGTCGATTAGCTCCGTGCAGAAGTTGATATAGGTGCCGAAGGTTACTGGGAGACGAATCTGCCCCAGGGAGTTGGACGACCCGCCCCCGACGCCCAAGAAAGGCTGGCTGGGCTGAAGCCGCTCCGGCGGTATGTGGAGGAGGCTGAAGGCTTCGACCAAGAGCATGCTGAGGCCCGCGCCGCCGTCGATGAGAGTCCTGGTGACGGCCACCTGGCAGATGGTGGGGGTGCACAGCATTGGGAGCGCGCCCGAGCAGGTTGAGTTGGAGGGGTGGTCCTCCGAGCTGAAGGCCAGATCGGCCTTGGGCACCAACCGACCTGGGGGAGCCCCCTGCCGCGTGGAGGCAGCGCCGACCTGGTGGACGAATGGCTTGACGTGGCGGCCTGAAGGTGGCGCCTGCGAGCCGCCCAGGAGAGCCGCGACGACTGGGGGCGCCGGCGCAGCGCGCTGGGCGAGGAAGAGGTTGCGCAACTCTTCCCAAGAGGCCACGGAAGCCGCCGGTAGGTGGAGCAGCCACATGCGCGGGGCGTCGGTCAGGGCCATGGGCAGCCAGTTAGCCATGACCCTGTCGTCGCCTCCTGCTTCAAGGATGGCCTCAACGCACGCCAGCAAGAAGGCCAGCGGATCAGTTGTGCCATTGTAGCGCGGCGGCGTCTCCGGCTTGAACTTGTCTGGCCACCGCACCTGTCGCAAGGCTGGGGCCAAGGCTCGGAGCCTCGCCTGCGGCCGTCTTTGGCGACCGAGTGGCGGGCGACTGCTCATCGCAGGGCGAGTCGCGGTGTCGGCGAAGAGCGGGTCGGTGGAAGGGAAAGCTCCGGCGCACCCCTACCTGGCGTGCCAAATGTCGGATTTCGGGTTCCCCCTACCCTGTGGGTGGCTAGTCCTATTTATAGGCAAGGGCCCTGGGCCTCTTCCCAAATATCGAGCGGGAAGGGCGCCAACAATTGGCCATTTTGAAGGGGAACATCTAGTACACTTATCTCGACTAAAGTTGGTCCTCGCTTTGTCAAAGGCTCTGGTGGTGACGCCGGCTTGGGCTCCACGATGACTTGCTTCCTGCCGCTATGACTGCCTTTGGTCTTGTTGCACCGAAGCGGACGCCTTTGCTTGATGCTCTCGCTTGAGCTTGCTCCCTTTGCACCAAAGAGGAAAGGATGACATTGCGCGGGCTGGCGCCCGCCTGGCGCCCTTGGTCGTCATGGCTTGCATCATGGGCACCTCGTGAGGTACCCCGCCTTGATCTCTCCGCCTCCTCGCGAGCCAGCCTGACGAGGCCGCGCCTGAGGAAGCTTCCTGTCATCCGTCCCACGAGGCTTGGCCCCTCGCGAGGGTCTTGAGCTTGTGCTGATGAAGATGGGCCGTGCTGGGCCACCCCTTGAGCCACGCCGCAGGCCGCAGGCAGGCAAGTCTTGGTACCCCCGTTCCCAGAACACCGACAGGGTCCTTGAGAGAGGGTCTTGAAAATTTGCCGTAATATATTTAGCTTGATGCCGGATAGGTCCAAATGGTACCTATTGTTATCCGAAGACAAGTTTGCCCATAGTTCGGTTAAGCCGAACACTTGGCAGTTGAAATTTTCTGCATTGAAATAGGCAATGCAGTAGCCCCCGAGACACTACTCGGGGAGCAACACCAGATCAGGGGATCGATGTGCCCCTTTAATATTTGTAAATAATGAGCGCAAAGCCCAGCAGCCCCCGAGCCTTAATGTGGGCACGGGCGGCCGAATTAAGGATCGACATCCGGAGTAAAATCACAGATTATGTGTAATGATTCTATGTATCCAAGTACTTTACATCATTATTTTGACTCCATTGTGACCGTTTATCAGTTGAAAGTGGCCCATCGTCGGCTTCTACCCCTTGGTAGATACTACGCAGGGTGTTTCCGCACTAACGAAACAACCCTTAGCCAACGTCTCGGTGCCCGGAGGCGGTTGTGTTAGCAGAAATGAAGCAATCAGATATGCGGGCTTTATAACTTTCACTTAGTCATAGGAGCTTTAAACTGGGGAAGCTAGCTATGAGCCCCCGGTTACTATTCGGCGACATCCAAGGTCAAGCCGTAAAAACTTCGGCCAATGTTATGAACGACCCGTTATTTAACATAATCATCAGATCACTGACCAGTTTACGCCTATTGTGACAGTCAGTTTTCGGCTTTCTCCACTGAGGTGCTTGACCATGCGAGCTAGAAGCACAATCACAGTGGTTCTCCCTTTGCCCACCAAGCCGAACAAAGCGGAACGTAGGAGTCAAGCACAGGAGCCGGGCAACCCAACTATTGTCCAAGACACAATTCGAAACTGATGCATATATAGCAATATCCAAGAATTTTTGCCGAATCCCTACAGGTGTCCGGCGTTGCACTACGAGACTAATGCTGGAAACGCATAAATAGTTTGAAAGTGCCATAGGCTCGAAAAGCCAAAAAACTTATTCAAAAGTTTAATGTCCGAACTAGATCAAGTGTTCGGTGCCAATCCGAAAATTGGACTGTAAATAAAAGTGCTTCTGTCGTGTTTTAACATGACACATCCTATCTCAAGACTCCAAGCGGGTCAGCCTATGGCCTCAAACTCCTTATCCTGAAGGTGGCGTGCTTCTCCGAGGCTAGTTTAGCAAACTGCACTCGAGCGGATTTAGAGAGAAGCAAGGCTATCCGGCTATTCACCGCACACTTGCATCGAGAAAGGAGTGATAGAAAAAAGACTTTGCAATGACCAAGAAGAAAAACAGCTCATACGAATTTAGGAGCCCCCACGTGACTTGGGTAAAAGAATTTTATGTATAATGATTGTATGTACCGAAGTACTAATATCATATCTTTGTTCACCCGAACATTAAACGCGTCTTAACCGACCGTCGGCTTCTCCCTCTTCGGTCAAGGACTGAAAAGTGTTATGTACTCCACCTGTCGAGAATATCAACGGTGTTTCCGATAACCAGGCAATTAGGTCATAAGGCTATAACAGACAAAGCACGCTCACGGAACTTATGCTATATTACTAACAAAGTGTAAGAAGCATCTTCGAAGAAAATAGTACCCCCACTGATACCTTTCTTCGGTGCTCATTGTTACTATGAGACTTGTGCAATAGATTTTTTGTACTCATGAGTTCCGTTGTGTGCCGACCATAATTGAAAACAGTAAGAGCGCTAGCTTTCGGCCGCCTGTCGAGGTCCGCTCGGATGAACCGATCGTGACAATCGCAGAGGTGCTCCCTTTACTCCCTAGCGAACAATCGGAAACGAGGGGTAAACACAGTGAGCAAGGCAACCCAGCTTGAAAATCACTTAGGTCAATATGGTGCATATTGTGGCGTAATACACGAACAAGGAACGAAGCCGTACAAGTATAATCATATGCAAGAGGAAAGGCTTCATAAAGGAAGCCCCCAAGTAAACGGGGTATTTGTGTGTCACAAACAAAGATTGGACAAGGAAAAAAATTACAAGCAACTTTTTTTTCAAAAAAGTATAATGCTTGGTCGAGCCGAACATAAGTAAAAAATTTAAAACTTTGCGCATGAAGGCAACTTAGCTGGTTAATGTGTTCGGTATTGATGACGCGGTCCGAGCTTGATGCGGGACAAGGCTCCATCCCCCAAGCCGGTCCCGAGGTGGCGGAGCAAAGAGCTCGGCACTCCGAAGTGGTGATATAGCACGGTCAATGCAGGCCGGCAGAGTGATGCCGAAGTCCCCGGCATCGGGTAATGAAGTGTTGACGAAGCCCCCCGTCCAGCTGAGGTGACGCCGGATATAGTCCGGCTGGATCATTTTATTGTGCACAAAAAATAGTGCAAACCGGGGATAATAGTAATAAAAAAAATGTTGCATAATAAATAATTTACGCAAAGTGAGTAATAAAAGAAATATGGACCGGCGCCGAAGTTAATGTCGATGCAGGGCGTCGGCGTGATGCAGTAAAGGCGTGGCAAAGCCTGAATTCACAGGTCGGTCCGAGTTCCAGATGCGGCTACCATGCGGCTACCATGCGACCACCATGCGAACGCCGGACTATGTACGGAAGCTGACCGAACCACCATGCGACCGTCGATAATGCGGCTACCATTTGATAGACCTGTGTACATATGATGGACAAACCAGAGTAATAATTCCTTGGGAAAAATGAACCCAAACAAGCAAAAAATACTAGGATTAAGAGCACCTGGTTTATTTGTTGTAGCAATCCGAAGGAAGGTGATTCCCAAAATTGGGACTCGATCCGCACACCCATTGCCTGATGGGCGATAAAGCGACGGCATGGCGATGCTGGCAAAGGTTGGCTCGCCGAGGCAAAGCCCTCGGTCCAGCTAACATGACGGAGCTGGTCGGCTAGTGACGCCAAAGTTACCGGAGTGTGCTGATGAAGGGATGAAGAAGCCCCCGGTCCGGACGAGGAGACGGAGCAGATCGATGAGGAGATGTTGCAGATGCCATGTCAGCCGAGTCGTTGAAGTAGTTTGGCGTTGGTGGACATTGGCTCGATGAAGCAACAGTTCGGCCATGCCGATGCAGGTCGTAACTTGTGGTGTGGTCAATACTGGCTTGCTAAAGTGGCCATGCGGCGATGCCGGTGTGCCCGCTCCATGTAATCCGTGGGGCGGTTATGTTGGTGCTGATTTATCCTTTCCGATGCCGAACTCTTGTTTGGCTTGCCGAGATGATGATCCGAAGAAGTTGAGCTCGGCTCAACAAAGTGACGACGTGTTTAGCGCAGGTCGGTGGCCGTGGAGCAATATTGCCGGACTGGTTTGACACCACCATGATATTGAAGATCATGTTCAAAAGATTTTAAAGTTAGTGGGATGTGTTCGGGAACAAAACACCACACCCCATACAGAACTTCCTTCAAAAAGGATGTCCGAGATCCCGTTCATAAAAAAGACGAACTTGGGTCGGATTCGTTTTCACACAGAAAACAGATCCGAAAAGTGATGCACTAATCGGAAGGTTCCCGGAGTTTGGACAGTTGGATTGAGCTGAAATTTTGAGGGGTGGTAGATATAGGAATTACGCAGACGATCAACGGTAGGATCTTCCAAAGGACGTCCTAGCTAGAAGCTGGACACCACGCCCTAAACTCATCCAGATTCTTGTCCAGATTTAACAGGGCTCCGTTATATCACGGATTGCCAGAGATTCCTCCATCGGAACTCGACGAAATTTTCCATGGTTGTTGTGGACTCAATTCCACACAATTCCACTAAAGCGATCGTTAAAGCGAAACTCGAGGAGGCGGTGGTGGCGGATACCAGTTCGATGTCCAGAAAAACAGCACGGTCGCCCGAGGGCAATGTTGATGTTGAGCCCTTGAGCGCCAGGGATGATTCCTCCATGATCTTGATAGATTTCGGAGTTGATGTTGATGAAGGCCCTCATCCGAACATGACGATCGGAGGTAGGGCGCAGTCTTTGGTCGAACCAAGGTGACCAGTCGAGTCGGTGACGAAGATGCCGAAGTCGAAGTTGATCTGCAGGCGAGCCATCGACCTTTTGCCGAACACACAGCGGAACTCTCAATGAAAGCACCAATGTCGGTGTCAAAACCAGCGGATCTCGGGTAGGGGGTCCCGAACTGCGTCCTAAGGCAGATGGTAACAGGAGGCAAGGGACACAATGTTTACCTGTGTTCGGGCCCTCTCTATAGAGGTAATACCCTACTTCCTGCTTGATTGATCTTGATGAATATGAGTATTACAAGAGTTGATCTACCACGAGATCATAGAGGCTAAACCCTAGAAGCTAGCCTGTGGTATGATTGTTCTTTCCTACGGACTAAACCCTCCGGTTTATATAGACACCGGAGGGGTCTAGGGTTACACAGAGTCGGTTACAAGGGAGAAGATCTACATATCTGTATCGCCAAGCTTGCCTTCCACGCCAAGGAGAGTCCCATCCGGACACGGGACGAAGTCTTCAATCTTGTATCTTCATAGTCCAACAGTCCGGCCAAAGGATATAGTCTAGCTGTCCGGAAACCCCCTAATCCAGGACTCCCTCAACGGGGATGAGGGTGAACTCGCCCTCGGCAACGGCCACGGTTCGTCCGGCTACGGCAGCTCCTCCTCCGGCGAAAGCTCCAACAGCGGCGGCTATGACCAGCCGCCGGGCCCGCTTCAAGGATGTTGGCGGGTCGTCCCATCGCCGCACCCCAGTGAAGCGCGAGTAGGGCTCCGGCTGAGTCCGAGGGGCTCACCCTCATGAGCAGCTGCGTCATAGGTGCCGCTTTTGCCTGTCCTTTCCTTCCCTTTCCTCCTGCATCGCAAGACAAGTATGGGGCCCTGTGAGGGCGTGTAATGAACCGTAATGCTTATGCTACTTTGTGTTGTGTTTATTATTTCCGGGTTGTGTTGTGGAATCAGTGTCTTAAGCAAGCGTAGATGGGTAACTTAGCTGGGTACATCCGGGGTAGCTTCCACCTCGTGAGGGTGCGCGCCTCCTGGCGTCTGGTGGGGCTTTCCTGTTGCCGACCCGAGTGACATTGCGAAGCTGCAAAAATTCGTTAGGAAATCTGTATCCCTCCTTGCGCGAATCCTCAAGAATGGGCTGATTATGGCCTAACGCACCACGTCGCGGTACCCGTGGGGCATGGACCGAAAGGGGGGGTGCGCCAATCACAAGCTTGAATGAGGGCGCCCCGCGAAGACCAGGGGAGTGTGCACGCACGCACACCCGTCCCGTAGCCCCCGCGCGAGGCGCGCAAGGGAGAGCGTCGGGCAACTGCCGCCATCCCTGGCGCTAAACAAAAACTGAGCAAAAAGCAGAGAGAAGAGGGGGTTCAACCAAGTCATCGAGAAACGCCAGAACTTCAAATTCCATTAAAAAGGGGGGCAAACCGACTACAGAAAGCAAATGAACAGCCGCGTCCGGCACCTAGTCTAGTCTTCTCACCAACGCGGAGCTAAGTGCTGCCACTAGGACGTGGGAGGGAGCCCCCGAGGCCCGAGGGCAGCACTCCGGAGACTCCGGGGCGTGTACAGCCCCACTCATTATTATGTGAGAGTGTCACGAGTGGAGACCTTCATAGGCACTGGGCCTTGCCTCATGGGTAGAACTTCCGGAGGTGCTGGATGTTCCAGGCGTTCTGGATGGGGATCCCGTCCTGTGTCTCGGTAGCGCGCGCCAGCACAGAGACACGGGCAATCCTGAATGGGCCCTCCCACATGGGTGAGAGCTTATGCAGCCCTTCCCTGGAGAGCACCCACCTTAGGACGAGATCACCCACCTCAAGCATCCTGGGGCGGACACTGCGAAAGTGGTACCATCGCAGCGCCTGCTGGTACCTTGCTGCTCGGAGCGAGGCTTCGCAGCGGTGTTCCTCCCCTAGCACGAGGTTCATCCCTCGTAGGGCGTCCTGATGCGCCTCATCAAACGCCAGGACCCGCGCGGAGCGATGCCTGACCTCGTGAGGGAGAACCGCTTCTGCTCCATAGACGAGGAAGAACGGGGTCTCGCCTATTTTTTTTGCGGTGGTGTAGATGGACCATAGCACGGACTAGAGCTCATCATGCCAGCCCCTGCCGTAGGCCTCGAGCTTCTTCTTGAAGGTCCTGGTCTTGAGGCCCCTCAGTACCTCCGCGTTGGCGCATTCAGCTTGGCCATTGCTCCTGGGGTGTGCCACCGAAGCATAGCAGATCTGCGTTCCAAGGTTAGCACAATATTTCTTGAAGAGATTGCTAGTGAACTATGAGCCATTGTCGATGATGATGCGGTTAGGGACCCCAAACCGTCTCACGTGACCCTTGATGAACTTGACCGCGGACCCGGCTGGAATGGTGCATACGGCTTCCACCTCCGCCCATTTGGTGAACTTGTCGATGGCGATGTAGAGGTAGCGGTAGACCCCGGGCGCTCGAGGGAAGGGACCCAGGATATCCAGCCCCCAGACCATGAATGGCCAGGAGAGTGGGATAGTCTGGAGAGCTTGAGCCGGCTGGTGGATCTGCTTGGCATGGAATTGGCAGGTGATACGTCTCCAATGTATCTATAATTTTTGATTGCTCGATGCTATATTATCTTCTGTTTTGGATATTATAGGGCTTTATTGTTCACTTTTATATTATTTTTGGGACTAACCTATTAACCGGAGGCCCAGCCCAGAATTGTTGTTTTTTGCCTATTTCAGAGTTTCGCAAAAAAGGAATATCAAACGGAGTCCAAATGGAATGAAACCTTCGGGAACGTGATTTTTGGAACGAACATGATCCAGGAGACTTGGACCCTAAGTCAAGGAATCTTCGAGGAAGCCACGAGGTAGGGGGCGCGCCTACCCCCCCAGGCGCGCCCTCCACCCTCGTGGGCCCCATGTTGCTCCACCGACGTACTCCTTCCTCCTATATATACCTACGTACCCACCAAGCGATCGAATCTGAGCAAAAACCTAATTCCACCGCCGCAACCTTCTCTACCCACGAGATCCCATCTTGGGGCCTGTTCCGGAGCTCCGCCGGAAGGGGAATTGATCACAGAGGGCTTCTACATCAACCCCATAGCCTCTCTGATGAAGTGTGAGTAGTTTACTTCAGACCTTCGGGTTCATAGTTATTACCTAGATGGCTTCTTCTCTCTTTTTGGATCTCAATACAAAGTTCTCCCCCTCTCTCGTGGAGATCTATTCGATGTAATCTTCTTTTGCGGTGTGTTTGTTGAGACCGATGAATTGTGGGTTTATTATCAAGTTTATCTATGAACAATATTTGAATCTTCTCTGAATTCTTTTATGTATGATTGGTTATCTTTGCAAGTCTCTTGAATTATCGGTTTGGTTTGGCCTACTAGATTGATATTTCTTGCAATGGGAGAAGTGCTTAGCTTTGGGTTCAATCTTGCGGTGTCCTTTCCCAGTGACAGTAGGCGCAGCAAGGCACGTATTGTATTGTTGCCATCGAGGATAACAAGAACGGGTTTTTATCATATCGCATGAATTTATCCCTCTACATCATGTCATCTCGCTTAAGGCATTACTCTGTTCTTATGAACTTAATACTCTAGATGCATGCTGGATAGCGGTCGATGTGTGGAGTAATAGTAGTAGATGCAGGAGTCGGTCTACTTGTCTCGGACGTGATGCCTATATACATGATCATACCTAGATATTCTCATAACTATGCTCAATTCTGTCAATTGCTCAACAGTAATTCGTTCACCCACCGTAAAATACGTATGCTCTTGAGAGAATCCACTAGTGAAACCTATGGTCCCCGGGTCTATCTTCATCATATTAATCTTCCAACACTTAGTTATTTCCTTTGCTTTTATTTTACTTTGCATCTTTACCATAAAAATACCAAAACTATTATCCTATCATATTTATCATATCTCACTCTCGTAACTGACCGTGTAGGGATTGACAACCCCTTATCGCGTTGGTTGCGAGGATTTATTTGTTTTGTGTAGGTACGAGGGACTCGCGTGTAGCCTCCTACTAGATTGATACCTTGGTTCTAAAAAACTGAGGGAAATACTTACGCTACTTTGCTGCATCACCCTTTCCTCTTCAAGGGAAAACCAACGCAGTGCTCAAGAGGTAGCAAGAAGGATTTGTGGCGCCGTTGCCGGGGAGGTCTACGCAAAAGTCAACATACCAAGTACCCATCACAAACCCTTATCTTCCGCATTACATTATTTGCCATTTGCCTCTCTTTTTCCTCTCCCCCACTTCACCTTTGCCGTTTTATTCGCCCTCTCTTTTTCGTTCGCCTCTTTTTCGCTTGCTTTTCCTTTGCTCGTGTGTTGGATTGCTTGTTTGCCACGATGGCTCAAGATAATACCAAATTGTGTGACTTTACCAATACCAACAATAATGATTTCCTTAGCACTCCGATTGCTCCTCTTACCGATACTGACTCTTGTGAAATCAATGCTGCTTTGTTGAATCTTGTCATGAAAGATCAATTCGCCTGCCTTCCTAGTGAAGATGCCGCTACTCATCTAAATAGCTTCGTTGATTTGTGTGATATGCAAAAGAAGAAAGATGTGGACAATGATATTGTTAAATTGAAGCTATTTCCTTTTTCGCTTAGAGATTGTGCTAGAACTTGGTTTTCGTCTTTGCCTAAAAATAGTATTGATTCTTGGAATAAGTGCAAAGATTCTTTTATCTCTAAGTATTTTCCTCTCGCTAAGATTATCTCTCTTAGAAACGATATTATGAATTTTAAGCAACTTGATCATGAACATGTTTCACAAGCTTGGGAGAGGATGAAATTAATGATACGTAATTGCCCTACACATGGTTTGAATTTGTGGATGATTATACAAAAAAATTATGCCGGATTGAATGCTTCTAGAAATCTTTTAGATTCGGCCGCGGGAGGCACTTTTATGGAAATAACTTTAGGAGAAGCCAAACTCCTAGATATTATTATGGTTAATTATTCTCAATGGCACACTGAAAGATCTACTAATAAAAAAGTGCATGCGATAGAAGAAATTAATGTTTTGAGTGGAAAGATGGATGAACTTATGAAATTATTTGCTAGTAAGAGTGTTTCTTCTGATCCTAATGATATGCCCTTGTCTACTTTGATTGAGAATAATAATAATCTATGGATGTGAATTTTGTTGGTAGGAATAATTTTGGTAACAACGCGTATAGAGGATACTTTAATCCTAGGCCTTATCCTAGCAATTCCTCTAATAATTATGGTAATTCCTACAACAATTCTAATGGAAAATTCTAATAAGATGCCCTCTGAATTTTAGACTAGTGTTAAAGATTTTATGAATTCGCAAAAGAATTTCAATGCCTTGCTTGCAGAAAAATTGCTTAAAATTGATGAATTGGCTAGGAACGTTGATAGAATTTATCTTGATGTTGATTCTTTAAAACTGAGATCTATTCCTCCTAAGCATGATATCAATGAGTCTCTCAAAGCCATGAGAATTTCCATTGATGAGTGAAAAGAAAGAACCGCTAGGATGCGTGCTAAGAAAGATTGCTTTATGAAAGCGTGTTCTTCAAATTTCTATGAAAATAAAGATGAAGATCTAAAAGTTATTGATGTGTCCCCTATTAAATCTTTGTTTTGCAATATGAATCTTCATAATGATGGGACTAAACATGATCTACCTTTACCTAGAAGGCGTTCTAAAAATTCAGAGTTTTTAGATCTCGATGCTAAATTCGATAAAAGTAGGATTGAAGAAAACAAAACTCTAGATATTAATGAACCCATATTTTGGATTTCAAGGAATTTAATTATGGTAATTGTTCTTTAATAGATTGTATTTCCCTGTTGCAATCTGTGCTAAATTCCCCTCATGCTTATAGTCAAAATAAAGCTTTTACCAAACATATCGTAGATGCCTTGATGCAATATTATGAACAAAAACTTGAGTTGGAAGTTTCTATCCCTAGAAAACTTTATGATGAGTGGGAACCTACTATGAATTAAGATTGAAGATCATGAATGCTATGCTTTGTGTGATTTGGGTGCTAGTGTTTCCATGATCCCAAAAAACTTTGTGTGATTTGCTAGGTTTCCGTGATTTTCATGACTGCTCTTTAAATTTTCACCTTGCGGATTCCACTATTAAGAAACCTATGGGAAGAATTAATGATGTTATTATTGTTTCAAATAGGAATTATGTGCCCGTAGATTTTATTGTTCTTGATATAGATTGCAATCCTTCATGTCCTATTATTCTTGGTACACCTTTCCTTAGAACGATTGGTGCAATTATTGATATGAAGGAAGGGAATATTAGATTCCAATTTCCATTAAAAAAGGCATGGAACACTTCCCTAGGAAGAAAATAAAATTACCATATGAATCTATCACGAGAGCCACTTATGGATTGCCTATCAAAGATGGCAATACCTAGATCTATCCTTGCTTTTATGCCTAGCAAGGGGCGTTAAAGATAGCGCTTGTTGGGAGGCAACCCAATTTTATTTTTAGTTTTTTGCTTTTTGCTTATGTTTAGGAATAAATATTTGATCTAGCCTCTGGTTGGATATGTTTTTATGTTTTAATTAGTGTTTGTGCCAAGTTAAACCTATAGGATCTTCTTGGATGATAGTTATTTGATCTTGCAGAAATTTCCAGAAACTTTCTGTTCACGAAAACAATTGTTAAAAATCACCAGAACGTGATAAAATACTGATTCCAATTGCTTCTGATCAATAAACAAATTTCCTAGGACGTCCTATTTTGGATGATATTTTGGAGTTCCAGAAGTTTGCATTAGTTACAGATTACTACAGACTGTTCTGTTTTTGACAGATTCTGTTTTTCATGTGTTGTTTGCTTATTTTGATGAATCTATGGCTAGTAAAAGAGTTTATAATCCATAGAGAAGTTGGAATAGAGTAGGTTTAACACCAATATAAATAAATAATGAGTTCATTACAGTACCTTGAAGTGGTCTTTTGTTTTCTTTCGCTAACGGAGCTCACGAGATTTTCTGCTGAGTTTTGTGTTGTGAAGTTTTCAAGTTTTGGGTGAAAGATTTGATGGATTATGGAACAAGGAGTGGCAAGAGCCTAAGCTTGGGGATGCCCATGGGTATGCCCCGGAAGGCATCCCCTCTTTCGTCTACTTCCATCGGTATCTTTACTTGGAGCTATATTTTTATTCACCACATGATATGTGTTTTGCTTGGAGCATCTTGTATGATTTGAGTCTTTTATTTTTAGTTTACCACAATCATCCTTGATGTACACACCTTTTGAGAGGGACACACATGATTCGGAAATTATTAGAATACTCTTTGTGCTTCACTTATATTTTTTGAGTTATATAGTTTTGCTCTAGTACTTCACTTATATCTTTTAGAGCACGGTGGTGGATTTGTTTTATAGAAACTTTCGATCTCTCATGCTTCACTTAGATTATTTTGAGAGCCTTAAATAGCATGGTGATTTTCTTAAATAATTCTAATATGCTAGGTATTCAAGAATAGTAAAAACTTTCTTATGAGTGTTTTGAATACTAAGAGAAGTTTGATGCTTGATGATTGTTTGAGATATGGAGGTAGTAATATCAAAATCGTGCTAGTTGAGTAGTTGTGAATTTGAGAAATACTTGTGTTGAAGTTTGCAAGTCATGTAGCATGCACGTATGGTAAATGTTATGTAACAAATTTGAAACATGAGGTGTTCTTTGATTGTCCTCCTTATGAGTGGCGGTCGGGGACGAGCGATGGTCTTTTCCTACCAATCTATCCCCCTAGGAGCATGCGCGTAGTGCTTGGTTTTTGATGACTTGTAGATTTTTGAAATAAGTATGTGAGTTCTTTATGACTAATGTTGAGTCCATGGATTATACGCACTCTCACCCTTCCATCATTGCTAGCCTCTTCGGTACCGTGCATTGCCCTTTCTCACATTGAGAGTTGGTGCAAACTTCGCCGGTGCATCCAAACCCGTGATATGATACGCTCTTTCACTCATAAACCTCCTTATATCTTCCTCAAAACAGCCACCATACATACTTATTATGGCATTTCCATAGCAATTCCGATATATATTGCCATGCAACTTTCCACCATTCCGTTTATCATGACACATTCATCATTGTCATATTGCTTAGCATGATCATGAAGTTGACATATTATTTGTGGCAAAGCCACCATTCATGATTCTTTCATACATGTCACTCTTGGTTCATTGCATATCCCGGTACACCGCCGGAGGCATTCATATAGAGTCATACTTTGTTCTAGTATCGAGTTGTAATCAATGAGTTGTAAATAAATAGAAGTGTGATGATCATCATTCTCTAGAGCATTGTCCCAAGTGAGGAATAAAAAAAAGAGAAAGGCCATAAAAAAAGAGAAGGCCCAAAAAAATGAGAGAAAAAGAGAGAAGGGATAGTTTTACTATCCTTTACCACACGTGTGCTTCAAAGTAGCACCATAATCTTCATGATAGAGAGCCTCTTGTTTTGTCACTTTCATATACTATTGGGAATTTTTCATTATAGAAATTGGCTTGTATATTCCAACAATAGGCCTGCTCAAGTGCCCTAGGTCCTCGTGAGCAAGCAAGTTGGATGCACACCCACTTAGTTTCTTTTGTTGACCTTTCATACATTTATAACTCTAGTTCATCTGTTGCATGGCAATCCCTACTCCTTGCATTAAGATCAATCGATGGGCATCTCCATAGCTCATTGATTAGCCTCGTTGATGTGAGACTTTCTCTTTTTTGTCTTCTCCACATAACCCCCATCATCATATTCTATTCCACCAATAGTGTTATGTCCATGGCTCGCTCTCATGTATTGCGTGAGGGTTTATAAGTTTGAGATTACTAAAGTATGAAACAATTGCTTGGCTTGTCATCGTGGTTGTGCATGATGAGAGCATTCTTGTGTGACGAAAATGGGGCATGACTAAACTATATGATTTTGTAGGGATAAGCTTTCTTTGGTCATGTCATTTTGAGAGGACATAATTGCTTAGTTAGTATGCTTGAAGTATTATTATTTTTATGTCAATATTGAACTTTTATCTTGAATCTTTCGGATCTGAATATTCATACCATAATTAAGAAGAATTACATTGAAATTATGCCAAGTAGCATGCCACATCAAAAATTATTTTTTTATCATTTACCTACTCGAGGACGAGCAGGAATTAAGCTTGGGGATGCTTGATACATCTCCAATGTATCTATAATTTTTTATTGCTCCATGCTATATTATCTTCTGTTTTGGACATTATTGGGCTTGATTATTCACTTTTATATTATTTTTGGGACTAACCTATTTACCGGAGGCCCAGCCCAGAATTGTTGTTTTTCGCCTATTTCAGAGTTTCACAAAAGGAATATCAAACGGAGTCCAAACGGAATGAAACCTTCGGGAACGTGATTTTTGGAACGAACATGATCCAGGAGACTTGGACCCTAAGTCAAGGAAGCTTCGAGGAAGCCACGAGGTAGGGGGGCGCGCCTACCCCCCAGGCGCGCCCTCCACCCTCGTGGGGCCCTGCTGCTGCACCGACGTACTCCTTCCTCCTATATATACCTACGCATTGCCCCAAACGATCGATATGGAGCCAAAACCTAATTCCACCGCTGCAACCTTTTGTACCCACGAGATCCCATCTTGGGGCCTGTTCCGAGCTCATGGGAAGGGGAATCGATCACGGAGGGCTTCTACATCAACACCATAGCCTCTCCGATGAAGTGTGAGTAGTTTACTTCAGACCTTCGGGTCCATAGTTATTAGCTAGATGGCTTCTTATCTCTTTTTGGATCTCAATACAAAGTTCTCCCCCTCTCTCATGGAGATCTATTCGATGTAATCTTCTTTTGCGGTGCGTTTGTTGAGACCGTTGAATTGTGGGTTTATGATCAAGTTTATCTATGAACAATATTTGAATCTTCTCTAAATTCTTTTATGTATGATTGGTTATCTTTGCAAGTCTCTTCGAATTTTCAGTTTGGTTTGGCCAACTAGATTGATCTTTCTTGCAATGGGAGAAGTGCTTAGCTTTGGGTTCAATCTTGCGGTGTCCTTTCCCAGTGACAGTAGGGGCGGCAAGGCACGTATTGTATTGTTGCCATCGAGGATAACAAGATGGCGTTTTTATCATATTGCATGAATTTATCCCTCTACATCATGTCATCTTGCTTAAGGCGTTACTCTGTTCTTATGAACTAAATACTCTAGATGCACGCTGGATAGCGGTTGATGTGTGGAGTAATAGTAGTAGATGCAGGCAGGAGTCGGTCTACTTGTCTCGGACGTGATTCCTATATACATGATCATAGCTAGATATTCTCATAACTATGCTCAATTCTGTCAATTGCTCAACAGTAATTCGTTCACCCACCATAAAATACTTATGCTCTTGAGGGAAGCCACTAGTGAAACCTATGGTCCCCGGGTCTATCTTCATCATATTAATCTTCCAACACTTAGTTATTTCCTTTGATTTTATTTTACTTTGTATCTTTATCATAAAAATACCAAAAATAGTATCCTATCATATCTATCAGATCTCATTCTCGTAAGTGACCGTGTAGGGATTGACAACCCCTTATCGCGTTGGTTGCGAGGATTTATTTGTTTTGTGTAGGTACGAGGGACTCGCGTGTAGCCTCCTACTGGATTGATACCTTGGTTCTCAAAAATTGAGGGATACTTACGCTACTTTGCTGCATCACCCTTTCCTCTTCAAGGGAAAACCAACGCAGTGCTCAAGAGGTAGCAGCAGGTCTCGCAGGACCTCACCAGCTCGGCTGCATCGTTGAGTGTCGTGGGCCAGTAGAAACTGCTGCGGAACGCCTTGCCAACCAAGATGCGCAACGACGAGTGATGCCCGCAGTCCCCGGTGTGTATGTCAGCCAGCAGCTCGCTCCCCTGCTTCCTGGAGACGGATTGCAAGAAAACATCATTTGGTCATTCTTTGTAAAGCTCATCGTCCTGAATGTAATATGTCGTAGCCTGCCGGGCTACACGCTATGCGTCCTCTTCTTTCTCCGGCAGCGTCCATTGCACCAGGTACGCCATGAATTCCTCGGTCCAGCACCCCTCCTGAGGCTCGAGCGCCAGGAGCAGGCGTGCTCCTGAGGTCGGGCCACAGGCGGGGGCTCCCGAGGCTAGTGGCTGGGGGATTCCTCCTGAGGCGACGCCGGCCCCACAGACGGAGGTGCCACTGAAGGCTTGAAGAGCCGCTCTTCAAAGACATCGGGCTCCTGGGGCAGGCGCATGGACGCCCTTTTGGCGATGTCGTCGGCTTCTTTGTTCGTGCCTCGAGGCACGTGTTGCAGCTCCAGGCCCAGGAATTGCTTCTCCATCTTGCACACCTCCGCGAGGTATGCCTCAATGTGCTCGTCCCTCGGCTCGTATACTTTGTTGGAGAAGTTAACAAGGAGCTGAGAGTTGCCCCTGATGGTGAGACGCTTCACCCCCAAGGCTGCCGCGGTCTTGAGGCCGATGATCAACCCTTCGTGCTCCGAGATTTTGTTGGAGACCTTCTCGCCTTGCTGGAAGCAGAGTTGCACGACGTAGTATAGCTTGTCTTGGGTGGGCGAGATGAGCACGGCTCCAGCCCCCACGCCCTGGCGTGCAAAGGCGCCATCAAAGTACATGACCCAGCCATCTGGCGCTTCACTTCCCGGTGAGAGGGATCGGCTCTCGCCTGCTTCAGGCTCCGGGGTGTCGGTCCATTCTACCACGAAGTCGGCGAGTGCGGCTCCCTTGATGACCCTGGTTGTGCTGAACTCCAACTGAAATGCTTGCAGCTCGATGTTCCACTTGGCGACTCTTCCCGATGCATTGGGGCTCCGGAGTACCCTCTCCAGTGGGTAAGCTAAGACGACATTAATCGGGTGACCTTGGAAGTAATGACACAGCTTGCGTGAGGCCACTAGGAGTGCTAGCAAGAGCTTCTGTGGCATGGGATATCATGCCCTTGCGTCCCATAACACCGTGCTGACGAAGTACACCAGATGCTCGATGAGGGAAGGAGCGTCGATGGAGCCCGCGGCCTCCGGGAGTTGTGGCGCCTCCAGAGGTGGGGGAACTGTGATGCCCGGATAATTAGGCTACAGTAATCCCGCGTTAATGATGCCACGTCACCTCGGTTACTGCCGATAATCTCGCGTTAGTTCGAAATGGATTCAAATTCAAAATTCAAAATCAAGCAAACAATAGAAGTTTTCCAATCTTAAAACTAAAATGTTCAATAAATAGTAGATAAATCAGAGGCTAGGATAAAATTGTAAACAACATTATTGAAATTTGATAAGTCTTTTATACAACGTCAAATAGTGGCTGAGTACATTACTTAATAACCTTTTAATTAATCTAAATCTAATATGAAATAGTATTTCGCCCAAACTAGTTTTTGGTGCTAGGATCTAATGCACTGCAATTTATGAGCTAGCACCCATATTTTATAAAAATCAATTAGGTGCTAAACATTTTTGAAGAATGAAAAAGGATAAAAAGAAGGAAAAGAACCCCCCGGGGCTCCGGCCCAGCAGGCCATCAACCCCACTGGGCCAACCCACCAGGCCCAGCCGGCCACACCTTATCCCCTCACCCCCACCCCCCCCCCCCCCCGCAAACCCTAACCCCACACCCCACTCCTCCCACTCCCCCCCACGATTGGATCGGGGGCTCGACCCGGCTTGACACCGCGACGCCGCCGCCCGGTGCCCACGCCTCGCCCTGCGCCCCGCCGCCACCCTGGCTCATGAGCGCCGTGCTCGAGCCCCGCACCGCCCAGCGACCCTGCTGCGGTGGACGAGCCGCCTGCCGGCGACGACCCCCCTCCCTCGCGCCCGTGCCACGGCCTCCTCCTCACCGGACCCCTCCACCGCCCATCGCCTTCGTCCTCCTCGTCTCCTCCTCGCCGACGACGCGTCCCCGTCCTCCTCCCCAAAGGCTTCACCGCGCCTCGACGCCCCCTTCCCTCCAACGGACGGTGAGGACCCCGGTCCTCCTTCCCCCGCCTAGTGCCTTACCACGGCGGCCCTCGCCTCTGCCGCCCATGTGCGTCGCCCGCGTCGACTGCGCGCGCGACGGCGCTCCCGCCTTTCCTCCCCCCTCCTCGTGAACGCGTCCACCACCCCCGCGCTCGGCTACGCCGCCCGCTGACGGCCTCACCCTGCCGTCCTTGCCGCACGTGCTGCAAGGCCGAGCCCCGACGCTGGTCCACTCGACGCTGGTGCCTCTTGTTAGACCGCTGGACTCGGTCTCCTCCCATCTGCCCACGATCAAGCACACGATCATCTCCACGACTCTAGTCCTGTTGCGCCAGCAACCTATATGTACCCCCTCTTCTTGTACTTGAAAGGCAACGAAAGCAATATAGCAAATTTACATGGTATCAGACACCAGTTCCGATTCCTCCCCTCCACGATCGCCATGACCAACCCTGGAGGGAAAACCAACCTCCCCTCCTCCGGCGGCCGGCCAACCCATCCTCTTCCTGGCGGCCAGCCAACACATCCTCTCCCCGCCATTCCGCCCCCACCTCCTCTTCTCGGCGGCCATACCACCCTCGCCCCTCCCCCTCTTTCCTTCAGCGACACCATCACAGACATCACACTGTTCATACCCATCGTCTTGGATCTCCACAGCCACAACTATTACCATTGGCGCCACTTGTTTGAGATTCACCTCAGCCGCTGTTCTCTTCTTCATCACATCACCGGCGATTCGCCCCCGTCTCCTCACGACCCTCGGTGGCTGAAGGATGACCTCGCCATCATCCAGTGGCTGTACGCGCGCATCTCCATCGAGCTCTTCAACTTGGTGGTCACCGACGGCGAGACTGCTCGTGACATTTGGGCCGAGCTTCACCGGCTGTTCCAGGACAACCGCGACGCTCGTGTTTCCGCCCTCAACACCAAGATCCGCACCATCAACCAGGGCGATCGTCCCGTCGGCGTCTTCTGTCAGCGCATCAAGGCCATTGGCGACGAACTCCGTGAGCTCGGCGAGGTGGTCGCCGACCGCTCTCTCCTTCATGCTCTCATGGGCGGGCTTGACG
Source organism: Aegilops bicornis (assembly GCA_021605145.1). Taxonomy (NCBI): domain Eukaryota; kingdom Viridiplantae; phylum Streptophyta; class Magnoliopsida; order Poales; family Poaceae; genus Aegilops; species Aegilops bicornis. The sequence continues at coordinate 496,646,366 of CM038669.1, read as the reverse complement.
AGCGGTTCGCTCAACAGGGCACCTTGATCCCGCTCCTGCGCCCACTGCCGACTCTTGCCGAGGCGCGTTCGATGCTCCAGATGGAGGAGCAGAACCAGGCGCGCAAGGCGAACACTCCACGCCTCTTCCATGCTGCCGCTCGCCCTGCACCCCCACCAGCGGCCGCGGCGGCGCCTTCGCCGTCTCCGTCCGTCCAACCACCTCCAGGATGGCGCCCCAGCCCCAACTACAAGGGCAAAAACCCTGTGTACCGTCCCCCGAAGCCAAGCTCGGCCCCTTCTTCCTCCTCGGTTGCGCCTGCTTCTTCCGCACCACCTGCCGCGCCTCCGCCTCCGGCCACCACCACCTGGCGCCCCACTGCAGACCCGTGGACCGGCCTGGTGCAGGCGTGGCCCATGCCGTGGTCCGCCCCTTCACCTTATGGCGCTCCGCCGGCTTACAGCGGTGGATGGGCGCCCGGGCTTCATCCCTCGACCGGCGCCCCCGGTCTCCTCGGCTCGCGTCCTCCGCCGCACGCATATGCGGCGTACGCGCCGCTGTACCAGGCAGCAGCGGCCTCGCCCGCGCCGCCCATGTACCCCTACGGCTTCCCCACGCCATCACCTTGGGAGCACGGCAACGCGGGTGCATCTTCATTAACTCCGACGCAGCCCGCCCCAGCCTCCACCTCGACCGCTCCGGCCTGGGATCAGGCCGCCTTCATCGCCTCCATGAACTCTCTCACCACCCAGGACACAGGTAACGACTGGATCTTCGACTCTGGTGCATCCTGCCACATGTCTGCATCTGGTACTTCTCTTTCTGCCATTCATCCTTCTATTTTGTTTCCCTCTATTACCATTGGCGACGGCTCTTCTGTTCCTGTCACCGGCGTCGGTACCTCATATCTCTCCCCCTCTCGTTCCCCTCTTCTTCTTCGCGAAGTTCTGTTGCACCTGCTCTCATTAAGAATCTCATATCCGTTCGTCGCTTTACCATTGACAATCAAGTTTCGGTTGAATCTGACCCTTATGGCTTGTCTATGAAGGATCTTCGAACCAAGATGGAGCTGGCTCGGTTCAATAGCTTCGGTGACCTCTACACTGTCCATGGCGCACCCACTCCCACACCTCACGCTATGATCACCTCCGTCACCTTATGGCACCGTCGTCTTGGCCATCCCAGCAGCGCGACCACGACTACTCTCCTTGACGAGTTCAAGCTTCCTCATGCTCGCGAGCCGCACGATGCTTCTCTCTGTCACGCCTGCCAACTGGGCAAGCATGTTAGGCTCCCTTTTAGCGCATCTACTACTAGTAGTTCTTTTCCTTTTGAATTGTTGCATTGTGACTTATGGACGTCTCCCACTCCTAGTGTATCTGGTTTCAAATATTATCTTGTTGTTCTAGATGATTACTCTCATTTTATCTGGACCTTCCCTCTCCGTGCCAAATCAGATGTTCATAGCATATGTGTCAATTTCCAATGCTACGTGTACACTCACTTTTCTCTCCCCATTCGTTTCTTGCAATGTGACAACGGCCGCGAATTCGATAACACCCGCAACCGTGATTTCTTCCTTCACCATGGCATCCTCCTACGCTTCTCGTGCCCCTACACCTCGCCTCAGAACGACAAAGTTGAGCGCTCTCTTCGAACCATTAATGACATACTCCGCACCCTTCTTCTCCAAGCATCCATGCCCGCTCAATATTGGGTCGAAGCTCTTCGGCATGCCACGTTTCTATTGAATGTTTGACCGACCAAAACATGTCCCCGCTTCTCTCCTTATGACTCTCTTTTCTTAGCACCCCCGAACTACGCCGATCTTCGTGTCTTCGACTGTTTATGTTACCCAAACATGTCGGCCGTCTCCCCCAACAAACTAGCCCCACGGTCGCTGCCCTGTGTTCTCCTCGGATTTTCTGACTCCCACAAAGGCTACTGCTGCCTCCACATTCCCTCGGGCCGCGTCATTCTCTCCCGCCATGTTATTTTTGATGAGACTACTTTCCCCTTTGCCAACCACCAGACGCCCAATTTGTCTGCCCCGCTCTCCACTCGCACGTCCCCCTCGACGCGCCCCTCCGTTCGCGACGTGCATGGCCCCGTCCCATCGGGCCCCACCACCCCACCACTACCCGCTGCAATCCCACCCTCCAGCAAATCTTTTGATTCGCCCGCTCACCAATCCCCTCCGCTGCGCTCTGCCGGACCCACGGATCTCTTGGATCCCGCGACCACCCAACCCCCCGCTACCGGCCCCATGGATCTCTCGGATCCCGCGTCCACCCACTCCTCCGCTCCCGGTTCCGCGGATCTCTCGGATCCCGCGCCCTCCCATGCAGCCGACCACGCGGTTCTCTCACCGATCGAGTCACCGAGCCCCCATGCATCCCCATGTCCCGTGCCTTCCCTTGCTACTACACCTAGCCGCACCAACCACACTGCTCCAGACCATTCTTCTTCCCCCGGCTCGTCGCCCTCACCTATTCCGCTGCCTCCCCGCGTTGTTCCCGTCTCCATTCCTCACAACGAGCACTCCATGCGTACTTGTAGCAAAGCATGGTTTGGGTGACCGATTGATCGTCTCAACCTCACCGCATCTGCCTTTCCCATCTCCCCTATTCCCTCTTCCTACAAGGCTGCTCTCCTGGACCCGCATTGGTTTCGCACCATGAAAGATGAGTACGGCGCGCTCCTTCTCGATCATACCTGGACTCTCCTCCCTCGTCCATCTGGCGCTAATGTGGTCTCTGGAAAATGGGTGTTTCGTCACAAGTTCAATTCCGACGGGTCCCTCGCTCGTTACAAGGCCCGTTGGGTCTGTCGCGGTGATTCCCAGCAGCCTGGTGTCGATTTTGACAAAACTTTCTCCCCGGTGGTCAAGCCTAGTACTATCCGCGTCGTCCTCAGTCTGGTTGTTTCTTCCTCGTGGCCTATCCACCAACTCGACGTCAAAAACGCATTCTTGCATGGCTCTCTCAATGAGACTGTCTACTGTCGCCAGCCTCTCGGTTTTTCTGACCCCTCCTTTCCCGACCACGTCTTCCATCTTCAAAAATCCCTCTACGGTCTCAAACAGGCGCCGCGGGCTTGGTTTCAGCGCTTCGCTTCTTTCATTCAGCGCCTCGGCTTCGTCCCTTCTTGTTCTGAATCCTCTCTCTTCATCTTCCACTCCTCTTTGCACACTGCTTATTTACTCTTGTATGTTGACGATATCGTTCTCACCGCTTCTTCCGACTCTTTTCTTTCTCACATTATCTCTTCTCTTCGCGCCGAGTTCTGCATGACTGATCTTGGTCCGCTCCATCACTTCCTCGGCGTCGCCGTCTCCAGATCCTCTCGGGGTCTCTTCCTCTCACAGTGCCAGTACGCCATCGACCTCCTCTCCAAAGCCGGCATGCTCGAGTGTCATCCCACATGTACACCCACCGAGACCGGCGCCAAGCTGTCCTCCGCTGGCGACCTGCTTCCTGACCCCACTCTCTTCTGCAGCATCACTGGCGCGCTTCAATACATCACTCTCACTCGGCCTGATATCTCCTACGCTGTCCAGCAGGCGTGCTTGCACATGCATGATCCCCGTGTTCCTCATATGAACCATGTCCGTCGTGTTCTTCGTTATCTCAAAGATACACTTGATTATGGCCTCACGATCACTCCCTCTTCACCTACCTCTCTCACCGCATACTCTGATGCAGATCAAGGGGTGCCCGGATACACGCCGCCCACGCCGGGATACCGTGTTTACTTGGATGATAATCTGATTTCATGGTCGCCCAAGCGGCAACTAACTGCTTTCCGGTCATCTGCGGAGGTCGAGTATCGCTCTGTTACACGCCGTCAGCTGAAATAAAGATGGCTTCGCCAACTCCTCACCGAGCTCCGACGCCCAGTCCACCAGGCTACAATTGTGTATTGTGATAATGTGTCCGCTGTGTATATGTCATGTAATCATGTTCAGCATCGTAGAACCAAACACATAGAGATAGACATACACTTTGTAAGAGAGAAGGTAGCTTTAGGTGAAGTCCGTGTTTTTCATGTACCGACCACGACGCAGTTTGCTGGCATCTTCACCAAGGGGCTTCCGTCTGCATCCTTCATCGCCATCCGCTCCAGTCTCAACATCGTCGACGACGCCGCTGACACTGCGGGGGGGCGGTGGGGTGTTAGACCGCTGGACTCGGTCTCCTCCCATCTGCCCACGATCAAGCACACGATCATCTCCACGACTCTAGTCCTGTTGCGCCAGCAACCTATATGTACCCCCTCCTCTTGTACTTGAAAGGCAACGAAAGTGCAACCATCCCTAGGTGGTTTTGGTAATTCATAACAACATATAGCTCATTGAGCTAATGCTATTCCAAGATGAACATTTCAGGAAAGCTCAATGAATGGCATGGCATGGATGATGAAAGTGGATCCTTCAAAATGCTAATGACAAAGGATTGGCTCAAGCTCAAAAGCTCAAGACTCTTCATTTTATATTTTAGTGATTCATGATCACATTGAGTCTATAGGAAAAGCCAATACTATCAAGGAGGGATGAGCTGTTGCTTAATGAGCCTCTTGCTTCATGTGCTTAGTCATATGCTCCAAAACCCTCAGCTACTTTCTCACATCCACATATGACCTAAACCTAAAGCCAAAATCGTTCTCACCGATTCTTCCTATCCGGCGCCATCGATTCCATATGTCATAGCCACTGCCACAAACCCTAGGCAAATCGGTTCTACCGATGGGGATCTCGGCCTCACCGAGATGGGATTGTAATCTCTCTGTTTCCTTTTCGTAACTTTTCGGTCTCACCGAAAGAGCGAATCGGTCCCACCGAGATTGCAATGTAAACTCTCTGTTTCCCTTTTGTAACATTTCGATCTCACCGAAAAGAGCAAATCGGTCCCACCGAGTTTACTCGACCAACTCTCCGGTTAGCTAATTACCAAAATCGGTCTCACCGAGTTTGTATGTCGGTCTCACCAAGATTACGTTATGCCCTAACCCTAATCATATCGGTCCTACCGAGATGCATGTCGATCCACCAAAAACCCTAACGGTCACGGGTTTACTAAAATTGGTCCTGACCGAGATTGTTGCTTCGGTCCCACCGAGATTGGTAAATTGTGTGTAACAGTTAGATTTTGTGTGGAGGCTATATATACCCTCCACCTCCTCTTCATTCGTGGAGAGAGCCATCGAGACTAAACCTACACTTCCAGCTTACCATTTACGAGAGAACCACCTACTCATGTGTTGAGGCCAAGATATTCCATTCCTACCATATGAATCTTGATCTCTAGCCTTCCCCAAGTTGCTTTCCACTCAAATCTTCTTTCCACTAGATTCAAATCCTATGAGAGATAGTTGAGTGTTGGGGAGACTATCATTTGAAGCACAAGAGCAAGGAGTTCTTCATCAACACACCATTTGTTACTTTTTGGAGAGTGGTGTCTCCTAGATTGGCTAGGTGTTACTTGGGAGCCTCCGACAAGATTGTGGAGTTGAACCAAGGAGTTTGTAAGGGCAAGGAGATCGCCTACTTCGTGAAGATCTACCGCTAGTGAGGCAAGTCCTTCGTGGGCGGCGGCCATGGTGGGATAGACAAGGTTGCTACCGTGGACCCTTCGTGGGTGGAGCCCTCCGTGGACTCGGCATGATGCTACCCTTCGTGGGTTGAAGTCTCCATCAACGTGGAGGTACGATAGCACCACCTATCGGAACCACGCCAAAAACATCCGTGTCTCCAATTGCGTTTGAATCCTCCAAACCCTTCCCTACTTTCTTGCAAGTTGCATGCTTTAATTTCCGCTGCTCATATACTCTATGCATGCTTGCTTGAATTGTGTGATGATTGCTTGACTTGTCCTAAGATAGCTAAAATCTGCCAAACTCTAAAACTAGGAAAAGGCTAAGTTTTTAATTGGTCAAGCAGTCTAATCACCCCCCCCCCTTTAGACATACTTCAAGGTCCTACAAGTGGTATCAGAGCCTTGGTCTCCATTTGCTTTGATTTCCATAGCTTTTGGTGGTCATAGACTTGGTTTCACAACCTAGGAGAGTATGGCGTCTAGCGAGGGAAATTATCACCGTAGAGGTCCTTACTTTGATGGTACTAATTTCGCTAGTTGGAAGCATAAGATGAAAATTCATATTCTCGGACATAACCCCGCCGTTTGGGCAATTATTTGTATTGGCTTGCAAGGTGAATTCTTTGATGGGAGAGAGCCGAACCGTGAAGCTAATGCGGAAGAACTGAAGATGCTGCAGTATAACGCTCAAGCTTGTGATATCATCTTCAACGGATTGTGCCCCGAAGAATTCAACAAAATCAGTCGTCTTGAGAATGCAAAGGAAATTTGGGATACCTTGATTGATATGCATGAAGGCACCGAATCCGTCAAGGAATCCAAGTTGGATGTGCTCCAAAGTCAGCTTGACAAGTTCAAAATGAAGGATGGTGAAGGTGTCGCTGAAATGTACTCTAGGCTTGCACTTATCACAAATGAAATTGCCGGCTTAGGGAGTGAAGAGATGACCGACAGATTCATCATCAAGAAGATCCTAAGAGCATTGGATGACTATGATACCGTGTGCACATTGATTCAAATGATGCCAAACTACAAAGATCTCAAACCAACGGAAGTCATTGGAAGAACTGTTGCTCATGAGATGTCACTCAAGGATAAGGAGGAACTTCACAACAAGTCAAGTGGTGCTTACAAAGCCTCAAGTGAAGCCCCCACATCATCGAGTGAGAAACAAACCTTCAATGAAGAATTGAGCTTGATGGTGAAGAACTTCAACAAATTCTACAAGAGTAGAAGCAAAGAAAGAAGCTCCAAGTCAAGGCCTTACAATGACAAAAGATCTTCTAGTCGAGAGCGAAATTGCTACAATTGTGGGAGACCGGACACTATTCCAATGAGTGTACGACACCCTACAAAAGAAGAGAAGACTCTCCAAAAAGAAGAAGTAGAAGAGAAGAATCACCACCAAGAGAGAGGAGGAGCAGAGATGATCGTTATGAACGAAGACCCTCACGGAGAAGCAAGGATTCGGAAAGGAAGGACATGTCATCAAAGAGCTATACAAAACAAAGACATCAAGCTCATGTTGGTGAATGGGTATCCGGCTCCGACTCTGACCATCACTCCGACTCCGAATATACTCAAGATGAAGGTGTTGCCGGTCTAGCACTTGTGTCAACCAACTCCTACGACATATTTGAATCACCAAATGAAGGAATTGGTAGATGCTTCATGGCCAAAGGTCCTAAGGTAACACACCCCGAGTATATTGATTTTGATGTTGATGAAGATGACTTGCTAGGTGATGATGATTTACTTGTTGACAACTCTAGTGATGAATACTATGATGAAACGTCAATTAATCATGCTAATCAAGTTGAAACGAATGACCATGATAAGGATAAAATAGAGCGTCTAACTAAAGAACTAAACACTCTTAAGTTAGCTCATGAAACTATCTTTGAAGATCATCGAGAACTTTTAAGGGCTCATGAGAAGTTACGCTTTGAAAAGCTCAATCTTGAGCAAGAGCATGAGTTCTTAAAAGCTATCAATGATGATCTCCGTAAGAAAAGTTCTTCTTACATTGCCAAGCATTTACTCTTATCTACTTACATGCCTCAAGTCAAGTCTAGTAACAAGAACAAGAAAGATTCTTCCTCTAGTAGTAACAATAACAATGTCATATCCAATATTGTTGCTTCTAGTAGTTCTCTTGATTCCACTAATGATTCTGTTAGCCAAGTTACACTTGAGCAAGAAAATAGCTTATTGAAGGGAATTATAGAGAAAGGTGTATATAAGAGCCTTGCCGGGAGTAAGCAATTCGAGGAAATTGTACGCAAGCAAGGAAGGCACCGAAAGAATCAAGGTGTTGGTTTTGAACGAAAGTTCAATGCCAATGGAGTTGAGTGGGAAGAAGATCAATACCCCAAGACGAAGTTTGTTCCTCAACAAGAGAAGTATGATCCTACTTCCTTCAAGGGAACACAAGCATAAGATGATCTTCCACCACATGACCACAAGGGCAAGGACAAGCTTCAAGAAGAGATTGATGCATTTGAAGAAGCACCTAAGGTCTCAGTGAAGTGGATTCCCAAGACTACGTCAAGTTCTACCTCATCAAGTACAACTACAACTCCAAGGATTCCCATCAAGATGATGTGGATCCAGAAGAAGAAGAACTAGAAAGTTCTTGAGGGTGACTCCGCCAACATATTTCACTCATATAATTATGGCAAGGACAAGTGCAATCATCTTCCATATCTTGCACTAGTTCAAGGAGTCACAAACCCTCATGTTGGTAAGGCAAGGGACAAGGTAACCTAATGATTTCATGGACATCATTTTGTGTGTGCATCACTCTATGTCTATGGATATACTTGTTTGTTCCTTGTGGGACTAACCCATGTAGGTATTGAAAGTGCAACTCACTCCAAAGGATTGCTCCAAAAGATCTACATCAACATTGAGCATCCACATCTTCAACACCTACATGAAGTCATCATCGACAAAACCCAAGGTTAGTTCATCCCTCTAAGGGGATCTCACATCTAGGGGAGCTTAAATCTAAGGATTGAGTCAAAGCAACTCTAATGATGTGAACACATAAATGCTTTATGTAAAAGTGGTAACCCCACTTGAGCTTAAGCGATGAGTATGACCTATGATCAAATGTTCTCATTTGACTCCTAAGTCAACATACTCATATATAGATGACCTAGTCATCGCCAATTGTTTGATAGATGCTAGAATTGGTTGTGCATGCTTTGTCACATATTTTATTTGCCATCTTATTGTGTGAGCATGTTGGTTGCATACTTTACTCATTCGAGGACATCCACTTGTTGTTTTGATTGAATGGCTTCTTTTTCTTTGGCCAAGTGGATGGACAAGAATGCCTAAGAACCTTCTTTAGCTATCTATGCTTTTCTCGTCTCAAACTCTATTCATGCTACACCACAAAATTTGATCAAGTCAGATTCGAACCACTCTGTGTGAGGAGCACTCGGAGTCCCCGATTCGTCATAGACTTAAACTTCCAAAACTTCTTTGTGCTTTTTGGTCTGACTGAATCCTCCATTTCGGTCATACCGAGATCACTAAGTCGATCTAGGTTTTCAATCTCGGTGCAACCGATTTGAACTCTTCAGTCACACCGAGTTGCAATAACAATACACTGTTTTGCATCTCGGTGCCACCGAGTTGTTCCACTCGGTCACATCGACAGGGTCGGGCTATATATAGTCACGGGCAAAAATTTGGAAATTTCACCGAACCTCTTCGCCCGCGCAATAGCTCGCTCTGCCTCCGTGATCTCCGGATCGTCTCCTCGTCGCCAGCCGCCCCCTGTCGCTGGTATCCGCCGCCGTCAACGGAAATCAATCCCGACGTTGTCGCCGTAGCGAGTCTCCGCCGAACTAGGGTATGGACTCGATCACTGTGCTTTCCTCGTCCGATTCTCAGCACATTGTGTTCTTAGTGATTCTTGCCACGATTGAAACACTCCTATCCAGTCAATGCAATCCTTAGAATAGTTTTGATTCGAAAATTTAGGGTTAGGTTTCCGCCGAAACCGTCTCGGACCCACCGAGTTGAAAAACTCGGTCCCACTGATTTGGCTTATGCCATTGCACTAGTAAGACTCGGTCTGACCGAGAATTGCTAATCGGTGAGACCGATTTTAGGACTTTGTGAAATCCTAGCAGTCTCGGTGCCACCAAACTATGACTCGGTCCAACCGAGTTCATCAGTTTAGGTTCCAAAACTGCTTCGGTATCACCGAGTTTGAAAATCGGTTGATCCGAAATGCTTTCTGTGGAAAACTAAAACTGAATTTTTGAGCCATTCTTTTGCAAAAATCTCTGCATTTTGTGATGCTCATCCACTCTACCTCATCTATAACTCTTCACAGGGTCAGCAGTCAGCATGTCAGACCAGAGTGACAGGTCAGAGGAACAGGTGAACATGAGTGAGGGCACTAGTCCCTCCAGCTCTTCAGATGAAGGCAGCAGGAGCACCCCAAGCAATCTGCCTAAAGCTGCCACCAGGCAAAGGAAGAAAAAAACCTTAGATTCTGAAGATGAGGATTATAGGGCAGAAGAGGATGAAGCAACCTCCAAGAAGGTTGTGCTCAAAAAGGAGTATGGCTCAGCACATACCTCAAAGCCTGGACTCAATAAGAAGGTCCCTGCCAAGAGGACACCAATGCCAAAGGTCAGAGCATCAACTCAAATTCCTGATAAGCCTGATCCCAAAGAGCCATTCTTCTTTGAAGGGAAGAAAAGGAAAGAGAGGGTCAAGAAGACCACAGTCAGAGTTATTGGGAAGCCTTCCATGATGGAAGAGGAAGAAGGGATAGCTGCACCAGCACCAAAGGCACCAAAGCTAATGGGTGATGCAATAAGATCAGGGGCTGCCACATCTAAGCCCAAGGAAGCACCCAAAGCTGCCCCCAAGGCCAAGTCTGCAACCAAGAGGAATACCAGGAGTATTGCAGCTACTGAGAAGAACAAGGCCCCAGTGCCTGAGGTTGCTGAAGAAGAAGAAGGAGAAGGCAAGGAAGGAGAAGGCTGCCAGGATGCCAACTCAAGAGGAGGCATCTGAGTATTTCTTGAAGAACAAACAGGAGCAGCTCGGATACTTAATAGCATCAACACTGAGGATTGAGAAAGGATTGGCCACCCTCACTCAAAATCAGGAGAGCTTGGAGAGAATCGTAGAACAAAAGTTCTAAGACTTAGATGTAAAAATGGCTGAGATTCAGTCTGCAGTGGAGCAACTACAAGATGACATGCAGGAGAGGAAGGGCAAAACAACAACTGATGCATTTGCGAGAGTGCCTAGAGCCCAGAGGTCATCTGCTGTGCCAATTCCGGACACCAGAGCCACTTCGTCTGCACCAGCTACAGCCTCAGTGCCACCAGCTCCAGCACCTACATCAGCTCCAGCTCCATCTACTTCAACAGAAGCTTTCGTCCTCGGCGTTATCCGGACTCCACCACATGAAGATCAAGCCTGAGAGTAGATCTAGCACTATGCATTTTCTATGAACTTTTTGGTAACTTGTTGCCAAAGGGGAAAAATGTATAGATCATAAACTTCGAGAGAGAGAGAGTGTTGCTTTTGTTCTCTCTTGATTTGGTGGTTTTGGTTTTCAAACTTGTTTGCTTTTGGTTGCTTGATATACTATGTTTGTGAGACATTGATGATCATGTGTTTGATCATAAGCTACACTTATGCATGTTTGATGATATTATCTTATCTATCCTATGTGATCATTCACTGTGCTTGGTGATGAGTGCATGTATTCAATTCATATCATTTTGAGCGCTCCACCAAGATGTATGTGACATGGAAGAGTAACCCATGAACCTAATTCCTTGAGCATTTGCAGTCCAAAGCAAATCTTAAACTATGCACAAATTTAGGGGGAGCTCTTGTTTATCACATACTTCTCAAAGCGACGATATTTTTTTCTTATTATCACTTGTCGAAGCTTTGATCTATATGTTGTCATCAATTACCAAAAAGGGGGAGATTGAAAGTGCAACTATCCCTAGGTGGTTTTGGTAATTCATAACAACATATAGCTCATTGAGCTAATGCTATTCCAAGATGAACATTTCAGGAAAGCTCAATGAATGGCATGGCATGGATGATGAAAGTGGATCCCTCAAAATGCTAATGACAAAGGATTGGCTCAAGCTCAAAAGCTCAAGACTCTTCATTTTATATTTTAGTGATTCATGATCACATTGAGTCTATAGGAAAAGCCAATACTATCAAGGAGGGATGAGGTGTTGCTTAATGAGCCTCTTGCTTCATGTGCTTATTGATATGCTCCAAAACCCTCAGCTACTTTCTCACATCCACATATGACCTAAACCTAAAGCCAAAATCGGTCTCACCGATTCTTCCTATCCGGCGCCACCGATTCCATATGTCATCGCCACTGCCACAAACCCTAGGCAAATCGGTTCTACCGATAGGGATCTCGGTCTCACCGGGATGGGATTCTAATCTCTCTGTTTCCTTTTCGTAACTTTTCGGTCTCACCGAAAGAGCGAATCGGTCCCACCGAGATTGCAATGTAAACTCTCTGTTTCCCTTTTGTAACATTTCGGTCTCACCGAAAAGAGCAACTCAGTCCCACCGAGTTTACCTGACCAACTCTCTGGTTAGCTAATTACCAAAATCGGTCTCACCGAGTTTGTGTCATCGGTCTCACCGAGATTACGTTATGCCCTAACCCTAATCATATCAGTCCTACCGAGATGCATGTCAGTCCCACCGAAAACCCTAACGGTCACTAGGTTTACTAAAATCGGTCTGACCGAGTTTGTTGATTCGGTCCCACCGAGATTGGTAAATTGTGTGTAACGGTTAGATTTTGTGTGGAGGCTATATATACCCCTCCACATCATCTTCATTCGTGGAGAGAGCCATCAGACTAAACATACACTTCCAACTTACCATTTTTGAGAGAGAACCACCTACTCATGTGTTGAGGCCAAGATATTCTATTCCTACCATATGAATCTTGATCTCTAGCCTTCCCCAAGTTGCTTTCCACTCAAATCTTCTTTCCACTAGATTCAAATCCTATGAGAGAGAGTTGAGTGTTGGGGAGACTATCATTTGAAGCACAAGAGCAAGGATTTCATCATCAACACACCATTTGTTACTTCTTGGAGAGTGGTGTCTCCTAGATTGGCTAGGTGTTACTTGGGAGCCTCCGACAAGATTGTGGAGTTGAACCAAGGAGTTTGTAAGGGCAAGGAGATCGCCTACTTCGTGAAGATCTACCGCTAGTGAGGCAAGTCCTTCGTGGGCGGCGGCCATGGTGGGATAGACAAGGTTGCTACCGTGGACCCTTCGTGGGTGGAGCCCTCCGTGGACTCGCGCAACCGTTACCCTTCGTGGGTTGAAGTCTCCATCAACGTGGAGGTACGATAGCACCACCTATCGGAACCACACCAAAAACATCTGTGTCTCCAATTGCGTTTGAATCCTCCAAACCCTTCCCTCTACTTTCTTGCAAGTTGCATGCTTTAATTTCCGCTGCTCATATACTCTATGCATGCTTGCTTGAATTGTGTGATGATTGCTTGACTTGTCCTAAGATAGCTAAAATCTGCCAAACTCTAAAACTGGGAAAAGGCTAAGTTTTTAATTGGTCAAGTAGTCTAATCACCCCCCCCCTCTAGACATACTTCAAGGTCCTACATGCAACGAAAGCAATATAGCAAATTTACACCTCTGCAGCCCACCTCCGACAACCCCACGGCCGTCCTCCGGAGCGCCTCATTGTGTTGCGTCTGCCGAGCCCACCCACCGATCCAGCCATCGCCGGAGATGGCCGGCAGGAGAGCACCTCCGCTCTCTGTTCGCATCACCGGCGTACCACCGCGTGTGGCTCACTGACAGGTGGGCCCGCCCGGGTTTAACCAATCCCCTAACCATGTAATTATATAGAACCTAATAAAACTGTTTAGTTAGTCTTAGATAATGACATGTGGACCCATTTCAATTAAAAGCCTATTTAAAATATCTAAGTCAACGACATGTGGCCCACACCTATCTGTTAAAATTAATTAAACTATTAAGTTACATTGTCACTATGACAGCTGGGTCCCAACTGCTAGTTTGACCGGTCAACATTGACCCAGCCAATCGGCGACCGGCACATTGACCTTGACCTGACCCCACCTGTCATACAGGGGCTGGCTCTTGCTGTGTATAAATAGTCTTTTCAGTTTATTTTCGAATTAAAGTAATTCTAGAAAATCATTAAAGCTTTAAAAAAATCATATAAAATAAACCGTAACTCGGATGAAAAAACTTTGTACATGAAAGTTGCTCAGAACGATGAGACGAAATCCGGATACGCAGCCCGTTCGTCTGCCACACATCCCTAGCATAGAAAACTCGCAACTTCCCCCCTCCGGTTCATCTGTCGAAAACACGGAACACCGGGGATACTTTCCCGGATGTTTTCCCCCTTCGCCGGTATCACCTCCTACCGCGTTACGACACACCTAGCACCGCTGTTTGCTTTGTCATGCATCGTCATGCATCTGTTTGCAATGTATTTACTGTTTCTCCCCCTCTTCTTCTCCGGTAGACCCCGAGACCGACGCGAATGCCCCTGAGTACGACTACGTCGACGACGACCCCTCCTTCTTGCCAGAGCATCCGGGCAAGCCCCCCCCCCCCCTTGATCACCAGATATCCCCTATTCTACTCTCCACTGCTTGCATTAGAGTAGTGTAGCATGTTACTGCTTTCCGTTAATCCTATCCTGATGCATAGTTTGTCCTTGCTACTACTGTTGTTACCTTTACCTGCAATCCTACATGCTTAGTATAGGATGCTAGTTTTCCATCAGTGGCCCTACATTCTTGTCCGTCTACCATGCTATACTATTGGGCCGTGATCACTCGGGAGGTGATCACGGGTATATACTATATAATTTATACATGATACATGTGGTGACTAAAGTTGGGTTGGCTCGTGGAGCACCCGCGAGTGATTCACGGATTGGGGGATGAAAGGACCTTTGTCCCAACGGCCCTCTGTGTGGATTTTTGTGGCGGAGCGACAGGGCAGGTTGAGACCGCCTAGGTGAGAGGTGGGCCTGGCCCTGGTCGGTGTCTGCGGTTACATCATGAACACGCTTAACGAGATCTTGGTATTTGATCCGAGTCCGGCCATTTGGTCTATACGCACTAACCAACCACGTGGGAAAGATATGGGCACTTTCGGCGTCGTGGTATCGGTAGAAGCCTTCGTGACGTCGGCTGATCGAGCAGGCCGGATTGGACCGAACGCCTGTTAGGCTAGGTCTGCTTCCGGCCGCCCACGCAACGTGCAGGTGTGCTAAGGGCGATGGGCCCAGACCCCTGTGCGCTTAGGTTTAGACCGGCGTGCTGACCTCTCTGTTGGCCTAGGTGGGGCTGCGACGTGTTGATCTTCCGAGGCCGGGCATGACCCAGGAAAGTGTGTCTGGCCAAATGGGATCAAGCGTGTTGGGTTATGTGGTGCACCCCTGCAGGGAAGTTTATCTATTCGAATAGACGTGATCTTCGGTAACAGGATGACTTGGAGTTGTACCTTTACCTTATGACAACTAGAATTGGATACTTAATAAAACACACCCTTCCAAGTGCCAGATATAACCCGGTGATCGCTCTTTAACAGGGCAACGAGGAGGGGATCACCGGGTAGGTTTATGCTATGCGATGCTACTTGGTGAACTTACCATCTACTCTCTTCTACATGCTGCAAGATGGAGGTGGCCTGAAGCGTAGTCTTTGACAGGATTAGCTATCCCCCTCTTATTCTGGCATTCTGCAGTTCAGTCCACCGATATGGCCCTTTACACATATACCCATGCATATGTAGTGTAGCTCCTTGCTTGCGAGTACTTTGGATGAGTACTCACGGTTGCTTTTCCCCCTCTTTTCCCCCTTTTCTTTCCTCTCGGTTGTCGCAACCAGATGCTGGAGCCCAGGAGCCAGACGCCACCGTCGGCAGCGACTCCTGCTACATCGGAGGTGCCTACTCGCGTGGGGCCGACAACGACAGGGGAGTAGTTTAGGAGGATCCCAGGCAGGAGGCCTGCGCCTCTTTCGATCTGTATCCCAGTTTGTGCTAGCATTCTTAAGGCAACCTTGTTTAACTTATGTCTATACTCAGATATTTTTGCTTCCGCTGACTCGTCTATGATCGAGCACTTGTATTCAAGCCCTCGAGGCCCCTGGCTTGTATTATGATGCTGGTATGACTTATTTATGTTTTAGAGTTTTGTTGTGATATCTTCCCGTGAGTCCCTGATCTTGATGGTACACGTTTGCGTGCATGATTAGTGTACGGTTGAATTGGGGGCGTAACAGGAACCTTATGAGCTTGGTCGCCCATCGTGGCCTCCGCAGACCTAGGAACACCGCCTTGTGGAGCCTGATCACCCGCAAGCAACGTTGTGGCCTCAGTGGCGTCGTCTTGGCACTGCGCCGTCCCGGCTGGTGGTGCAGCGTTGCGTGGCGTACCCTTGTCCCGGTGTTCTTCTCGGACAGCCACCAACGCCGCGCTGGCTGAGTGGGGCGTGGAGGCTAGGCAAAGCACCAGGGGCTCGAGGGGACGAGGAGCTACCATCACCGGAGGACTTGTCAAGTATCTTTTGAGGTCTTGAAACGCCAGGTCGGCCTCTGGGGTCCACTCGAATGGACCCTTCTTCTTCATCAGCTTGAAGAACGGCAGGGTGCGCTCCCCCAACTTGGAGATGAAGCGCCCTAGCGAGATTACGCAGCCTGCGAGCTTCTGCATTTCTTTGAGGGTTTGCGGCGGGCTCATGTCTTCTATTGCCTTGACCTTCTCTGGGTTGGCCTCGATCCCCCGGTGCGACACGAGTAAGCCCAATAGCTTGCCTGAGGGGACACCAAACACGCACTTCTCTGGGTTGAGCTGCAGGTCCACCTGGTGCAGGCTGGCGAAAGTCTCCTCCAGGTCCTGGATGAGGGTTCTCACTTCCTGAGATTTTACCACAATGTCATCGACGTAGGCTTCAGTGTTTCTCCCCAGCTGCTGACCTAGGGTGATGTGCATCAGCCGCTGGAAGGTCGCTCTAGCATTGTGTAGCCCGAACGGCATGCAGGTGTAGCAGTATACCCCACAAGGGATCAAGAAGGCCGTCTTCTCCACGTCCTCCACCGCCATCTTGATCTGGTGGTAACCCGAGAATGCGTCCAGGAATCACAGTAGGTCGCACTCGGCGGTGGAGTCGATGATCTGATCGATGCACGGGAGCAGGAATGGATCTTGGGGGCAGGCCTTGTTGAGGTTGGTGAAGTCGACACACATGCGTTCCTTCCTGCCTTTCTTGGGCACGACGACGGGGTTCGCCAGCCATTCCGGGTACCGGACCTCGCGAATGACACCTGCCGCTTCTAACTTGCGAGTTTCCTTGACGATGAAGGACTGCTTTTCTGCGGACTGTCGCCGCGCCTTCTGCTTCACAGGGTGCACATTCGGGCACATCCTTAGATGATGCTCGATTACTCCCCTAGGGACCCCCACCAGCTGCTTTGGCTCCCAGGCGAATACCCCCTTGTTCGCGCACAAGAAATTTACCAATGCCTTCTCTTGTTCTAGGTCGAGGTTGGCGCCTATGGTGAAGGTGGCTCCTGAGGATCCATCCTCCTCGTCTGTCACTTGTTTCATTTCAGCCCGATCCTGAGTGAATAGCTGCTTCTTCTTCATCGCCGCGGCCCCTTCAGCCCCTGGGGCGGCTTCGTCGGTCGGGCGCGCTGCCGCGGCGGCCCTGTAGGCGAGCTTGAGGGCCGTTAGGGCCTCCTTGGTGTCTCCAGCCATAGTGAAGACGCCGCTACTCCATGGCATCTTCATGAGGTTGTAGGTCAGATGGGTTGTTGCCATGAACTGAGCCAGGGCAGGGTACCCGAGGATGGCGTTGTAGGGTAGGCCGATGCGGGTGATGCCGAAGTCAACCAGCTCGGTGTGGTAGTTGTCCCGGGTACCGAAGTTGACCGGGAGGCGTATTTGCCCCAGGGGACTGGTGGATCCGCTACCAACTCCGGAGAAAGGCTTGGTGGGGTGGAGCCTGTCGTGCGGTACGTGAAGCAAGCCAAAAGCTTCCGCGGAGTGCACGTTGAGGCCGGCTCCACCGTCCATGAGGGTCTTGGTCACGGCGACGTTGCAGATGGTGGGCGTGCAAAGCATTGGGAGCGCGCCTGAGCCAGCGGTGGTAGCGGGGTGGTCCCCTAAGTCGAAGGTGAGGTCGGCCTTGGGCGTCGCCCATCCTGGAGGGGCTCCCTGCTGCACAGAGGCGGCACCGATCTGGCGGAAGAACTGCTCGATGTGATGGTCAGAGGGTGGTGCTTGCGACCCGCCGAGGAGGGCCGCGACGGCGGCAGGCGTCGGCGCCGCGAAGCGTGTGACGAAAAGGTCGCGCAGCTCCTCCAAAGAGGCCACTGAGGATCCTGGCAGGTTGAGCAGCCAGGCACGCGGCGCATCAGCAAGAGCCATGGGGAACCAATTGGCCATCACCTTGTAGTAGCCTCCGGCTCCCAAAACGGCCTCCTCGTACGCCAGCAGGAACGCCGATGGATCCGCCGCGCCATCGTAGTGAGGTGGCATCTCCGGCCTGAACTTGGTTGGCCACTGCACCCATCGTAAGGCAGGGGGCGAGGGCCCTGAGCCCCATGGCACCGTCGCGGGAGTCCGTTGGTCCAGTCGGAGGAGCGATACCGGCCATGGGGGCCGAACGGAGAGGCGAAGTCGGTGAGGGAGCGAAGCTTCAGCGCACCCCTACTTGGCGCGCCAAATGTCGGATTACGGGTTCCGGCAGACCCTTGAGGTTTGAACACTTGGGTGCGCATGAAGATCTCTCTCTCCCTCTAGCTCGCTCTCGCAACGATCTCAAGGCCTAGCTCGACGAACCCAAAGGACAAGTGACACGAGGGTTTATACTGGTTCGGGCCACCGTGGTGGTGTAATACCCTACTCCAGTGTGGTGTGGTGGATTGCCTTGCCGGCTGAGGATGAACAAGTACAAGGGATGAACAACCTCCTGAGAAGAGGTGTTCTTGAGCTCGATGAGCTGGTGATGTGGCCTTGGTGGAATGGATCCAATCCAAGATAAGATGCCTCCTACGGTGGTGGCTAGTCCTATTTATAGAGGCCCGCGTCCTCTTCCCAAATATTAGGTGGGAAGGGATCCCACAACGGCCAAGTTTGAAGGGGGACAACTAGTACAAGCTATCCTAACAAAAGTTGGTCTTCACCTGCCAAAGTCATAAAATTTCTAACGTTGCTTTCGATCTCTTCTAACCTTTTAAGGTGAAGATTACCAAATCTAAGTAGAGCCATCGTGACAAGCAAGCAATCCAACACACGAGAAAACAAGAAGCAAGCGAGAAAGAGGCGAACAGAAAAGAGAGGGCGAATAAAACGGCAAGGGTGAAGTGGGGGAGAGGAAAACGAGAGGCAAATGGCAAATAATGTAATGTGAGGGAGATGAGTTTGTGATGGGTACTTGGTATGTCTTGACTTGTGCGTAGATTCCCCAGCAATGGCGCCAGAAATCCTTATTGCTACCTCTTGAGCACTGCGTTGGTTTTCCCTTGAAGAGGAAAGGGTGATGCAGTAAAGTAGCATAAGTATTTCCCTCAGTTTTTGAGAACCAAGGTATCAATCCAGTAGGAGACCACGCGCGAGTCCCACGCACCTACACAAACAAACAAGAACCTCGCAACCAACGCGATAAAGGGGTTGTCAATCCCTTCACGGTCACTTACGAGAGTGAGATCTGATAGGATAATATTTTTGGTATTTTTATGATAAAGAGTAAATAGAGATGCAAAGTAAAATAAACGGCAATAGAATTAACTAAGTGTTGGAAGATTAATATGATGGAAAATAGACCCAGGGGCCATAAGTTTCACTAGTGGCTTCTCTCAAGAGCATAAGTGTTATGGTGGGTAAACAAATTACTGTCGAGAAATTGATAGAATTGAGCATAGTTATGAGAATATCTAGGTATGATCATGTATATAGGCATCACGTCCGTGACAAGTAGACCGATTCTGCATCTACTACTATTACTCCACACATCGACCGGTATCCAGCATGCATCTAGAGTATTAAGTTCATAAGAACAGAGTAATGCTTTAAGTAAGATGACATGATGTTGAGGGATAAACTCATGCAATATGATATAAACCCCATATTTTTATCCTCGATGGCAACAATACAATACGTGTCTTGCTGCCCCTGCTGTCACTAGGAAAGGAGACCGCAAGATTGAACCCAAAGCTAAGCACTTCTCCCATTGCAAGAAAGATGAATCTAGTACGCCAAACCAAACTGATAATTCGAAGAGACTTGCAAAGATAACCAATCATACATAAAAGAATTCAGAGAATATTCAAATATTGTTCATAGATAAACTTGATCATAAACCCACAATTCATCGGTCTCGACAAACACACCGCAAAACAAGATTACATCGAATAGATCTCCACAAGAATCGTGGAGAACTTTGTATTGAGAACCAAAAAGAGAGAAGAAGCCATCTAGCTAATAACTATGGACGCGAAGGTCTGATGTAAACTACTCACACATCATCGGAGGGGCTATGGTGTTGACGTAGAAGCCCTCCGTGATCAATGCCCCCTCCGGCAGGACGCCGGAAAAGGCCCCACGATGGGATCTCACAGGTACAAAAGGTTGTGGCAGTGGAATTAGGTTTTCGTGGATGCTTACATTGGTTTGAAGTGCGTAGGTATATATAGGAGGAAGAAGTACGTCGGTGGAGCAACATGGGCCCCACGAGGGTGGAGGGCGCGCCTGGGGGTAGGCGCGCCCCCTGCCTCGTGCTCTCCTCGTTGCTTTCTTTACGTGGACTCCAAGTCCTCTGGATCACATTTGTTCCGAAAATCACGTTCCCGAAGGTTTCATTCCGTTTGGACTTCGTTTGATATTCTTTTTCCGCGAAACACTGAATAGGCAAAAAAACAGCAATTTGGGCTGGGCCTCCAGTTAATAGGTTAGTCCCAAAAATAATATAAAAGTGTATAATAAAGCCCATTAAACACCCAAAACAGAATATAATATAGCATGGAACAATAAAAAATTATAGATACGTTGGAGACGTATCAAGCATCCCCAAGCTTAATTCCTGCTCGTCCTCGAGTAGGTAAAAGATAAAAATAGAATTTCTGATGTGGAATGCTAATTAGCATAATTTCAATGTAGTTCTTATTATTGTGGCACGAATGTTCAGATTCGATATGATTCAAGATAAAAGTTTAATGTTGGCATAAAAACAATAATACTTCAAGCATGCTAACCAAGAAATTATGTCTTATGAAAATAACATAGCCAAAGCAAGTTATCCCTACAAAATCATATAGTCTGGCTATGCTCCATCTTCCCCACACAAAATATTCATATCATGTACAACCCCGGTTTTAGCCAAGCAATTGGTTCATACTTTTTAACGCGCTTCAGCCTTTTCAACTTTTATGCAATACATGAGCGCAAGCCATGGATATAGCACTATGGTGGAATAAGGTATAATGTTAGGGGTTATGTGGGAAGACAAAAAAGGAGAAAGTCTCACATCGACGAGGCTAATCAACGGGCTATGGAGATGCCCATCAATTGATGCCAATGCAAGGAGTAGGGATTGCCATGCAACGGATGCACTAGAGCTATAAATGTATGAAAGCTCAAACAAAAGAAACTAAGTGAGTGTGCATCCAACTTGCTTGCTCACGAAGACCTCGGGCATTTGAGGAATCCCATCATTGAAATATACAAGCCAAGTTCTATAATGAAGTTTCCCACTAGTATATGAAAGTGACAAAATAAGAGACTCTCTATCATGAAGATCATGGTGCTACTTTGAAGCACAAGTGTGGTAAAAGGATAGTAACATTGTCCCTTCACTCTTTTTCTCTCATTTTTTTATTTGGGCCTTTTCTCTTTTTTTTTTTGGCCTCTTTTTTTCATTTTTATTTAGTCCGGAGTCTCATCCCGACTTGTGGGGGAATCATAGTCTCCATCATACTTTCCTCACTTGGGACAATGCTCTAATAATGATGATCATCACACTTTTATTTACTTACAACTCATGAATTACAACTCAATACTTAGAACAAGATATGACTCTATGTGAATGCCTCCAGCGGTGTACCGGGATATGCAATGAATCAAGAGCAACATGTATGAAAGAATTATGAACGGTGGCTTCGCCACAAATACGATGTCAACTACATGATCATGCAAAGCAATATGACAATGATGGAGCGTGTCATGATAAACGAAATTGTGGAAAGTTGCATGGCAATATATCTCGGAATGGCTATGGAAATGCCATAATAGGTAGGTATGGTGGCTGTTTTGAGGAAGGTATAAGGAGGTTTATGTGTGATAGAGCGTATCATGTCACGGGGTTTGGATGCACCGGCGAAGTTTGCACCAACTCTCAAGGTGAGAAAGGGCAGTGCACGGTACCGAAGAGGCTAAAAAATTGCGGAAAAGTTAGTGTGTGTATAATCCATGGACGCATATTAGTCATAAAGAACTCATATACTTATTGAAAAAATTTATTAGCCCTCGAAGCAAAGTACTACTATGCATGCTCCTAGGGGAAGGGTTGGTAGGAGTTAACCATCGCGCGATCCCGACCGCCACACCAAGGATGACAATCAACAAATACCTCATGCTCCGACTTCATTACATAACGATTCACCATACGTGCATGCTACGGGAATCACAAACTCCAACACAAGTATTTCTCGATTTCACAATTACTCAACTAGCACAACTATGATATTACCACCTTTATATCTCAAAACAATTATCAAGCATCAAATTTCTCATGATATTATAATTAAAGCAAATTGCCATGCTGTTTTAAGACTCTCAAAATAATATAAGTGACGCATGAGAGATCAATAGTTTCTATAAAACAAATCCACCACCGTGCTCTAAAAGATATAAGTGAAGCACTAGAGCAAAAACTATATAGCTCAAAAGATATAAGTGAAGCACATAGAGTATTCTAATAAATTCTGATTTGTGTGTGTCTCTCTCAAAAGGTGTGTGCAGCAAGGATGATTGTGGTAAACTAAAAAGCAAAGACTCAAGTCATACAAGACGCTCCAAGCAAAACACATATCATGTGGTGAATAAAAATATAGCTCCAAGTAAAGTTACCGATGGAAGTAGACGAAAGAGGGGATGCCTTCCGGGGCATTCCCAAGCTTTGGCTTTTTGGTGTCCTTAGATTATCTTGGGGTGCCATGGGCATCCCCAAGCTTAGGCTCTTGCCACTCCTTGTTCCATAATCCATCAAATCTTTTGCCCAAAACTTGAAAACTTCACAACACAAAACTTAGCAGAAAATCTCGTGAGCTCCGTTAGCAAAAAAAACAAAATACCAGTTCAAGGTATTGTAATGAAATCATTATTTATTTATATTGGTGTTAAACCTACTGTATTACAACTTCTATATGGTTTATAAACTATTTTACTAGCCATAGATTCATCAAAATAAGCAAACACACGAAAAACAAAATCTGTCAAAAACAGAACAGTCTGTAGTAATTTGTAACTAACGCAAACTTATGGAACTCAAAAACATCTACCATGATAGGACGACCTAGAGAATTTGTTTATTGATCTGTTGCAATTGGAATCAGTATTTTATCACGTTCTGGTGAGTTTTAACAATTGTTTTCGTGAACAGGAAGTTTCTGGAATTTTCAGCAAGATCAAATAACTATCATCCAAGAAGATCCTATAGGTTTAACTTGGCACAAACACTAATTAAAACATAAAAATAAGCCTAACCAGAGGCTAGATCAAATATTTATTCCTAAACGGAAGTAAAAGGCAAAAAAACTAAAAATAAAATTGGGTTGCCTTCCAACAAGCGCTATCGTTTAACGCCCCTAGCTAGGCATAAAAGCAAGGATAGATCTAGGTATTGCCATCTTTGGTAGGCAATCCATAAGTGGCTCTTATAATAGATTCATAAGGTAATTTTATTTTCTTTCTAGGGAAGTGTTCCATGCCTTTCCTTAATGGAAATTGGAATCTAATATTCCCTTCCTTCATATCAATAATTGCACCAATCGTTCTAAGGAAAGGTCTACCAAGAATAATAGGACATGAAGGATTGCAATCTATGTCAATAACAATGAAATCTATGGGAACATAGTTCCTATTTGCAACAATAAGAAAATCATTAATTCTTCCCATAGGTTTCTTAATAGTGGAATTCGCAAGGTGCAAGTTTAAAGAGCAATCATCAAATTTGCGGAAACCTAACAAATCACACAAAGTTTTTGGAATCATGGAAACACTAGCACCCAAATCACACAAAGCATAGCATTCATGATCTTTAATTTCAATTTTAATAGTAGGTTCCCACTCATCATAAGGTTTTCTAGGGAGAGAAACTTCCAACTCAAGTTTTTCTTCATAAGATTGCATCAAAGCATCAACGATATGTTTAGTAAAAGCTTTATTTTGGCTATAAGCATGAGGAGAATTTAGCACGGATTGCAACAAGGAAATACAATCTATCAAAGAGCAATTATCATCATTAAATTCCTTGAAATCCAAAATAGTGGGTTCATTAATATCTAAAGTTTTGATCTCTTCAATCCCACTTTTACCAATTTTTGCATCAAGATTTAAATACTCTGAATTTTTGGGACGCCTTCTAGGTAAAGGTGACACATCTCCAGCCCCATCATTATCAAGATTCATATTGCAAATCAAAGATTTAATAGGAGACACATCAATAACTTTAAGATCTACATCTTTATTCTCACAAAACAATTCCGATTTAGCGGCCATCTTATTAACTAAGGTGGCTTGCCTATCCGAAATTTCAGCTATTAATTGTTTGAGATGAGAAATCTGAGATTTCAAACCATAAAATTCCTTAGACATGTCATCGAGCTCTTTATTCATGTATCCCATAAAGTTTTTTTTGTTCCTTAAGCTCGTTTCTAAAGTAATTATTATGCTCAAATTGTAAAATCATAAAACTTCTAACGTTGCTTTCGATCTCTTCTAACCTTTTAAGGTGAAGATCACCAAATCTAGGTAGAGCCATCGTGACAAGCAAGCAATCCAACACACGAGCAAACAAGAAGCAAGTGAGAAAGAGGCGAACAGAAAAGAGAGGGCGAATAAAACGGCAAGGGTGAAGTGGGGGAGAGGAAAATGAGAGGCAAATGGCAAATAATGTAATCGAGGGAGATGAGTTTGTGATGGGTACTTGGTATGTCTTGACTTGTGCGTAGACTCCCCGGCAATGGCGCCAGAAATCCTTCTTGCTACCTCTTGAGCACTGCGTTGGTTTTCCCTTGAAGAGGAAAGGGTGATGCAGTAAAGTAGCATAAGTATTTCCCTTAGTTTTTTAGAACCAAGGAATCAATCCAGTAGGAGACCATGCACGAGTCCCATGCACCTACACAAACAAACAAGAACCTCGCAACCAACGCGATAAAGGGGTCGTCAATCCCTTCACGGTCACTTATGAGAGTGAGATCATATAGATATGATAGGATAATATTTTTGGTATTTCTATGATAAAGAGTAAATAGAGATGCAAAGTAAAATAAACGGCAATAGAAATAACTAAGTGTTGGAAGATTAATATGATGGAAAATAGACCCGGGGCCATAGGTTTCACTAGTGGCTTCTCTCAAGAGCATAAGTATTACGGTGGGTAAACAAATTACTGTCGAGCAATTGATAGAATTGAGCATAGTTATGAGAATATCTAGGTATGATCATGTATATAGGCATCGCGACAAGTAGACCGAAGCGATTACGCATCTACTACTATTACTCCACACATCGACCGCTATCCAGCATGCATCTAGAGTATTAAGTTCATAAGAACAGAGTAATGCTTTAAGTAAGATGACATGATGTAGAGGTATAAACTCATGCAATACGATATAAAGCCCATCTTTTTATCCTCGATGGCAACAATACAATACGTGCCTTGCTGCCCTAACATCCTTTGGGAAAGGACACCGCAAGATTGAACCCAAAGCTAAGCACTTCTCCCATTGCAAGAAAGATCAATCTAGTATATGCCAAACCAAACTGATAATTCGAAGAGACTTGCAAAGATAACCAATCATACATAAAAGAATTCAGAGAATATTCAAATATTGTTCATAGATAAACTTGATCATAAACCCACAATTCATCGGTCTCAACAAACACACCGCAAAAAGAAGATTACATCGAATAGATCTCCACAAGAATCATGGAGAACTTTGTATTGAGATCCAAAAGAGAGAAGAAACCATCTAGCTAATAACTATGGACCCGAAGGTCCGAGGTAAACTACTCACACATCATCGGAGGGGCTATGGTGTTGATGTAGAAGCCCTTCGTGATCAATGCCCCCTCGGCGGGGCCGGAAAAAGGCCCCAAGATGGGATCTCACGGTCCTGAGAAGGTTGCGGCGGTGGAATTAGGTTTTCGTGGATGCTTACATTGGTTTGAAGTGCGTAGGTATATATAGGAGGAGGAAGTACGTCGGTGGAGCAACGTTGGCCCCACGAGGGTGGAGGGCGAGCCTGGGGGGGGGGGGGGGTAGGCGCGCCCCCCTACCTCGTGCTCTCCTCATTGCTTTCTTTACATGGGCTCCAAGTCCACTGGATCACGTTTGTTCTGAAAATCATGTTCCCGAAGGTTTCATTCCGTTTGGACTTCGTTTGATATTTTTCTGCGAAACACTGAAATAGGCCAAAAAAACAGCAATTTGGGCTGGGCCTCCGGTTAATAGGTTAGTCCCAAAAATAATATAAAAGTGTATAATAAATCCCATTAAACATCCAAAACAGAATATAATATAGCATGGAACAATCAAAAATTATAGATACGTTGGAGACGTATAAGGTGGGCCGTGAGATTCTACGAGAGATTCATGAAGGAGATTGTGGTCATCAGGTCGGCTCTAAGTCTCTCGTGGACAAGGCTTTTCGTCATGGATTTTATTGGCTGACGCCTCATGCTGATGCAGCGGATTTGGTCAGTAAATGTGATGGTTGCTAGAAATTCTCGAGACGAGCTCACGTGCGGCTCAAGAGTTGAGGATGATTCCAATTACTTGGCCGTTTGCAGTCTGGGGGCTTGATATGGTTGGACCTTTCAAAAGTTCCAAGGATAAAAGACCCACCTTTTGGTGGCGGTTGACAAATTTACAAAGTGGGTTGAAGTAGAGCCGGTTAGTAAATGTGACGCGGCGACAGCGGTTCAATTCATCTAAAAGGTGATTTTCCATTTTGGTTTTCCCCACAGCATTATAACTAATAATGCCACTAATCTATCCAAAGGTGATATGAAAGAGTTTTGTCAACGAGAGCATATTCGACTTGATGTGTCGTCAGTAGCTCACCCCCAGTCCAATGGTCAAGCTGAGAGAGCCAATCAAGAAATTTTGAGAGGCCTCAAGCCCCGGCTTATGGTCCCTTTGCAAAGGACGCCGGGTTGTTGGGTGGAGGAGTTACCCTCAGTGTTATGGAGCATCAATACCACCCCCAACAGATCTACGAGTTATACGCCTTTCTTCATGGTTTACGGAGCAGAGGCAGTTCTCCCTGGTGACATCCGTCATGATTCGCCTCGTGTTGTGGCTTATGTTGAAGCTGATAATGAAAAAGCATGTCAGGA
The DNA here is from genome assembly GCA_021605145.1 of Aegilops bicornis. NCBI lineage: Eukaryota > Viridiplantae > Streptophyta > Magnoliopsida > Poales > Poaceae > Aegilops > Aegilops bicornis. The sequence continues at coordinate 496,619,118 of CM038669.1, read as the reverse complement.
TGCTATTGACCTGTTGGATGAGGAGCGTGACCTTGCGGCGGCTCGTTTGGCGATTTACCAGCAAGATTTGCGACGCTATCATAGCCGCCGGGTTAAAACCAGGACCTTTCAAGAAGGCGATTTGGTGCTCCGGCTTATCCAGGATCAAACTGATATGCACGAGCTTTCCCCACCTTGGGAATGGCCCTTTGTGGTCAGCAAAAATCTAAACAACGGTTCATACTACCTTTTCGATGTTCGAGACCACAAGGACTCACGCACGTCGGAGGAGGAGACCCGTCGGCCGTGGAATATTGCTCATATTCAGCCTTACTACACCTGAGCCACCGGCTCTTGTGATGTACATATTTTGACAATGTATATATTATGATGAATATAATAAAGTCGGCATCCCTGATAATTCAGGGCCTCTGTCATTTCATTTCTGAGAATAATGAGTCTTTTTGTCACTTCATATGATCACTTGGGGGCTTCCTGCTCATTGAGCATAGATATGACTACCCTCTTGATCGGCTTGTATGCCATAATTACCATATACTTGGGGGCTTCCTGCTCATTGAGCATACTATGACTACACTGCATATCCGACTGTACGCCTGGAATGAAATATTACTCGGGGGCTCTTTGTTAATGGACAAAGCTTTGATGACCCTTGTAATAGGCTTGGACGCCAGGTGTATTCACCAAAAAATCTAGGTTATCCTGCCTTTGTAAGTCTGCCACTCTGCCTAGGTAATCCTGGAATGACTCGCCGTACTCTTGACAATCAATCTTATCCAGACCCTGAACTTGTCAAAGTTAAAAAGGCGATTGGTCATGTGAGGCCCGGCTTACAAGGTTTGAATGAAGGTTTAACTCTGTGGTTGTGCGGCCCTTAAAAAGCATTTGACTTTGAGGCTTGGCAGCCTATGAAAGCCTTGTTTTTGGATTTATATTTGATTTGAACATTTTTAGAGATTCATCTCTCACATGTTAATACATGATTGAAGACCGGGCTCTGTTGCCTTATGGTTCATATATGAATCTAACCGGAGCTTATTAACCCGGCCTGGCTTTGGACTTTAAGTTGCCAGCGTATGATGATTTTTGTGCTTGGAGTACTGGCTCTAAGTTTGGGACGATACCCCCTGCTGCATATGGCATTATGAGCCGGCAGTATGGATCATTTGAATAGGGTGTTGTGCTCTCAATCTTTGGGTTGTAACCCTTACTGCACAGGTATGATAAGCTGGCAGTGTGAGCAAATATCGCAGGTATGATATTTTATTATGATTATATGAGGTTGTGATTAAACCGGCCCTGGTTATGGACTTTTATAGTCACCAGCGGTTTTTATATGGGGTATCGTGACCCGCCCTGGGGTAAACCGCCAGGGCACTTGTGATCTGTTTGTGTGCAGGAAAACTGATAAATCTGATCTGCATAATTGATGATATCATGAGCATAAGTGGCAGATCTTCAACTGACGGACCAGCAGTGTTATGCAAACAAAACGTGCACGATGGCATGGCAGATCAGAGTTTAACTAGCCTATTACATGGCTCCGAGAGCCCAAATGATTAAGTGTTTTTTTCAAACAATGCTTGATGATGAAAATTGAGAATCGTCCTGCGGATCAGCTCTCCTGGTCTTGGCGGTTTGAAGCTTCCGGGTTATCCTGTGCTGGTTCTTCTTCTCCCTCCACCGTCTGGAAGTCAGGCGATGACCAATTGATGCCAGTCAAGGCTTGGAATTCAGCTTCATCATCGATAAGCTCAGACGGATCGATTTCAGGGGCAAAAGTGTGCTTATGAATTTGAGGGATAAGGTCTGCAATTTTGTAAGCCGGCGTGGGAATTTTCTGGTTCTCTGCGGTATAAGCCGTCTGATATTTGGTCAGATCTGTTTCTTCAACAAGCAGGCTTGCCAAGGGACGCATCTCCTTCACACACACAGCAAAATCTTTTTTTATCAAAAGCAGACCCTTCCTCTTTGAAACGAGGGCAGCCAATGGCTAGCTCGGTTGGGTCTAGTTCTGACTGCCATGCCTTTGCCCGGCTTAAAGCCGTAATGGCACCGGCTCTAGCAGCTGAACGTTTGTTTTCTTCAATACGGGCAGGCAGGAAAAAAAGTTGGCTTAAAACGTTGCTGAGAAGAGAAGGAGCTTGATTACTTGGGGAGATGGTGGCTATTGTATGCTGAGCTCCGGTGTATAGTTGTTCTACTAATGTGTAAACCGCCTTGAGCTTTATCAGCATTTCCTTCCCGAGATTGCTGCTTCTGGGACCTGCATGGCATATGATGATTAAGTCACCTGACGGTTTATAACATGGAGGGTGGAAAGTTATTACGATATAACAGGTCTTACGAAAGATAGCAAAAGTCATCTGATTGATATGATGCTTCAAGCCACTAAGTTCTATGGTGACTTCTTCCAATGAGGCTTCAGCTTTTTCAACCCTTTGTATCAGGGCAGCCTTCTCTTCATCCCAGGCGGCTTTCTCAGTATGGAATTCAGTTTTCAGTTTATCATTTTCATCCAAGCTAAACTTGAACTTGGAGTCAGCCTTCCGGGTTTCAGTTTCATGTGCTTCAGGCCGAGTTTTTAAATCAGTCAGCTGAGACTGAAAATTGACTGGATGCTTCCTCAAAAAGCATGTTGAAACAAGTATGCACAGTTATGGAGCAGTATATATTGATAAGTCCCAAGCCCTTTGCAAGCAATAGCACATGGCACTTGGGGGATAATGCATGCAGAAAGTTTCTTTATAGCACACTACATATTGCTAAGTCCCAAGCCTTTTGCAAGGAATAGCACTTGGCACTTGGGGGCTAATGCATGCGCGGTTTTCTTTTATGATGCAATGGCAGATGACCCCGATTCATAATTTTTCAAAAGTTAACCCGGTTTGCATGAGTGACTAGAGATTTGTTATCTGACAATGATAAGTCATGGTTTAATCATATGGATTCAACCGGCCCTTGGTGGCTACAGCTGCAAAATTGATCATTATTACTGAAGACCCAGCTCAACTTAATAGTTTAAGCCGGCCCTTGGGGGCTACAAGTGCAAAATTGATTATTGAAAGCCCCGGCTTATCTTGATAAGTTTAAGACGGCCCTTGGGGGCTACAGATTTTGATTCAAATGCATAAGCTAAAGGCCAAATGACAAGTCTATAGTCTATTCTATTCTATCATATTCAGTAGACTTGGGGGCTAAAGGAATATGTCGTATATAAAGGAGAGAATTGCTACCTCATGTTTCTGATGCATGTGCTTGACCATGTCGATTTCCAGATCACGGTTGTTGTGTATTTGATCAAGATAGCCGAAGAGGATTTTGCTAATACTCATATGAGAATAATTGGCCATGTCAAATTTGACCTTGCGCCTTTTGATCATTTCTTCCTTGGCAGAATGCTTTGCTAGAGCAATAGGATTCCCCGGTTTTTGGAAACCGGTGCCAGTGATCAGAACTTCCTCACTGTCTGGTTCTGAAGGCTTGACTGGGCTTGGCGGTTCAGTACCCAAGTGGTCAACAACTATATGATCAGCAGAGGTACCACGATTTTCTGGTGGCGGGTCATCGACAGGTTCTTCCGGTTATTGCACGGAGGCCTCAGAAATAGGTGCTTGCTTTTCCGGTCCATGAGTCTTGGGATCTTCTGTTGGCTTGTTTACCTTAGCTTTTTTGCTAGGCTTTGTTTTCCCACTCCAAGAGGATTTACAAAGTCAGTATGAGTTAATAGATGCTGGAAAGTTCAGATAAAGTTGGTACCCAGGGGCAGTCTTGAAAGCCAAAAGCAGAGTCTGAGATGAATCGCCAAACGAAGAGTGAGAGGTCCCTTGGTAATTTGAGTCAGAAGGACTAAGTGTTTGATGAATAAAATCTGCCTGAGAATAAATAAGAGTTGGAATTTTTTGGAAGTACCTCATTTTGGCGCTTGCGTGGGGCTGGCGTGTTGGGCAAGCCAGAGGAAAGTTCTCCGCCTCCACTGGTCATGGTTCTGCGCCGGTTCTCATGCTGTTGTTGCTTCAAAATAAAGTCGGGATCCAAGTGATCTAAAGGGTTCGAAAACCTTACTTTCCGGATCACTCGTCGAATTTTCTGGCTTGGCAAGGGCTCTGAGTCGGAGGAAATAATAGTTACCTCGTCATCACCCGCCTGGCTGGTTTCCGCTCATCCTGATAGCAATTAGTGTCAATAAGATGGATGAAAAAAGAGCCAAGGGAATCAAGGTCTACCTCCGACTCATCATCATCTTCGTCCAAATTGAACATATCAGAAGCAGTGGATTTCTTCTTGTTCTTCTTCATGGCTTTGGTCTTAGCCCTGGCCTTCTTGGCGGCTTTTTCATCATATTTTTATCCCAAAAGGCGGATTTAGCCTGCAACAAATTACAATAAAGGTTGGGGATTTCTAGATTCTATGAACAATGAGTTCAAGTATATAAACTGGACAGACTTACATCTCGTGCCTTGTTGAGTGTGCAGAAGGGATTTAGCCCCACTTGGCTGCAGCTCTCCAAACTTTCATTGAGAAGAGTCTCGGTCATCTCATTGATAGCTTTATCAATCAAACGTGTGGAACTGTAATGCAGTTGATCTTTGGTGTCACCGGTATATGTACACATTAAGCCGGACCGGCGGCTTAAGGGTATGATCCTCCAAGCTACCCATCATCGAACCAGATCGACCCCGATCAATCCATTGCCCAATAGTGCTCTAACCTTTGAGAAGGTAGGCACAAGTTTGGCCCGTTCAGCAATGGTAAGCCGGTCAGGGAGAGTATGTTTCGGGTTGAGCCATTGGTCACGGAAGCCGGGCATGGGGTTTTCATCAGCAGGAGAAGTATCTTTGCAGCAGAACCAGGTTTTATTCCAATCCTTGGGATGGCTTGGAAGTTTGGCATAAGAAAAAATGGCGTCTCTACGTCATTGAATTGAGATCCCTCCGAGCTCCTAGCTGGGCCTGTCGGTGTCAAAACCGGCGGATCTCGGGTAGGGGGTCCCGAACTATGCGTCTAGGCGGATGGTAACAGGAGACAAGGGACACGATGTTTTTCCCAGGTTCGGGCCCTCTCGATGGAGGTAATACCCTACTCTGCTTGATTAATATTGATGATATGGGTAGTACAAGAGTAGATCTACCACGAGATCGTAGAGGCTAAACCCTAGAAGCTAGCCTATGGTATGATTGTTGTTCGTCCTATGGACTAAAACCCTCCGGTTTATATAGACACGGATAGGTTAGGGTTACACAGAGTCGGTTACAATGGTAGGAGATCTACATATCCGTATCGCCAAGCTTGCCTTCAACGCCAAGGAAAGTCCCATCCGGACACGGAATGAAGTCTTCAATCTTGTATCTTCATAGTCTTGGAGTCCGGCGCGATGATAGTTCGGCTATCCGGACACCCCTAGTCCAGGACTCCTCAGGCCCCTGAACCAGGCTTCAATGACGAGTCCGGCGCGCATATTGTCTTCGGCATTGCAAGGCGGGTTCCTCCTCCGAATACTTCATAGAAGGTTTTGAACACCAGGATAGTGTCCGGCTCTGCAAAACAAGTTCCACATACCACCATAGAGAGAATAATGTTTGCATAGATCTGCTGACACATTCCGCGGCGTGACATCACACCACGGCCAGGCCTTTATATGAATCATTTTTTTACTGTTCCACCTTAGCGCGTTTAGCGAGGCGGTTTCCTTGGCACGTCTTATCAAAGCATAGATCGTGCCCCCTTATTCCGGGATTCTCATCAATACGGACGTGGGTAACCCAACCGTGACCGTTAGCACGCCTCCTCTATCAAAGGCGAGTCCTAATCGACCACGGGTGGGCTCTTGGTATTCAACCTCTTTATAATGAGACCAAGGCCCTCTTCTTTTTACACCCTCCATCGAGTTCGCCTCGCGCTTCGAGTTCCAACACCCAAAGCTTCAAATTCAGGCGCTTCGGACCTTCGACGATGTCCGGTTCCGACCAGCACGGCCGATGGATGCCTTCCTCCGTCACAGAGGAAGATGTGCTAAAGCTGCGAGACGCCAGGTATCTAACCGGCGAGATCTCGCATAGGCTGCCTGCTCCAAGGCAGGTCATTCCCACTCCTGAGCCCGGCGAGAACGTGGTGTTCATGTCCCACTTCCTTCAGGGTTTAGGCTTCCCGACGGATCCCTTTGTGCGGGGGATCATGTTTTATTATGGGCTTGATTTCCATGACTTGAATCCGGAGTCCATTGTAACGCCCCGGATCCGATGCGCCAGGTGTCTGCCAGTTATTCGCCGTTGTTGCCATGTCATTTGCTTGCGTGTTGCATTTTTGCCATGTCATCATCTGCATTTTATATCATGTCGTCATGTGCATCGCATTTGCATACGTGTTCTTCTCATGCATCCGAGCATTTTCCCCGTTGTCCGTTTTGCAATCCAGCACTCCTAAGTCCCCCGGCGCCCCCTTTTACCTCTTTTCGTGTGCGGGTGTTAAACTTTCTCGGAATGGCCCGAGGTTTGCCAAGCGGCCTTGATATAGCACCGGTAGACCGCCTGTCAAGTTTCGTGCCATTTGGAGTACGTTTGATACTCCAACGGTTAACCGGGTAACCGTAAAATCCCCCTTCTCTTTGCAGCCCAACACCCCTCCAAAGTGGCCCAAAACCCAGCAAACCCCCCTCCATGCTCTCGGTCGTTCGATCACGATCGTGTGGGCGAAAACCGCACCCCATTTGGACTCTCCTAGCTCCCTCTACCTATAAATATGTGCTCCCCTCCCGAAAATCGCGGTACAAACCCTAGTCTCCCTCCTCATCGCGCCACCGGACATTTCGTCCCCGCGCCGGACAATGTCCAGCCGTCGCCGCCACCTCACTCCGACGAATGGCGTCGCGCCACGTCACCGTCCCCGCCGCCGCAGCCAACCGGCGCCCTCCACGTCGCCAGCGCCGCGCCCCCTCTCTCCTCCCGCGCGGCTGCCTGCCCACGGCCCGGCCAGCGCCGCGCCGGGCCCGCGCCGCCGCTGCCCGCTTCGCCGCCCAGCGCGCCTTCGCGCCCGACCGCCCGCCGCCTCCCGCCGTCCTCGCCGGCGCCCGCCCGCCGGCGCCATCGCCGACCGCCGCCTCCTCCGCGCCGCTTCGCCGCCGCCCTCGGCCTCCGCCCCGAGGCGCGCCCCGGACTCCTCGTTGCCGGATCCGAGGCCCCACCTCCCGGATCCACCTCTCCTCGCCGTCCGACGATCGCCGGAGCCGCCGCGTCGTCGCCGGATCTGGGGAGTGGGATGAGATCCACCACTCCCCCGATCCAAATGTCGTCCCCGTCCCGGATCCCTCCGTCCCGGAACGCCTTCGTCCCGTTGACTTCTCTCGGAGGGGTATAATTTCTGCGAAGTCCCGAATATTTGCATATTATCATGCCATGTTTGACCTATTGTGTCTCTGCATCCGTAGCTCCGTTTTGTGCGTATAATATTTCAAATTGTTCGTCTCAACGAGTATTTCATTTCATTCCATTGCGCCATGTTCATTTAAGTTCATCTTGATGCCTGAATCATCGTTGCAAGAGTGCTATATGATGTTAACCTGCTGAAACTGTTATAACTTGATGATTTGTCATTTTTGTTGCATTTGATGTGTGCATCCTATGAGCATGAGCTCTACATGTGTTTTGAACTACATCATTCCATGTTTACAGGGGTGCTTGCCATGTATTTTTGTGAGTTTTGTAGTGAGTGCATCAAGCTTGTTAAGTAGGATACTTGCTGCTGTTTTGCATGTCTGAATCTGCTATATCATGATGCTATGTTAACCTGCTTCTACAAGTCATTCTATGCATAATCTGCAGATGTTCACTAAGGGTGTCTTGTTCTACATGTCACTCTCTATCCGTCCATGCCCATGGTTGCATTTATAGACTACTGTAACTTGTTGTTATATTGCTCCAAAGTTGCTAAATAATGTTGCTGTCATCCTGTTTAACATTATGTTCAGATGTTGTCATGTTTGTTGTTAGTGATCCATGCACCCTATGAACTTTCTCTTGCCATGTTTAGATTCATAAACATGTCTTCTTACTGTTGGTCACCTTGCCATGCCATGTATTACTCTGTGGTGAGTGGTTCAAGCTCACCAACATGCCTACTTATTGTTGTTCCTGCCATGTATGAATCTGTAATATAAATTGCCATGTTTACATGGGTGCCATCGTATCTTCTGATCCTTTTTGGCTCATGGTCAATAAAGGACTTTTGTTCTATGCAATTAGTAGATTCATGCCATGCCTTTTTTTGCCATGTTAAGTTCCTGTAGCATGTTGGTTGATAGCTCTAAACATTGCAACCTGATGTTATTTTCTGCTAAGCCTGAAACTGTTAGTAAATGCAATCTTGCCATGTCCTTTCGAGCATGTTCTAGTGATTTCTGAAGATAGCTCAGTGTTCATGTTTTGTTATGCTTTACCTGTACTTCATTCCCATGCCTTTTGTTTTCACGTTGATATGATGTAGCATGTTTTTTTTGTGCTTGCAATATGCCTAGTTGCTGTTTTGGACAGCTTGTCCTTTAAACTTGTAATGTGTGTGTGTTGCACCGTTGCTCCGTTTTGAGTGTGCTCTACATGAAACTTGCTTGATTTTGCATGTAGTTTCATATTATCATGTTGCATCCATGATTTGAGGTGTGTGCTTGATGTTTGTATGCATTTAGCATCAATGCCATGTTTAACTTGTTTTGCTCATATCTTCTAGACCGTAGCTCCGAATTAAATGAACTTTATATGTAACTTGACTAGAATTTCGTGTAGATCATCGTGGTGCATATTAACTTGCTGTTTAACAATTTGAACATAAGGTTTATTCAGATCTGGACCAATTTCGAAATATGCATATGAGGACGTGCGGAATTGTTATATGTTGTTCCGGCCTCATTTAAACTTGCGTTGATGTGTTGCTCTTGTTTGCATCATCTCTTGCCATGAGTAGCTTCATGTAGTCTTGTCATGCATCATGCTTGGTCGAGCATCATGTCTTGTATATGTGTGGTGTGTTTATCATGTTGTGTGCTTCTTCTCGATAGTTCCCGTTTCGTTGCGATCGTGAGGATTCGTTCGTCTACGCTTGGTTCGTCTTCGTGGCTTCATCCTCTTCATGGACTCGTTCTTCTTCCTTGTGGGATTTCAGGCAAGATGACCGCTACCCTGGATCTCACTACTATCATTGCTATGCTAGTTGCTTCATTCTATCGCTTTGCTGCGCTACCTATCAATTGCTCTTCAAGCCTCCCAATTTGCCATGTCAGCCTCTAACCTTTGCACCCTTCCTAGCAAACCGTTGCTTGGCTATGTTACCGCTTTGCTCAGCCCTCTTATAGCGTTGCTAGTTGCAGGTGAAGTTGAAGATTGCTCCATGGTGGACAGGATTTTGGTTGGGATATCACAATATCTCTTATATTATTAATGCATCTATATACTTGGTAAAGGGTGGAAGGCTCGGCCTTATGCCTGGTGTTTTGTTCCACTCTTGCCGCCCTAGTTTCCGTCATATCGGTATTATGTTCCCGGATTTTGCGTCCCTAACGTGGTTGGGTGATTTATGGGACCCCCTTGACAGTTCGCTTTGAATAAAACTCCTCCAGAAAGGCCCAACCTTGGTTTTACCATTTGCCTCACCACCACCTACTTTTCCCTTGGGAGTCGCTCTCTCGAGGGTCATCTTTATTTAGCCCCCGGGCGATTGCTTCTCTAAGTCTTTGGTCGAACCGAGCTACTTGGGGGCCACCTTGAGGCAACACGAGGGCTGGTTTTACTCGTAGCTAGTCTCATCCGGTGTTGCCCTAAGAACGAGATATGTGCAGCTCCTATCGGGATTGTCGGTATCGGGCGGTCTTGCTGGTCTTGTTTTATTCTTTGTCGAAATGTCTTGTAGCCGGATTCCGAGACTGATCGGGTCTTCCGGGAGAAGGAATATCCTTCGTTGATCGCGAGAGCTTATCATGGGCTAAGTTGGGACACCCATGCAGTGTATAAACTTTCGAGAGCCGTGCCCGCGGTTATGTGGCAGATGGGAATTTGTTAATGTCCGGTTGTAGTAAACTTGAAGCAAACTCTTCTAAAATACACCAACCGTGTGCGTAACCGTGAGTGTCTCTTTTCGGGGTTGATCGAGAGGAGAACACGGTTCTGGGTTATGTCTGACGTACATAGGAGTTCAGGATCACTTCTTGATCATTACTAGTTGACGACCGTTCCTTTGTTTCTCTTCTCGCTCTCATTTGCGTATGTTAGCCACCATATATGCTTAGTCGCTGCTGCAACCTCACCACTTTACCTCTTCTTTACCCATTAAGCTTTACTAGTCTTGATACCCATGGTAATGGGATTGCTGAGTCCTCGTGGCTCACAGATTACTACACCAACAGTTGCAGGTACAGGTTTTGCGATGATCAGACGCGAGAGCGATGTTTGCTTGTTTTGGAGTTCTTCTTCTTCCTCGTCGATCAGGGGATAGGTTCCAGGTCGGCAGCCTGGGCTAGCAGGGTGGATATTGTTTGAGTTTCTGTTTATGTTTCATCCGGAGTCGGATGTTGATCTCTTGTATATGATGTTGATGTATTCTTGTGGCATTTGTGCCTTATGTATGTATCCCCATCTATTATGTAATGTTGATGTAATGATATCCACTTGCAAAAGTGTTTCAATATGCGGGTCTATCCTTGGTGGGACCTTCGAGTTCCTTTTGGATAGGGTCGCATATTGGGCGTGACATCCATCCTCCATATCTCGTCATTCATTGTCATATGTGAGGCCTTCCTCCATATTACCCCTCACTTTGGATTGTGGCTCAAGACCTTCAAGGTGGAGCCGAAGATGATCGAGGGGCAGCAAGCAGAGTGCGGAGGGGCGGTCATAAGCAAATGTGCTGATGCTCCATGGCCCGAGGGCTCTTTTCAAAAGGAGCTTGGTTTGTAGCAACGGGAGTGGATTTATATTACCGCACCTAGGGGCACCAAATGGGTGGCGCTTCCGGCCTTCTGCTCAGGTCCACTACAGCGGCTGGCGTCATGGGTCAACAAGGGGCTCGACTGGGGGCCGTCCAAGGACGTTCCTTTGTTGCAGGGCCGTATTCGAGACCTCCAAGAAAGAGAGATCAATCTGGTGGCAGTGGCGCAAGTTATGTTGATTCGGCGCCTTCTGCCCTGCCAACGTCACCCCCTCCGCCTGTGGGAATTAATCCAGAGGGACCACGAGCTCTCCAAAATTTAATGGGTACGGCGCCCGTGGAGATGTATAAACTGTTCTTCGGATCACAAGAGAAGTGTCCGGACCTAACTGAGGACGCAGGACTAAGCTGCAATCGCCCAGATACACAAGTAAGTAGTCCTGTAACCGGACAAGTTGTTCATTCATTTATCCTATATACATGCTGTGACGCCCTCGATTCAATCGTACACTAATCATACACGCAAATGTGTACGATCAAGATCAAGGACTCACGGGAAGATATCACAACACAACTCTAGACACAAATTAAAATAATACAAGCTTTATGTTACAAGCCAGGGGCCTCGAGGGCTCGAATAGATAAGCTTGAATACACAAGAGTCAGCGGAAGCAACAATATCAGAGTACATACATGATTTAGACAAGTTTGCCTTAAGAAGGCTAGCACAAAAGCAACGTCGATCGAAAAGGCAAGGCCTCCTGCCTGGGAGCCTCCTAACTACTCCTGGTCGTCGACGGCCTCCATGAAGTAGTAGGTACCCTCGGGGTAGTAGTAATCGCCGGTGGTGTCGTCTGGATCTTGGGCTCCACCATCTGGTTGCGACAACCAGAAAGAAGAAAGAAGGGGGAAAAGGGGAAGCAAAGCAACCGTGAGTACTAATCCAAAGTACTCGCAAGCAAGGATCTACACTACATATGCAACATTATCAAAGGAAGGCTGTACATGTGGACTGGGCTGCAGAAATGCCAGAATAGAGAGAAGGCCTAGTCCTATCGAAGACTAGCATCTTACGAAACCACCATCTTGGCAAAGAACCGGAAGGAGTAGAGTAGCATAAAGTAAAGTAGTAGTAGTGTTATCAACCTCGGCGGAGATCCTTTCTCGACTCCCTGCGAGAAAGAAATCCTAGAAACCATACTATCGATTATCATCACAATCCAGTTCTCATCACCATCAAATTCTCATCACAAGTATCCGATTCTAGTTGTATCGATCGGGATACAACTCCAAGTGTCTCACATCAGAGGACAGGCTATCGATAGATGTTTTCTTCCCTGCAGGGTGCACCAACTTACCCACCACGCCGCTTAACTCCTGGCGGACACACTTTCCTAGGTCATGTCCGCCTCGGCCAAACAATACGCCGCAACCCGACCTAGGCTTAATAGAGAGGTCAAGACGCCGTACTAAACCTATGCCCCGTGGGTCATGGGCCATCTCCCGGGAACTCACACTTGCGTTGAGGGCGGCCGGTGAGCAGACCTAGCTACCTCCTTCAACAAGGCAGGTGCTTACGCAGTCCAACCCGGCCGCGACGCCTTCATCGACGTCTATTAAGCTTCGGTGATGTATCGCATACGTAACGCCCATACTATGCCCACGTGATGGTTAGTGCTATCAGGCCAGAGGCCCCTCGGATCAAATATCCAAATCGTAGTGGATTAGGAACGCGCGTTAACAAGCAGAGACTCACGAAAGATGTGACCCCGTTGCCCCGTCTCGAGGACTTGCGGCAAGGGCTAGGGATGCCCGGCCACGCCTCGTAATTATATCGTGGGCACCCTCCAGGTCAACCCGACTCCACATCACTCGCAATTAAGCTCGTGCGGGTACCCCTCAGGGTCGACCCGTCTTTAGTAACATGGCTCCGTGTAAAGTCATAGTAACCATAGTAACTGTGTGTCTAAACATCAAGGGGAAAGCCGAGGAATCACCCCCGGTGAATTCCACTTGATGTAATCATCAAGGTGAACGTAAGAGGATTCACCCTCAAGGTCCACACTTGAGGGGTTGCACGACAGAGTCGTATCAGAAGTGGTTATAGAGGAAATCACCCTCGATGACCACGACCGAATATCTACACTACAGGGTTAACATCAGAAGTGCGGATGAGGTCTCACCCTCGGTACTCGATAGTAACCCAGTAGTGTCGAGCAACTAAGGGGAAGTGATGTGCGGTGTCGGGGCCTGGTCTTTGATCCCGTTGATCGGGTCTTCTGATTATCCAATGAGGCGATCGGGACAAAGTGGGGGTCAGCGATGGATCTCTAACCAACCTATACTAAGTAGTTTAGGATAAGCAGGTAAGGTACAACAACAGGTTAGAAAAGCAGGCTATGCATCAGAATAGGTGCAAACAATAACATTAGCAAAATCTAATGCAAGCATGAGAGAATGGAATGGGCGATATCGGTATGATCAAAGGGGGGGCTTGCCTGGTTGCTCTGGCAAGGAGGGCTCGTTGTCGACGACGTAGTCGATCACCGGGCATCAAATGACCTCGGGTCTACCGGAGAGAAGAGGGGAAGAAACAGTAAATACATAGCAAACAGAGGTAACACTAAGCATGACATGACGATACGTGGCGCTTAAGCGTGCTCTAACAGCGGTACTACACGTTGCATTTAAGGGGGAAACAACCGGGGGTGAATTCCCGACATTAGGTGGATTCCGGACAAGGAAAAGAGGGGGAGAGTTCCATGTTCAGCATTCTAGGGGCATGTGACAGATGAACGGACCACGTATTCGGATTCGTTGGATTTTTCTGAGCAACTTTCATATAGAAAACATTTTCATCTGAGCTACGGTTTAATTTCTATGAATTTTTAAAGTTTAAACAATATTCTGGAATTAACTAAATTAACAAAAATAGAAATATGACATCAGCATGACGTGCTGATGACGTCAGCAGTCAACAGACTCGCTGACAAGGTCAAACTGACCTGTGGGTCCACTGGGACCCACATGTCATAGAGAGAGAGCTAAATGAGTTCATTTTAATTAAGCAGAGCTAATTAAGGGGGGTGGGCCCCGGGTGTCAGTGGCTGCTTAGGTTAATTTACCAACTTAAATTACACTAAAGTTAATTAGCGAGTGGGGCCCGCCTGTCATTGATAAGGGACGCCAATCAAGAAAGTTGATTGAGTCAACTTAGTCAACAAGGACCTGGGGCATTGGCAATGACCTGTGGGTGGCTCGACCGGCCACGCCACGTGGCGGCCGGAGAAGGCTCCGACGACCTCTCCCGCGGCGGCACGACACTGGAGACGGCCGGGATTCGCTTACAGGGGGCCAACACGGGCACGGGCACGCGCGTTCGAACGGGGAGAGCCTGCCGCGTCGCGTGGTGAGGCCGACCGAGCCGAGCTGCGGAAACAATGGCCGGCGATGAGTGGAGGCGGTGGGATTCGGGACCTCGTCGAGATCGCGCTACGGGGGTCCTCGAGGTGGGCAAGCGGCACGGGCGGCCTCGGCGGGCTGCACTGAGCACGTCCACGTGCTCAGGCGAGCAAGGCAACGACGGCGGCCAGCTGCTTGGCGGAGCCGAGCTCGGCCATGGCGGCGCGGTGGCTACGGTAGCGCAAGAGGCTAGGGGAGCGAGGGGAGGAGAAGCGGGGCTCACCGGGCGGCACACACGGTGGCCCTCGGAGGTTTAGGAGCTGCAGTGCAGTGGAACGATGCCGACGAGCTCCTGTGATCCGAAGTGGAAGACGAGGCGGAGTGAGCGTTCGGGGGCGCCCGGCGTCTTGCACCTCGACGGGGAGGCGTAGCCGAGGGAGGCGGAGCGGTTGGACAGGTCGGCGAGGCGAACGGGTCTTGTTGGCCGCGAGGATGACGGAGAACGGCGGCGACCGCGTTGGTCTCCTCTCCCGAACGAAGGAGAGGGAGAGGAGAGACCTGGATCTGGGGGAGAGGGGGCAAGTGGGCGAGTGGGGAGGGAGCCCGAGGCGTCGTGCTGCCCCTTATCCTCCCATGGCGCTCAGTGGCGTGGCCGATGAGGTGGTTCGGCGGCGTCTTGTGTGATCGCTCGCCTGATGGAGGAGGGAAGATGACAGGGGGAGGGGCGGCCTAGCCTCGGCCGGTTAGCTCGGGTGGGCGAAGCCTTTGGGAGGCCAGGGGCTCTGGCCCCTTTCCCTTTTTTTTTGCTTTCCTTTTCTTTTTCCAGCAGCTTTTGCCTTTTCTTATTAGCCAATAAAGACTTTGCAAAAATTATGCCATTGGCCAAAATAATTTCAAAGTAGTATATTACCTTTGCCACAAAAAAGGGTGGGAGGCTTTTGGAATAGTTGCCAATTTTATAAATTAAAAAGCGCATTTAATTTATTGCTTAGGTCACTGCTTTAAGTAGCTTAGGCCACTTAAACCTTTTGCAAAAATGTTGGTTCGCCACCAATATTAGTTGTGGATTATTTGGCACATGATGAACATTTTTGTGTTCATGTCTGAGCATTTTGAATTTCACTCATAACTTTAAATTGAATTCCACTGGAATTTAAAAGAGAAAGGAGACAATGATGATCGAACACTTGTTTAGCAAAATGATTAGCTTAACCCCAAGGGTTACTGTAGCATCATTACACCGGGGTGTTACAACTCTCCTCCTCTAAAAGAAATTCTCGTCCCGAGAATTAAGAGGTAGAAGGGAACATGTCAGGGTATTCAGCCCGGAGGTTATCTTCGCGTTCCCAAGTGGCTTCATCTTTAGTATGATTCGACCACTGCACCTTGAGGAACTTGGTAACCTTCTGGCGGGTTCGACGTTCAGCTTCTTCAAGAATGCGGTTAGGATGCTCTTTGTAAGTGAGATCATCTTGAACTTCAATCAATTCCGGATCCACTTCACGTTCCGGATCCTTGAAGCATAGACGAAGTTGCGACACGTGGAAGACATCATGAACATGAGAGAACTGAGGTGGCAACTCCAGTTGATAAGCCACCAGTCCACGACGGGCGAGAATACTGGAAGGGACCAATGTAGCGAGGAGCTAACTTGCCCTTGACTCGAACCGATGAGTGCCTCTCAAAGGAGTGACATGCAGATAAGCTTGTTCACCAGGTTGATAAGTTGAACCCGGTGTTTCCGGTCATAGTTGCTCTTCCGGGGATCGGGCCGCCTTGAGATTATCCGGACAATGCGAACCTGCTCTTGACTTGTTGAATAATGTTCGACCAATGAGTGCTGTTCCCGATTTACGACCAATTCAGAGGGTTCGGCACTTACGTTACATAGAGCACTTGAAGGGTGCCATCTACAAGCTGGCTTGATAGCTGTTGTTATAAGATAACTACGCATAAGGGAGAGATTCTTCCCACTTCTTGCCAAAAGAAATAACACAAGCTCGAAGCATGTCTTCAAGAATTTGGTTGACTCGCTCGACTTGGCCTTGGGATTGGGTATGATAAGCAGTGCTCCAGGTAATGTGATTTCCCATTGCCTCTTGGAAACTATCCCAGAACTTAGAAGTGAAAATAATGCCACGATCTGAACTGATCTCCTTCGGAATGCCATGGAGTGACACAATTCTGGAGATATACAAGTTTGCTAATTGACTAGCAGTGATTGTCTCCTTGACTGGCAGAAAGTGAGCAACTTTCGAGAATTGGTCGATGACAACAAAGATAGCATCGTTACCTTTCTGAGACTTGGGAAGGCCTGTGACGAAATCCATTTGGATCTTATCCCACTTCCATTCAGGAATCGGAAGCGGTTGTAGAAGTCCAGCTTTGACGCGACGGCAAATGTCACATTCTTCGATATATCGAGCAATGTCTTGCTTCATTTTAGACCACCAGTACTTCTGACGGATGTCTAGATACATCTTGGTACTTCCCGGATGAATAGAGAGAGGGGTGTCATTCGCTTCTTTCATCACCTTCTACATCATAAGCTCGAACCGGGGTACTAAAATGCGATCTCTGAAGTATAAGGTTCCATCTTCACCAAGTGAGAAATCTCTAGATTTCTCTAAGGCAAGATCCTTTTTCATCAAATCAATGTGAGCATCTTTGGCTTGAGCAGACTTAATTGCTTTTAGAAGAGTTGGTTCCAGTACAAGGTTATTCAGAGAACCCTGTGGAACTAGTTGAAGGTTTAGCTTGCATAGCTCTTCATAAAGGCGGGGTTGAGCTTCGTAGACCATGTGATTATTGCAATAAGACTTGCGGCTCAGGGCATCGGCCATTACATTAGCCTTACCAGGGGTATAGGATATACCACAGTTGTAGTCAGCAATAGCTTCCATTCATCGCTGCTGACGGAGGTTTAGATCTGACTGGGTAAACAGGTACTTCAGACTCTGATGATCAGTGAAGATCTCGCAACGATTACCGAGAAGGTACTGTCGCCATAGCTTCAATGCAAAGATAACCGCTGCAAGCTCAAGGTCATGAACCGGGTAGTTTTCCTCGTGAGGACGCACTTGACGGGAAGCATAAGCAATCACCCTGCGCTCTTGCATTAGAACACAGCCTAATCCTTGTCGTGATGCGTCGCAATAGATGACGAAGTCCTTGCGAGAATCAGGGAGCAAGCATCGGGCAGAAGTCACTTTGTCCTTGAGTGTCCGGAAACTTTCACGACATTTGTGCATCGGTCGAAATAAATTAACGCCTTTGTGAAGCAGATTAGTCAGTGGCTTGGCGATCTTGGAGAAATTCTCAACAAAGCGGCGACAATAGCTGGCTAGTCCGAGAAAGCTTCTGACTTGGTTGACAGTCTTCGGAGGGTTCCAGTCAAGAATAGCCTGAACACGCTCTGGGTTGACGACAATACCATCCTTGGAGATGACATGACCAAGGTAGGTGACTTCGGGTAACCAGAATTCACACTTGGAATACTTGGCATAAAGTTGATGCTCTCGAAGCTTCTCCAGAACAAGACGAAGATGTTCAGCATGTTCTTCTTTATTCTTGAATATACCGGTATATCATCTAGATAGACTACGACGAACTTGTCGAGGTAATCCATGAATATATAGATCATAAGACGAGAGAATGTAGCTGGAGCATTGGTAAATCCGAATGACAAGACGGTGTACTCGTAAGAACCATAACGAGTGAGAATGCGGTCTTTGGAATATCCTCTTCACGAACACGGATCTGGTGGTAACCCAACCTCAAGTCGAGTTTAGAGAATATCGATGATCCAGCCAGTTGATCATACAGATCATTGATCCGAGGAAGGGGATATTTGTTCTGAATTGTAGCTTGGTTGATAGGACGATAGTCTTGGACCAAACGGTTCAGACTGGCCCTTCTTCTTGACGAAGAGAGAAGGTGCTCCCCAAGCAGAGGAACTTGGACGAATGAAACCACTGCGAAGAGATTTGTCAATTTCATCCTTCAGTTCTAGGAGCTCATGAGGCGGCATCTTGTAGGGCCGTTTGGCGATAGGAACGGTGCCTGGTTTCAAATCGATGACGAACTCAACAGCCCGGGCAGGGGGTATTCCTGGAAGTTCTTCTGGAAATACATCTTGGAAGTCGCGAACAACTGGAATCTTTTCAATTCCCTCAAGAGGTGCCGCATTCAACGCATTCAAAGCATAAAGTCGAGCTTCAGCGTTTCGAACCAGACGAGCATTGTAGCTTACTATCTCATCTGAAGGGTGCAGAAGGTGGACGGTTTTAGTGGCACAAATGATGGAAGCCGTATGTTCTTTCAACCAATCCATTCCTAGAATGAGGTCAATATTGGAAGACTTCAGAATAATGGGAGAGGTATGGAACTCTAATCCTTCAATCTCAATGAGGACGTTGTGGCTAACCATGGTGGTTCGACATTGGCCCGCGGGGGTGTTTACCACAAATGGAATGTGCATCTCTTCGTATTTAATGCCATGCACGAATGCAAAATCTTACGCATGAATGAATATGATGCTCTGAATCGAATAAAATAGAAGCCGGTCTTGAATTAACAAGGAGAGTACCCATCACGAAGTGAGGTTGGTCTTGAGCTTCATTCAGATCAACATGATTAGCGACCACGACCATAAGGTGCAGCATTGTTGTTATGGGGCTGATTGTTACGGACGATTGAAGACAAAGCCACCTGATTACGATTACGAGGGCATTTCTGGAGCGGTGACCTGAAGGCCACACTTGAAGCATAGACCATCATTGGGATTGGGAGCGAAGCTTGGGGTGGTATGCCAAGGGGCTGCCTCAAGTGGAGGAGGCAGACGAGGTGCAACATAGGACTGTCTTGGTGCAGTGCGGTTGGACGATACATCTTTGTGGAGAATCCATATCCGACGCTTCTGACCGACGGGGCGAAGATGAGCCAACGTCGCGACTACGCCTAAAGGGATCCCTGGTGTTCACGAAGACCAGTCTCAACCTGAATAGCCTTGTTCACCAAGGTGGCAAAGTCGGCAAAGTCATGAACAAGCAATGCTAGCTTTATATCAGGGTGAAGTCCATCACGAAACTTCTCTTGCTTACGAGCATCAGTTGCAATGTCTTCTTCAGCATAACGTGACAAGTCCAGAAATTCCCGTTGATAAGCAGCTACAGACTTGTTGCCTTGGGTGAGGTTGCGGAACTCTCGCTTCTTCCTGTCCATGGTTCCCTGAGGAATGAAGCAGGCACGAAAGGCAGCATGGAAATCCGGCCAAGTAATGACCGTTCCAGCAGGTAGGGTATGCCTGTGGCTGTCCCACCATTGAGCAGCAGGACCCTTGAGGAAGAAGGATGCGAAGGTGACATAGCTGGCAGGGGCAACACTAGCAGACTCCATTTCATATGTGATGTCGCGGAGCTACCATCAAAGCATCAAGGGGTTGAGTTGATCTGCGGTAGATCGTTGGGTTGAGGCGCATGGAGTCCTGCAGAGTTACTGGGGTTGGCTGTTGATTCATGTTCGGACGAGGAAACTGAGCCATCATTCCTTCCATGAACTGGCGGTTCAGCTCAAATTGTTGCATCATTCCAGCAAAGAAAGAATTGGGCGGTGGTGGATCGTTGGCACCACGGCCACGACCTGTGGTCTAACCATCCTGCTAACATGTAACAGGGGGTAGTTCAAGATTGAGCATTTGCAAAGACAAGGATCATTCATGATGAAACATGCATAAGGAAAGAGGTACGATGGATACCACTTCGTAGTCAACACGACAGTGTGTGCACTACTCAAAATGCTATTCTAAGGAATAACTATGGCTTTATCCAACTTCGGGGTGAATGTGGTCACGTGATCCTAATGTTAGTAAATTCGTTTAACTCGAGTAGGAGAGAGTTCAGAGTCCCAGAGTATAGACAAGGAGTAAAAGATCCTAATACCACCCGATGGCGACGTGGGCCCGTAAGCCACACAGCCATGTTAGTAAAAGTTTTTGTAGTGACTAGACTCGACTTCGACCAAGGAGTTGGAAAGGGGGCTACCTACAGGCAGTCGGCTCTGATACCAACTTGTGACGCCCTCGATTCAATCGTACACTAATCATACACGCAAATGTGTACGATCAAGATCAAGGACTCACAGGAAGATATCACAACACAACTCTAGACACAAATTAAAATAATACAAGCTTTATGTTACAAGCCAGGGGCCTCGAGGGCTCGAATACATAAGCTCGAATACACAAGAGTCGGTGAAGCAACAATATCCGAGTACGAGACATGAGTTAGACAAGTTTGCCTTAAGAAGGCTAGCACAAAAGCAACGTCGATCGAAAAGGCAAGGCCTCCCGCCTGAGCCTCCTAACTACTCCCCGGTCGTCGATGGCCTCCACGAAGTAGTAGGTACCCTCGGGTAGTAGTAGTCGCGGTGGTGTCGTGCGGATCCTGGCTCCACCATCCGCTGCGACAACCGTAAAGAAGAAAGAAGGGGAAAAGGGAAGCAAAGCAACCGTGAGTACTCATCCAAAGTACTGCAAGCAAGGATCTACACTACATATGCAACATTATCAAAGGAAGGCTGTATATGTGGACTGGGCTCTGAAATGCCGTAATAGAGAGAAGGCCTAGTCCTATCGAAGACTAGCATCTTCCGAAACCACCATCTTGCAAAGAACCGGAAGGAGTAGAGTAGCATAAAGTAAAGTAGTAGTAGTGTTATCAACCTCGGCCGGAGATCCTTTCTCGACTCCCTGCGAGAAAGAAATCCTAGAGCCATACTATCCAGTTATCATCACAATCCAGTTCTCATCACCATCAAATTCTCATCACAAGTATCCAGTTCTAGTTGTATCGATCGGGATACAACTCCAAGTGTCTGTTATCAGAGGACAGGCTATCGATAGATGTTTTCTTCCCTGCAGGGGTGCACCAACTTACCCACCACGCTCGCTTAACTCTGGCCGGACACACTTTCCTAGGTCATGTCCGGCCTTGGCCAAACAATACGCCGCAACCCGACCTAGGCTTAATACAGAGGTCAGCACGCCGTACTAAACCTATGCCCCCAGGGGTCATGGGCCATCTCCCCGGGAACTCCTGCACGTTGCGAGGGCGGCCGGTGAGCAGACCTAGCTACCTCCTTCAAAAAGGCAGGTGCTTACGCACTCCAACCAGGCGCGCCCCGTCAGTCGCTGACGTCTATTAGGCTTCGGCTGATGTCTACGACGCAGAACGCCCATACTATGCCCACGTGATGGTTAGTGCTATCAGACCAGAGGCCCCTCAGATCAAATATCCAAATCGTAGTGGATTAGGGCAGCGCGTTAACAAGCAGAGACTCACGAAAGATGTGACCCCGTTGCCCCGTCTCGAGGACTTGCGGCAAGGGCTAGGAATGCCCGGCCACGCCTCGTAATTATCTCGCGGGCACCCTCCAGGTCAACCCGACTCCACATCACTCGCAATTAAGCTCATGCGGGTACCCCTCAGGGTCAACCCGTCTTTAGTAACATGGCTCAGTGTAAAGTCATAGTAACCATAGTAACTGTGTGTCTAAACATCAAGGGGAAAGCCGAGGAATCACCCCCGGTGAATTCCACTTGATGTAATCATCAAGGTGAACGTAGAGGATTCACCCTCAAGGTCCACACTTGAGGGTTGCACACGCAGTCGTATCAGAAGTGGTTATAGAGGAAATCACCCTCGATGACTACGACCAAATATCTACACTACAGGGTTAACATCAGAAGTGCGGATGAGGTCTCACCCTCGGTACTCGATAGTAACCCAGTAGTGTCGAGCAACTAAGGGGAAGTGATGTGCGGTGTCGGGGCCTGGTCTTCGATCCCGTTGATCGGGTCTTACGATTATACAAAGAGGCAGTCGGGACAAAGTGGGGGTCACTGATGGATCTCTAACCAACCTATACTAAGCAGTTTAGGATAAGCAGGTAAGGTACAACAACAGGTTACAAAAGCAGGCTATGCATCAGAATAGGTGCAAACAATAACAGTAGCAAAATCTAATGCAAGCATGAGAGAATGGAATGGGCGATATCGGGATGATCAAAGGGGGGGCTTGCCTGGTTGCTCTGGCAAGGAGGGGTCGTTATCGACGACGTAGTCGATCACCGAGGCATTAGCGGCATCGGGGTCTACCGGAGAGAAGAGGGGGAAGAAACAGTAAATACATAGCAAACAGAGGTAACACTAAGCATGACATGATGATACGTAGCGCTAAGCGTGCTCTAACGCGGTACTACTACCGTTGCGAACAAAGGGGAAACAACCGGGGGTGAATTCCCGACGTTAGGTGGATTCAGGACAAGGAAAAGAGGGGGAAAGTTCCATGTTCAGCATGCTAGGGGCATGTGACAGATGAACGGACCACGTATTCGGATTCGTTGGATTTTTCTGAGCAACTTTCATATAGAAAACATTTTCATCTGAGCTACGGTTTAATTTCTATGAATTTTTAAAGTTTAAACAATATTTTGGAATTAACTAAATTAACAAAAATAGAAATATGACATCAGCATGACGTGCTGATGACGTCAGCAGTCAACAAACTCCCTGACAAGGTCAAACTGACCTGTGGGTCCACTGGGACCCACATGTCATAGAGAGAGAGCTAAATGAGTTCATTTTAATTAAGCAGAGCTAATTAAGGGGTGGGCCCGGTGTCGATGGTCGCTTAGGTTAATTTACCAACTTAAATTACACTAAAGTTAATTAGCGAGTGGGGCCCGCCTGTCATTGATAAGGGACGCCCAGTCAGCAAAGTTGACTGAGTCAACTTAGTCAAGAGGGGCTCGCGGGGCCCGCTGGCAGTGACCCGGGGGGTGGCCCTGACCGGCCACGTCGGCAGGGCGCCGGAGAAGGCTCCGGCGACCTCTCCCGCGGCGGCACGACGCCGGAGACGGCCGGGATTCGCTTACAGGGGGCCAACACGGGCGCGGGCGGTCGTGTTCGAACGGGGAGAGCCTGTCGCGTCGTGTGGTGAGGCCGACCGGAGCTGGAGCTGCCGAAAACAGCACCGGCGACAAGTGGGGGCGGCGGTGGGATTCGGGACCTCGTCGGGATCGCGCTACGGGGGTCCTCGAGGTGGGCAAGCGGCACGGGCGGCCTCGGCGGGCTGCA
Organism: Aegilops bicornis; assembly: GCA_021605145.1. Taxonomy (NCBI): domain Eukaryota; kingdom Viridiplantae; phylum Streptophyta; class Magnoliopsida; order Poales; family Poaceae; genus Aegilops; species Aegilops bicornis. The sequence continues at coordinate 496,595,672 of CM038669.1, read as the reverse complement.
CTGAGCACGTCCACGTGCTCAAAGTAGCAAGGCAACGGCGGCCAGCTGCTTGGCGGAGCCGAGCTTAGCCATGGCGGCGCGGTGGCTACGGTAGCGCAAGAGGCTAGGGAGCGAGGGAGGAGAAGCGGGGCTCACTGGCGGCACACGGTGGCCCTCGGAGGTTTAGGAGCTACGGTGCAGTGAAGCGATGCCGGGCGAGCTCTGTGATCCGAAGTGGAAGACGAGGCCGGGGAGGCGTTCGGGGCGCCGGCGTCTTCTTGCTCGGACGGGAGCGAGCCGAGGGAGGCGGAGGCGGTTGGACAGGTGTCGGCGAGGCGAATGGGTCTTGGTGGCCGCGAGGACGACGGAGAACGGCGGCGACCGCGTCGGTCTCCTCTCCTGAACGAAGGAGAGGGAGAGGAGAGAGCTGGATCTGGGGGAGAGGGGGCAAGTGGGCGAGTGGGGAGGGAGCCCGAGGCGTCGCGCTGCCCTTATCCTCCCTGCGGCGCCTGTAGCGGCGTGGCCGACGAGGTGGTTTGGCGGCGACGTGCGCGAACGGTCGCCGCCTGATGGAGGAGGGGGAAGACAGGGGAGTGGGCCGGCCTAGCACAGGGCTGGTTGGCTCGGGTGGGCGAAGCCTTTGGGAGGCCAGGGCTCTGGCCCCTTTCCCCTTTTTTTTTTCTTTCCCTTTTTCTTTTTCCAAGAGCTTTTGCCTTTTCTTTTTAGCCAATAAAGACTTTGCAAAAATTATGCCATTGGCCAAAATAATTTCAAAGAAGTATATTACCTTTGCCACAAAAAGGGTGGGAGGCTTTTGGAATAGTTGCCAATTTTATAAATTAAAAAGGGCATTTAATTTATTGCTTAGGTCACTGCTTTAAGTAGCTTAGGCCACTTAAACCTTTTGCAAAAATGTTGGTTTGCCACCAATATTAGTTGTGGATTATTTGGCACATGATGAACATTTTTGTGTTCATGTCTGAGCATTTTGAATTTCACTCATAACTTTAAATTGAATTCCACTGGAATTTAAAAGAGAAAGGAGACAATGATGATCGAACACTTGTTTAGCAAAATGATTAGCTTAACCCCAAGGGTTACTGTAGCATCATTACACCGGGGTGTTACACATGCCCTTTAAAGGAGCCGTTTCTTGAACAGGAGTGGATAGCCAAGGCAAAGTTAATAAGGTGTCCGGCTCCCCTCCCAGAGAACACGCCGGATCCCATGCTGGCTAAGATGTTGAAGGCCGCGCCTTTTAAAGAAGGCGAGGAGAGCGGGAGGCAAGCTGCCTCCACGAAGGAGGTCTTTGAGGAGGAGGGATCAAAATCCCACCCTCCAAGGAGAGAAGAGGACCGCTTGAAGATCTGGAGGTCAAGGCCTCGAAGAGGGGGAAGAAATCTTCGTCAGAGAGTCCGGCGCTGGGGATTAACCCAGCCGCACTATTTCCCCAAGGGGATCAGCCCTCCAGCGAGCCGTAAGTAAAAAGTAGGGGTCTTGTAAATGAGGAACATCCCTGTATTTATTTCTAAAGATAACCGAAATTGTACCTTGTAGTTCGGATCTCAGCCCTTCCCAACAGAGCTCGTCTTCGGGGGATCTTCTTCCGGAGATGATGGAGAGTGAAACGCCTCCACCTGTCGCACCCTCATGCGAGGCGGACGACCCTGAGGTGTCGTCATGGAGGGTTCCCCCAAGTCCGGCGGGGCCGGAAGGTCCGGCGCCAAGTGGTGTGCGGTCAGAGGAGCTGAAGGTTCTGCTCGGGCGAGCGGCTATCTCAGAAGATCACCGTGCTCTAATGGGTACGGTGATTGAAAGAATTGCATCTGCGGAGAGCGGATTGCATGAAGCCGTCAGGAGCTTGCTGACGGGGTTCGAGGTACGCAAAAAATGATGTACCTTCTGACAGTTATGCATATAGAATGCGCCCTATATAGATAGTAGCCCCTGAGACTCGGTATGTTGTCAAAATTGACAGCGTGCCGAGGATGAAAATCTCAGTTATAATATATCGCCGCTCCTAAACAGGTGGCGGGGCGTCCGGTGGTTAGCCGGACTGATGAATATGCCGAACTAAAGCGGCAGCTTGACGAGGCGGATGCGGACATCGCACTGGTCAATAAACGGTTCGACGAGTCACAAAGTATGCGACTTCTACGCGGACACCTGGTAAGGGAGCTTGACGCCCATGTCTTACTATTTGTATGCTTAATGCAGATGGTGTCGCTGCTGTGGAGGAGCTTCGGGCGGAACTCGCCCGATCGAAAGAGCAAGCCAGAAATAGTAATGCGGCCGCTTTAAGGGAGGCCGAAGAGCTAAAAGCCGAACGGGCTGCTCACTGCCGAAGCAGGGAGGAAATGGTCGATATGTCCAGAAAGTTGAAGAATATTACCGACCACTGCGAGGTTCTTGAAAAAGAACGTCAAGCGGAGCAAGAGGGCCTGAAAAAGTCCACTGCCGAATCCAAGGATGCCCGTTCCGCTTTGAGAGCTGCCAAGCAGGAGCTGAGTCAGGCCGGGGCTATTACGGCTGGAAAACCGTTTTTGCTGCGGAGGAAATATACAGATCCGAAGTATGCTCAGTTGGACAAGTTGTGGAGTTCGGAGGATGCTTATCTGGACTTGGCGGCGAAACGCTGCGGACTGATTGAGCACTTCCGGGGCGGAAGGGCACTGAAGGGAAGAGCTATATTGGTCGCAATTCCATAGTCCGGGCGCCCTCTTCCGTTGACCGATCGGTTGGCCGCATGGGCCGAGCTGAATCGATTATCCGGATTTGCCATGAAGCATGTCTTGACTCATTTGTGGCCGGGCGGACCCCAGCTGAAGAGTTATTTTGGTTTAGTGCAGCAGTTCCTTGGTGCGGTACCACGTATCGACGCAATGAAGCGGTCGGCGTGTATTAAGGGAGCGTGGATGGCTCTGGCCCGTGTCTCTTTCGGATAGGCCCTGAAAGGAGAAGAAAGGCTTAAGACATATTGGGCAGAGATGAAGGCCACCGACGTTGCATCCCGAGATTCGGACAGAAGCCGAGTACCTGCCGAGCACTACTTTGAAGAAGTCCTGCAGGGCGCTCGTTTAATAGAGACGCAGTGCTCGAAGGATATTATGTTTAAATGACATGTATGATTTGTGAAAACAATGTTTCAATGTAATATAAGAGCTTTTTATACTTGTGCGTTCAAGTAGTAAACTACTCCTCTGCGGCCGCTTATGTATATGTATATATAACTCGAAAGATGGCAGTCCTGGTTTAGCCCCACGCACATAGTGCGGGGGTGTTTGCAAAAAAGCGCTTTGTCACACTTAATCCAACGTCTTGGTCCTGTTAAGGAGGTGATAGCGTAGCAAACTAGGCAATCGGACTATAATGCTTTATCACTTTCACTTAGCCATAGGAGTTCGAGGGTGGGGCTACGATATAGCCCTCGGGCACCGCACTCTCCGAATTCGAGTGCGTATGTGCTGACCGAAAACCGGTCCTTCGTTAATGCGGAGGAATCCTAAACATTCCAAAGTGAGTCGTCAGTGGTTGACGGTCTCTCGCTATATCATGCGCGATCAGTTTTCGGCTTTCTCTCTTGAGGTGCTCGCCCGGCGAACCGGGGCACAATCACGATAGTTTTCACGGTGCCGCGTTAGCCGATAAAACGGAACGTAAGGCAGCAAAACACAGGAGCCGGGCAAACCCAACATTTGACCAAAGACATGATTCGAGCTGATGCATATAAGGCCTAACTCGAGACGCGAACACTCCCTAAGGTATTCGGTCTTTATAAAACGGGCAGAATAATGCCCTAAGCCCCTGGTGTCCAGGTACGCGCAAAAATTCTGGTGCGGTCAATGCCAAAACGCCAGCCTCCTCCACGGTTATAGTAAGAAACCGGGGGATGTATATCAACAAGAGACAGTAAAAAGGTTTACGCAGGGTCTTAATCTAAAAAGAATCCTTGCAACGGGTCCCTACTGCACGTCTGCGCCTGTGTCTCCGTTGTGCCGTATCCTGGACGGGTGTAGCACGTTGTTCATCTGTAAAAGAGAGGAACTTAGTTTAAAAAAGAAAAAAGATCGTGCGAAAGATGTACTTTATATTAAATAAACAGAGTACGAGTCGAAGAAGTGGATAAGATTGAGCTTTATTGTCTCTTGTGATACATGCATGCAGCCCCTTGTATGGGGGTATGCCGCTAGTAGGCGCCGGACTCGTCTAGCCGTGTCCGGGGTTTGAATGACCAAGTCAGGTTCTTTGACTAGTGGAGCCGGATAGGTGTGGGGCTGTCAAGGCAGTCTCACGGTCCTCCGTGCTCAAGTAACACTTAATACTCCCTTTTAATGAGATGATGCCGCGTGGACCGGGCATTTTAAGTGTGAGAGATGCATAATGCGGTATTGCGTTAAAGCGGGCGAAAGCTTCGCGTCCCAATAGTGCTTGATGGCTACTTTTGAACGGGGCGACATGGAAGATTAACCTTTCGCGGCGGAAGTTGTCGGATGAACCGAACACAACTTCTAGCAGTATGGAGCCCGTACAATGGGCATATGGGCCTGGCATTACTCCTTTAAAGGAGGTGTTGCTACGGCGAATTTTGGTTGGGTCTATCCCCATCCTCATGGATTGTGTCACGATATATCAGGTTTATGTCATCGCCGCCATCCATGAGGACTTGTGTAAATTGGAATCCGTTGATTATAGGATCCAATATCAAGGCAGTCCATCCTGCGTTCCGGATACTTTCGGAATAGTCCTGATGGTCGAAGGTGATTGGTTTTGACAACCAGTGTGCGGCGCGCATTTTAGTGGGCACCACTCTGTTTTTCCCTTTGATCATGTGAAGTGAGTTTACTGTTTTAACCTCTCGTGGGAAATTCTTTTGTTTTCCGGGGCTCTGCTTGTGGTGCTCGTCATCATCTTCACTTGGTGTGTCGAGCCCCTTGTGTTCGGCGTTGAGTCTGCCGGACTGTTTGAAGACCCAACAATTTCTGTGGGTATGGTTTGCAGGCCTCCCAGGAGTACTGTGGATTTGACATATCTTGTCCAAGATTTTGTTGAAGTTGGATAGCTCATCGCTATTGTCCCTAAGGGGCAGTTTTTTGTTGTTCTGCCGTGAGCGTTTGAATCCGGTGTTGACCGCCGCGCTCTTTGGACCGTTCCCTTTAATCCGGTGCTGGTCCTTGTTGCGCCGTGGTTTCCCGTTTCCATCCCTGACTTCGGATGTACTTGGGTCGCTGGTGCTGCATCTTGCTAGCTAGCTATCCTCTCCCACGCAAAAGCGGGTCATGAGGCTTGTTAATGCGGCCATTGTTCTTGGCTTTTCTTGGCCGAGGTGTCTAGCGAGCCATTCGTCTCGGACGTTGTGTTTGAAGGCTGCTAAGGCTTCGGCGTCCGGACATTCGACTATTTGGTTCTTTTTAGTAAGGAACCTGTTACAGAATTTCCGGGCTGACTCTCCGGGCTGTTGAGTTATGTGACTTAAATCGTCTGCATCCGGAGGGCGGACATAGGTCCCCTGAAAATTTGCCCGAAACGCATCCTCGAGCTCTTCCCAGCTTCCAATGGTATTTTGGGGAGGCTTTTAAGCCAATGTCGAGCTGGCCCTTTGATTTTGAGGGGTAAGTATTTTATGGCGTGGAGATCATCTCCTCTAGCCATGTGTATGTGGAGGATGTAATCCTCAATCCGCACTCTGTGGTCTGTTGTTCCGTCAGATGCCTCTATGTTTACGGGTTTGAATCCTTTGGAAATTCATGATCCAGCACCTCATCGGTGAAACATAGGGGATTTGCGGCGCCCTATATTTGGGTGTGCCGTGATGTTCGGATTTTTGGCCTGTTGCATTGCTTGAAGAGCTTGCTTTCTTGGCCCATAGATGGACCTAATCGGGCCATCCTTTTCTTTATGAATCCTTATGCGGATCGCATACCAGCTTGTGTCTTGGCGCCATTTGCCGCTCTCTTTTTGCCGTGGGGTCGTCCATCCGACCGGGTGGCCTTCTTATTTTTTGATTGTGGGGGCTCTAAGGCCTCCTCGTCAAATTCGGGCAGTAGCTTTCTTTTTGGGTAGCTCTTTGTTCGGCGACTGTCGCCGTATTTGTCTGCGGTGTTGAATACTTTGCTCCATCTGATCCTGAGTGCATCTTCCGCTGTTTTGAGCTTCCGCTTTTTCAGGCTACGCGATGGCGGCGAGCCTTTCTGGAGGTTATCTTGCTCCAACAATTTGTCCGGCGTGAGATCGTCCGAACTGTTGTCTTCGCCGGGACGGGTAGTTTATCCAAGTTGTCTTGTTCGGACGATTGCTCGATAGCGTGTTAAATGCGTCCACCGGTCGCCCTGCTCTATGGCTGGGTCTCTGTTGAGGCGGGACTTGGTTCGGCGTTTACGTTGCCGTTTTGACTGCTTTTCGAGGGATTTATCCTTCGTGGCGTCCCGTTGTTCCTCGTCTTCATTTCCTTTAGGTGTATCCACCATGTATACATCATGGGATGAGGTGGTTGTCCAGCATCCTATAGGTGCTGGTTCATTGTTGTCTCCTACATCGTCGTCCATACCGTCGATGTCTTCGGAGTCGAAATCGAGCACGTCGTGTAAGCTTTCGACAGTGGCTACGAAGTGGGTGGTGGGTGGGCGTTGAATTTCTTCGTCGTCCGCATCCCAACCCTCCTGACCGTAGTCCGGCCATGGCTCTCCTGAGCAGAGAGAGAGACTTTAGTGAATTCAGGATGTCGCCAAAGGGCGAAAGTCTTGAAAAGATGTCCGCGGCAGTGAACTCCATAACCGGCACCCAATCGGATTCGATTGGCGGTATGGAGGGTTCGGAGTCGAGAGGAGTCCGACACCACAGGTCGAGGTCTTCGCAGCGACAGGGATAGAGTTCGGCTCAATCGCCGTAGAGATCGTAGCCCCCGAGGCGGTGTCCAACCACTCGTCCTCGATCGGGGAATACGGCTCCCCGAGGGCAGGCGGATCTTTGGTGCGGCCTCGAGTGGCCTTTGTCTGCAGAGCTAGATCATGCCCATCGAGACAGTGCGGCACGCTGGCTGCGGCTCGAAACCGTCGAAGATCAAGTCCCCGCGGATATCGGGCCGTATAGTTCAAACTTCCCAATCTGACACGATGGCCAGGGGCGAAGCTTCGATCTGCTCGGATGGCTGCTTAATTGCCCGCAGCAAAGCCGCCGAATACGAAGATCTGTCCGGGAGAAAGGTCTCACCCTGGACTGCGTCGTTGTTGATGATCGAAGGAGCCATCGGGCCTATCGGTGGCGACCACGGAGGAACTCCCAATGAAAGCACCAATGTCGGTGTCAAAACCGGCGGATCTCGGGTAGGGGGTCCCGAACTGTGCGTCTAGGCGGATGGTAACAGGAGACAAGGGACACGATGTTTTTACCCAGGTCCGAGCCCTCTCGATGGAGGTAATACCCTACTCCTGCTTGATTAATATTGATGATATAGGTAGTACAAGAGTAGATCTACCACGAGATTGTAGAGGCTAAACCGTAGAAGCTAGCCTATGGTATGATTGTTGTTCGTCCTATGGACTAAAACCCTCTGGTTTATATAGACACCGGATAGGTTAGGGTTACACAGAGTCGGTTACAATGGTAGGAGATCTACATATCCATATCGCCAAGCTTGCCTTCCACGCCAAGGAAAGTCCCATCCGGACACGGGACGAAGTCTTCAATCTTGTATCTTCATAGTCTTGGAGTCCGGCCGCGATGATAGTTCGGCTATTCGGACACCCCCTAGCCCAGGACTCCCTCAGGGCCCATCAGTGAATTCATTTTGGCGGTTCAAGTAAAAGTACTCTCTAAAGAGTTCAACACTCGGTTCCTCTTGAAGGTATACTTCGCAGAAGACTTGGAAATTGCAGATATTTGACATGGAATGGGGTCCAATGTCTTGAGGATGAAGTTGAAAAAAATGCAGAGCGTCATGGAAGAATTTTGACCCGGGCGGTGAGAAGCCCCGGTTCATATGATCAGTGAAGACAATAACTTCACCATCATGTGGTTGAGGTCTGACTTCGTTTGGTTTTGGAATGCGCCAGTGAATGATGTTTTTTGCTGGTAAGAAGCCAATCTTGACATACTCCTGGAGCATTGTTTCAGTAACAATGGATGGGACCCGGTTGCATGATGTGACGGTTTTAGTCATGGTTGGATGCACAACCTACACAAGGCGAGTCAAGATGTTATTAAACCGGCAGATATCTGGCGAGTTACAAATTATCGTTTAAATCGCTATGCAAGGCTAATAGTTATGAAGATACAGTTCAAAGTATGCAGTTGTTAAACCAGAAGGATGTTGCAGAGTTATTGACTATGATATAAATGATGGCGGCTTTAAACGGGGCCTAATGATTATAATGGGTCACGGTTTATGTCATAAGCTGCCATGGCAGTGTTGGTGCTTCAGATCTGTCAAGTGAAAAATTTGCTAAGTGGTGGACAAACAGATTTTGGATCTATGGCAGTTCAGAAAAACCAGTAAATTTCTAGCCCAAAGTGGCGACAGTGGAAAAGTATGGGTGCACTGATGAGATCTTCTATGAAGAGATGTTATTCTAATGATAAAAACGAGTGCTAAAACTACTTCCGCGCAAAGGTTATGACTTATCCAGATTAGAAACTATTGGAGTTAAAGAAACAACGAAGAACGGCAAGAACACCGACGAATGGCCCGAACCCTAATACAGATCTGAGATGAAAACGTGAGGTGCACTTACAGGTGATCAGGAGCAGCGGTGGCGCACCGGAGTTCTCTGGTCCGACTAGGTCGATGCAGTGGCCTGGAGTAGCGGTCGAAGGTCGCGGCGGCGGAGATCGACTACTGGTGCGGCTGTGCAAAGGAGGAAGACTAAGGAGGAAACGAGGGGGAAATGATAAGGATCCCTGTCCCTATTTATAAGGGAGTGGATACAAGGCATGCGCTGGAATCGAGGAGGCCAAAATCATCATATGGCTATATGGACGCCTCGGTTTTCGGGAGGCTCGTTAAGGTAAGTATCAATTAAGATATTCTGGGCTTCATACAAAGTTAATGCGAAATGATGTCATGGTGGTTTAAGAAGATTTTGTAAGCTGACGTCATGGCGGGTTACAACAAGGTTTATCAAACAAGCGATGCAAGATTGTGACAAGTCATGTATTGAAGATTGATGTGAACAAGTTCAAATCAACCTGGGGCCTAATGTTGGGGATATAACTACTGGGTATGAACCGCCCGGGAGGGGCCGGTTCATACCACTGGCGGTTTACCAATGAAGATGGCGGATTATACAAGCCCGTTGATGGCCCAAGACCCAGTGGTGACTTGAGGCCCAAGAGGATGAACCGCCATGTGTATGACTTGTTTTGTAAGGCAAGCGTAGTTAGTCACCGAGCAGGACACGTTGTGTATGAGCCGGCCGGGACTCCCTGAGCCGCCGGGCGTCAATCTGTGTATATAAAGGGGCGACCCGGCAGCGGTTTAGGGCAAGAAACAAGAGATCGAGAACTAGGTCAAGCGTATTCGCTCCCTGGTAATCAGAACCCAAGCAATACAATCCCAAAGTGGAGTAGGCCTCGGTACCTCCACCGCGAGGGGCCGAACCAGTATAAACCCTCTATGTCATGTGTCCCGATTAACCCCTTTAAGCTAACCTAGTTGCGATGGCTCCCCGACTAAGTCCTTCCACTAGGACATCTGCCGTGACAATTCCATGACATGTTGTCAAATAATAACTTCCTTGGAAAGTGTTGGTATGGAGGGCAACTGTGGATACGACTAGCCATGGAAAGTGAAAGTATGGTTGAAAAAGGAATCAACTTTATTTTCTGTTTGGGAACCGCCTATGATATATCTAGCATGGAAAGTATTGGGAACTCTAAGTCGTTTTCGTTGGTGGGATGGATACACCTCCCAAAATGTTTTTATCCCTAAGTTTTTCGCTTTGAGCTCTGGCACCTCTGCGAATCCCTACTTCCCTCTGCGGAGGGCCCTTGTTTTACTTTATGCAAAAAAAATTGAATTTGAGTCTCCATCTTATCTTACAAAAGCACCAACAAGGAGGCAATATGATTGTACTTAAGTATTGGGTGTAACTAATATGCGAGTGTGTTTCATGAATGGATCAATGGTTGAGCATGATGGGCAAGGGATAACTTATTATAGCGTTGATATTTTGGAAGACATGATTGCTTGTTGACATGCTTGAGTATTTAAATTATCATGTCAAAACTAAACTATTGCTTTGAACAATATAAAAGTCCAATGTCCATGCTATAAAGAAAAGAAAATATGACATGACATGATAGGCAGCATTCCACATCAAAAATTCTATTTTTATCACTTCCGTACTCGAGGACGAGTAGGAGTTAAGCTTGGGGATGCTGATACGTCTCCAACGTATCTATAATTTTTGATTGTCCCATGTTGTTATATTATCAATCTTGGATGTTTTATAATAATTTATAGTCATTTTATATCATTGTTTGGTACTAACCTATTGACATAGTGCCAAGTGCCAGTTGCTGTTTTTTTCCATGTTTTTTACATCGCAGAAAATCAATATCAGACAGAGTCCAAATGCCCCGAAACTTTACGGAGAATTTTTATGGGCCAGAAGGAACACAACGAGCCCTGGCTGCGCCTGGGGGGGTGCCCCAAGGGAGGTACAACCAACCAGGGCGCGCCAGGACGCCCAGGCGCGCCCTGGTGGGTTGTGCCCACCTTGGGTGCCCCCCGGACCGCCTCTTTGCTCTATAAATACCCCAATATTTCCAGAACCCTAGGCACGTCGACGAAATATTCATCTAGCCGCCGCAGAGTCAAGAACCACCAGATCCAATCTAGGCACCATCTCGGATGGGGTTCACCACCTCCATTGGTGCCTCTCCGATGATGCGTGAGTAGTTCTTTGTAGACCTTCGGGTCCATAGTTAGTAGCTAGATTGCTATTTCTCTCTCTCTCTCTGAAATCTCAATACAATGGTCTCTTGAAGATCCATATGATGTAACTCTTTTGCGATGTGTTTGTTGGGATCGATGAACTTTGAGTTTATGATCAGATCTATCTTTTTATATCCATGAAAGTATTTGAGTTTCTTTGATCTCTTTTATGCATGATCTCTTATAGCCTCGTATTTCTTCTCCGATATTTGGGTTTTGTTTGGCCAACTTGATCTATTTATCTTGCAATGGGAAGAGGTGCTTTGTAGTGGGTTCGATCTTACGGTGCTTGATCCCAGTGACAGAAAGGGAACTGACACGTATGTATCGTTGCTACAAAGGATAAAACGATGGGGTCTATCTCTACATAGATAGATCTTGTCTACATCATGTCATCGTTCTTATTGCATTACTCCATTTTTCCATGAACTTGATACACTAGATGCATGCTGGATAGCGGTCGATGTGTGGAGTAATAGTAGTAGATGCAGGCAAGAGTCGATCTACTAATCTTGGACATGATGCCTATATAATGATCATTGCATGGATATCGTCATGAGTATTTGAAGTTCTATCAATTGCCCAACAGTAATTTCTTCACCCACTGTTTGCTATTTTTCTCGAGAGAAGCCACTAGTGAAACCTACAGCCCCCGGGTCTCTTTCTCATATATTTGCCTTTGCGATCTGCTTTTTCCTTGCATTTATTTTCAGATCTGTTAAGCTAAAAATACAAAAATACCTTGCTGCAATTTTTCCCTATTTATTTTATTTGGCGTTCGATCTATCAATTTACTATAAATTTATCTCATGTCCGTTTGCCTATCTTGAGGCGCCGCCCCCGGAAGGGATTGACAACCCCTTTAACACGTTAGGTTGCGAGGATTGGTTATCTATGTGCAGGAGTTGTTTACATTGTGTTGCTTGGTTCTCCTACTGGTTCGATAACCTTGGTTTCATATCTGAGGGAAATACCTATCGTCGCTGTGCTGCATCATCCCTTCCTCCTTGGGGAAATACCGACGTAGCTTCAAGCGACATCATGTAACACCAAACACTTTTCCTTCCATATCGAATACAACCTACATGAATTAGTTGGCACAGGTGAAAGAAATTGTGATTTACCATACAGATCATGTGGGTTAAGTATAGGCAGGTGAAAAATAATACCTTGCATTTCGGCTTACTTAACATGTAAGTGCCACCATAAACAGCACTTAGACGTGCAAAACCCTGTAGCATAAGAAAGCATTGTAACTAACATTGCCAACATGAGTCAAACAGAAAAAGGCAAACAAAACACAACCAGCTGATATGTCTCCAACGTATCTATAATTTTTTATTGTTCCATGCTGTTATATTATCAATCTTGGATGTTTTATAATCATTTTATATCATTTTCTGGTACTAACCTATTGACATAGTGTCAAGTGCTAGTTGCTCTTTTCTGCATGTTTTTTACATCGCAGGAAATCAATACCAAACGGAGTCCAAATGCAACGAAACTTTACGGAGAATTTTTTTGGACCAGAAGACACCTAATGGGCCATGGGTGCGCCTGGGGGGCTCCGAGGAGAGCACAACCCACCAGGGCGTGCCAGGAGGCCCAAGCTCACCCTGGTGGGTTGTGCCCACCTCGGGTGCCCCCGGACCGCCTCTTTGCTCTATAAATACCCCAATATTCCAAAAACCCTAGGGGAGTCGACGAAAATCAATTCCAGTCGCCGCAGAGTCCAGATCCAATCTAGCCACAATCATGGATGGGGTTCACCACCTCCATTGGTGCCTCTCTGATGATGCGTGATTAGTTCTTTGTAGACCTTCGGGTCCGTAGTTAGTAGCTATATGGCTTCTTCTCTCTCGCTGAATTCTCAATACAATGGTCTCTAGGATATCCATATGATGTAACTCTTTTTGCATTGTGTTTTTTGGGATCAGATGAACTTTGAGTTTATGATCAGATCTATCTTTTTATATCCATGAAAGTATTTGAGTTTCTTTGATCTATTTTATGCGTGATTGCTTATAGCCTCGTATTTCTTCTCCGATATATGGGTTTTGTTCGGCCAACATGATCTATTTATCTTGCAATGGGAAGAGGTGCTTTGTAGTGGGTTCGATCTTACGGTGCTTGATCCCAGTGACAGAAGGGGAACCGACACATATGTATCATTGCTACTAAGGATAAAATGATGGGGTCTATCTCTACATAGAGAGATCTTGTCTACATCATGTCATCGTTCTTATTGCATTACTTTGTTTCTCCATGAACTTAATACACTAGATGCATGCTGGATAGCGGTCGATGTGTGGAGTAATAGTAGTAGATGCAGGTAGGAGTCGGTCTACTAATATTGGACGTGATGCCTATATAATGATCATTGCGTGGATATCATCATGATTATTTGAAGTTCTATCAATTGCCCAACAATAATTTGTTTACCCACCATTTGCTATTTTTCTAGAGAGAAGCCACTAGTGAAACCTACGGCCCCCGGATCTCTTTCGCATATTATTTTCCTTTGTGATTTATTTTCCTTTGCTTTTATTTTCAGATCTATTAAACCAAAAATACAGAAATACCTTGCTGCAATTTATTCTTATTTATTTTATTTGGCGTTGTTTACGTCGGGTTGCGAGTAGTTGTTATTTGCATGCAGGTGTTGTTTACGTTGTGTTGCTTGGTTCTCCTACTGGTTCGATAACCTTGGTCTCATAACTGAGGGAAATACCTACCGCTGATGTGCTGCATCATCCCTTCCTCTTTGCGGAAATACCGACGTAGCTTCAAGCCGCATCAAAAGGAATTTCTGGCGATGTTGCCGGGGAGGATCTTCAACATATACCAGGTTCCTAATCACAAATCTCATCTCCTCGCAATTTACATTATTTTCCATTTGCCTCTCGTTTTCCTCTCCCCCACTTCACAAAAATTTGCCATTTTATTCGCCCCTCTTTTTTGTTCGCCTTTTTCTTGTCAGATCTATCCTTTATCTGCAATTATGAGTGATTTTGGTATGGCACCAACAGATGATGGCCTAACTCCTAAGATTGGACGTACAGGCAGTCTGGATGCTAAAACTTTTATATCTTGGGGCAAAGGAATGTTATGGGAAAAGAACGTATCCAAGAGTTTTTCAATTGTGTGGGAAATCTAAGTCTTGATGATGCTCCTATACTTAAAACTACTAGATCTTATGCGGACGCTATTTAAGCACTAGTTCTGAAACTTGAAACTAAATTTATCCGTACCCATCCTACTTTGCAAAGATTGTTTTTTGAGATTCCCGTTATAAAGAATCCAAAGCTAAAAAGTTAGCCACTCTCGATCTTATGAATGAATTTGACTACATAATATGGGAAGCTAGGGAAATCTTTAATTTTTATGGTATGAATCATGAAAAACTAGTGATAGATGAAATTATTTACAACAGTGATTATGCGCTAAGGCATTTGCTTGGGGATAATAAAATCTTTGATGAGAATCTTAAAAAGGAAGTCCCCGTTTTAGATATAATCCAACAAGTTTTCAATAATGTTAATCAACATCACTCTTGGATTGTTGCGGGAAATCAAAGGGGTTATGATAAAAACCAACTTAGGAATTCTAAGGTTTCTATGGATAATACGTTTTGTGTTGTCTTTACAAAACCCCATGATAAAAACACCTCTAGGAAAATTAAGAAGAAGGATGACAAAACTTAGATCCTTGCTTTATGCCTAGCTAAGGGCGTAAATCTATAGCGCCTGTTGGGAAGCAACCCAATGAATAAAATTTATTTTGCTTTTTGCTTTCTGTTCTTGAGTGTTTGCACAATTATGCTTATGTTATGATTGTGTTTTTGTGTTTTAATTAGTGTTTGTGCCAAGTAAAGTCTTTAGGATCTTCTTGGGTGATAGTTGTTTGATCTTGCTGAAAAACAGAAACTTTTTCTTCCACGAAAACAATTCTCATTTTTTAACAGAGCATGATAAAATGTCAATTCTTTTTTCAGAAGATTAATATACAAATTGCTCAGGTTGTCCTATGTTTTCAGAATTTTTTTAGTTCCAGAAGTTTTCGAAATATCCAGATTGCTACAGACTGTTCTGTTTTGACATATTCTGTTTTCTTTGTTGTGTGCTTGTTTTGATGGCCCTATGGTTTTATTTGATGAGTTTTTGCCATAGAAAAGTTGGAATACAATAGATATAATGCAAGATAAAAATACAAATTGGTTTGATACAGTACTTATAGTAGTGATTTATTTTCTTATACTAACAGATCTCACGAAGGTTTTGTTGAGTTTTGTGTGATTGAAGTTTCAAGTTTTGGGTTATCTTACGATGGATGAAGGAATAAGGAGTAAGAAGAGCCTAAGCTTGGGGATGCCCCGGCATCCCAAGCTATTATCCAAAAGAGAGCAAGCAACTAAGCTTGGGGATGCCCCGAGTGGCATCCCCTCTTTCTTCTAACGACCATCGGTATTTTACTCGAAGCTATATTTTTATTCGTCACATACTATGTGTTTTCCTTGGAGCATCTTGTATAATATAAGTCTTTGCTTATTTTATTTTTTGTTTTAAGTCTTGATTCCTTGCTGGACACACCTATTTGAGAGAGCCAAATTTATGTCATGACTTGTTAGAATTGCTCTCTATGCTTCACTTATTTTTTTTATGAGCTATGGACTTTCTCTAGTGCTTCACTTATATATTTTTTAGCACGGTGTGCTTTAGTATTTTTGAAGAAATGCTCTCTTGCTTCACTTAGATTTATTTGAGAGTTAGTAAAATTTTTAAGAAATTCTCTCTTGCTTCACTTAAATTAATTTGAGAGAAAGAAAAAAAAATATGCTCATGATCTGCACTCATATTTATTTGAGCTTGTCAAAAGCAACATATGAAAAATAGTTCCAAAGTGATAGATATAAAAGAAGGATATAATAAAAACTTTCATGAAGATCACTGGACAAAATAAACTTGATTATTAGTAATAGTTTTGAGATATGATGATGTGATATGTGAGTTATGTTGATGAGTAATTATGCTTTAGTAAGAATATTGGTATTAAGGTTTGTGATTCCCTATGAAAGCACGAAAGTCAATAATTATGCAATGAAATTATATCCTACTTGTGGTGCATTATTCGGTGTTAATTATGCTTAATTCTCAATTATGAGATTATTCGTTTCTTGGTTGGTCGCTTCTCAATCTTTTGCTAGCCTTCGTTTTGCACTAAGTATGATCTCTACTTGTGCATCCAAAAACCTTTAAACCAGTTTTGCCACATGAGTCCACTATATCTACCTATATGCAGTATTCTTTTGCCGTTCTAAGCAAATTTGTATGTGCCATCTCTAATTTTCAAAATAAACTTCTCTTTTATGTGTTTGTACCGCTCGCGGAGCGGTGAGGGGTGGCTAATACTTTCCATGCTAGATGTGTTATACTCACGATGAGTGTTTATTCACTTGTCATTGCACGAGAGTAAGGCAAATGTATTAGGGATGCCTAGTCCCGAAATGAAAAATGAATTTACTTTATGTTGTCAAATAATAAATTCCTTGGAAAGTGTTGGTATGGAGGGCAACCGTGGATACAGCTAGCCATGCAAAGTGGAAGTATGGTTGAAAAAGGAATAAACTTTATTTTCTGTTTGGGAACCGCCTATTGTATATCTAGCATGGAAGTGTCGGGAACTTGTTACGTCTTGAGCTTGCGTTGGTTTTCCTCGAAGAGGAGAGGATGATGCAGCACAGTAGCGTAAGTATTTCCCTCAGTTTTTGAGAACCAAGGCATCAATCCAGTAGGAGGGCACGCACAACTCCCTCGTACCTGCACAAAACGATAGCTACTCGCAACCAACGCGATTAGGGGTTGCCAATCCCTTCACGGTCACTTAGGAGAGTGAGATCTGATAGAGATAATATTTTTGGTGTTTTTGGTATATAGATGCAAAGTGAAAAGTAAAAAAGCAAAGTAAAACCAAAGCAAGTATAAAAGTGATGGAGATTGATATGATGAGAATAGACCCGGGGGCCATAGGTTTCACTAGTGGCTTCTCTCAAGAGCATAAGTATTCTACGGTGGGTGAACAAATTACTGTTGAGCAATTGACAGAATTGAGCATAGTTATGAGTATATCTAGGTATGATCATGTATATAGGCATCACGTCCGAGACAAGTAGATCGAAGCGATTACGCATCTACTACTATTACTCCACTCATCGACCGCTATCCAAAGCATGCATCTAGAGTATTAAGTTAAAAACAGAGTAACGCCTTAAGCAAGATGACATGATGTAGAGGAATAAATTCATGCAATATGATAAATAACCCATCTTGTTATCCTCGATGGCAACAATACAATACGTGCCTTGCAACCCTTTACATCCTTTGGGTAAGGACACCGCAAGATTGAACCCAAAGCCATGCACTTCTCCCATTGCAAGAACTACCAATCTAGTTGGCCAAACCAAACGGATAATTCGAAGAGACTTGCAAAGATAACTCAATCATACATAAAAGAATTCAGAGAAGATTCAAATATTATTCATAGTTAAGCTGGATCATAAACCCACAGTTCATCGGTCTCAACAAACACACCGCAAAAAGAAGATTACATCGAATAGATCTCCACGAGAGAGGGGGAGAACATTGTATTGAGATCCAAAAAGAGAGAAGAAGCCATCTAGCTACTAGCTATGGACTCGAAGGTCTAAAGTAAACTACTCACACTTCATCGGAGAGGCTATGGTGTTGATGTAGAAGCCCTCCGTGGTGGATTCCCCCTCCGGTGGAGCTCCGGAACAGGCCCCAAGATGGGATCTCGTGGATACAGGAAGTTGCGGCGGTGGAATTAGGTTTTTGGGTCCTGTTCTGATCGTTTGGGGGTACGTAGGTATATATAGGAGGAAGGAGTACGTCGGTGGAGCAACAGGGGGGCCACGAGGCAGGGGCGCGCCACCCACCCTTGTGACCGCCTCTCTGGTTCCTTGGCGTAGGGTCCAAGTCTCCTAGATCACGTTCCGTGAGAAAATCACGTTTCCGAAGGTTTCATTCCGTTTGGACTCCATTTGATATTTTGTTTCTTCGAAACACTGAAAAAGGCAAAAAACAACAATTCTGGCATGGGCCTCCGGTTAATAGGTTAGTCCTAAAAGTAATATAAAAGTGGAAAATAAATCCCATTATAGTCCAAAACAATAGATAAAGTAGCATGGAGCAATCAAAAATTATAGATACATTGGAGACGTATCAGGCATCCCCAAGCTTAATTCCTGCTCGTCCTCGAGTAGGTAAATGATAAAAAGAGAATTTTTGATGCGGAGTGATACTTTGGCATAATTTCAATGTAAATCTTATTAATCGTGATATGAATATTCAGATCCAAAAGATTCAAGACAAAAGTTCATATTGACATAAAAAATAATAATACTTCAAGCATACTAATCAAAGTAATCATGTCTTCAAAATAGCATGGCAAAAGAAAGTTCATCCCTACAAAATCATATAGTTAGGCTATGCTTCATTTTCGTCACACAAAGATGTTCCCAACTTCTATACCCACGATGACAAGCCAAGCAATTGTTTCATACTTAAATAATCTCAAACTTTTTCAACCTTCACGCAATACATGAGCGTGAGCCATGGATATAGCACTATGGGTGGAATAGAATATGATGATGGGGATTGTGTGGAGAAGACAAAAAAGGAGAAAATCTCACATTGACGAGGATAATCAACGGGCAATGGAGATGCCCATCAATTGATGTCAACATGAGGAGTAGGGATTGCCATGCAACGGATGCACTAGAGCTATGAATGCTCAACAAAAGAAAACTAGTGGGTGTGCATCCAACTTGCTTGCTCATGAAGACCTAGGGCATCTGAGGAAGCCCATCGTAGGAATATACAAGCCAAGTTCTATAATGAAAAATTCCCACTAGTATGAAAAGACAACTTACGAGACTCACTATATGAAAAACATGGTGCTACTTTGAAGCACAATATATGAGACTCACTACATGAAGAACAAGGTGCTACTTTGAAGCACAATATATGAGACTTACTACATGAAGAACAAGGTGCTACTTTGAAGCACAAGTGTGGAAAAAGAGATAGTAGCATTGCCCTTTTTATTTATTTTCTCTTCTTTTTTTATTTGGGCCTTTTTTTATGGCCTCTTTTTTTATTTTATTTTTATTTTTCGTCCGGAGTCTCATCCCAACTTGTGGGGGAATCATAGTCTCCATCATCCTTTCCTCACTTGGTACAATGCTCTAATAATGATGATCATCACACTTTTATTTTTCTTACAACTCAACAATTACAACTCGACACTTAGAACAAAATATGACTCTATATGAATGCCTCCGTGATGTACGGGATATGCAATGAAACATGAGTGACATGTATGGAAGAATTATGAACGGTGGCTTTGCCACAAATACGATGTCAACTACATGATCATGCTAGCAATATGACAATGATGGAGCGTGTCATAATAAACGGAACGGTGGAAAGTTCCATGGCAATATATCTCGGAATGGCTATGGAAATGCCATGATAGGTAGGTATGGTGGCTGTTTTGAGGAAGGTATATGGTGGGTGTATGATACCGGCGAAAAGTGTGTGGTATTGGAGAGGCTAGCAATGGTGGAAGGATGGGAAAAAGTGCGTATGATCCATGGACTCAACATTAGTCATAAAGAACTCATATACTTATTGCAAAAATCTAGAAGTTATCAAAGCAAAGTATTACGCGCATGCTCCTAGGGGATATATTGGTAGGAAAAGACCATCGCTAAGTCCCCAACCGCCACTCATAAGGAAGACAATCAATAAATAAATCATGCTCCGAGTTCATCACATAACGGTTCACCATACGTGCATGCTACGGAATCACAAACTTCAACACAAGTATTCTTTAAATTCACAACTACTCAACTAGCATGACTCTAATATCACCATCTTCATATCTCAAAACAATTATCAAGCATCAAACTTATCTTAGTATTCAACGCACTCAAAAGAAAGTTTCACGTATCTTGAATACCAAGTATATTAACATTAAGCATATTACCATGCTATTAACGACTCTCAAAATAATCTAAGTGAAGCATGAGAGATCAAGTTTCTTTAAAACAAATCCACCACCGTGCTCTAAAAGATCTAAGTGAAGCACTAGAGCAAAAATTATCACGCTCAAAAGATATAAGTGAATCACTATGAGCAAAACTATCAAGCTCAAAAGATATAAGTGAAGCACTATGAGCAAAACTATCAAGCTCAAAAGATATAAGTGAAGCACTATGAGCAAAACTATCAAGCTCAAAAGATATAAGTGAAGCACATAGAGTATTCTGTCAAATTCCAATTCATGTATGGCTATCTCAAAAGGTGTGTACAGCAAGGATGATTGTGGTAAAATAACAAGCAAAGACGCAAATAATACAAGACGCTCCAAGCAAAACACATATCATGTGGTGAATAAAAATATAGCTCCAAGTAAATTACCGATGGAAGTGGATTTAAAGAGGGGATGCCTTCCGGGGCATCCCCAAGCTTTGACTTTTCGGTGTCCTTGGATTATCTTGGGGGTGCCATGGGCATCCCCAAGATTAGGCTCTTGCCACTCCTTGTTCCATAATCCATCAAAAGAATTCACACAAAACTTGAAAACTTCACAACACAAAACTCAATAGAAATCTCGTGAGCTCCGTTAGAGAAAGAAAACAAAAGACTACTTTAAGATACTGTAATGAACTCATTCTTTATTTATATTGATGTTAAACCAACTGTATTCCAACTTCTCTATGGATCATAAACTATTTTACTAGCCATAGATTCATAAAAATAAGCAAACAACACACGGAAAAAAGAATCTGTCAAAAACAGAACAGTCTGTAGTAATCTGTAACTAACGCAAACTTCTGGAACTCAAAAACTTCTACCAAAATTAGACGACCTGGAAAATTTGTTTATTGATCAGCAGCAATTGTAATCAGTATTTTATCACATTCTGGTGATTTTTAACAATTCGGGCACTGAGCGCAAAGTTTCTGGAAATTACAGCAAGATCAAATAACTATCATCCAAGAAGATCCAATAGGTTTAACTTGGCACAAACACTAATTAAAAGATAAAACCACATATAAACAGAGGCTATATGGATTATTTATTACTAAACAGAAGCAAAAATAAAAAAAATAAAAATAAAATTGGGTTGCCTCCCAATAAGCGCCATCGTTTAACGCCCCTAGCTAGGCATAAAAGCGAGGATAGATCTAAGTATTGTCATCTTTGGTAGGCAATCCATAAGTGGCTCTCATGATAGATTCATATGGTAATTTCATTTTCTTTCTAGGAAAGTGTTCCATGCCTTTCTTTAATGGAAATTGGAATCTAATATTTCCTTCCTTCATATCAATAATTGCACCAATCGTTCTAAGGAAAGGTGTACCAAGAATAATAGGACATGAAGGATTGCAATCTATATCAAGAATGATAAAATCTACGGGCACATAATTCCTATTTGCAACAATAAGAACATCATTAATTCTTCCCATAGGCTTTTTAATAGTGGAATCCGCAAGATGCAAGTTTAGCGAGCAATCATCAAAGTCACGGAAATCTAGCAAATCACACAAAGTTTTGGGAATAGTAGAGACACTAGCACCCAAGTCACACAAAGCATTAAACTCATGATATTTAATTTTAATTTTGATAGTAGGTTCCAACTCATCATAGAGTTTCCTAGGGATAGAAACTTTCAACTCAAGTTTTTCTTCATAAGATTGCATCAAGGCATCAACAATGTGTTCGGTAAAGGCCTTATTTTGGCTATAAGCATGAGGAGAATTTAACACGGATTGCAACAAGGAAATACAATCAATTAAAGAGCAATTTTCATAATTAAATTCCTTGAGATCCAATATAGTGGGTTTAGCAACATCTAAATTTTTGTTTCTTTCAATCCCACTTTTATCAATTTCATCATCAAGATCTAAAAACTTCGAATTCTTAGAACGCCTTCTAGGTAAAGGAAGATCGTATTCAGTTCCATCAAGATTCATATTGCAAAACAAAGATTTAATAGGTGACACATCAATAACTTTTAGATCTTCATCTTGATTTTCATAGGAATTAGAAGAACACGCTTTAATAAAGGCTTCTTTGGAAGCACGCATCCTAGCGGTTCTTTCTTTGCACTCATCAATGGAAATTCTCATAGATTTGAGAGACTCATTGATTTCATGCTTATGAGGAATAGATATAAGCTTTAAAGAATCAACCTCAAGAGAAATTCTATCAACGTTCCTAGCCAAATCATTAACTTTAAGCAATTTCTCTTCAAGCAAAGCATTAAAATTATTTTGTGAATTCATAAACTCTTTAATACTAATCTCAAATTCAGAGGGCATCTTATTAAAATTTCCATAAGATTGTTGTAGGAATTTCCATAATTATTAGAAGGATTACTAGGATAAGGCCTAGGATTAAAATTCCCTCTATACGCGTTGTTACCAAAATTATTCCTACCAACAAAGTTCACATCCATAGATTCATTATTATTCTCAATCAAAGTAGACAAAGGCATATCATTAGGATCAGAAGAAACATTCTTAGTAGCAAATAATTTCATAAGTTCATCCATCTTCCACTCAAAATATTTATTTCTTCTATCGCATGCACTTTTTTATTAGTAGATCTTTCAGTATGCCATTGAGAATAATTAACCATAATATTATCTAGGAGTTTAGTAGCATCTACTAAAGTGATTTCCATAAAAGTGCCTCCCACGGCCGAATCTAAAAGATTTCTAGAAGCAAAATTCAATCCGGCATAAAAGTTTCGTATAATCATCCACAAGTTCAAACCATGAGTAGGACAATTACGTATCATTAGTTTCATTCTCTCCCAAGCTTGTGCAACATGTTCATGATCAAGTTGCTTAAAATTCATAATATCGTTCCTAAGAGAGATAATCTTAGCGGGAGGAAAATACTTAGAGATAAAAGCATCTTTGCACTTGTTCCAAGAATCAATACTATTTTTAGGCAAAGATGAAAACCACGCTTTAGCACGATCTCTAAGCGAAAAAGGAAATAGCTTCAATTTAACGACATCATTATCGACATCTTTTTCTTTTGCATATCACATAAATCAACAAAGCTATTCAGACGAGTAGCGGCATCTTCACTAGGAAGGCCGGCGAATTGATCTATCATAACAAGATTCAACAAAGCAGTATTGATTTCACAAGATTCAGTATTGGCAAGAGGAGCAATAGGAGTGCTAAGGAAATCATTATTATTGGTATTGGTGAAGTCACACAATTTGGTAGCATCTTGAGCTATCGCGACAAACAAGCAATCCAACACACGAGCAAACAAACGGACGAGGAAAAGGCAACGGGAAAAAGAGAAGGAGATTGGTAAAGAGAGGGCGAATAAAACGGCAAGGGTGAAGTGGGGGAGAGGAAAACGAGAGGCAAATGTCAAATAATGTAATGCGAGAGATAGGGATTGTGATGGGTACTTGGTATGTTGACTTCTGCGTAGACTCCCTGGCAACGGCGCCAGAAATCCTTCTTGCTACGTCTTGAGCTTGCGTTGGTTTTCCTCGAAGAGGAGAGGATGATGCAGCACAGTACCGTAAGTATTTCCCTCAGTTTTTGAGAACCAAGGCATCAATCCAGTAGGAGGGCACGCACAACTCCCTCGTACCTGCACAAAACGATAGCTACTCGCAACCAACGCGATTAGGGGTTGTCAATCCCTTCATGGTCACTTAGGAGAGTGAGATCTGATAGAGATAATATTTTTGGTGTTTTTGGTATATAGATGCAAAGTGAAAAGTAAAAAAGCAAAGTAAAACCAAAGCAAGTATAAAAGTGATGGAGATTGATATGATGAGAATAGACCCGGGGGCCATAGGTTTCACTAGTGGCTTCTCTCAAGAGCATAAGTATTCTACGGTGGGTGAACAAATTACTGTTGAGCAATTGACAGAATTGAGCATAGTTATGAGTATATCTAGGTATGATCATGTATATAGGCATCACGTCCGAGACAAGTAGATCGAAACGATTATGCATCTACTACTATTAATCCACTCATCGACCGCTATCCAACATGAATATAGAGTATTAAGTTAAAAACAGAGTAACGCCTTAAGCAAGATGACATGATGTAGAGGAATAAATTCATGCAATATGATAAATAACACATCTTGTTATCCTCGATGGAAACAATACAGTACGTTCCTTGCAACCCTTTACATCCTTTGGGTAAGGACACCGCAAGATTGAACCCAAAGCCATGCACTTCTCCCATTGCAAGAACTACCAATCTAGTTGGCCAAACCAAGCGGATAATTCAAGAGACTTGCAAAGATAACTGAATCATACATAAAAGAATTCAGAGTAGATTCTAATATTATTCATAGTTAAGTTGGATCATAAACCCACTATTCATCGGTCTCAACAAACACACCGCAAAAAAGAAGATTACATCGAATAGATCTCCACGAGAGAGGGGAGAACATTGTATTGAGATCCAAAAGAGAGAAGAAGCCATCTAGCTACTAGCTATGGACTCGAAGGTCTAAAGTAAACTACTCACACTTCATCGGAGAGGCTATGGTGTTGATGTAGAAGCCCTCCATGGTGGATTCCCCCTCCGACGGAGCTCCGGAACAGGCCCCAAGATGGGATCTCGTGGATACAGGAAGTTGCACAGTGGAATTAGGTTTTCGGGTCCTGTTCTGATCGTTTGGGGGTACGTAGGTATATATAGGAGGAAGGAGTACGTCGGTGGAGCAACAGGGGGCCCACGAGGCAGGGGGCGCGCCCCCACCCTCGTGACCGCCTCTCTGGTTCCTTGGCGTAGGGTCCAAGTCTCCTCGATCACGTTCGGTGAGAAAATCACGTTTCCAAAGGTTTCATTCCGTTTGGACTCCGCTTGATATTCTATTTCTTCGAAACACTGAAAAAGGCAAAAAAAATAGCAATTCTGGGCTGGGCCTCTGGTTAATAGGTTAGTCCCAAAAATAATATAAAGGTGGAAAATAAAGCCCAATATAGTCCAAAACAATAGATAAAGTAGCATGGAGCAATCAAAAATTATAGATACGTTGGAGACGTATCAGAAGTCTAAGTCGTTTTCGTTGGTGGGAAAGACACACCTCCCAAAATGTTTTTATCTCTAAGTTTTTCGCTTTGAGCTCTGGCACCTCTACAAATCCCTACTTCCCTCTGCGAAGGGCCTTTCTTTTCCATTATGCAATTTTTATTTTTGAATTTGAGTCTCCATCTTTCCTTATAAAAGCACCAACTAGGAGGCAATATGATCGTACTTGAGTATTGGGTGTAGCTAACATGCGAGTGTGTTTCGTGAATGGATCAATGACTGAGCATGATGGGCTAGGGTTAGCTTATTTTAGCGTTGATATTTTTAAAGGCATGGTTGCTTGTTGATATGCTTGAGTATTTAAGTTGTCATGTCAAAACTAGACTATTGCTTTGAACAATATAAAAGTCCAAATGTCCACGCTATAAAGAAAAGAATATGATATGACATGTTAGGCAGCATTCCACATCAAAAATTCTGTTTTTATCACTTACCTACTCGAGGACAGGTAGGAGTTAAGCTTGTGGATGCTGATACATCTCCAATGTATCTATAATTTTTTATTGTCCCATGTTGTTATATTATCAATCTTGGATGTTTTATAATCATTTTATAGTCATTTTATATCATTTTTTGGTACTAACCTATTAGCATAGTGCCAAGTGCCAGTTGCTCTTTTCTGCATGTTTTTTACATCGCAGGAAATCAATACCAAACAGAGTCCAAATGCAACAAAACTTTACAGAGAATTCTTTTGGACCAGAATGGGCCAAGGTTGTGCCTGGGGGGTGCTTCGAGGAGACCACAACCCACCAGGGCGCGCCAGGAGGCCCAGGCGCACCCTGGTGGGTTGTCCCACCTCGGGTGCCCCCCGGACCGCCTCGTTGCTCTATAAATACCCCAATATTCCAGAAACCCTAGGGGAGTCGACGGAAATCAATTCCAGTAGTCGCAGAGTCCAGAACCACCAGATCCAATCTCGACACCATCACGGATGGGGTTCACCACCTCCATTGGTGCCTCTCCGATGATGCGTGAGTAGTTCTTTGTAAACCTTCAGGTCCGTAGTTAGTAGCTAGACGGCTTCCTCTCTCTCGCTGAATTCTATACAATGGTCTCTTGGAGATCCATATGATGTAACTCTTTTTGCGGTGTGTTTGTTGGGAACGGATGAACTTTGTGTTTATGATCAGATCTATCTTTTTATATCCATGAAAGTATTTGAGTTTCTTTGATCTCTTTTATGCGTGATTGCTTATAGCCTCGTATTTATTCTCTGATATTTGGTTTTTTTGCCAACTTGATCTATTTATCTTGCAATGGGAAGATGTGCTTTGTAGTGGGTTCAATCTTACGGTGCTTGATCCCAGTGACGGAAGGGGAACCGACACGTATGTATCATTGCTACTAAGGATAAAATGATGGGGTCTATCTCTACATAGATAGATCTTGTCTACATCATGTCATCGTTCTTATTGCATTACTCTGTTTCTCCATGAACTTAATACACTAGATGCATGCTGGATAGCGGTCGATGTGTGGAGTAATAGTAGTAGATGCGAGTGAGTCGGTCTACTAATCTTGGACGTGATGCCTATATAATGATCATTGCCTGGATATCGTCATGATTATTTGAAGTTCTATCAATTGCCCAACAGTAGTTTGTTTACCCACCGTTTGCTATTTTTCTCGAGAGAAGCCACTAGTGAAACCTACGGCCCCCTGGTCTCTTTCTCATATTATTTGCCTTTGCGATCTATTTTCCTTTATTTTTATTTTCAGATCTATTAAACCAAAAATACAAAAATACCTTGCTGAAATTTATTCTTATTTATTTTATTTGGCATTCGATCTATCAATCTACTACAATTTTATTCACGTCTGTTTGCCTATCTTGAGGTGCCGCTACCCGGAAGGGATTGACAACCCCTTTTACATGTCGGGTTGCGAGTAGTTGTTATTTGTGTGCGGCCGCTGTGCTGCATCATCCCTTCCTCTTTGGGGAAATACCAACGTAGCTTCAAGCCGCATCACTAGCCGCCCCCTCCCCTCCCCTCACATCGTCCCCCCCGGGGCGACCCGAGGGCCCCTAGGGTTTCCCTAGGCGCCGCTCCCTCCACCCCTCCTTCCCTGCCATCACCCGAGGGAGTCCTCGGGCTTCGCCTGGGCGACTGCCGATGACGGTGGCGGCGGGGCTTCGTCACTTCTCTGCTGGCGTTGGACCCCGGATGCTGGGCGGCGGCCAGGTCGGTGAGGCGGCGTCATCCTTCGGCTGGCGGCGCGCGCGGGAGGTGCGGGCCGGATCCCTCGACTGCTCGGGCAGTGGTCGTGGCGCGGCGAGGTTCCCCTTCCTCTGCTCCAGATCTGAAGGACAGGTTTTCCCTCTCTCTGCTCTCCCTCGCTGGATTCGCTTGATTCCGTGCCTCTGGTCGCCGGATCCGGTGCCGGCGGGGTGTTCCCCGAGCTGGTGGTGCTGCACGAGCCCGGGGGAAACCCCTGTTGGTATGCCCAACATGGCGGCGGCGGCGCCCCTTTTGCGTCGTTTTGCTCGTTAGAGTCACTGTAAGTGCATCTAGTGCCATCCCTAGTTGGTTTTCGAGTATTGACGACAAACCTGGTTGAGGGACTAATGTGTTTTGTGAGAATTGCGGGATAACACAGGTAATAGTCCCTCATTGATTCGGTTTACCTACCGGAGATGACCCCTAAAAATGTATGAAGACATTGAAGACAATGGTGGTATGTGAAGATATTCTCATTGAAGACTATGACAAGAGAAGACATCGCATGAAGACTATGGAGCGCGAAGACTTAGTTGTTTCGTTGTTTCCTTTTCTTCTTTGTTGAGTCATAGGAACCCTTTGTCTTTGTTAAGTGGGGTCCCGATGAACAAAGTCGAGTGGTGAAGTGATGCTCAACCAAAACCTATGTCTTCGAGCGAAGACAATGAGAGCAAATCTTATCCGGAGTTGGATGAGTCAGCTTTACTTGTAGCCCAAGTCAAGCTGCCGTGTGTGTTTGAAATCTGACCGTTGGAACACGTGTCAGTTCCTTAGTGACCCAGGGTCATTTCGGACAAATCAGGCCGGGTTGCCTAGTGGCTATAAATAGCCCACCCCCTACACCATAAATTGGTGGCTACTCAGAGTTAGTGCACAGCTTTTGTCGTTTGAGAGCAACCCACCTCCGAAGCTTTTGAGAGAGAGAAATCCTTGTGAGGACAAAGCCCAAACACCCAGAGCCAAAGAGTGTTAGGCATCACTGAAATCTTTCTGTCCGCATGACCTGAAGACTTGTTACACTTGAGGACTGTGAATCCTCCAGCCGGTTAGGCGTCGCGTTCTGAGCATCCAAGAGTCATTGTGGATTGTCGGTGAACGAAGTATGTGAAGGTAAGTCTACCTTGAAGACTTACCAGAGTGATTGGGCGAGGACTGGGTGTCCTTAGCTCAAGGGGAATAAGGTGAAGACACGGTCTTCTGAGTTGAATCTCAGCCTCCCTAACCAGATGTACAGTTGTCACAGCAACTGGAACTGGTCCAACAAATCCTTTGTCCTCACCAAGTGACTGGTTCTATCCTCTCCCTCTCTTTACTTACAGTTTGTCTTCGTGAAGTCATTGCTTGTTTGCACTACTTGTTTAACTTCACTGTGTGACTACTATCGTTGTTTGGCTTCATACTATCTTCCATCCTGATCTTTACTACCTAGCTGCTATTAGTCTTCGTGCTTTCACTTCTTTGAATACTTGACTATGGCTTGCTTAGTGTAGTCTACCTTCCGCTGCATATCAATAGGTTCACTTCTATTGTTTGTCTTCAAAACTCTCATGTTTGAAGACTTACATAAAAATCGCCTATTCAACCCCCCCTCCCGCTAGTCGATAACTAGCACTTTCAATTGGTATCAGAGCAAGGTACTTCATTGTTCTATGTGATTCGGTTTAACCACCTGGAGTTTTAGCTATGTCGACTGCAGGGATAATCAAAGTCTCCGCTGCTTGCCCCGTCTTCGATGGAACTGAATATCCCTACTGCAAGAATAAGATGTGCATGCATCTTGAAGCCATTGATGTCGACCTCTGGTATGTCGTCAAGAATGGCGTTCCCAAGACTGGTGAAGGTGTCACCCCTGCTGATGTCAAGAAGTTCATTCAACTGGATTCTACCGCCAAGAACATCATCTGTGGTCATCGACCAAATGACGGTATGGTCGTGTGAGTGCTCTGGAAGCGTCGAAGCTAGTGCAGGACTGGCTCTCCAAGGTCAACGAAAGCGTCTCAACCCAGAGAGATCAAAGGATCAGTGTTCTTCGCAACCTCTTCAACCGCTTCAAGAGAAACGACAATGAGAATGTCCAGCTCATGTTTGATCGCCTCACTGACATCACAAATGAGCTTCGTGCTCTCGGCGCCACTGAGATCACCAAGCATGAAATCGTCAAGACACTGCTAAGATCACTTGATAGCTTGTTCGACACCCTTGGCCCCTTGCCCTGATGATACAAGAACGCCCTGACTTCAAGACACTCGATCCGTCTGACATACTTGAGAGGCTCAACACACATGAGTTCCAGCTATCTGAGAAAAGAGATATCTGTGGTCCCAACTATGGCCGAACTCGCGCTTTGAAGGCAAAAGTTGTTTCCTCATCTGAAGAAGAATCTGACTGCAGTTCTGGTGATCCTGAAGACATTGGGAAGGAGCTTGCTATGCTTGTGAAGAAGTTCCAGAAGTTCACTAAAAAGAAGGGCTTCAGAAAGTCTTCACGGTCCATCTCAAGAAATGATGAAGCTTCCACTCATGATTACAAGAAGAGAACATGTCACAAGTGCAAGAAACCTGGACACTACATCTCTGAATGTCCACAGTGGGACAATGAGAACAAGAAGAAGAAGAAGAAGAGCAAGGAATATGATTCTGATGATAACAACAAGAAGAAATCTTCAAAGTCTTCTTCCAAGTCTTCTCCTCACAAGAAGAGCTCATCTGGCAGGGCTCGTGCTTTTGTTGGCAAGGAGATGGATTCAGAGGAGGAGTCTGCTTCTGAGGAGGCGGAGGTGGAGTCTGAGGAGGAGTCCGACTCTGGCGTTGCAAGTTTGGCTCTAGCTACAGCCTACGTTGCCAAGTCCATCTTCAACACTGAAGACAATGGCCCCGTCACCAACGCTGATGCTAATGACAAGGACGACTCTGCTCCCACCTACTGCTTCATGGCACGTGGTGCCAAGGTAAAATCATGCGATGCTTACTTTCAAACATCCAGTGAAGATGACTCTGATTGTGAATCCAAACCCAACTACAAAACACTTGCTAAAATTGCAACTAAACAACAGAAAGCTATGGAACATACTCAAAAAGTCTTAGAAAAAAGCGATGACCTGTTGGACGCGGAAATGACTCGATCTCAGTCCTTAATTGAAGACATAAAAAATCTTCATGCTAAGTACCATGAACTTGAAAGTCGTCATGAAACGCTCTCAACGACTCATGAAAAGCTTTCCTATGATTATCTTCAAAGGAAGCAAGAACTTGAGAAATTGAGAGCGGCTCATGAAGATCTTCAAAAGGAGAATGAGTCACTTCGCGCTCAACATATCAGTCTCGCTCAGGAAGGATTTGAACCACCATGTCTAAAATTCCTTGAGCGTGATAACGCTACTTACATTCTTTGAATGTTCTCTGCTGCCATCTTGTTGCAATATCTTCAACTGTTGATGTGGTAACTAACCCCTCTTCTGAGGATACCACTACTATTGCTGGTGAAAATGCTAGGTTGAAGACATTGCCTGAAACATGGATAAACAAAAGTCTCAAAGGGCATCAGACACTGTGCGATGTCCTCAAAAAGCAGATTATGAACCGAAACCCTAGGAAAGAGGGTGTTGGGTTCGAGAGGAAAATGAATGTTGATGGCTACTACTGGAAGCCTGAGCAGTACCACAAAACCACATGGGTTGCTGCAAAGGAAGCTTCAGTAGATCCATCCACCTTATCTGGCTTCACTTGTGCTAACCCTATAATCATTGATGAATCCTTTGATGCAAACTATAAACTGTTTAAGAATCAGAATGGTGAAGTGTTTGCCAGGTATATTGGTACTAGCTGCAGGACTGGGCCACCAATGAAGAAGATCTGGGTTCCCAAAAGTTGTCTTGAGAATCTTTCTGTGAATGTCGTCATGACACCGCCTGGGAAGAAGACAAATCCCAGACCAAAAGCTTCATATGGTCCAAAGGCTTCATACAGATACATGACTCACATGAGTCACCCTAACGCCAATGTTTTGCAGGGAAATCATACTCAAACTTATGAATATGAGCGTGCTTCTTCAAAACGCTACGTTCATAAAACTAAGAACTTTTCTGCTTATTCATATGAGTATCATTCATCTCCTGTAAGGCTATTTGCTAGGGCTCCAAAGCCAAAGTTCTCAGATGCTGCACTTAGACTCATAGCTTCTAAGCCACCCCTGAAGATGTGGGTGGTTAAGAAGAATTAACTTTCTTTTGCAGGGAAAGGTCTCCAGCCGCAAATCAAAGGCGTTTGATGCTATTGCTGGGGACCTAAAACATCTTGTAGGGCACAAGATCAAATGCCCAAATGGTCTCACTATGTATTTTGTTCCTGAATCGCTTGCCAATCATCCTATCAGTCCTAATCTTGATCTGAGCTTTGATAATCCTCTTGTGCGTCAAATGTTTATGCTTCACAATACTCTTGGTGAAGCCTATCCCCCTAACTGTACTGTAGGGTATGAAACCTCATGCTTCAGAATGGATTATGGACATCGGATGCACTAATCATATGATTGGTGATCGAAGTCTTCTCATGGACTCAACCTTACGTCCATCTGACAAGAGTCACATAATATTTGCTGACACTGGTAAAAGCAAGGTATTGGGTCTAGGTAGAGTTGTAATCTCAAAGGATCAGCACATGGATAAAGTGATGCTTGTTGAATCCTTTGGTTTCAACTTAATGTCTGTCTCAATGCTTTGTGACTTGAACATGATTGTGATATTTGGAAAATATCGTTGTATTGTACTAATGGAATCTGACAAGTCTCCAGTCTTTGAAGGGTATCGAAAGGATGACTTGTACATGGTAGATTTCTCAGCAGGACCACAGCTTGCCGTATGTCTTCTTGCAAAAGCTTGAGTCTTTTGGCTCACGGCATCGGAGGCTAGGGCATGCTGGCATGAGGAACTTACACACTCTCACAAAGAAGAAGCATGTCATAGGCATCGAGGGAGTCAAGTTCAAGAAGGATCACTTATGCGGTGCCTGCGAAGCTGGAAAGATGACAAGGGCCAAGCATCCCTCGAAGACAATCATGATGACATCTCAACCCTTCGAACTGCTACACATGGACTTATTTGGCCCTACTCACTACTCTACTCTCACTACTACTGCGTGTCTCTATGGTTTTGTCATTGTTGATGATTATTCCAGATATACGTGGGTGCATATAATTCTCTACAAGACTAAAGTGCAGGATGTCTTCAGACGCTTCGCCAACCATGCCATGAACAACTATGGCGTCAAGATCAAGCATATCAGAAGTGACAACGGCACAGAGTTCAAGAACACCGGGCTCGACCTCTACCTGGATACATTAGGCATCACTCATGAGTTCTCAGCTCCGTACACGCCTCAGCATAATGGCATCATGGAGCGCAAGAATAGAACACTTATTGAGATGTCTCGGACGATGCTCGATGAATACAAGACTCCAAGGAAGTTCTAGCCTGAAGCTATTGATACTGCATGCCACGTCATCAACCGGGTTTATCTTCACAAGCTTCTGAAGAAGACATCCTATGAACTCACTGGTAAGAAGCCAAATGTCAGTTACTTCAGAGTATTTGGTGCTAAGTGCTGGATCAAGGATCCACATCACACGTCAAAATTTGCACCGAAAGCACATGAATGTTTTATGCTTGGTTACGGAAAGGATTCGCACTCCTATAGAGTCTTCAACCTCTTTCACTATAAAGTGGTTGAAACTGTGGATGTGCGATTCGATGAGACTAACGGCTCACAAAGAGAGCACCTGCCAAATGTGCTAGATGAAGTTCCACCTAGTCAACCTGAAGACAATCCTCCTGACGATAACAATGATCAGCATGAACAAAATCTTTGTCCAGTTCATCCTCGTGTTGCAAATGAAGTACAGATTGAGAAGATAATTGATAGCATCAATGCACCTGGTCCACTCACTTGTTCAAGAGCTACACAGCTAGCAAATTTTTGTGGGCACTTTGCATTTGTCTCAATATATGAACCCAAGAAAGTTGCTGAAGCCTTCATGGAACCTGAATGGATTCAAGCTATGCAAGAAGAGCTTCAACAGTTCAAGCTGAACAATGTCTGGGAACTTGTCAAGCGTCCTGGCCCCCGCAAGCACAACATAATAGGCACAAAATGGATATATCGCAACAAGCAAGATGATCATGGTCAAGTTGTCAAAAACAAGGCTCGTCTCGTTGCTCAAGGATACACTCAAGTTGAAGGGATTGACTTTGATGAAACATTTGCTCCTGTGGCTAGGCTTGAAGCTATTCGCATATTTCTAGCCTATGCAAATCATCAGAACATCCTGCTTTATCAAATGGATGTGAAGAGTGCATTTCTCAATGGCAAGATTGAAGAAGAAGTGTATGTTGCACAACCTCCTGGCTTTGAAGATCCAAAACATCCTGATATGGTGTACAAGCTAAACAAGGCCTCATGTATGGCCTCAAACAAGCCCCTCGCGCTTGGTATGACACACTCAAAGACTTCTTGAAGAGCAAAGGCTTCAAACCTGGTTCCCTGGATCCCACACTCTTCACGAAGACATATGATGGTGAACTATTTGTGTGCCAAATATACGTCGATGACATTATCTTTGGCTGCACCAACCAGAAATACAGTGATGAGTTTGGACACATGATGCAAGAACAATATCAGATGTCCATGACGGGCGAGCTGAAGTTCTTCCTTGGTCTTCAAATTCGTCAGCAAAGCAATGGCATCTTCGTATCTCAAGAGAAATACCTCAAAGACTGCCTGAAGAAGTCTGGAATGCAAGACTGCAAAGGTTACACAACGCCAATGCCAACCAAGAGTCATCTGGGTCCTGACGCCAATGATAAAGAGTTCGATCAAAAGGTATACCACTCCATGATTGGTTCTTTACTTTACTTATGTGGATCTAGGCCAGATATCATGCTTAGTGTTTGCATGTGTGCTCGATTCCAAGCGGCACCAAAGGAATCACATCACTTAGCTGTGAAGCAAATTCTTCGATATTTGGCTTACACCCCAACACTAGGATTATGGTATCCAAAGGGCTCAGAGTTTGATCTAGTTGGATTCTCGGATGCTGATTATCTTTGGTGACAAGGTGGATCGCAAGTCTACATTAGGCACATGTCACTTTCTGGGACGATCACTTGTCTGTTGGTCTTCAAAGAAGCAGAACTGTGTATCACTCTCCACTGCTGAATCTGAATACATTGCTGCTGGATCTTGCTGCGTTCAGCTTCTATGGATGAAACAAACACTCAAGGATTATGGCATCCATCTGAAACAAGTACCACTCTAATGCGACAACGAAAGTGCCATCAAGATTGCCAACAACCCAGTTCATCACTCGAAGACAAAGCACATTGAAATTCGTCATCACTTTCTCAGAGATCATGTCATGAAGGAAGATATTGATATCATACACGTCAACCTTTGAAGAGCAATTGGCGGATATCTTCACAAAGCCCTTGGATGAGAAAAGGTTTTGCAAGTTGCGGTGTGAGCTAAATATCTTGGAATCCTCGAATGTCCTGTGATCAGGCACACATCCTAACACTTATGCATGTTGATGACTTAGATGTGCAACACACAAAGTAATATATGCCTTCAATCAATGAAGACTTACACTCCGAGTGTGAATACATTAATGCGGAATTTGACTTCGGAGCGCCACGATAATTGTGCGCCGTGTCTGGGTCTAATACTTCCTATACGGTGGGTAACGCCACCACCAAATTCTTCTTTTGAAGTGTTTTTCTCATGGCGTTACATATGCTAAGTCTTCGTATTTAGTTTGTCTTCAATATTAACATGCCTCCATGTTTATCTTCAAAATGTTGATTTGGTCTTATTCTAATATATACATATATTAGTGTTTTGTCCTCTACAGCATTCACTTATAGCTATGTATTCTCGTTTGAATCTTTTTTATAACTAAGTGAATGTGATCGGACCCTAATCTCTCTATGCTTCTACCTCAAACTCTATCTATCCAAATCATATGCATTCTGTTGAAAACCGTCGAATGTCTTCTCTGCGTCCTTGTCAGCAGAAGATACAAAGACAAACATTAAATCTGTTTTAAATGCTCAATTCTTATTATCTGAAACCTAGAGAAGCCGAAACGACCACCCGACAGTCCAGGCGTGCGTGGGAACATGGAACAACTCCCGATGTGTTGCATGTTCGCCACGTGTCCCTCATATGTGAACCGCCAGGGGCACCTGCATAATTGTGATGTGTCGTCCCTCTCCCTATAAATGCACATCCCATCGCTGTCAAAAATCCTTCTCCCACCTCTCCATCTCGTCAAAACCCTAGCGCCACCGCTAGCTCTTGACGACATCGGCGACGAAGCGCTTAGCTGTCGTGACCTCACCGACGCTGCCCTCCCGCCGGCCGCGGACATCGTCATCTCCGCCGCCGCCGCCGTAGGTGTCCTCCGTCTCCAAGTTAGGGCACGGAAGATCGAACTGCTCGGCCTCCTCTTCTCCTCTGTCTAGCAGTTCATCGTGTGGTAAATTAAAACTCTCTTTTTACTATCTTTTTGATCCGATAGATTCAATCTTCCTACCAAAAGTGGTTTCTGCCTCCACAACTTTGGATCTATCCTGTTTTGCATCTCATATGATGCCTAGTATATTCACTTATGCTTTGCACATAGTTAGATTCCTCACTTGTACCTATTCTTGGATTCGTACAAATCTGGAACCAACTCTCAACATATAAGTGAATGTCTTCGCGCTATGAGGTCAATGTCTTCAAAACTCATTTATCTTCAAAATCTTCTGAGAATGCATATGACCTCTTCCCCTTCCCTCGCATCTCTAATGCTATCACAGGTACATGTCCGTGGGAGAATCCCTTGGTTCTCATAGTCTGCATTCATTTGCAGAATTCTTACAGCATCATATCAACTCTCTAGAAGCAAGTTCCTGTCTGACCAGCAGACGGAAGCCTTTGACAGTTTTGAAGCCATTCAGTCTGAACTACATGGCCATAGATAAGTCAGCGAGGAAGGGAGGCAGACAACGCCGTGGGGGAACATCAAGAGATTTGCCTCCTGACCTCTATGAGTTGTACAAGACAGATCCTGAAGAGGACTAATCAGCGCAAAACTCGAATCCAATGGATTCGAAGATATTGGGCAGAACAATGGTACAAGTACAGGTTCGTGACCCAGGAATATGTTGAAAAGAATGCCATTAAGCGACCCTGGGGAGACATCTTGTACAGAAATATTCCACCCAGGTCCAGAGCTGAAGCCATTGAACAAGGCTTCTTCCCTTGCATGGTCCGTGGACCATAGCCTGCTGATGCCGACCCATCTTCATTGCTATGGTGTCGTGATGACAATCTGTTCAAACGCAACTTTCAGTTTGCCAAGAACTCGGCCAAAG
Organism: Aegilops bicornis; assembly: GCA_021605145.1. Taxonomy (NCBI): domain Eukaryota; kingdom Viridiplantae; phylum Streptophyta; class Magnoliopsida; order Poales; family Poaceae; genus Aegilops; species Aegilops bicornis. Next base: position 496,558,956 of record CM038669.1, on the reverse strand, counting down.
AGAACAAGAAGTCACGGGGATTAGACTTCAACCCCGGTCCCTCTGCTCCTCGTGCCGATGGCACACGCGAAGCTGAACCCAATCTTGTTGGGCCCTTCTACAACCTAGAAGGTCTCATCACTCGTATTATGGTTCAAGGGACAGCCGTGGATCAACCTGCAGAAGACGTTGATTCTGACGAAGCGCCTACACCACCTAAGCCTAAGAAGCTGAAGAAACCCAAGGCTTTGAAGCCTTCCACTGCACCAAAAGCTTCGCAAGCGAAGCCTCAGGCCACTGCTCCTCCTGCACCAAGTGTGTAGTCTGAAGATATCTCACACATCTCCAAGTCTGAGAAGAAGAAGAAGAAGAAGAAGAAGAAGCCCATGCACACTCCTGGTCCAGCTCTGACCCCTGCTGCCATTCTGAGGAATGAGAACGACGCCATTGATCTGTCGAGTGACAACGATCTTGCTGATGATGCTCTTGAGCTGCTAATAAAGAGCAAGCAAGAGGCGGAAATCTTTAATGATTTGCCTCTCTTTGACGTGGAAGTGTTAAACAATTTCATTGATGAGTGGTTTGACACCCCCAATCTCAGCTTTGATGATCTGCAACTCCCTGTTGGCCTCAGCCTCTCCTTTCATGGAGCCATTGCTCCTAAGCTAGCTCTAGCTCAGAAAATTGTTGAGCTGAAGCATATGATTGATTATGAAAAAGCTCAGGTCAAGAAGCATGTGGCCAAGCTCAGCGTGAGAGACATCCAAAACTTCAAGACTATGATGCATGAGCACAAGGAATCATTTCACAAGAAACATGACGAAGCCAAAGGTTCTCGAGAGCGTATGAAGCACTTGGCTGCCAAATGTGTTCAAGCATACAATGAAGTTGAGAAGCGCAAGGCACTTGGGCGTCCTGGCATCGACCCCAAGATGGTTGCCAAGCAGAAGAAGCCATCTGTGGACCAAGCTGAACCATCCAGGCGGGAAGAACCTCACATTGTCTTTCCCGCCAGTATGACAGGCGTGAAGCCTAAGGTCCCCACAGTGGCTTCAGAGCTCCAGAAAACAAGGGCAGCTGAAGCCAAAGCCAGAAAGTGCAAGACCAAGAACACCACTGATGAGGCTCCACCTGCCAAGAAGCGTAAAACCAAGAAGAAAGATCGGGCTGCTCCCACAGAGCCCCTTGTCGTCGAGCCAATTTTGCTGTTCGCCCCGCTTACGCACAACAAGAGTGTCAGATGATAGTTCATGAGCCCGCTTCCCTGAGGCTCCACAGGCGAAGACATTCCAGCTGTCAACCCCATCACAGCTGAAGACATTGGTCATCAAGACAATGTTGAAGATGATAAAGTCCTTCCTCAGATCGAGCACAATGTGGCATCATCGCCTGTTCTCACGAACAGCGAACTCATCAGCATTGGTCGTCCTTTGACGCCAATTGCTCAGGATGACTCATGGGCTGATCACCCTCAAGACTCCTCCCGCGAAGATGAATCACCACGTACTCCCCCAACTCAAGTCACCACTCCAGTGCTTGATGATGAAGACTTTATGGCCCAGACTACTCCATCTCCACAAGCGTCGCCAACATTTCGCAGGCTTCACAAAGGACCAAGGCCACAAGTCACTTTGTCGAGTGTTCCAGAAGGAGACGAGCGCCAATCAGTATCACGTCAAGTATTTCCTGAAGCCTCTCCTACTGCGAGCATCCCCGAGTCTGAAGCCAAAGCGGCTGAAGATATTCCGGCTGCATCAGCCGATGAACAAGAAGAGCCAAGTATTGAAGAAGAACGTGTTGCTACACCAACAACCAACCCTGAAGTTGTTCTCGAGGAGAACGTGTCCGACCCTCCAGCTACTCGAGTGGAGGTTGATGACATTGAGGCGACCACCAACACCAACACTGAAGCCAATGACGTTGTCATGGCTGGAGCTAATGTGGCGCCTGGAGTTAATGGGGTGCCTAAAGTGATTGCACCTGAAGCCAATGTTGCACCTGATGCAAATCTGCAGCCTGAAGTCAATGCCACTGCCCCTGTACCGCCTCCAAGGCCACACACAATCGACCAAGCATATGATCATGGTTAGCTGGCCACTGTCAGATGGCCCATCCTGGTTCCTCCGCCTGCTGCTGGTCCTCAATTTGACTATCATGTTGAGCACAGGCCTCAGGTCCAGAAGCCAAATCCAAGGTTGCCCAGGTTTCCAGGTACTGCCACTTCACCAGGATCATTCAATGCCAATGGCTTCATTGCGCACAACACTTTCTTTGGTAGCACCAAGAACCCCTATTCCAAGCCAAGGATTTCATATGATCGGTTCTGGAGCTATCAGCAGCGCAGCTACTACTCTTGTGTTCTCTATGATCAAGGGTGCATCTTCCCTCATATGCGTCTTACAATGAAGCCATTGCTGGACTGCCCTATCTAGAAGAAGCCCTTGACTACTTCCGTGATGCTGGACTGCTGAACTTTGTGACAGATAAGGAGCATTGGAATGAAGAGCTTCTGCTACAATTTTATGCTACCCTCCACATTCACGGCTACAACAGGGATCCGAAGACTTGGGTCCTTGAGTGGATGATAGGAAATGTCCATCATGAAGCCAAAGCTCTTGATATCATTGAGCTAACTAGCCTGCCCACTCCAGGTGAACTCTTCGAGACTGGTTGTCAGCTTCACCGCAAGGCATTGGAGAGCATCTTTCAGAAGCCAGAGCCCAACATGAGCCAAATGCTAGCCTCTGCCACGCGACGCAGAATACCCAAGAGAGTTCTTTGTTGAAGACCTCGAGTATCTGCCCCGAACAATCTATCATATCATCAGGCGAACTCTATGGCCCATCAAAGGACATTCTTTTGGAGCGAAGCTTGAAGGAGCAATGAAGACATTGGTATTTTATATCTTCAATGGCATCAGCTTCAATGCTCAAGACTTCTTCATCAGACAATTAGCTGCATCAGGCTCTGATCTCTTTGGTCTGAAGTTCTACGCTCCATGGGTTATGCGCCTTATCAAGCTTCATTCAGCGGTCAACTATCAACCTTCTTCTCGCAACCATCTGATATTTTTGCCAGAGGTTGATATGTCAGTTGAAGCCATATACCCAGAGCCTGCCAAGGAGCCTGTTTGTCTTCACAATGTTGATCACCAAAGCTTCACACAACCCATTGAAGGAGTTCATGCCGTCACTCGTGTTTATCCTTTGGCTGGCAATACATGTGGCCCTCATTGTGACAATACTGAAGCCACTGAGAGCACAATTGTGCAAAGGCCTCGAAAGTGATCTCGTGTCCTCAATGACCGAGAGCTCCTCATCGCCCTTCATCAGAAACAGGATAAGCATCACTATTGGCTGAAGCGACAGATGCAAAGCCTCTTGGTGGATGTCAATCGCATTCGCAACCTTGCCACCAAGAATGCCTTTGTCACTCATGAAACCTGTCGGGGGTCATGGAAGAGCTTGACATTGCTGAGTGCTGAAGCAGATCTTCAAGACGATGGCTTCACTGAAAGATTCAAGTTTGACTCCACTCCTCCAAGGAATGTTGTCTTGCGTCGGACTCCCTCTCTTGAAGACCCTGAATATTCCTCCTTAGCTGCCACGGTGAATGCCAGAGTCATAGATGATCAAGATGATGCTACTTCACCACCTCCAACTTCGGCGCGTATAGACACTGCACCAAGTTCTTCTGCAGCTCCCCTACTCCTTCTGGGAACGAGTAGAGGCTCTATGTCTTCAAACATTTTTGGTCCTTACTGGCAAAAGGGGGAGAAGCATATTGTGACGTCCGGGTAATCATGCTAGAGTAACCTCTACTAATGATGCCACATCACCAAGGTCACTGTTGTTAATCTCGCGTTAATTCAATCCCGATCGAATTCAAATTCGAAATCAAACCAAACGATGAAGTTTTCAAACATTAAAACTAAAACGCTCGGAGTGTGTCGATTAATCCATAAGTAGTGGTACGTGATGAAAACCACACTTTTATAAAATATTTATGTGCACTAAGATAATTAAAACAATATTTGAAAATACTTAATAAATGCTTTTATGTATATAGGTAATTGTAAGCTAGTTAAAATAATGTGTGAACATTTTATTACAATGAGTTATGCTACCTTACTAATCTAGGTATGGGTTTTATAGTTTGTTAAAATTGTTTTGATATTAAAACATTTAAAACCAAAGTTAAAAGAATAAATAAAGAACGAGCTAAAATAAAATAAAACAACCCCCTTCGCCTAATCGGGCCAGGCCCGACCGTCCCATCACTGACGCCCAAATTACCACCCATAACCCCACCCCGGGGTCAAACCCTAATCGTAGTGACCCACTCCCCCCCCCCCGATCCCCTTCTCCTCCCTCCGTCGCCGTGGATCGGGATCCCGTCTATCCCGACGCCCTTCGCCGGTCAGCCGCCGCCTGGCCGGCCACCTCCTCCGCCACCTCGCCTCCCCGCGTCGGCCTCGGCAACCCCGGCCCGGGCCACCACCCGTGGCCCCATCATCGGATCGCCGCCGCCTGGAGCTGACCTCTCCCTGGAACCGCCACGCTGTCGTCGGACTGCCTCCTCATCTTCCCCCGCGCCGCACGTCGTCCCCGTCCCCCACCTCGCGCCCCGTTGCCATGTACCCTATGGCCCCGATGAGCGCCTCACCATGCTACCTCTCCTTTCTCCTCCCCACCGTTGGTTGGTCATCGTGGCGGCCGTGCCACGGCGTCTTGTGCCTGCAGCTCGCGCACCCGCTCAAGCCCGGCGCATCCCATGGGCGCTCCCTGGCCTCACGGCGTCGCACCACGCCGGTCGCCCCGCCGCCTCTCGCGCACCCGCGTCCTCGCCCCTACTCGCTCGCGCGCGCCCGCACTAGACATCGCCACGGCTGCGCATGACCAGTCCCCTCCTGCCGTCCTCCGCGCAGCTGCCGCCGTGGCGTCTCCTCTCGCCCGTGCCTACAGCTGCTCCTCGCGCGGTCCCTTCTTGTGCTCCGCCCGTGGTTCTGACCCTCCTGCGCGTGCGCCCACGTGTTGCCTCGCCGTCGTGCGCGCTCGTCACGGCGCCGCCCTGCCGCCTCGAGCGGCCTCCCCGCTCGACCTGGTCACAGGCACCCAGCTGCTTTGTTAGGCGGCGCCCGCAACGCCCGAACCCGCTATGGCCCCCTGACCCAATGACATGTGGGGCCTAGCCCGTGGAACGTTTATAAAAAAGATTAAAAGAAAATAATAAAAATATTAATTAATTAATTAATTAGTTAAGTAAATTAATTAACTTAACTAATCCTGATTAGATTAACCTAATTACTAATTAAACTAGTTAATCTGTTTTAGTTAATCTCAGTCTATGGCGAACGGGACCCACCTGCAGGGTTGACCGAGTCAACCTTTGGTCATGCTGACATCATGCTGAGGTCACGCTGACATCATAATTGCAATTTCTAAATTATTTTAATTATGCTAATTTCCAGAAAATGATTTTTAAATATTTTAAAATCAATATAAAATAAACCGTAGCTCGGATGGAAAAACTTTGTACATGAAAGTTGCTCAGAACGACAAGACGAATCCGGTTACGCAGCCCGTTCGTCCGCCATGCATCCCTAGCATAGCGAACACACAACTTTTCCCCTCCGATTCATCTGTCTGAAAACGCGAAACACCGGGGATATTTTCCCGGATGTTTCCCCCCTTCACCGGTATCACCTCATACCGCGTTAGAACACGTCTAGCTCTGCATGTTGTCCTGTTATTCACTTGCTTGCTATGTATTTACTGTTTCTCCCCTCCCCCCCCCCCCTCTTCTCTTCGTTAGACCCCGTGACGATGTTGATGCCCTGTGGTCGACTCACGCCACCGACCCCCTCCTTCTTGTCTCGAGCAACCAGGCAAGCCCCTGATCACCAGATATCGCCTATTCTTCTCTATACTGCTTGCATTAGAGTAGTGTAGCATGTTACTGCTTTCCGTTTATCCTATCCTGATGCATAGCCTGTCCTTGCTACTACTGTTGTTACCTTTACCTGCAATCCTAACTGCTTAGTATAGGATGCTAGTATTCCATCAGTGACCCTACATTCTTGTCTGTCTGCCATGCTATACTATCGGGCCGTGATCACTCAAGAGGTGATCACGGGTTTATACTATATACTTTATACATGATACATGTGGTGACTAAAGTCGGGTCGGCTCGTGGAGCGCCCGCGAGTGATTCACGGATTGGGGGCTGAAAGGACCTTTGTCCCAACGGCCCTCTGTGTGTGGATCTTTGTGGCGAGCAACAGGCAGGTTGAGACCGCCTAGGTGAGAGGTGGGCCTGGCCTGGTCGGTGTCCGCGGTTACATCATTAACACGCTTAACGAGATCTTGGTATTTGATCCGAGTCCGCCATTTGGTCTATACGCACTAACCAACTACGTGGGAAACATATGGGCACTTTCGGCGCCGTGGTATCGGCCGAAGCCTTCGTGGACGTCGGCCGACCGAGTGGCGCGCAAGACCGGATTGGATCGAACGCTGTTAGGCTAGGTGCGCTTCGGCCGCCCATGCAACCTGCAGGTGTGCTAAGAGGCGATGGGCCTGCACTGCGGCGCTTAGGTTTAGACCGGTGTGTTGACCTCTCTGTTGGCCTAGCTGGGGCTGCGACGTGTTGATCTTCCAAGGCCGGGCATGACCCATGAAAGTGTGTCCGGCCAAATGGGATCAAGCGTGTTGGGTTATGTGGTGCACCTCAGGAAGTTAATCTATTCGAATAGCCGTGATCTTCGGTAACAGGACGATTTGGAGTTGTACCTTGACCGTATGACAACTAGAACCGGATACTTAATAAAACAAACCCTTCCAAGTGCCAGATACAACTCGTTGATCACTCTCTAACAGGGCTACGAGGAGAGGATTGCCGGGTAGGATTATGCTATGCGATGCTACTTGGAGGACTTCAGTCTACTCTCTTCTACATCTTTGCAAGACGGAGGCTGCCGTAAGCGTAGTCTTCGACATGATTAGCTATCCCCCTCTTATTACGGCATTCTGCTTTTCAGTCCACCGTTTTGGCCCTTTCGACATTTACCCATGCATATGTAGTTTAGCGCCTTGCTTGCGAGTACTTTGGATGAGTAATCACGGTTGCCTTGTCCCCCCCCCCCCCTTTTCCCCCTTTCTTTACCTGATTGTTGCGACCAGACGATGGAGCCCAGGAGCCATGCGCCACCGTCGATGATGACTCCTACTACACCGGAGGTGCCTTCTACTACGTGCAGCCCGCTGACGACGACTAGGAGTAGTTAGGAGGATCCTAGGCAGGAGGCCTGCGCCTATTTCGATCTGTATCCTAGTTTGTGCTAGCCTTCTTAAGGAAAACTTATTTAACTTATGTCTGTACTCAGATATTGTTGCTTCCGCTGACTCGTCTATGATCGAGCACTTGTATTCGAGCCCTCGAGGCCCCTGGCTTGTATTATAATGCTTGTATGACTTATTTATGTTTTTAGAGTTGTGTTGTGATATCTTCCCGTGAGTCCCTAATCTTGATCGTACACGTTTGCGTGCATGATTAGTGTACGATTGAATCGGGGGCGTCACAAGTTGGTATCAGAGCCGACTGCCTGTAGGAATCCCCTTCCAACTCCTTGGCCGAAGTTGAGTCTAGTCATTGCTAAACTTTTACTAACATGGTTGTGTGCCTTACGGGCCCACGTCGCCATCTGGTGGGTATTAGGATCTTTTATTCCTCGTCTATACTCTGGGATTCTAATCTCTCTTCTATTCGGGTTAAATGATTTTGAAAAAAAAACTAACTTTAGGTTCTCGAAAATACTTCTCCCGGAGAGCCCCTTCAGTCCAGATGATCGCCTGCTGCACCAGAAAATTTTAAAGATACTCTCTGGTGTTTCCCCGGGACCCTTGTGCCCTTCGCCATTGCAATTCCATACCACCGATAAATCCTTATGGAAAGCTACATACACTTGTCGTCCATAACTTCATTTCCAATTTGATCTTGTGATTACAAGATACCCTGAAATACTTCGGATATTCTGAGGATCCTTTGTGTCTGCTGCCTTGCAGCTCCTTTTCCTCATGAATACACCTGCAAATAATTCCTCACACTTACCGAGTATCCCTCATTCCCAGTTGTTCATGTGTTTCAGAAAGGTCTTTGAAATACTATTCAACCTTCCGAAAATCCTCAGTAGCTTATTGCTCTTGAAATTTTTGCTTGCTTGCATTATGGATAATCCCATAAGTCTAGTAATCTTATTGGCATCCTTTGTCATTATCATCTTGAGTCCGTTGATTTAATATGTTACGAATGCCAGCAATCCTCAATCAGATCCTAGAATTCATCCTTTCCAGCTCAGACATCATTTTAAACATGAGCTGGATCTCGACCAATCAAATTGTTGCCGATTTTACCCCTAAGCTTACTCAACTTATCCATCCCTAATCAGAGTGTTTGCTTCTGATCCTTTGATTGGGAAATCATAATTCCTTTACATGTGAGCTTTGGATTAGTCAGTTGCTTCTATAATCCAATGCCTTCGCATTGTTTCTTCCTCTGGTTGTGTGATGGTACTCACATCAGCTCCGCTATGGACCGTCGGATCCTATGTTGAAATATCATCCGACAGTGTCCTTCGTATGCAAAAACCTCGAGAAGTTCTTTCCCTGATACATAATGCCTTCGGTAAATTGTATCCTCTCCTTTTGTCACCCATGCTCTACTATCGAGCTGGTGTTATTTACTATTGAAGCTTGTGTTATATGTTCGTAAGATGCCCCGATGGGTTGAACCTATGCCTTCCCTAATATGTGTAAGCTCATAAGTTATGCGAGTTATACTCTACTGGCTTTCCGTCAGATAAAATTCCAACACTACAACTTCTTTGAAAGTGGGAAGTAAATGAAAAGTTGTGCAATGGAGAAGTGGGAGTCGACCTTGAACTTTGTGTTCATGCCCATAGACACGATGTAGATCTTCTCATCGAAGCTTCTTTTAAAATTAATTATTCCCTTGGTATAAGTTCATCTTATATCTGGGATCTGGCCTTTTTCAATCGTGGTTCCGACCATGCTCTCCTTTAAATACCATTTCTCGTGCAAGTTTAAGCACTTGTCTTCTGCAGAGCAATACCCCGGTACAACCTCTACTTTGATCTGTCGTCGAGTATTAACCCCCTGGTATCTCGAGATTATCATGGAACTGCATAACCTCTTATGAGTTCTTCATCAAGTACTACATTCTCACTGATTCCAAATTTTCACGGGCTCTAAGTTATTAAACACTCAAAGACACCGATAACTGAATCGAGCTCGCACCGCGATTAAACAACTCTTGGTAACCTTCATTACTTACGAATTTGAACTCGATCGCGTAAGTCCAAGCCTGCTCGACTATATCATTATCGTGCCGATTTTAACTGTGCTACCTGGTCCTTAACCCCGGAGCACAACTTTCGATGATGAGCTAAGCTTACGCCGATCTTCCTCGTCATACCATTTCTCCTTGAACAACAAGCTTGATTCCAAATTTGTGTCCTACCCTTGGTTCCAATAACCTTTCGCATCATCATTCCTTTGACTTGATGTCGTCGCCGATCGACTACATCTTCATGAACTCTCGCGACAAATGTGTCGTGAATATCATCAACATTCTGAGTTCTTCCAAGAGATCTATCAAATTTTGGCGAGAAATACCATCCTTGCCCTCAATGATTTGTGTTGTCATCGACCACTTTATTGCCTTCCCTCCAACACAAACTTGTTCGTGTTCGGTGTTATACCTTGAGTTCCTTGCTATCCAGCATTTGTTCTTCTTTACCTTGGAGTATTACCATCTTTTATGTCAAGAATGTCATGAGGATTACTCCACTTCTTAAAAATTCTTGGTATAGTGATACTTCTCACCATCACCATTCTTTCTTGGTCCCCGTGTTGATTCCAACAAGTGAACGGTGTTGTTTGGATTCTTTCCTTCTAGCAACCCTATTGCTTTGAAGTTAATGGTCGATAGTTCATTCTTAGACTATTGGTTATGGAATCATCATTCTAACATTGATCATGCTACCTAACCCCATATTTCGGGTGAACCTTTCAACCAATGTTTAATGGTGTATGTTTTCCTCGAGCATACCACATTATGTCATCTGATCTGACAAATGGTATCTCCTTATTCACATAGTTGTGGAAATCCATCCTTTTGGAAATCTTGAGGAATTATCGCTGAGTCCATCAGCCACCTCCTCGTCCTCTCCTTGGTTAAATGATGAACTCTTGTTTTGGAACTCGCTTCCATAGTTCATTTCCCGAGAATCTTACAATGACATCTCGTCAATTTGTGTTGCACCTTTTCTTCTCAGGCATCCTGAGCCCGAGGCATCCTGGCACCAATCAAATCTGAATCTCGGTCAGATATGATGATTGGGACATATTTCCAAGAGTTATAACATTGGTCTTTATATGACATGGTAAGATGATGTCATGCCTAGCACACATGACCGGAGGACCTATTGTTATAGTATCCTCTTTAGTAATGTTAACCATTCTTTCGTGAGGAAATTGTAAGACTTATTCTATAAGTTGTTCCTGATGAATCCTTTGTGTTTCCAAAGTCTGATCTTCACCTGATGACCATGTCAATACTATCTCAAAGCATATCTATGGTACTCTGATTTTAAACAAGAACATTTGAAGCCCAATGCTAAATGTTTCTTGCTCAATTATCCAAACACCGCTGTGTGGGTAATGTCATGAAAATTCTCTCCCCTACCTAAAGAGTTTACTACATTATATCCTGTCATGGATATCATGCTCTGCTCGTCCTTCCGAAGGATATAACTGTGAAATATGTGTTTAAACACATTTTACTTTCCATTGTTCTATTTACTCTGATAATCATATTTTTCTTTCCATTTGTTGGGTTAACGTTTCTTGTGATCTATATGATCTGAGCAGTAATATTCTCCTGCTTAGGTAAACACCTCGGTTTACAACTCTGTCAGTGTGACCCTGTTACTATTATTGGCGACATCCTCGGTAACCCGATGGATGAGAACTTTGCCTATTAGTGCCGCCTCGTTCAACGGCGGTGAAAATGGTTCTCTTCGTCCCTCGCCCTTGGTACCAACGTTGTTGCCAACATAAGCGACAGGCTATCCTCGCCATGCCTTGCAACCATGACCGTGCAATATGTCGGCGTCCTTCCTACTTTTGAACCACATGGTGGGCCCATAACCCACAGTTCCACAGGATCGAAACCTGACTCTCCTGCACCCCTGTTCCCAAGGTTTTTCCTCGCGTGTGGCCTCGTATGTAAATTCATGAGCCACTTCTGAGAGATCATCAATTCGGGTATCGAACACGATACATGTTCTTGTTGCTTTGAACCCCTTTCATGCCCTATTTCGGGCATCGAACTATAGCCTGCCCGCTCGAAACACCTTCTTACTTTGCTCTCGATGATTTCTTAAGTTTCAATTCGAGAGTTACTTCCGCCACCTTTCCTGTTGTTATCTACCAGATAAGCAACATTGTAGCGGTCTGTTTTTCCGAAGTTACCCCTTGTCGTACGTACGATGGAGTTCCCGAAGAAAGGATGTCGACATCATCATGATGACCTGAAGCAAAGAAATGAAGACATCAACATAATGGATCGACCTCTTTGAGAAGAGCAACTAGCAACGAGAACCCTCCCTAGAATTTCTTAACCAGAGTGCCCCCTTACGCCTTTTAAATCTCAGGACGAGATTTCTTGTAGTGGAGGAGAATTGTGACGTCCGGGTAATCATGCTATAGTAACCTCTACTAATGATGCCACGTCACCGAGGTCACTGTTGTTAATCTCGCATTAATTCAATCCCGATCGAATTCAAATTCAAAATCAAACCAAACGATGAAGTTTTCAAACATTAAAACTAAAACGCTCGGAGTGTGTCGATTAATCCATAAGTAGTGGTAGGTGATGAAACCACACTTCTATAAAATATTTATGTGCACTAAGATAATTAAAACAATATTTCAAAATACTTAATAAATGCTTTTATGTATATAGGTAATTGTAAGCTAGTTAAAATAATGTGTGAACATTTTATTACAGTGAGTTATGCTACCTTACTAATCTAGGTATGGGTTTTATAGTTTGTTAAAACTGTTTTGATATTAAAACATTTAAAACCGAAGTTAAAAGAATAAATAAAGACAAAACAAAAATAAAATAAAACAACCCCGCCGCCCTAATCGGGCGGGCCGATTGTCCCTTTGCGCCGACCGGCCCACCGCCCACCGCCCACCCATAAGCCCCCGGGTCAAAGCCTAGCCGCGGCGACCCACTCCCCTCCCCCTCGATCCCTTATCCTCCCCGTCGCCATGGATCGGGATCCCGTCGATCCGGCGCCCGCCCGATCGGCCGCCGCTGGCGGCCACCTCCTCCGCCACCTCGCCTCCCCGCGTCGGCCTCGGCAACCCCGGCCCGGCCCACCACCCCGGCCCGAGCCACCACCCGCGGCCCCGTCACCGGATCGCCGCTGCCCGGAGCTGACCTCACCCTGGAACCGCCACGCCATCGCCGGATTGCCTCCTCGTCTTCCCCGGCGCCGCACGTCGTCCCCGTCCCCCACCTCGCACCCCGTTGCCATGTACCCTACGGCCTCGATGTGAGCGCCTCCCCGTGCTCCCTTTCCTTTCTCCTCCCCCTGCCCCGTTGGACATCGTGGCTCGGCCGTGCATGCGCACGCGCTCGCGCACCACCTCCCCCCCCCCCTCGTTCACGCCTGGCGCATCCCACGGGCGCCCCGCCTGGTGCTCCCTGGCCTCACGGTGCCGCACCACGCCGGTCGCCCCGCCTCCTCTCGCGCACCCGCGTCCTCGCCGCTACCGCCGGCATCGCACCTGAACCTCGCCACGGCCGCGCCACGGCTAGTCCCCTCCGCCGTCCTCCAGCGCGTTGCCGCGTGGCGTCTCCGCTTCGCCCGCGCCTACTGCTGCACCTCGCCCGCGGTCCCGGCTCTGCTCCGCCGGTGGTTCTGACCCTCCTGCGCGCCCACTGCCTCGCCGTCGTGCGCGCTTCGTCGCCGGCGCACAGCCTGCTACGCCCCTCGAGCGGCCTCCCCACGCTCGACCGAGTCACGGCACCCATTGCGCTTGTTCGGCTGCGCCCACTGGAACCCGCTATGCCCCCCGACCCAATGACATGTGGGGCCTAGCCCCTGGAACGTTTATAAAAAAAGAATAAAAGAAAATAATAAAAATATTAATTAATTAACTTAACTAATCCTGATTAGATTAACCTAATTACTAATTAAACTAGTTAATCTGTTTTAGTTAATCTCAGTCTATGGCGAACGAGACCCACCTGCAGGGTTGACCCAGTCAACCTTTGGTCATGCTGACATCATGTTGATGTCACGCTGACATCATAATTGCAATTTCTAAATTAATTTAATTATGCTAAAGAGAATGATTTTTAAATATTTTAAAATCAATATAAAATAAACCATAGCTCGGATGAAAAAACTTTGTACATGAAAGTTGCTCAGAACGACGAGACGAATCCGGCTACGCAGCCCGTTCGTCCGCCACGCATTCCTAGCATAGCGAACATGCAACTTTTCTCCTCCGATTCATCTGTCCGAAAACGCGAAACACCGAGGATATTTTCCCGGATGTTTCCCCCTTTCACCGGTATCACCTCATACCGCGTTAGAACACGTCTGGCTCTGCTTGTTGTCCTGTTATGCACTCGCTTGATATGTATTTACTGTCCCCCCCCCCCCTCTTCTCTTCGTTAGACCCCGTGGCGATCTTTGATGCCCTGTGGTCGATTACGTCACCGACGACCCCTCCTTCTTATGCGAGCAACCAGGCAAGCCCCCCCTTGATCACGGATATAGCATATTCTTCTCTATACTGCTTTGCGTTAGAGTAGTGTAGCATATTCTCGCTTTCCATTTATCCTATCACGATGCATAGTATGTCCTTGCTACTCATGTTGTTACCTTTACGCAATCCTAAGCGCTTAGTATAGAATGCTAGTATTCCATCGGTGGACCTACATTCTTGTCCGCTGCCATGCTATACTATCGGGCCGTGATCACTCGGGAGGTGATCACGGGTTTATACTATATACTTTATACATGATACATGTGGTGACTAAAGTCGGGTCGGCTCGTGGAGCACCCGCGAGTGATTCATGGATTGGGGGTTGAAAGGACCTTTGTCCCAACGACCCTCTGTGTGGATCTTTGTGGCGGAGCGACAGGGCAGGTTGAGACCGCCTAGGTGAGAGGTGGGCCTGGCCCTGGTCGGTGTCCGCGGTTGCATCATTAACATGCTTAACGAGATCTTGGTATTTGATCTGAGTCTGGCCATTTGGTCTATACGCACTAACCAACTACGTGGGAAAGATATGGGCACTCGGCGTCGTGGTATCAGCTGAAGCCTTCGTGACGTCGGCCGGCGGCAGCGTGCGGATTGGATGGAACGCTGTTAGGCTAGGAGTGCGCTTCGGCCGCCCACACAACGTCTTGAGGTGTGCTAAGGCGATGGGCCCAAACCCTGGCGCTTAGGTTTAGACCGCGTCTTGACCTCTCTGTTGGCCTAGGTGGGGCTGCGACGTGTTGATCTTCCGAGGCCGGGCATGACCCAGGAAAGTGTGTCCGGCCAAATGGGATCAAGCGTGTTGGGTTATGTGGTGCACCCCTGCAGGGAAGTTGATCTATTCGAATAGTTGTGATCTTCGGTAACAGGACGACTTGGAGTTGTACCTTAACCTTATGACAACTAGAACCGGATACTTAATAAAACACACCCTTCCAAGTGCCAGATACAACTCGGTGGTCGCTCTCTAACAGGGCTACGGGGAGAGGATTGCCGGGTAGGATTATGCTATGCGATGCTACTTGGAGGACTTCCATCTACTCTCTTCTACATGCTTCTAGACGGAGGCTGCTAGAAGTGTAGTCTTCGACAGGATTAGATATCCCCCTCTTATTTTGGCATTCTGCAGTTCAGTCCACCGATATGGCCCTTTACACATATACCCATGCATATGTAGTGTAGCTCCTTGCTTGCGAGTACTTTGGATGAGTACTCACGGTTGCCTTGTTCCCCCCTTTTCCCCCTTTCTTTACCCGATTGCTGCGGCCAGACGATGGAGCCCAGGAGCCAGGCGCCACCATCGACGACGACTCCTACTACACCGGAGGTGCCTTCTACTACGTGCAACCCGCCGACGACTATTAGGAGTAGTTAGGAGGATCCCAAGCAGGAGGCCTGCGCCTCTTTCGATCTGTATCCCAGTTTGTGCTAGCCTTCTTAAGGCAAACTTGTTTAACTTATGTCTGTACTCAGATATTGTTGCTTCCGACTTCGTCTATGATCGAGCACTTGTATTCGAGCCCTCGAGGCCCCTGGCTTGTATTATAATGCTTGTATGACTTATTTATGTTTTTAGAGTTGTGTTGTGATATCTTCCCGTGAGTCCCTAATCTTGATCGTACACGTTTGCGTGCATGATTAGTCTTCAAGCGGGTGCATATGAGTTGATAGTCTTCAAGCGGGTGCATATGAGTTGATAGTCTTCAAGCGGGTGCATATGGGCAGTTGCTTTATATTTTGCCTAGTGCTTATAACTCTCGCTGCTTTTGATACATTTGGTTCTTTGAGTTGTAACACTTAAACTTGATGGTCGTCTGTCACTTGTTTGCTATTCTATGATGCGATGATAAATTCCGCATGTGCGATGATAAATCCCGCATGAAGTCATATTGCAGACGTCCATTTTTCATTTTGCATGTCATTATCTTCGTTATATCAAATCATGCATGATGAAGCGTCTTCATAAGTTGAAGAGGATCTCCACAAGTACAACCTGCCATGTGCATTTGCAGTCCAAAAACAAATTAATTATATGCACATCTTCAGGGGGAGCCTGTTGCTCCTTATGAAGACAATACCTTAATCCTTTACAATTTCACATACTTTTATCCCCGTTGAAAACTTCAACCAGTTTGTCATCAATCACCAAAAAGGGGGAGATTGTAAGTGCATCTAGTGCCACCCCTAGTTGGTTTCGGAGTATTGATGACAAACTTGGTTGAGGGACTAATGTGTTTTGTGAGAATTGTAGGATAACACAGGTAATAGTCCCTCATTGATTCGGTTTACCTACCGGAGATGGCCCCTAAAAATGTATGAAGACATTGAAGACAATGGTGGTATGTGAAGATATTATCATTGAAGACTATGACAAGAGAAGACATCGCGTGAAGACTATGGAGCGCGAAGACTTAGTTGTTTCGTTGTTTCCTTTTCTTCTTTGTTGAGTCATAGGAACCACCGCATCTTTGTTAAGTGGGGTCCCGATGAACAAAGTCGAGTGATCAAGTGATGCTCAACCAAAACCTATGTCTTCGAGCGAAGACAATGAGAGCAAATCTTATCCGAGTTGGATGAGTCGACTTTACTTGTAGCCCAAGTCAAGCTGCCGTGTGTTTGAAATCGACCGTTGGAACACGTGTCGGTTCCTTAGTGACCGAGGTCATTTCGGACAAATCAGGTCGGGTTGCCTAGTGGCTATAAATAGCCCACCCCTACACCATAAATTGGTGGCTGCTCAGAGTTAGTGCACGGCTTTTGTCGTTTGAGAGCAACCCACCTACAAAGCTTTTGAGAGAGAGAAATCCTTGCGAGGATAAAGCCCAAACACCCAGAGCCAAAGAGTGTTAGGCATCACTAAAGTCTTTCTGTCCACGTGACCTGAAGACTTGTTACACTTGAGGACTGTGAATCCTCCAGACGGTTAGGCATCGCGTTCTGAGCATCCAAGAGTCATTGTGGATCACCGGTGAACGAAATCTGTGAAGGTCTGGAAGTCTACCTTGATGACTTACCAGAGTGATTGGGCGAGGACTGGGTGTCCTTAGCTCAAGGGGAATAAGGTGAAGACACGGTCTTCTGAGTTGAATCTCAGCCTCCCTAACCAGATGTACAGTTGTCACAACAACTGGAACTGGTCCAACAAATCATTTGTCCTCACCAAGTGACTGGTTCTATCCTCTCCCTCTCTTACTTACAGTTTGTCTTCGTGGAGTCATTGCTTGTTTGCACTACTTGTTTAACTTCACTATGTGACTACTATCGTTGTTTGGCTTCATACTATCTTCCATCCTGATCTTTACTACCTAGCTGCTATTAGTCTTCGTGCTTTCACTTCATTGAATACTTGACTATGGCTTGCTTAGTGTAGTCTACCTTCTGCTGCATATCAATAGGTTCATTTCTATTGTTTGTCTTCGAAACTCTCATGTTTTGAAGACTTCCATAAAAATCGCCTGTTCACCCCCCCCCCACCTCTAGTCGATAACTAGCACTTTCAGTCGCAGCTGTCGGCTCCCCTCCACACCTCGGCCATGCCTCCCGGCCGAAAGCTCAAATCCCGGCGTGCAATGGGCGGCGGCGGCGCCTGGTGCGTCGTGACCTCCATGGAGGCGCCGTCTGGGGAAGGTTGGTGCTTTCAGGGCGTATAGCAGTTGCAGGTGCGCGCCTGGCGTCTGTGGAGTCGATGACATATCTTCTGTGCAGGTTTCAGATTCAGCCACAAGTTGCTCAGCGGTGATGTTTTGCAATGCCCCGGCGGGTTGGCGCCCCCGAGACTGGGCGGAAGGGGATCGGGTTCCGCTTCTTGGCAGCAGCAGCAGCGCCGTTGGTGCCGACGATTCGGCTAGTTCTTGAGTTCCTCGGGCCTAATCTTCGCGATGTGGCTTGGCATCTTCTTCCTTTCGACGACTCTCCCGGTGGCTTACCCTCTTCCATCGGTACCCTTGGACACCTGCGTTGCAGCTAGCGTGTGTGTGCTCCATCGTGATGTTGGTGGTGGTCCATGGTTGGCCCGGACTTGAGCCCAACCTAGCTTTAGCTCTCGGGTGAGTGTCTCTACACTTCGATGGTTCGGCGCCTTCGAGCCTAGGCGAGGGGAAGGGTTCCCCTTCGGTGTTAGAGAAGGCATGTGTTGTGTCATCTCCAGTTCCTGGTTTCAGTCATGTGCCCGACCTATTCTAGCGGCTGTAGATCCTCGTGGCTTCTTCCGTAGTCGTTTCAGGGCCTTTGTGTAGTGGGCTTATCCTCAATTAGCTGCACTTCAATGTAATTTTCCGTTCGCTGATTGTAGGCGTAGCATTGTAAGATGTTCTTCTTTCTCCTTTGTATCCTTTAGCCGTTGCTTTGTGCATGGTCTGCTCTTGTACTCCTGGCCGGTTGATGGCTTTGTTAATTCAAAGTCGGCCTCCTCTTGAGCCTCCATTCCAAAAAAAACTAATCTTAGCACATGGAAATCAGATGACACCGCGACAAGCCAGGCCATCGACCAAAAAAACTAATCTTAGCACATGGAAATCAGACGGCACAGGAGTTAGATGTGACATAGCCAATTCACATCTACTCCCTCCTTTCAAAATAGATGACCCAACTTTGTACTAACTTTAGGACAAAGTTAGCATAAAGTTGGGTCATCTATTTTGGAACGGATGGAGTAGATATGAACTAGCAAATCGGTCACTTGGTATATCATTTGTGGTAGTTAATTATACAAGCATATCATATAGTACTATTAGTGGCGTAATATGAATGTGCATGAAAGCAACAAATTATTTTTTATCTTCAGCACCCTAAAGATGATGTCCTCGCATTTGCGAGCGCCATTATGCTTGGTCCAAAAAAGCAAAATGTACATATGGATATAGAAGGATCTAATGTGACATTAATTGACAAATGCACGATTAGTCACAGACAGATAAATGAATGTTTCGATGGACATATATGAATTAACTGTTATTTAGAAACATGGTACAAACTCAGCCACTCACACCTACGTATGTACACACACACCTTCTCTTTCCAAGGGATTTAGCCGGCAAATCTTGAGGTTGAGGAGGTTCACCACAGGCTCCATGTGGTTGACAGAATCGATCATTCTGAATTAATTACTAGAGCAACGGAAGTCTATCAACTAGCCTTAGTTCACCCTCCGGAATAAGACCAACCATATACCTGTCCATAAGGAATAGGCATGAAAGGCCGCAAAGACTGAAGCCGAGCAAGATGGGCAGAAGCGAGAGGAGCGTCATGAGGAGACCCTCATCGGTCGTTGGAGAGGATGTGGCGATGTAAAGGACCAAGACGTCGGCGCACCCCACAAGGAACGTCACTGCCCATCTGCTACGGTCGTCGGCCTCCGGTACCACCAGCTCCAGACCGCCGTCGGCCATCTGCTTCGTGTGCCCTCAATCAATCGATCGATCGATCTACGCTTGGATATTTTCTAGGGTTTGGCCGGTCTGGTTAAGGTCGATGCAGTATTTGTTTGTTGGGACCTATGCATCCGGCCGGCGGTGCATGCAGAACCCTCTGATCGGCATCATTGTATCAAGTCAAAATTCTTGTCTTAAATTTGTCTAAATATAAATATATCAAGTCACGTTTTAGCATTAGATACATTCGTATCTAGACAAATCTAAGATAAGAATTTTGAGACAGTACATACGTATCCACAGCTGGAAAGCAACGGGGATCATTATGTACACTGTTTTTAAAAAAGGCGCCGGACCCTTAACTAGGAGCCCGCATACTGTAACCACGCCGTGAGAAATTTTCAAATCAATTTTTTTAAAGAACCCACATATGACATGTATGTATCTCTGGAATAGGGCTCTCGTCCCGCTTTATAAATAAAGCACAAACCAAAGATACACATTCGAGCGATACACGATGTAAATTACCCCTCTTACAAAGCAGATACTGAGATAACCGGACCACTGCACGCGACTACGTTAGCGAAGAAAACACAGGGCAACCTAAATACAACTCCACAAGACGTCTTAGGACACCTAAGCTCCACGACAACACCCTCGGGAAAGGTAACGATGCTAAGTGTTGTCCCAACCGAGCTCGAAACGGAGAAAGGTTTTCGCCTGGAACCTGATACGAAAAGGAGAACCACGACGACGTCTTTGAAAATATAGAAGCACCCGCATGTGTTGCCGTTATCGGCGTCACAACACAAAACTTTCGTTTAGCATCTCACCCATGCCACAATGAAGCACCCGGAACAACCGTGACGAGTACAAGTCTTCAGATTCGGATTTAGGCGTCGCTACTGTCGACGACAAATAACGAGCCTGAGCCACCCACCGTTACACCTCTCACCGTCCGGACAACCAAGTGGCATAGCCACCACCACCGGCATGGTGCCCGCAGGAGACCCATCATGCGAACCACCAACCCGGGTGCCGCATCGGCATCCATGTCCCGAGCCACCGCCAACCATCAACATCACAACGCACCGACCATGGTAGGAAGAGTGGAAGACCCATCCTTCCACTCCTAGCCCTTCCACTCCTAGCGTGGCATCAGCCACCGGGTCCGGGTTAATTCCTCCATAGTAGGTGTCAACGCCTCGGTCCCTGGCTGTCCCAGTGGTTCCTTACGGTCAACGCGAAAACGAGACCCATTCAAAGCCGGCCCAAGCATCCGCAATCCTACGGATATACAGATCCCAATTTCCAACGAACTTCAGCTTTGATCTCCAATATATACTCCGGGCCGGCAAGCAGTCCGATACATAACAGCCCGAGGTTGGTTTGCACCTCGTTCCAATATACAATTCGCCAACAACTTCCAAGCCCTAGAACACCGTGTTGCGCGTGCGCGATCGCGGACGACGGGAAACCAGACCGAGCGGCGCGAACGAGATCGAGCGACCGACCGATGATGGCACCGGAGCCGGCCGTGCTACCCGACGACGCCCTCGCGGAGGTCCTCCGGCGCCTCGCGCCGCACGTCCTGGCCGCGGCCCGGCGGGTCTGCAAGGCGTGGCGCGACGCCGTCGACGCCCGCCTGCGCGGCAGCCTGCTCTCGCGCTCGGTGCGCGGCATCTTCATCAACTTCACCCAGCATAGCTGCTTCTCCGAGATCTTCTCCCGCCCCTCCACGGGCCCGGCGATCTGCGGTGGGCTCGACTTCCTGCCCTGCATGGGCGTCCAGGTCACGGACCATTGCAACGGGCTCCTGCTCTGCGGCGAACGGATGAACGAGGACCGTGCGCTGCCGCGCGAGTACGTCGTCAACCCGGCGACGCGTCGGTGGGCGCGTCTGCCCCAACACCCTCGGCCGCACATGCCGGGATTCGACCAGACCGTCTACCTCGCGTTCGATCCCGCCGTGTCGCCACACTACCAGGTCTTTCTGATCCCACGCCTGCCACCGGCCGGCGAATCGGATGACGACGAATCAGACAACGACGAGTGGCCTCCCGCGTCATACGTGGTGCATGTGTTCTCTTCGGTGACACAACGACGGTGGGACGAGACGACCTTCCTTCGGGAAGGGGAGGCTGCAGGGATTGTCGGCAACATGGATTCAGATTTGTGGTATAACCGGCATCGTCATCGTGCCGTCTACTGGCAAAGCACGCTCTACATTCATTGCCAAAGCACGCTCTACATTCATTGCCAGCATGGCTATCTTGCGAGGTACTGTAACTACTTACTTGCTCCTTGGTGGTCATCCTAATTTAGCAAATATATACTACTCCCTCCGTTTTTAAATAACTGTCTTTCTAGAGATTTCAACAAATGACTATATACAAAGCAAAATGAGTGAATCTATAATTTAAAACATATCTACATACATCCGTATGTTGTAGTCCATTTGAGATGGCTAGAAAGATAAATATTTGGGAACAGAGGAAGTACTAGCTAGTATGATCCACTTATGTTGTTATTAAGTTGTTTATCCGATTGATCATATTTGCAGGATGTCCTTGTCAGATCTCACGTACACAGTAATCAGGCTACCAGCAGGTGCCTGTGAATTGAGAGGTTATCCCAACCACCATCTGGGGAGATCACTGGGAGGGGTGTATTGTGCGATACTTAATGGCTGGAATCAACTTCAGCTTTGGTATCTCAATGAATCGTGTGGTCGAATTGAGTGGGTGTTAAAACATGATACCGTTCTTGGAAAGACCTTTGAACGTGAGGACTATGCTCGACAACTGGCCAAACGATGGATCTTGCAAGATGTTAACTACCGTAAGTGGACTTCCAAATACCCTGGGGACGCTGCTTACACAAGACATGCAAATTACAAAGCGCCGGTGGAAGAGAAATATGATTGAAACTCCGACGAGGATAACGTTGTTGACATAGAAGATGATGTTCAAGAGGGACGACGTGGCAACTATTATTTCCTTGGGTTTCATCCTTATAAAGAGGTTGTCTTCTTGACTTCATCGGGGATATCAACCAGGGGACTGGCCTATGACTGGAACAACTCGAAATTCCAGGATTTGGGCACTTCATGTCTGACAGACTACGACCCCTTCAACGGACGACCATGCGGACAGACGGACTCATCTTTCCCATACACGCCTTGTTGGATGGGCGAGTTTGCTGGTAACGAATTGCAATCTCTACTTGAGGATGAGAAATTATATAAAAAAAAGTTGGAACAGAAATCTCAACGTAAAGAGAAAGCCACCTTTACCTTCATGGACGAGTACGAGCTACGCAAGCATCATGGGCACACCAAGAGAGTCAAGGACTCTAACGCGAAGAATCGTCATAGACGCCGCATGGCAGCTTGGTAAGAACCAACCTTGACCGACTTTTAGTTCACTGTGGTTCGCCGGGGTAATCAAGTTCAAGCTTGGTAAGGCGGCCACAACGGATCTACTCCCTCCGTTCCCAAATAATTGTCTTTCTAGCCATCTCAAATGGACTACAACATACGGATGTATGTAGACATGTTTTAGAGTGTAGGTTCACTCATTTTGCTCCGTATATAGTCATTTGTTGAAATCTCTAGAAAGACAAATATTTTGGAACGGAGGGAGTAGTAACTACCATCGCCAGATCCAAGCTGCTTGATCAAGTCAAAATTTCTACATTCTCGGTAGGAATTTTTCAAGCTGTTTTTTCCTTCGGTGTGTGGATCCAGACTCGTCAGCTATTTAAGGACTTTGGCACTGTAAAACTGCTTTGCTGTTACGATAGTACATAAAACCACATTTGCCGCTGAAGTTAGTGGGATATTTTGTAATACAAATGGTTCCTTCCAGTATTTAAAGTGATTTTGTTATCTATATGTGATAGATGCTGCTACTTCTAATCAACTCAATATACATTCGTCTTGGTGTTCTTTTAGTGTAATAAGGTTTTGCATTTGGTCCTATTCGGGTTATTTTGACCATTCGTGTTGCAGCCACCTAATAGGATAAAGTATACTATTGTCATCTCAGTTAGTAATAGGTATATATGTGGTCTGTTGCTTTGTCGGTACTGGTAAAATCAGAACCAGGGAAGCACCGCCTTATAATGTATACTACCATTTGCCAATTCCATCGTTTAAAGTGGTTATGTTGCAATACTTAGGCATTTCCTCCATTAATCAATAATGTCCTTACTAAAGCAAACAGGATGCAGTTTCGCACAGGGAGCGTTCTCACCAGCACAGGGAGCGTTCTCACCAATCTGACATTCTCAAATTGGGGGATCACACATTGGGCAACACAGCGGGGATAAGAGAAGCAGTCGGGGCGCCATTTTGCGTAGTTAGTGTAGGGTTAGGTCTAGGTCTAGGTTTGACTTAGGGCAATTGGCTTGATGTCGTACAAGTTGTGCCCTGGCACTCACGAGCGGCTCTTGGTGGTCATCAACTCTCTCTATATGGTCATATTCTATGATTGATGATGGTCGTTGCTCGTTGGTGGTGGATCTGGTGAAGGCTCCTCCAATAAGCTCGACGGCTGGCGAGACCAAGCTGATATGATCGTCTCTCCCGTCTTCCTTGGCCAGCATAGAGATGGAGGGGAAGACGACGGATCTACGCTTGGCTCGTTTGGATCTGGCGCTCCATAGGGCATTGAAGCTGACCTTCTAGTCACCGCACTGGCCTTGGCTTCGAAAGCTGAAGATCGAAGGAAAAAAATGCTTCCAATTCTACTTTTCAACCCAAGATGCTTTTTCGATTGGATTTTCGTTAACGGGCCGGTTACTAGAAATCCCATTGGTCCCCCAAAAAATTTGGTGTCGTACGACGGATGGTTTGAAATAGAATTCGTATGGCTTATAAAGGTAAACTGTTCTAGGCAAGTTGGAGACGAGCCTACTCGCACTTGGAAAAAAGATGATTGGCGGATGAGCGAGGAATTGAACCTACGCCCTTGGGGAGAAAAGGCAGCTCACTAACCACTAGAACAACAATCAGTTTTTTATACATGATACATTAAATGCCATATATTTGGGTGCTAAAATATTTTGAATTCAATCTTCATTTGGATATTTCGAGCAAAAAGATTCAAAAATTATAAGATTTTCGGATAGGCGGTTTTACCTTGTCACCCGGTAAAAACAGAAACGAGAAAAGAAAAACCTTAGTTCAACCTCCACATGGAGGTCCTTATTTCCTTGCCTGCTATCAGCAAGGATTGCGCCGGAGATGGTGGCCAAAGCATCTCCAATGATGTCGCGTGTGCGGACTACCATGCGGAGAGACGGATGCAAACTTTTCCTTACACGCCCTGCTGGATGAGCGAGTTTCCTGGAAAGGACTTTAAATCTTGGAATTGGAAGGGGAATCCAACTTTACGTGCATGGATGAGAGTTCAAGCTGTGCAAGTTCCATAGGCTCGCCAAGAGGGTCATGGACTCTACTGCCAAGATCCGTCGCAGACGCCGGTAGCACACCTTCGCCGATGTGAAGGCCAAGGCGACCAAGCTTGACCTTGGCAAGACCACCAAGAAGCTACTAGTTACTGCCATCCCTGGATCGGGCCTGCTGCTTCATTACTTTTCTGGAAACAAAGAAGAGTCGGACAGTTGGTGCATGCAAACGATGTGGAATATCAACCCTGTTCGTAGCGAGACTTGTAAACTTATTTTAACAGTTATTATGATACATACATAAAACCACAAAGTTCATAGCCAGCCCTGTTCACTGTTCACATCATTCACTAATTACTCTAGTACAGTAGTAAATAAAACCACCATGGTTCAATCGTCTGGAACCAACATTTTTTTCCATATTGCTGCAAACGACAAGCATGCAGAAGACAATGGCCATAACACCAAATTTTGATCTGCGGGTGAAATAGTCAGGACATTTGTTATGGTTTGTCCTGCAGTGTTTGAAGAGAACAGCCGTATTTTGACTATGAAATCTAGTATTCTTCTTCAGCAGCACTAGCAGCACTCAAATCAACGCTGAGATCAATAGTCTGCAATGAGAAATCAAGAACAAAGTTAGAATGTAAAGTGGAGCTAGCCAGCACCACTTTTCGTATCTCTCGCAAAAGAAAAAAGCACCACTTTTCGTGACCTGTTTAACACATTTACATGGTGTTCTTGTGCAATTTACTCCCTTTGTTTAACAAACCATACAACGGAACAGGAGGAGAGTGCAGGAAAGGTACTTATATACCATAATAAAGGAGATACTAACAGCATGTACAGGCGTAGTTAGCTTCAACTACTATCAAGCAGGGAGGAATATCAGGCGATACCACCACTTAGGATCCCATGCTACCAATTTGAAAATTTCTAATTTAAATGTTTCAAAAAATTCCAAGAAAAATTCTGAATGTTCACAACACATGTGTCTGCAAACCCTAAACAATTCAGATCCAAATTCAAAGTACACACTGATAAACAAAAAATACAAATCCAGCATGAATAGTGTCAATAAGGACAAAAATAAGAATAGTGTGAAAAATTACACTATTCACTAGCCTACAAAAACGTCTTGTATTTTGAGACGGAGGTAGTATATATCAAATTTAGATCTGAATTTTTTAGAGGTTGCAGATACATGTGCTGTGAGCATTCATGATTTTTCTCAGAATTTTTGAAACATTTAAATTCGAATTTTTCAAATTGGTACCATGGGAGCATCTAAGTGGTGTTATCACCTGATATTTTCCCCTATTAAGCATTAGAGGAAAATGAAGATGAAATATTACCTTTCCAGTGATCATAGTATACATGTTAAGAACATCTGTCACAGTAGTCTCAAAATGTGTGGTAGCATCATAGCTCTACAGAGAAACAAACTGTCATAAACATCTATAACAGTCTAAAAATAAACAAAACCTCTTGTTATGATACATATACTGCAAAATTTACCGTTGAGATGAAGCAATTATCAAGAGATGGTTCGTTCACTGGTTCATATCTGTCATACATATCAAAAAAGAGCTCATCTACTGGACCAAGTAGATCAATGCCAGGCTTAAGTTCGGATTGTATATTATCACTCTCCGCTTCTGCAGAGACAAATGCAATGAACTTCCCTTTTGGTGCGACGTTATGGGTGTATGAGCAACAGAAGACATACCTAACAAGAGCAGACCAATAGAAATATCATAAATGAGGATCGCGTAATCATTCAATCAAGTGATGAGCGGTAAATCTAGTCATCCATCAAATGAAAATTGTTTGGGCTTGAGATAGGGCTCACATGTCTGAATTGCGTCCAAGTTGTTTCTGTGGCAAAATAATCTGGACTGAGTGGGACTCATTTGTATTTGGGATTGGATGGCTCATAATAGCAATTGCACGTGCAACTTTGCCGATCTTCCTGACCTGTTCAAAAACATGAGCAAAACATCATCATTGGAAGCAATGCATAACAAAAGCTCCAGACGAGGTTGTAGTAAATATGAACTTCTCAAGAAGGGAACGGAATAATGAAGATAAAAGGCCAAAGTTAGACTAAATGTTTGCCATGTATTAACCTTGACAGAGTGCAGGCAAGAAGAATATTCACCTTGTTGGTCAAGTAAGAAGGATCGCAGACAACTTTCTTGCATTTTGCGGTTTCACCTTCTGATGTAACACCACACGCTTTTCCTTCCATATCGAATTCAACCTACATGAATTAGGTGGCACAGGTGAAAGAAATTGTGATTTACCATACAGATCATGTGGGTTATACTAATAGGCAGGTGACAAATAATACCTTGCATTCTGGCTTACTTAACATGTAAGTGCCACCATAAACAGCACTTAGACGTGCAAAACCCTGTAGCATAAGAAAGCATTGTAACAAATGAGCATCTTAGTAACATGTATGTGCAGTATGACAATAAAGGTGCAGTATGACAATAAAGGTATAGCAAACTGAAAACACACTGACCTGTGGCAGCTCACCCAGCCCATATAGAGGATAAATATAAGGCGAGCCCCCTTGAAAACGTGCAAGAGACTCCGAATATAACTAAAAGCAGATGACGGTAAGATGTAATCGAAATCCATGAGTCACACAATCAAATAAAAGCAATGACACTGCTAAAAGGAAGAACAACTACAGGGACTGGATTATGAATGATTGGCAACTACTCCCTCCGTCCCACAATGTAAGACATTTTTGCAAGCTGTTCTAGCTTGCAAAAACATCTTATATTGTGAGACAGAGGGAGTACATGATGAACTTATAATACCAAACAAGGACCATCTACCATTGTTTTTGTCAAGACTTACTTTCATCCTTTTCACAGTATCAAGTGCTGGTTCATTGAGGTGCCGATCATCCCTATGGAGAGCAAGCGCATGGCCAATGAAATCCACTGTATCATCAACTAAGCCGTACTTTCTGCAAAAACACAAACAGAAAATATAGTTATTTTTGTGCAGAAAGGGATAATAACAAGCACATGAAATACCCTTTCACACCATGTAGAAGGTTGAAGGCCAGGGACTAGTTACCATTAACAGAAGAAGCGAAAAAGTAACTGAAATAGGTTCATAGTAGGAAAGACAATACGGTACGTGAATTTCTGAGGAAACTGAAAAGCTGGACTAGAACTATACTGTATACGTGCAACTGAACCAACTCTTTGCGTTCATACTTGATTTTCCTGAAATGGTCATCCACATTTGAAAGCATGGTTCACAGGCATTGTGTGCTACCCTGACACCACTATAATTGTCGGCGGCTTGGAGTGTTGCAATTTGTTTACGGGTAACATTACTGACAAAGCAATGAACAGAATGGAGCAATCATCAATGCACTCACGCTATCAATTCTTTAGTTGTCAACGTAGTAAGGTCCAATCCCTGATGTGTTTTTGGATCAGCTTCATCGTAATTTTGGACATAAATGAAGAAGTTCCTTGCTCTGCGTTTCTCAAAAAGGCCCATCAAAGGAGACTTCAGAGCCTCCATATCAGTCGCGGGAACCTTGTGGATCTGATTGAACATGATAACGGAAACAAGGTAAGTTGCACCTCTAGCATGGGATCAGATTACAGAATCTAACAACCTATGGAAGATACAGAATATGTGATGATAAAAACAAAAGGAAATAAGCTGAAGAATGTACCTTCCCTTTGCTGAAGACAAAGCTCCCATCAACAGCTTTGAATGACAAATACTTCGTTACATTAGTGTGAATGAGGGTTCGAACCAATGTCCCATTTGCCATCATAAACTGATCACAGAAACGTTTTGTGATAATCAATGAACAAATAAACATAAATCTGGACAGCTACCTTACAAGGTTGTTCTTTTTTGTTCTATTTTTCCTGTTAGTAATACATGAGATTTCCATACTTTGTTGAATGATCAATGAATCACCACATTAATTACATAAAGAAGTTCCGCATGTTTCCCATAAAGAAAACAATCATGAGGGTTTGTTTGTGTAATCATAGCAAACATAGGTGGTGTTGGTTGTAAAGATAGTTTTGGATGGGAGGGGACTGTTGCACCTTTGGAACCATGTCTACGTTGTAATCTTTGCTTGAGCCTAGATGTGCCGGGGGCTTGTCTTCCCCTCTAAATTTCTTCCAGAGCTGTTCCAAAACAAGAATTTATCGGGGTTAATATATATGATAAAAGCTCTGTCAAAATCAATTAAAGGACAATGTGTAATAGCATAAAAAAAAACTTCACAAAATATCTAACCTCCAGCATTGGACTTGCTTACCTGATTAAGGTTGAGAGAAGTGGAATCTCCACCATAATAGTCATTTCTATCCATGTGCAAAACCTGCAATATCATCAAACACACATTCGTAAGGGGGTTCTATAAATGAATTTTCAGTATTACTACATTGCTTTACAAATGCAAGTGCTTTTAAAGAGGGCCATAAAAAGATACAAGGCTCGTGAGCTACTCAAGATCCTGACTCAGAACAAATACTCATATATGCCTATAATTGTGTAGCATGTCGTTGCCAGTGAACAAATATTCAAGCCCTTAATGTGTTTCAAAATTCATTCCTTGCACTTTTTGGGATAGCAAAAAAGCACTACTAAAACTTTCAGTTGTTTAAAAGAAATGATTATGTTCATATCTGTATCAAAAGCTTATCCAGATCAAGGGGTAGTTGTTACTAGAGATTATATTTTTAGCGATGAAAAAATAATGAGGCCACTTTGCTAGAAGGAATTTGCTTGAAGACATAAGCTTGTTAGCAAGTTTGTTTTAAGAAGGTTTCCCCTCAGTGGTTTCTGGTTGTGGGGGGTGTTCAATAGGCTGGAGATAAAGGCATATGAATTCACTTGTACCTTTACCCGCAAAAAACTCACTTGTACCTTCCTCTGATTCTCTATCCCATCTCTAAAAAATAATTAAGTGAAAACTCTTACAGAAAACTGCTTCACACAACCAAATATTAATAACCTATGTCAAAATTACACTCTTGGGAAAAATGGTAAGAAAAAACCTAATCAAATTCCTCCAACTAATTCGCCGCAGTATCTCAAATGACAAAATCTCCCAAACAAACTGACATCTTTGTCTATTCTAATTTCATCATAAGGATATTTTCTAGCAAGAACCTTTTGCGGAACGCGAGGAAATATACACCTTTGTATTAAATGTTTGTGTTGAGACAAACGACTGGAACCTTGTCTGCGCAGGATGACCAGACATAGCACTACATAGGATAGTGGCCCCGACAAGTCTCCCTTTCCTTTTCTCCTGTCCTATGACTTCCTTCCATCTCTCTTTCGGTTTTCCCTCTGACCATGTTCTTTCTCGCATAGGCACGTAGGCATAGCTGGCTTTGTTCTATTCTTGCATTTTCTGTTGCTGCTGTTCGACTTTGGCATCTACCGGGCACGAATCTGGACCGGCGGACTGTTGGTGTCATATCCTCTAAATCAATAGTGAGTATCACTAATTTCTCTTGATTTGCATTTTTTTTCTTTGGGTTCACCTGAAGCCAACGTCCCTCTGCACAGCTCTGCCCCTGGCATAGACTGAATTGAGTTCGAAATGAAGCTCAAACCAAGAAGTGGTGGCAAAGGGCAATGGCACAGAGGCACACCATGAGCACCAGAGGGGCGGCGACAGCGAGCCACCGCTCCGCCAATACCCAGGGTTTCTGTATCTACACCAAATGGATGCATAAATTCTACATGATGCGCCATTTCCAGTAACTATTAATAGTAACTCACTAATCTTTATCTTTACTCCTATGAAGAGACCAGTTGGACCACTGTGGATGGTGGTGTAGCAAAAGTGTTTTTGCTGCATGAGTGTGACATGTAATCTTGTTTGCATTTCGGTCTAGACCTCGAGCAAATATTTCCATTTTTTGTAAGAATTGTTAATACTTTGCAATAAAGATGGTTCAAGTACATGGAATATGCAGAGACCGGGGATTCCCCCTCCTCCTCCTTTCTGAGGCACTAGGCAGCATCAGGGGGTCTGGCATGGCCGGGGAGCTGCCGAAGCGCCTTGAGCACGGCTTCACTGAGGATCAACTCAGACCAGGTCCTTACTTCTCGGCATCGCTCCAAGCATGCCGAGGCCACCAGATTCGCCATGAATAATCCGAATTAGTACCAGCGTGTGACATTCAGATGCAATTACACACCACCCACTTAATGTTGCAAAAACACCTGGATCCATCACGAATTCTGTCCTCGCTAGTTTACATCCAACATGAAGAACCAGGCTAGCGAAGTCAGAAGCTTGGGCGATGCAACACACATGTCGCCCTCCCCACAGAATACACCTCGCTCAGCACAGAAAGCTCGCAAAACTGGCGAATCAGTGGCTGGCCCCTTTGGATCGACTAAGGCGCAGGTAAACACAGTTAGTACAAACGAAGTATTTATCTAGCAGCGAAATCTAGTCCAGATCAAACATGCGCAGCACCGCCTCTGGTGTACCCGTCAGCGCGCTCCAGTGATCCGGTCCATCCCGGGCAGCGGAAGCGAGATAGAGAACACTGAGCGGTGACAGGGACGCGGCACCCGAGCATGGAAGCGACGGATCGGGGGCGAGGCGCGCGAGACAGGGGCGGGGAGCGATCGATCGGCGGCGACTGACCTTCAAGCCGTCGACGGAGAGGAGGCCGCTGAGGATGCACTCCTTGAGCCCCGTGCCCAGCACGATGACGTCGTACTCCTCATCCATGGCGGCGGCCTCTCGGCGAGCTTGTCGCGGTGGTTCCGGGGAGCGAGAGGGGTCAGCACGGAGGGCGGCGGTGGGGAGAAGTGGAGTTGACAAAAGGGCAGCAGTTGGCCTTGGGGGTGGGGGTGGGGATGGGAATGGGATTTGGCGTTCGGGAATCCGGAAGAAGTCGGACGCGCATGCGATGGCACTCACAGGAGAACAACACGACCCGTCTCTTTCGCGTGCAGGCCCCTGTGGATAAATCATAAAACCAGACTTGTTCTCTCCGCGTTATACGATTTTTTTTTTTGAATGATTTAGGTAAAAAAATGATTTCAATATTGCTCACCACACCTCTTCTGGATGAGAAATAACTATGTCTTGTCTAACCTCTACACTCTTGAATTTTACACGAAGATTTATGAGGGTTTTTTTTCTTCTAATTTTTTTATCCGTTAATCAAATAGTGTAGGAGTTGGATGAAACTTTGTTAATTCTCATACTCTCCCGCTCTACCTGAGGCTGTAGTCGCCTAGCTATAAATTTGACGTCTTGTTTTAATAATGACGCCGCCTCCCACTCAAACAATAATGTGTATTAATGAGCACTACGTCAATAGTTATCACTAAAATACATGGACAAGGAGAATGAGATAGTTTCTATCATTCTCTCGCATTGTGCTCTCTCCTTCACGTCAACAATCATCATATATATGACCAAATCAAGAGTAAGTGTAAAGTCTTTGTGGATGCTATAAGTTGTATCTAAGATTTGTGGCTCCCATATTTGGGTTGAAACATTTTGACTTTTTTATATTCTTAACTCTATACTAAATTTACAATATCAAAACAATTGAATTCAAATTTGATATGCACACAACAAACAGGGACATGTTCTACTATGAGTAGTGGATAATTCAAATTGTGTTGTCCAAATGTTGTTTACAGGTGATTATTTTTGTTTCTCAATGTCTGTGTGAATGGTAAATAAATAGTAAAAGTGTCTTGTGACGTGGACTTTCGGCCTTGTTTGTTTCAGCTTTAGGCAACAGATTCTTATAAAAAAATCAGATGCTGAAAGAAACAACTACTTGAAATCAGCTTTGCCACTAAAGTTGAATCTGGATTCGGACCATTTTCAGTGCAATTGTCTAAAGCACGTCCGCATGTACTTTAGTGGCAAAGTTGATTCTACGAATCAGTTTTGCTAGTGAAGTGAATCCTCTGGTGGTTTGAAGCCAACTAAATTTGAAACAAGTAAGGCATATGTTATTTGGTTATATTCATGACCTTTTCGGTGTGTCATAGGCCTTACTGGAAAAATTTATGACTATTAGGCTTTCGTTCGTATTATTTTTACCTAGAGAGAGGAGTGCACTTAAGGCACATCTTCGAAACGGCAACCATAAAAATTTGATTGTGAACAACCCATGAATAGCAGTATCCAACTGCTTTGCTCAATAATCTGCTAATTGTTTGGTCAACCTTCTTTTTTTACCTCACTTTTAACCCAAAGAATCAGTGCACACACACGGAAGGTTTGCCCATACACAAGTTTACATGAATTCACCTTTTCAACTTAAACTCAAAGGGCTCCGTTGCCTATTCCTCGAGCATTGAACACTAGCCAATAGCTTCCCAAAAAGATGATAGAAATGAGACATAAAATAAGACAAACAAAAATTTGGGCAACAAACTAAAAGGATGATAGGATGAGACATACGATAAGCAAACAAAAACTTAGGCAGCAAACTATAGCATCGATAAGGCAAGTAAACCTCCAAACCACTAGATATATTCCATATCATCTCACGCAACAAGTTCATAAAAACAATGATGTTATTGACTCACTACACAACAAAAGTATACAAATTTGTAAAGAAATGATGTTATTGACTCACCACACAACAAGAAATCTTGAACTCATGCAACGAACCGTGAGTAAATACAACTAAATTCTAATTGATGTGTGCAAAAAACTTTAAGCTTACACAACAAAAATGGTAGATGTATGCAACCCAAAATCAACTTATCCAAAGACTAGCAAAACGCGTGCAGCAACAACATAAACCAGACGTGTGAAACACAGCAAACATATACTCCCTTGTAAATAAATACATATCACTAGAGGGAGTACAACACACTTCCATTGCAAGGAAACCCACATTTCCAAATAAGATGATTTTTGCCAGATCGTGCAAAGATATCCTTCACTATTTCTACAGCAGCCTTGTTGCCCCAGTGAGTGCAATATTCCTTGTTACCAATTCTTCTGTAGAAGATCGACGATTGTTGTGAATAAATCAAACATTCTCCAAATTTTGATACTTTCTTTGGTTTAAACCCACTCTCTGTGTTTCTCACGTAACATTTCAAAACCATCTGCATGCTTACTTTCTTGAACGAACGAAAATAAACCACACTGAGCTTACTCGGAACGGAAAATACATCCAAGACACCAATATGTATAACTGTAGAATACATCGACAAGACGAACATTAACATGTCAAAGCCATCGTTATGATAGAATAACGTTTACAACCCAGTGGATCAATATGGAAGTTAACGAAGGAAACCAGCACCATTCCAAAGATAATAATTTCGCATAGTGCTGCTAGCAGGCGTGGACCTGAAACCCTACGCAGTATGCAGCTGATGTCACACGTGACCATCACGCAGTAGGATTCCGGTGGTGTTCCTCGTCCTCCAGGAAGTATGTCTTGAAGAAAATGCTGGGTTTGATGAGATCTAGTACTCTTCTGCAGCGCTGGCAGCACTGAGATCAACGCTAAGATCAACAGTCTGCAAGAAGACCAGAGAGTTATGCCAAAACAGCTTTCAGCCACAAAAATGTGAAATTTCTTAGGTAACAAATTCGCCGATACAAGAGCTAGATATATATAGGTCTAAATTCTACAGAAAAAAAAAGAAGCCAATAGAGAATCACTAGTGAATAAAATGTAGACAGCAATCCTCAGGAACAAATTGTGAATTCTCAGAGTTTCCCCACATCAAGAGAAACTAATAATCGCCCACCAGCATTGCAAAGGTAAAAGAAGTGAATCTCAAGCTTACCTTTCCAGTAATCAGTGTGTACATATTAAGAACATCTGTCACAGTTGTCTCAAAGTGAGTAGTAGCATCATAACTCTGCAAAGAGGGAAAGAAATAAAAGGCCAAGAACATCTATAATATGAGACTTAACACTGTATTCTCATATAAAGCAAAACTTACCGATGAGACAAAGCAATTATCAAGAGAAGGTTCATTGACTGGTTCATATCTGTCATACATATCAAAAAACAATTCATCTACTGGACCAAGTAGATCAATTCCAGGCTTCAGTTCGGACTGCGGGTTATCAGTCTCCGCTTCGGCAGACACAAATGCAATGAACTTCCCTTTTGGCGCGACATTGTGAGTGTACGAGCAACAAAAGACATACCTACAATATATATACCAGCATGGATGTCACAATGAAGCAATGGAAACTGAATTTAGAAATTTATCCAGCGATAATTAATTGAGAACTGAGACAGAAAGTGAGCCCTCACATGTCTGACTTGCGCCCAAGTTGCTTTTGTGGTAAAATAATCTGAATCGAGTGGGAATCATTTGCATTTGGAATTGGGTGGCTCATAATAGCAATTGCTCGTGCAACTTTTCCAATCTTCCTTACCTGTTCACAGAGTACACGTCATGGGAGAATGCTACTCCCTCTGTTCCTAAATATAAGTCTTTGTAGAGATTTCACCATAGACCACATACGGATGTATATAGATGCATTTTAGAGCGTAGTTCATTCATTTTACTCCGTATGTGGTCCATAGTGGAATGTCTCCAAAGACTTATATTTAGGAACGGAGGAAGTAGTATGTAGCAAAATAGTATGGAGACAATAAGAATTACAAGAGACCAAACCGTGAAGATTCAAAATTTAAGTAAGTTCAGATGGACCATGAGAGTTTCAGTGAATTTGGTACAAACATGTCCAAACAAAAGTATGGCATCAATTGAAAACAACGATGTATACCTTGTTGGCCAAGTAAGAAGGATCACAGACAACCTTCTTGCACTTGGCAGTTTCACCTTCTGATGTAACACCACACACTTTCCCCTCCATATCAAATTCAACCTGCAAAAGAGTATTGGGTAAAAGAATTCACACACAATGGCATAAATGATTAGCACAGATGGGGTAAGACCAACCTTGCACTCTGGCTTATTTAACATATAAGTGCCACCATAAACAGCACTTAGACGTGCAAAAGCCTGAACAATAAGAAAGCACCTTAGCATATAAGCATCTTAAGGCAAACATGCAGTAGAAAATATATTAGCTCAAGTAATCGAAAAACAACTGACCTGTGGCAGCTCACCCAACCCATACAATGGGTAAATATAAGGTGAGCCTCCTTGGAACCGTGCAAGAGACTCAGAATAGAGCTAGCAGCAAGCAGCAAAGTTTCATTATGCTCCATTGATAAAATACATTTAAATAGCAGAAATAACACCAAAGAACAAATAAACAAGGGTAGCAGATCATAGAAATTATATTGATGTTAACAAGCAAGAAACCTTCTATCTTCTTAAGAAAAGAAAAAACTAAAAAGAATAGTCAGGGGCTCAGGGCATACTTTCATTCTTTTAATAGTATCAATTGCTGGCTCGCTTAGGTAGCGATCGTCCCTGTGAAGAGCAAGCGCATGGCCAATGAAATCTATAGTATCATCACTCAAACCGTGTTTCCTGGAAACAAATAACAAAAAACAAATAAGATTACTTGCAGTGTAGGAAGTAACAAGGGATATCCTTCCACTCTTAGTGGAAAGTGCAGATCAGTACATGATACTGAAATCAAATGTTCTGCAACTCTACTGTTTTCCTAAAAGAGAGTAAATTATTAAAACAATCACTACTTCTGAAAAAAAAGCAATAAGAATCAAGTAATGCAGAAGATGCATGTACAATTAGAACAAGCATGTATTATTTCCTAACAATGCGGCGGACAGAACTAGTTTTTGTACATTTCAGCCACTCAACAGAATAAGCAACTACCTTATATAGTCCTTTTTACCACCCAAAAAAATCTGATATACCATTGATGCCATAACAGATGAGATACTTACGCGATCAATTCTCTAGTTGTCATCCTTGTAAGGTCCAATCCTTGATGTGTTCTTGGATCAGCATCATTGTAATCTTGGACATAAATGAAGAAGTTCCTTGCTCTACGTTTCTCAAATAAGCCCATTAAAGGGGATTTTAGAGCCTCCATGTCAGTGGCAGGAACCTTGTGAATCTGATGCAAATGCAACACAGCAACAGAATGTAGGTGACTAATTTGAATAATGGTGTTTAGAATACATGAGATCAAAGAATGGCTTATGACAAGTCCAACAAAGGTGCCATCCATACAAGATAGGAGGTATGCGGGTAAGCTAAAGCAATACCTTCCCTTTGCTGAAGACATAGCTTCCATCAACAGCTTTGAAAGACAGATACTTCGTCACATCAGTGTGAATGAGAGTACGAACCAAAGTTCCATTCGCCATCATAAACTGGTCAGAGATAGAAAGAGAGATACTATTATTATCAAGTGTTAACAATCTCAACATATTACATGTAGCCTGTAGGTTTATAGCATTTCATAATCTGAACCAAGCATCTGTTTATTGTTAATAAAACTACAAGTTTCTCTCAAAAGAATAAAAATAACAATAGTACAATACAAGTAATGGGAAACACTATTAGGATTGCGTAGTCATGACAAGGGTTCTAACATAGGAAAAGAGTTGAGCGGTTATTGGTCAAATACTCAAATCAAAGGAGCCGCATTAAAATGAAGCAAAAAAATGCAAGGAAACATTGAAAATGTTTAAGTCCTTCTTCTTGGCCACAAGCCTCTTGAAGGAGTTGCAAAGCCATTGACAGTTTGACACCTACTAGTATGATGCTAAATTTAGCATGGAGCAATTCGATTTAGACAAGGTTGCATGCTCTATGTGCTAAAATTACTCCATCAGGCCCACACGTCACTCCCCAATCTGCTTTTAGAACCATGGTTACCAGATTCGCGGATCAATGGGTTTGCCACTTACAAAAGTTGGGTTCCCTAATAGGTGTACATTTCTGATTCGCGGACAAAGATGGAGATGGGATACACAAACCAGATATTTAGGAACAAAGGTTTTACTAGAGAACATCCCCATTAAAAGAAGGAGAAAACATGACACATGGGCCTGATCAGCCCATCCACATATCGTCTTTTAGTTAGGAAGGGAACCCTAAGGTAGCGACGGAACCTTCTAAAGGAACATAGTACCGTAACCTACCTCCCTAGCGCTCTGCTGTACCAGCGCTGCCTTTCCATCTAAAAGACGATATGGTTAGTCTCCAACCCTCCATCCTCACCAGATCCAGGTGGTCAATGTCTCAAGGCTGCAGGCTACAGGCCACAGCCCCATCCTCCCTGTCACTGCTCCTAAGAACGGTATTAGTGGCGGATGGCAGCTGGAAGAAATCACATCCTCCCATCTTCTAATTTACCTTGATTTCATTGGTTTGGCAGTTTGGCACCCATCTACGGATCAGACACCAAATCCTTACTGATTGTCAGCTATTTCGAGCCGACAGATTTCAAAGGGTGTTACGCAACTCCGGTAACCATGTTTGAAAGACTATTTACTGATCATACACCAATTGTTTTCCTTATTGCTAAATCACTCAACTGCCACAAAGAAGTTAGTAAATATTTTAGCAATGAAAAGAGTACATTTATTGTATACTCGGTTAATATTTGCTGCATACAGAAAAGTGGATTTAATCAAAAGGGGCATGTCACACCTTTGGAACCATGTCTACATTGTAGTCTCTGCTCGCACCTAAATGCGCCGGTGGTTTTTCTTCTCCCCTGAACTTCTTCCAGAGCTGTCGACAACATATACAAGCATTAAAGAGGTATAACTAAAAATAACTACAAGTCTAAATCAATCATATCAACTACCAAAACAAACTGAGTGACTTTTGTTTATATACATATATTTTCAAGAAGTACCCATTGATACAATTATAACCTCATTCTAGGTAGTTGTGATCTTAACTTAAACCACTTGATAGAGACATATAGCTGCTTGCCTGGTTCAAGTTGAGGGAGGTGGAATCTCCTCCATAGTAGTCATTTCTATCCATGTGCAAAACCTGCAAAAAAAAAAATAGAGGATCCTTAGAACACATTTAGCAATATCACCATTTTTGCACCCCTTCAGACTACAACATGTATCGAGCATCCCGCCACTTTTGGATCAGCAGTATCTCATCCAATTAGTACACCATAAAAGATCATGCTTCCAAAATGGGTAAGCATGTCATGCTACAACAACTCAAACCACGCCCTGCCTTTTTCCTAACTGACTGATGTGCCCCAGCTTTGCAAACTCATACCGGCGCCTTACAAGCATGGATCACATCTACTAGCATAAACTGAGCGAGACAGGGAGACCACGGCCTGGGGTCGCCGTCACTGCAGTTTACCTTCCGATTCAGCCATGCCCCAGCGTCCCCACCTCCACATCACTACGGGCTGCCTCCCCCAAGTCGAACGACCGCCTAAGTTTCGCAACAGTTCCTAAAACCAACAGCAAAGGGACACGGTGTAGCAGCCAAAACAACCGCCCATCTGCCGGCATCAGGTCCGGATCAAGCCGGGGCACCAGTACCAGCGCCCGATCTACTACCTGGAAGCAGCAGCAACCACCCCACCC
This sequence comes from Aegilops bicornis, assembly GCA_021605145.1. NCBI lineage: Eukaryota > Viridiplantae > Streptophyta > Magnoliopsida > Poales > Poaceae > Aegilops > Aegilops bicornis. The sequence continues at coordinate 496,519,821 of CM038669.1, read as the reverse complement.
GCGCGCCGAGAGCGCGGGCTCCGTCGGAAAGCACGCGCACGGCAGGAGGCTGGAACGGGGAAAGGCACAGATCGATCGGTACGGGGGAGGCGAGCTTCACCTTGAGGCCGTCGACGGAGAGGAGACCGCTGAGGATGCACTCCTTGAGCCCCGTGCCCAGCACGATCACGTCGTACTCCTCATCCATGGCGGGCCTGGCTGGCTGGCCGCGGCGATCGCGGGTGCAGGCGAGCAGAGCAGCGGCAGCAGATGGGAGCAGGAGGAGGCGGAGGAGTGGAGTTGAGTTGGACGCAAGCAAACGGGGGAAGGTGCTAAAAGAGCGGTGGGATGGATGGATTTGGGGAGGGAGGTGCCGGGTGCGTGCGTGCGATGCGATGCCGATCCCCAGAAACACGGCACGGCGTTTTTGCGTGCAGGTCCCTGGGACGATGCTCTATTTGCGCGTCCGGGAGCCTTTATCTACTGAGATTGATTTATTTTTTAGATTCTTTTTTTCTTTTTTGCTTTTGGCTACGAGAGGCGTGGGGCGTGAGTGCGTGAGCGGAGTGGTCGGTCGAGCACGCCGCAGAGGTAACCCACGTGGGCCCGGTTTCTGGGGTAGCTGTTCTGTAGCCGGGCAACTCTTTCTGGGCTAGGCCGATTTTTTTTCTGAGATGTGGGCTAGGCCGACTTACTTTTGAAATCCAGCGTGAAAATATATATAGTGTAGAAAACATATTTAAGACATCCTAAAAAACATATTTAAGACGATCCACAAAATCACTAGGTTCGCGCTTGGTAAGCGTGTTTCCTATTTGGCGCCTTAATACAGTGTATTTGGTAGCGGGCGCACACCCACGCTTCCCTAGTCCGACCTGAGCTGTCAGCTCATTCCTCTAGCCCCCGCCGGTTTTCTGGGCTGGGTTTCTATGGATTTTCTTTTCATCTGGTGTTCTTTTTTTTTTTTTAGTTTTTTTCCTTTTTTCTTTTTTATTTTAGTTTTACATTTTTTGTTTTATTTTTTCCCTGTTTCTTTTTATTTTTCATTTTTTAAAATTGATGAATTTTTTGAATTTCGACGATTAAAAAATGATCAACCTTTTCAAATTTGATGATTTTTTTTTCAAAATTGATGAATGTTTTTGAATTTGATGAACTTTTTTTAAATCAATGAACTTTTTTCAAATTTGATATACCTTTTTCAAAATTGAAGAACCATTTTTAAAATTCTTGAACTTTTTTAAAGTTTGTGAACACTTTTTAAAATCTGTGAATATTTTTTGAATTCATAAACTTCTTCGAGTTTAATTTTCCTTTTTTTGTGTGTTTTTTTCGAAATTCAAAGGTTGACCGATCTACTGGTCAAATGCGATCAAGCAAACGAACTTTTTCTCGTGAACGAATGATCGAGCACTCGCCTTCTTCTTGGGCCAGCCCATGAGCGGGGGCACATGAGCGCCAGGGAACTATTAGGGCGCTTAAGGCGCTGAACAGGAGCTCCCTTTGGTAGGCTACACCTTTTTTTTGCCTCTTTGCGTCTGTGACTCGGTTGGGGTTGGCTGAGTAAATATAGGGTAAACCATGTTCTACACATATACACATGGTTTGGTAGGTGGCATTGGCGGCGCCAGGGGTATTCACCTGTATTCATATGAATACCCAAGATTTGGCCCAAAAAAATTAATACATGTCTTTTTTAGCGGCCCACAACCCACAGCCCACATGGGATACCGCCCCTACACTCGCCCTGCTCACTCGATCCAGCCTCAACAGCCGTTCCTCAAGTCCCTAACCTAACCTAGCGGCGGCGGCGGGCGGGCGGCGTAGTAGCGGCTAACATCGATCAAGTAGGCAATGGCAAGCTGAGTCACGAATCCAAGCATCAAAGAAGCAGGCAGCAATGACTGTGTTCTATTCTCCTCTTCTCCTAGTTCTAACTTCCTAATTCATATGGGCTCATGTGGCAGCGCCTGGTCAAATTGTAGCAGCGCTTGGAGCATCACGGAGCGAGCTAGTGCTGGATTTGTCCTAGTTCCTAATTCCTAATTCCTAATACCTAGTACCTAATTCCTAGTTCCTGGTCAAATCACATGCTCCTAATTCCTAATTCCTAGTTCTATTATCTGTAGGTGGATTTGTAGTGCAGTCAAACTGGACAAATTGGTGCTAGTGCTGGATTTGAATGCAACGAGCTACTGCCTACTAGTGCTGAATTTGATTAGTCTTAAGGTGGGTATTCCGGGTTAAAGTTTTGGGGACAAATTGCTGCTTGTGTTGCTGTCAAATATGCACATCACTCTGCTACTGCCTATTGAGTCTTGTGAAAATATTATTGGTTGAATAATTCGCACAACTCCTCTGCTGTTCATGATGTTGTAGAATGATTTTTCTGTGTCAGAACAAATTGCTTGTGCTGTAAAATGCATTCATATTCATTTGTTTGGTTCATATACTACATTTAGAGCCAAAATTTTTTTTGGATGAATACCCAGCCTTCATTTCCTGGCGCCGCCACTGGTAGGTGGCATATAGGTTGGCTGCATTAGGAAAGCAATTTTTTTCCTAGCGTTTGGTGGCCTGTGTTGAGCTGGGCTGATGCATTACACAAAGTTTGGTTGCATACTTGCATACATTAGACTCAATTAAGAGTTAATAATTACACACTACACAAAGAGTTACAATAGAGTGCCTAGGCGATGGGGACGGACGGTGGCCGCGACGTTGCGTCCGAGGACGAGCACAAAGTCGCAAGCGAGCGATCCTGCCGGCGGCGTGGCAAACCAGTTGCTAGCATCGTCACCGCATGGGAAGTTCATGAGGAGAGACGAGGATAAGGGTGTCGAGGCAGAGGACGGGGAGAAGAAATGCAGTTACACGCGACGCCGCCGTCAGTATAGTAGGCCGCGGGCGAGGAGGCCGAGAGGAACGACGCTGGCGGCGGCACCAGGCATGACATGTTGTCCATGCTACAAGGTTGACGATGATCAATGAGAACAGAAGGAAGCCACTCCAAATTTCGTTTAAACCATGAGAATAACACCTTAGTATAGTACAATAGGGAGATACAGATATACTCGCCTACAACCGTCAAAATAGAAAATGCGCAACATGAAAGTCGTGCGAAAACAGTGGAATGAAGTTACTGGTCAAAGGAATTTCAAACAGTCCACCATACACAACGAGTTTGACAAAATTCGTCCAAAATAGCTCCAAACATGAACATGACTTGAACATTTACATTCAATGAAAGTAAAAAATAATCGATCTTCTCAATGGTACCACTATGTCGATGTGTATATTTTTCATGTACAACTTATCTCGGATCGAAGCATCGTATTGTAGATTAGAAGGGACTTGATGAAGAAGATTAAGAAGTGTCATTAAAACAGACCGCACGTATGCATTTGGAGAGTTCGCTAGGGAGATGTAGATCTACTTGTCTACGATCGCCGAAATAGAAAACGTGTAATACGGAAGTCATGTGAAACAACGAGATGAAACTAGTGGTGAAAGATATTTCAAATTTTCGACTGAGTGTGAAGATGTTGCCGAAATTCATCCAAAAAACCTCCAAACATTAGTACAAAATTAAAGATTTACAATCCATGAAGTTGGGAACCGATCTTCTGAATGAAACTAAAAGGTTGATGTGCATCTTTTTTGTGTATAAAGATTATCTTGAATAGATGCAATATTGTGTAGATTAGAAGGGGTTAGGTGAAAGAGATTAAGGAAGGAGATTACAATAAAACACATGCAAACTGGCATACAAGATGCACTCAGCTTGCACGAGCTCGCATATAATTGCACCATGAGACCCACTCATGTCAGCTCGTTTGCATCGCTTGGGCCTGCCTCGCTCGAAACATTTGACTCGAGTGTTCCTCCTTAACCAGGCCCAAAGGTGCATTAAACGTCATGTGAGACGAGATGATTGTGCAAGGCATGCAACCAAAAGGGCCAAACTGCATCGCGAGATCCTGGTTGGACCTCGTGCAGGCTACTAAGCGCATCATGGTTAGCCCTTGCGGGGTCACCCCGCTTCGCTATCTTGCGCGAAAAGAGGTGCAACACCGTGCGTCGAGGTCAATCTCCGGTGTGTTCCACATTCGACACAAGGCAGAAAGAGTGGGGATCACGTTGAATTTTTACCTTTTTTGATTTTGATGCGATCCAACAAAAGAAGTATAGGTGCCCTCTGCTAGGGAGCAAGGTTGTGCTTCATCACAAAGCACACATTTTTTGCTCGCGGGCACACCCATGCTCCACCTACTGGAGCACACCCACGCTTCGCAATGAAGCACGCATGTGCTCAACCGTGGAGCACATCTATGCTTCACCTTTTTTTTCCGAGGAACTCTTTGCTTCACTCGTCGGAAGACACCTATGTTTATGGTGAATCGCACATGTGCTCCGCCTATGGAGCACCTATGTGGCGCACACCCGTGCTCCATCCACCAAAGCACACCTACGCTTTGCGATGAAGCGCACGTGCTACACCTTTTTGGGGCACATCCATGCTTCACTATTTTATGTCCTTCACTATGAGGGATCACACATATTTTTCACTATTAGGGAAAAGACTATAGGTAGATATTTAGCAGTAGCGCGGGCGTAAGGCCGTCGCTACAGGTATATGCTAGTAGTAGCGCGTGGTGGCCCAACAACCATTGCTGCTAAGCGGGCTCTCAAGTACCCCGGGTCGAGCATTAGTAGCAGCGCGAGCTCTACACCACACGCCACAACAAAACATATAGATGTAGCGTGTGCTATTTGTGAACGGCGTTGGGATTCGCTCGAAGAGGAGAGGATGATGCAGTACAATAGAGATAAGTATTTTCCTTAGTTAAAAATAAACAAGGTAAAAGTGCAGCAAGGTATTTTTAGGATTTTTAATGTATGATAGAAGTAGACCCCGGGGGCCATAGTTTTCACTAAAGGCTTCTCTCTTGAAAATAACATATGGTGAGTAAACAAATTAATGTTGGGCAATTGATAAAAAACAAATAATCAATGACGATATCCAAGGCAATGATCGTGTATATAGGCATCACGCCCGAGACAAGTAGACCGACTCCTGCCTGCATCTACTACTATTACTCCACACATCGATCGCTATCCAGCAAGCATCTACAGTATTAAGTTCATAAGAACGGAGTAACGCCTTAAGCAAGATGACATGATGTAGACAAAGTAAACTCAGACATGAATAAACCCCATCCTTTTATCCTTAATGGCAACAATACAAATACGTGCCATGTCCCTTTCTGTCACTGGCATTGAGCACCGCAAGATCGAACCCATTACAAAGCACCTCTCCCATTGCAAGAAAAATCAATCTAGTTGGCCAAACCAAATCAATAGACGTGATCCTTATATTCATGATCATTGCCTTGTATATTATCATAACTTTGCGCTTTTCTATCAATTTCTCAACAGTAATTTGTTTATCCACCATATGCTTTCTTTGAGAGAGAAGCCTCTAGTGAAACCTATGGACCCCCGTCTATTTTCCATCATACATTTTCCGATCTATAAAACCCAAAACCCAAAAATAGCTTGCTGTAATTTATTTATATTTACTTTATTTTTCCTTGTACTTATCTTTTATATCTATCTCTATTAGATCTCACTCTTGCAAGTGATCGTGAAGGGATTGACAACCCTTTTTCGCGTTGTGTGCAAGTGTTTGTTAGTTTGTGCAGATGCATGTATTTTGGGGCCTTGCTTGTACCTCCTACTGGATTGATACCTTGGTTCTTAACTGAGGAAAATACTTATCTCTACTTTGCTGCATCACCCTTTCCTCTTCAAGGGAAAAATCAACGCAACCTCGCTCAAGTAGCAACCACGCTCTAGTTAGTCAACTAGGACCAACTAGAACATGAACTAGAAGAACTAGAGGAGGCTCCAAAACTTGTATATTCAATTGTGGCCAATACCTCAAGTATATATAGGTTAGAGGGGGGGAGGAGGGCTGCCACCAAGGACGGAAAAGCCTTCTAGGGGCGCCATCCAAAGGGGGGGGAGTCCAACTCCTCCCCTTGTACGATTCGCCCCCCTCCCCACAAGGAAGGGGGGCGCCTCCTCAACTTGGGCCTTTGTGGCCCAAGTTGGCTTCCACCTCTTGGCCTTTTAAGGACCCGTTGATATTTAAATTAAATATAAAATGTTCTAAATACTTCTAGACCATTTTGTATATATTTTAACATCTCTGGAAACAATTTTCACACACACACACACACACACACACACACACACACACACACACACACACATATATATATATATAATATCGGTACTACCCGGTATTACCTGATATTCACCGAAACCCTTCCGGTGACTCCGAAACGCTTCTGGATCCTCTCAAAACTATTCTGATTTCCGAATATTAATAAAACAAATCCACAAATATATTCTCATCACTCCTGTCCTTCTAACACTCAGCAGATCGTGATTTTCTTAAGTTTGTGACCTCGTAGCTTCGATAACTCACAGACATGAACGAAATAGTTCGTTCAATGGCCGACGGTGGGACCATGGACGTCCGTATCGATCCTATGAGCACAGGAATGATATTCGAGTGAACCTTTGGTTATCATGTGATGTTCCCATTGCTTTTGCGATACTTTACAAACCCCGAGATGTATTGGTATCCTCCCGAGTCATTACCATGCTCACTATACCGAAATCCTCGTTGCCGGTTTTGTTCTTCTTTCTCTTCATTGTGTTCCGGCATCCCCGTGACATAGTCACTTGTGTCTAGCTAGATGATGATTGATGTCGTCACACCGAGAGGGCGCTAAGAATATATCTCCATCATCGGAGGAGCAAATCCCACTCTCGAGCTATCTGGCCACTTGTCAATTTTTTTTATGCATCTGTAAGTTGTCGTTATGATCACCGTGTTACAGGTGACGTTTGAGAAACCCCAAAGCCCACCTTACGTAAGAAGTGACCATGATATTCTCATGGTCTAAGGAGAAATATCACACGTCAACACTCCGTGTTATTACAATTGAATGCAGACAATATTAACTCAATTCATAACAAACAAGATTGGGTTGATTCAATATGATCGCTCTTCCAACGTCATAATCTCAATGTTGTTTTAGGACTATCTTACACTTAAAGATATCTTAAGATCCAGAAAGTGTGATCACCAACAACACTTGAGCTAGTCTTAGAGGCAAGACTAGGAACCTTTTATTTACCGTTTATCATTCCACACGTGCATATGAGTTTTTCACTGAATCGCATATTCCCGGACATAGCAGTTATAACATAGAATATAAACTATTAATTATGAATATGGAAATATAATAATACAAATATTATTTCCTCTAGGGCATATTTCCAACAGGCCTCACAACATCGCTTCTTGTGGAGCTTGGGGATTCGGTCGAACATGTCGGCGATGAGGGAGGTGGAAATGTACTTGCGCTCGGGCAACCTGGGCAGCGGGCGGACAGCCAGCGAGTCAGGGTTGTGGGACTAACCTATTGATTTAGTGCTCAGTGCCAGTTGCTGTTTTTTGCTTGTTTTTTACTTCACAGAAAATCAATACCAAACGGAGTCCAAATGCCATGAAACCTTTTGAAGAATTCTTTCTGCCCAGAAGACACCCAGGAGGCCAAGGAAGTGCACCAGAGGAGGCCCATGGGGCCCACTAGGCACCAGGGCACGCCAGAGGCCCCAGGTGCGCCCTGGTGGGTAGTGGGGCCGACGGGAAGCTTCTCCACCACCTATCAGCTTTATAAATACTCTCAAATCCCAAAAACCCTAGGGGAGTCGATAGAAAATAGTTTCCGCCACCGCAAGTTCTAGAACCACGAGATCCAATCTAGAGGCCTTCTCCAGCACTCTGCCAGATGGGTCAACGATCACAGAGGGGTTCTTCATCAACACCCTTGCCCCTTAGATGATGCGTGAGTAGTTTACTAAAGACATATAGGTCCATATGTAGTAGCTAGATGGCTTCTTCTCTCTTTTTGATCTTCAATACAATGTTCTTCTCGATGTTCTTGAAGATCTATTTGATGTAATGACTTTTGTGGTGTGTTTGTTGGGATCCGACGAATTGTGAGTTTATGATCAGTTCTATCTATGAATATTATTTGAGTCTTTGCTGAACTCTTTTATGCATGATTGTTATAGCCTCGTATTTCTTCTTCAAAACTTTGGTTTGGTTTGGCCAACTATATTGATTTTTCTTGCCATGGGAAGAGATGCTTTGTGATGGGTTCAATCTTGCGGTGCTCAATCTCAATGACAGAAAGAGACATGACACGCATGTATCGTTGCTATTAAGGATAAAAAGATGGGGTCTATTTCTACATGAATAGATCTTGTCTACGTCATGTCATCGTTCTTATTGCATTACTCCGTTTCTTCATGAACTTAATACATTAGATGCATGCTGGATAGTGGTCGGTGTGTGGAGTAATAGTAGTAGATGAAGGCAGGAGTCGGTCTACTAATCTTGGATGTGATGCCTATATACATGATCATTGCCTTGGATATCGTCATAATTATTCGCTTTTTCATCAATTTCCCAACAGTAATTTGTTTATCCACCGTATGCTATTTGATACGTCCATTTTGCATCATGCTTTTATATCGATATTTATTGCATTATGGGCTGTTATTACACATTATGGCACAAATACTTATGCCTTTTCTCTCTTATTTTACAAGGTTTACATGAAGAGGGAGAATGCCGACAGCTGGAATTTTGGGCTGGAAAAGGAGCAAATATTAGAGACCTATTCTGCACAACTCCAAAAGTCCTGAAACTCCACGAAAGTCAGTTTTGGAATATATTAAAAATATTGGGTGAAGAAAGCACTAGAGGGAGCCAGCCACCGTCCCACGAGGTGGAGGCGCGCCCTACCCCCGGGCGCCCCGCCTCATGAGCCACCTGGAAGCCCCCCGATGCCCATCTTCTGGTATAAGGTGTCTTTTTCCCTAGAAAAAATAAGGAGGAAGCTTTCGGGATGAAGCGCCGCGTCTCGAGGTGGAACCTGGCGAAACCAATCTAGGGCTCCGGCGGAGCTGTTCTGCCGGGGAAATATCCCTCCGGGAGGGGAAATCGTGACCATCGTCATCACCATCGATCCTCTCATTGGGAGGGGGTCAATCTCCATCAACATCTTCACCAGCACCATCTCCTCTCAAACCCTAGTTCATCTCTTGTATCCGATCTTTGTCTCAAAACCTCATATTGGTACCTGTGGGTTGCTAGTAGTGTTGATTACTCCTTTTAGTTGATGCTAGTTGGTTTATTCGGTGTAAGATTATATGTTCAGATCCTTCATGCATATTAATACCCCTCGGATTATGAACATGAATATGATTTGTGAGTAGTTATGTTTGTTCCTGAGGACATGGGAGAAGTCTTGTTATAAGTAGTCATGTGAATTTGGTATTCGTTTGATATTTTGATGAGATGTATGTTGTCGTTCCTCTAGTGGTGTTATGTGAACGTCGACTACATGACACTTCACTATTGTTTGGGCCTAGGGGAAGGAATTGGTAAGTAATAAGTAGATGATGGGTTGCTAGAGTGACAAAAGCTTAAACCCTAGTTTATGCATTGCTTCGTAAGGGGCTGATTTGGATCCATATGTTTCATGCTATGGTTAGGTTTACCTTAATTCTTCTTTCGTAGTTGTGGATGCTTGCGAGGGAGGTTAATCATAAGTGGGATGCTTGTCCAAGGAAGGGCAGTACCCAAGCACCGGTCCACCCACATATCAAATTATCAAAGTAACGAACGCGAATCATATGAGCATGATGAAAACTAGCTTGACGATAATTCCCATGTGTCCTCGGGAGTGCTTTCCTTTATATAATAGTTTGTCCAGGCTTGTCCTTTTCTACAAAAAGATTGGGCCACCTTGCTGCACCTTGTTTACTTTTTTTACTTGTTACCCATTACGAATTACCTTATCATAAAACTATCTGTTATCGATAATTTCAGTGCTTGTTGAGAATACCTTACTGAAAACTGCTTGTCATTTCCTTCTGCTCCTTGTTGGGTTCGACACTCTTACTTATCGAAAAGACTATGATAGATCCCCTATACTTGTGGGTCATCAAGACTCGTTTCTGGCGCCGTTGCCGGGGAGTGAAGTGTCTTTGGTAGGTGGAATTTGGTAAGGAAAAATTTATATAGTGTGCTGAAATTTACTGTCACTTGTTATTATGGAAAATAATCCTTTGAGGGGCTTGTTCGGGGTATCTTCACCCCGACCGATGAGAGCAAAGAGTTGCTCCTCAACCTACTGAACGTACTGAAAATGTTTACTTTGAAATTCCTTCGGGTATGATAGAGAAACTGCTAGCTAATCCTTTTACACGAGATGGAACATTACATCACGATATGCACCTAATCTGTGTGGATGAAGTTTGTGGATTATTTAAGCTTGCAGGTATGCCCGAGGATGTTATCAAGAAGAAGGTCTTCCCTTTATCTTTGAAGGGAAAGGCATTGGCATGGTTTAGGCTATGTGATGATATTGGATCATGGAACTACAACCGATTGAAATTGGAATTTCATCAGAAGTTTTATCCTATGCATCTGGTTCATCATGATCGTAATTATATATATAATTTTTGGCCTAGTGAAGGAGAAAGTATCGCTCAAGCTTGGGGGAGGCTTAAGTCAATGTTATATTCATGCCCCAATCATGGGCTCTCAAGAGAAATTATTATTCAAATTTTTTATGCTCGACTTTCTCTCAATAATCGCTCCATGCTCGATACTCTTGTACTGGTTCTTTTATGATGAAGACTATTGAATTCAAATGGATTTATTGAAAAGAATTAAACGCAACTCTGAAGATTGGGAACTCGACGAAGGCAAGGAGTCAGGTATAACACCTAAGTTTGATTGTGTTAAATCTTTTATGGATACCGGTGCTTTTCGTGAATTTAGCACTAAATATGGACTTGACTCTGAAATAGTAGCTTCTTTCTGTGAATCATTTGCTACTAATGTTGATCTCCCTAAGGAGAAGTGGTTTAAATATCATCCTCCCATTGAAGTAAAAGTAGTTGAACCTATTAAAGTTGAAGAAAAGACTATTACTTATAATGTTGATCCTATTGTTCCTACCGCTTATATTGAGAAACCACCTTTCCCTGTTAGAATAAAGGATCATGCTAAAGCTTAAACTGTGGTTCGTAAGAGTAATCCTAGACAGTGCCCAGAGAAATTATGCTACTACTAAAAATGAATTTTTAGCAGTTGTATTTGCTTGTGATAAGTTTAGACCTTATATTGTTGATTCTAAAGTATCTGTTCACACTGATCATGCTACTATTAAATATCTTATAGAAAAGAAAGATGCTAAACCTAGACTTATTAGATGGGTTATCTTGCTACACGAATTTGATTTGCATATTATTGATAGAAAGGGAGCTGAGAACCCCGTTGCAGACAACTTATCTAGGTTAGAGAATGTCCTTGATGACCCACTACCTATTGATGATAGCTTTCCCGATGAACAATTAGCTATCATAAATGCTTCTCATACTGCTCCATGGTATGTTGATTATGCTAATTACATTGTTGCTAAATTTATACCACCTAGTTTCACATACCAGCAAAAGAAAAAGGTTTTCTATGATTTAAGACATTACTTCTGGGATGACCCACACCTTTATAAAGAAGGAGTAGATGGTGTTATTAGACGTTGTGTACCTGAGCATGAACAAGAACATATCCTACGCAAGTGTCACTCTGAGGCTTATGGAGGACACCACGCTGGAGATAGAACTGCACATAAGGTATTGCAATCCGGGTTTTTATTGGCCTACTCTTTTCAAGGACGCCCGTAAGTTTGTCTTGTCTTGTGATGAATGTCAAAGAATTGGTAATATTAGTAGACGTCAAGAAATGCCTATAAACTATTCACTTGTTATTGAACCATTTGATGTTTGGGGCTTTGATTATATGGGACCTTTTCCTTCCTGTAACGGGTTTACACATATTTTAGTTGTTGTTGATTACGTTACTAAGTGGGTAGAAGCTATTCCAACTAGTAGTGCTTATCATAACACCTCTATTAAGATGCTTAAAGAAGTTATTTTTCTGAGGTTTGGAGTCCAGATACTTAATGACTGATGGTGGTTCACATTTTATTCATGATGCTTTTTGTAAAATGCTTGCTAAGTATGATGTTAATCATAGAATTGCATCTCCATATCACCAACAGTCTAGTGGTCAAGTAGAACTGAGTAATAAGTAGATTAAATTAATTTTGCAAAAGACTGTAAATAGATCTAGAAATAATTGGTCCAAGAAACTTGATGATGCATTATGGGCCTATAGAGCTGCATATAAAAATCCTATGGGTATGTCTTCGTATAAAATGGTTTATGGAAAAGCATGTCACTTACCTCCCGAACTAGAACATAAGGCATATTGGCCATTAAAGAGCTCAATTATGATTTCAAACTTGCCGGCGAGAAGAGACTATTTGACATCAGCTCACTTGATGAGTGGAGAACCCAGGCCTATGAGAATGCCAAACTGTTTAAAGAAAAGGTTAAAAGATGGCATGACAAAAGGATACAAAAGCATGAGTTTAATGTAGGTGATTATGTTTTGTTATACAACTCTCGTTTAAGATTTTTTGCAGGAAAACTCCTATCCAAATGGGAAGGTCCTTACGTTATCGAGGAGGTCTATAGTTCAGGTGCCATATAAATCTACAACTTCGAAGGCACATATCCGAAGGTGGTGAACGGTCAAAGAATCAAACATTGTATCTCAGGTAATCCCATAAATGTTGAAACCAATGTTATTGACACCGTAACCCCGAAGGAGTACATAAGGGACACTTTCCAGAATGTTTTAGACTCCGAAAGGAATGGGTATGTGGTACGGTAAGTAAACCGACTCCAAAACAGTTCTAATAGCAATTTTCTCTGTTTTGGAATATTTAAGAAAATAGGGAAATAAGAAGTAGTCCGAAAGGGACACGAGACATCCACGAGGGTGGAGGGCGCGCCCCCTGCCTCGTGGGCACTTCGTGTGCCCTTCGACTCTGTTTTCTTGCACGATACTTCTTTGGTCGGTAGAAATTCACTATATAATCTCCCGAAGGTTTTGACCACCGTACCATGCAAATATCCTCTACTTTTGTTTCGAGCAATTTTTCTGACAGATCTAGACCACCATGACGTTTTCAAGCGCCCCCAAGGACAAATTTTTCGAGAAGGTCATCAACCCCTACCTCGCGGATGTGACGCCCGGATAATCAAGCTACAGTAACCTCTACAAATGATGCCACATCACCTCGATTACTATTGTTAATCTCGCGTTAGTTCGAACCCGATTCAAATTCAAATTCAAAATTGAGGCAAACATCAAAAGCTTTTAAATATTAAAACTAAAAAGTCTAGTTTGTGTCGGATAATGCATTGGTGATTATGGTGAAGAAACCATACTTTTATAAAATGTTTAAATGCTATAAGATGAATAAAACTGTAGTGAAAACTATTATTTAAATACTTTTAAATAATAAATAATTACAAAACTATTTTAGATTAGGTAGCTAGTTAATGTGGCAGTGGCATATTTAATAACATCAAATTAGGTGTCATTTTTATATTTTGCTAAAACAAAAATAAAAGGAAACCAAGCTAAAACAGAAAAAGAAAGAAAATAAATAAAAGAAAAGAAAAGAAAAACAATACAAAATTGCAGAAAAGGAAAAGGACCCCCCGTGGGCCAACCGACCCAACAGGCCGGCCCAGTCGGCCACTAGGCCAGCCCATCCCGTCCCCTTATCCCCGTACTCCTCCCGTGACCTAGAGACACGTCCCCCACTTCCCCCACTCGCTCACCCACGATCCCCCCGCTCCCCCTCCCGATCCGATCTGGATCGGGGGCAACGGCCCGACGCCGCCGTCGATCCACGCGGCAACTACGCCGGAGCACCCCTTGCCGCAACGCCCTCTCGCCTCTGCGCCAACCCCGGTGAACGTCGCCCCGTCGCCGTCGCCGGATCGCCTCCTCGTCCTCCTCCCCAACGGCCTTCACCGACCCTCGTTGTTCGCGTCGCCGCTTGCCTCCTCCGGCGCCACCTCGTCCCCACCGTGCTCGCCGCCCCGACGCCAACTTGTCGTCGCCCCGCAGCTCTGGCCCTCCCCGAGCACACTCACGCACCACTACAGGGCCAGTGAGGACCTCCCCATCCGACCCCGTCTTCCCTCGCTCCGGTCACCTGCTGTCGCTCGCGCTCACCCACGCTGCAACCGACCGCTCGACGCCGACCACGCATCGCAGGGCCGTGCGCCACTCGCGCTTCAGCCAAGGCTCGCCGATGCTACGGCTGCCCTCACGCTTCCCGCCGCCTCGCAGCCTCACGCCGCCAAGACCGCACCACCGCCGCCCGCACCTCACGCCCACGCTTACGCGCGCCCTCCTGCGCTTGCCTGCTCGGCCGTGCCCTTTACATCGCAGGCGCCTAAACGGGCCACGCCGCTGCCCTGTGGGGCCACGCTGCCGCCGCTGTTTTGCCTTGTCGCGCCGCCAACGCCGCCTCGCCACGCCCCGTGATGCTCGCCTCGCTACCCCATCGGCGACTTTAGCCTCGCAAGATTGCCGCCAGATCACCGCTGGTGCCTGACACCTCCGCCGGGCTGCCCCGCCCGCCTCCACCGTCGCCAGCGGTCGGGCGCCCACAAGCCTGCTCAAGGCGGCGCCGCGCCTCGCGCCCGTTTCCCATTCGCCCGCCCCGTTGGGCTTGGTCCCTGACCAGTGGGGCCAGCCCTAGATTAGAACGAAAAGAATAAAAAAGAGATCAAATAATAATAATAATATGTAATTAATTAATTAATTAACTAGTTAACTAAATTAATTACCTAATCAATTGTGATTAATTAACCTAATCATTTAACTAGTCGAATTAATCCTGATTAGTTAGTCTCAATCAATGACAAACGGGACCCACCCGTCAGCTTGACTGGTCAAAGGTCAAAGCTGACCGCTGATGTCATGCTAATGTCATGTTGACGTCATAAATGCATTTTAGATTTAAATTGATTCTGTTAATTCTAGAAAATGATTAAATATTTTTTAAATTAATATAAAATAAACCATAGCTCGGATGGAAAAACTTTGTACATGAAAGTTGCTTAGAACGACGAGACGAATCGGAATACGTAGTCCATTCGTCCGCCACATATCCCTAGCATAGCGAACACACAACTTTGCCCCTTCGGTTCATCTGTCCGAAAACGCGAAACATCGGGGATACTTTCCTGGATGTCTCCCCCCTTCGTCGGTATCACCTCCTACCGCGTTAGGGCACACCTAGCACCGCGCATTGTCATGTCATGCGTCCTCATGCATATGTTTGCATTATGTTTATTGTTTCTTCCCCCTCTTCTCTCGTTAGACACCGAGACCGACGCCGCTGCTACCCAGTACGACTATGTTGTTGACGACCCCTCCTTCTCGGCTGAGCTTCCAGGCAAGCCCCCCTGATCACCAGATATCACCTATTCCTTCTCTCTACTTCTTGCATTAGAGTAGTGTAGCATGTTACTGCTTTCGGTTAATCCTATTCTGCTGCATAGCCTGTCATTGTTGCTCTGATTGTTACCCTTACCGCAATCCTAAATGCTTAGTATAGGATGCTAGTATTCCATCGGTGGCCCTACATTCTTGTCAAATGCCATGCTATACTACCGGGCCGTGATCACTCGGGAGGTGATCACGGGTATATGTTTGTATACATTATATGATACATGTGGTGACTAAAGTCGGGTCGGCTCGTAGAGTACCCGCAAGTGATTTCGATGTGGGGGCTGAAAGGACAGGTGGCTCCATCCAGGTAGTGGTGAGCCTGAGTTCCCGACGGCCCCCGACTGTTACTTTGTGGTGGAGCGACAGGGCAGGTTGAGACCACCTAGGAGAGAGGTGGGCCTGGCCCTGGTCGGCGTCCACGATTACTTTAAAACAACACGCTTAACGAGATCTTGGTATTTGATCTAAGTCTGGCCACTGGCCTATACGCACTAACCAACTACGCGGGAACAGTTATGGGCACTCGACGTCGTGGTATCAGCCGAAGCCTTCTTGATGTCAGCGACTGAGCGGCGCGCGCCGGGTTGGACCGCGTAACGCAACTTCATTTGTAATGGAGGTTGCTAGGTCTGCTCACCAGCCGCCCTTGCAACATGCAGGAGTGCAATGGGCGATGGGCCCAGACCCCTGCGTGCATAGGATTTAGACCGGCGTGCTGACCTCTCTGTTGTGCCTAGGTGGGGCCACGACGTGTTGATCTTTCTTGGCCGGGCATGACCCAGGAAAGTGTGTCCGGCCAAAGGGGATCGAGCGTGTTGGGTAATGTGGTGCACCCCTGCAGGGAAGTTTATCTATTCGAATAGCCATGATCCTCGGTAACAGGATGAACCGGAGTTGTACCTTGACCTTATGACAACTAGAACTGGATACTTAATAAAACACACCCTTCCAAGTTCTAGATATAACCCAGTGATCGCTCTCACACAGGGCGACGAGGAGTAGATCGCCGGGTAGGATTATGCTATACGATGATACTTGGTTAACTTACCATCTACTCTCTTCTACTGCTTCAAGATGGAGGCTGCCAGAAGCGTAGTCTTCGATAAGACTAGCTATCCCCCTCTTATTCTGGCATTACAGCGATTCGGTCCATCGATATTGCCCCTTTACACAGATACCCATGCATATGTAGTGTAGATCCTTGCTTGCGAGTACTTTGGATGAGTACTCACGGTTGCTTTTCTCCCTCTTTTCCCCCTTTCCATTCTTCTCGATTGTCATACTAGATGCTGGAGTCCAGGAGCCAGAGGACCTCGATGATGATTCTACGTGGAGTTCGACTTCGAGGAGTAGTTAGGAGGTCCCAGGCAGGAGGCCTTGCCTTCTCGATCATTGCTACTTTTGTGCTAGCCTTCTTAAGGCAAACTTGATTAACTTATGTCTGTACTCACATATTATTGCTTCCGCTGACTCTTGTGTTTTCGAGCTGATGTATTCGAGCCCTCGAGGCCCCTAGCTTGTAATATAAAGCTTGTATTATTTTTAATTTGTGTCTAGAGTTGTGTTGTGATATCTTCCCGTGAGTCCCTGATCTTGATCGTACACGTTTGCGTGTATGATTAATTAGTGTACGGTCAAATCGGGGGCGTCACAGCGGAGGTGCTGCAACACCCTCAAACCATTGAGATGCGTGAGGGGGTGCTGCACATCCGCGATGTTGAGGGACCAAGGCGGACCAGAAGCGTGGAGATAAGACTCGAAGCAATGGAGCAACAAGTTTTCAAGTGCCAGGGGATGGTGGAACGCGGACTCAATGCCAACCACATGATGATCGTGGAGTTCACCAACAACCACAAGCTGGATGCCAAGAACACTGGGGAGACCATGTTCAAGCTTCATGAGAAAATCGAGCACCTCCAAGCCCAGATATATGACCTGCAAAACCAAAACTGTGAGTATGAATATAGATTCAAGAGGATGAGTTTGGCTGCAGATTTGAGGATTCCGGAGACTCGATCATCCTTCTATGATGGTGAGCCTATGCCTTGGAAGATGGACGATAGGCCTACATCATCAACAACTCCATCATCACCACCTCCGAAGAAACAAACATAAATACATGGGTATGGGCACTCCCCTTGGCAACTGCCAAGCTTGGGGGAGGTGCCCCGGTATCGTATCACCATCACACTTCTATCTTTACCGTTTTTCTTAGTTCGATCCTTTTGGTTATATCTTGATCCAAAGAGAATAAAGTTTAGTATGATCTAGCTTTGAGTTTTTGTGTTGATCCTTATCTATGTAATGTCCAGTGCATGAGCTATATATAATAAAGATTAGTCTTGAGTCGAGGGCTTGGTTATCTTGCTATGATCTTGAGGGAATAATAAAAAGAAAAAAGGAGAGAAAGAATAAAAAGAAATAAAGAGATCATATTGATCTTATGGAGAGTAATGACTTCACATATAAAGAGTATGATGAATAAAAGTTGTTGAGAGCTGACAAACATAGTTTTGGTCATCGTTGCAATTAATAGGAAGTAATAAAGAAAGAGAGGTTTTCACATATAAATATACTATCTTGGACATCTTTTATGATTGTGAGCACTCATTAAAATATGATATGCTAAAAAGTTGATGTTGGACAAGGAAGACAACGTAATGGTGATATTGCCCCTATCTTTCTCTTTGTCTGATTAAAACTTCATACCCATAAGTATTGCGTGAGTGTTAGCAATTATGAAAGACTAAATGATAGTTGAGTATGTGGACTTGCTGAAAAGCTCTTATATTGACTCTTTTCGATGTTATGATAAATTGAAATTGCTTCAATGACAGAAACTATAGTTTGCTAGTTTCTCAATGAAGTTTCTGGTTCATACTTTACATTGTGAATAGATTGTTACTTTAGCATAAGAAATCATATGACAATATATATATGTTGCTATTCTAAGAATGATCATGATGCCCTCATGTCCGTATTTTATTTTATCGACACCTCTATCTCTAAACATGTGGACATATTTTTCGATATTGGCTTCCTCTTGAGGACAAGCGAGGTCTAAGCTTGGGGAGTTGATACGTCCATTTTGCATCATGCTTTATATCGATATTTATTGCATTATGGGTTGTTATTACACATTATGGCACAATACTTATGCCTTTTCTCTCTTATTTTACAAGGTTTACATGAAGAGGGAGAATGCTGGCAGCTAGAATTCTGGGCTGGAGAAGGAGCAAATATTACAGACCTATTCTGCACAACTCCAAAAGTCCTGAAACTCCACAAAAGTCAGTTTTGGAATATATTAAAAATATTGGGCGAAGAAAGCACCAGAGGGGTGCCACCCACCGTCCCTGAGGGTGGAGGGCGCGCCCTACCCCCTGGGCGCGCCCCCTGCCTCGTGGGCCACCTGGAAGACCCCTGGTGCCCATATTAGATCTCAGTCTTGCAAGTGACCGTGAAGGGATTGACAACCCTTTTTCGCGGTGTGTGCAAGTGTTTGTTAGTTTGTGCAGGTGCATGTATTTGGGGACTTGCTTGTACCTCCTACTGGATTGATACCTTGGTTCTTAACTGAGGAAAATACTTATCTCTACTTTGCTACATCACCCCTTCCTCTCAAGGAAAAAATCAACGCAACCTCGCTCAAGTAGCAGCCACGCTCTAGTTAGTCAACTAGGACCAACTAGAACATGAACTAGAAGAACTAGAGGAGGCTCCAAAACTTGTATATTCAATTGTGGCCAATACCTCAAGTATATATAGGTTAGAGGGGGGGAGGAGGGCTGCCACCAAGGAGGGGAAAGCCTCCATGGGGCGCCATCCAAAGGGGGAGGAGTCCAACTCCTCCCCTTGTAGGATTCGCCCCCCTCCCCACAAGGAAGGGGGGCGCCTCCTCAACTTGGGCCTTTGTGACCCAAGTTGGCTTCCACCTCTTGGCCTTTTAAGGACCCGTTGATATTTCAATTAAATATAGAATGTTCTAAATACTTCTAGACCATTTTGTATATATTTTAACATCTCTAGAAACAATTTTCACACTTATATAATATATCGGTAATACGCGGTATTAGCTGATATTCACCGAAACCCTTCCGGTGACTCCGAAACGCTTCCGGATCCTCTCGGAACTATTCAGATTTCCGAATATTAATGAAACAATTCCACAAATATATTCTCATCACTCCTGTCCTTCTAACACTCAGCAGATCGTGATTTTCTTAAGTTCGTGACCCCGTAGGTTCGATAACTCACAGACATGAACGAAACAGTTTGTTCAATGGCCGACAGTGGGACCGTGGACGTCTGTATTGATCCTATGAGCACATGAATGATATTCGAGTAAACCTTTGGTTTTCATGTGTTGTTCCCATTGCTTCGCGATACTTTACAAACCCCGAGATGTATTGGTATCCTCCCGAGTCATTACCATGCTCACTATACCAAAATCCTCGTTGCCGGTTTTGTTCTTCTTTCTCGTTATTGTGTTTCGGCATCCCTGTGACATAATCACTTGTTTCTAGCTAGATGATGATTGATGCAATCACACCGAGAGGGCCCTAAGAATATATCTCCATCGTCAAAGGAGTGTTGGAGTAATGGGCCACGGGTAGGCTAACCCGAGACCCAAGACCTTTCAAGGCGCCGGGGCTGACTGCGCCCCTCAAGAGGACGAGGCGAGATGCTGCCTTCTGGAAGCCAACTGAAGGAGTGGCCGGCTTCCCATGGGCGGCCGAGTCCTGGACGCAGGGCCGAGTCAAGCCGACTCCCGCCTGGCAGCTTTCAAAGAAGCCGACTCCAGGGAGTCGGCCCGCAACACCTGCCGTGCCTATGCCCTCATCAGGAGGACGGGACGAGGAGTGGCTACAGTACAGCCCATACCCTCCTCCAAAACAGGCAAGCATGGCCACAGTGCCCCGTACCGGCGGAGATCTCCGCCCGGCGTGGCACTGTCGCCACCGCTTCTCTGGCATCACTCGGTATGGGCGGAGTCCTGTTCCCACGACGGCCTGTCTGTACGGCCCGAGGACGATGGGCCCCGTATGTCAGCGAGAGTCTAGAAGACAACCAAGAGCCCCATCAGTTGGACCCGGGGGAGGTCGGCCTCTAGGAGCCGGCTGGCCCCTCCCCCGGGGCCCGCACGCCATCAACCAGACAAGACAGGGAGTGGCTACAGTAATCGCCCGCCAGGCGGCGGGGCTGTAGCCATGACCTCCCAACCAAGCCTGCGTCATTAGAGATGCGGCTACAGTAATCAGCCGTCGACAAGCCCGGGAGCGGCGGGTACGGCCTGTCGGCCCATACCTTGCTAGTCGGCAGGACCCACCAGCCGGCAGGCCCTAGCAGTTGGCGGGGAAGCCGGCACAAGAGAGACTGATGGCCGGGCCCAACCCGGCCGAATTACCAATGTACCCTCGGGGGGTAGGCCTATATAAACCCCCCGGGGCACCCATACAAAGGGTTCCGAATCTGAGATAGTTAGTCCAGATCATAGAGGAAAGGGAAGAGCTAGCCTTGCCTTCTCCTACCTCTAGCGTACAGCTCGAGGAGCACTTGTGTATCCACTTGAGCCTTAGTGATCATGCGGAGACCCCCCAGAGCAGGACTAGGGGTGTTATCTCCTAGGAGAGCCCCGAACCGGGGTAAAGTACGCCGGCGTTCGTGTCTACGCCTCATCCCGCTTCCGGGCACCGGCGACGTTCTACTCGCTCCCACCATGATAAGCCATCCATTGGCATATGTCGCACCCAACCCCCGACATTTGGCGCCCACCATGGGGCGAGGTGCACCGTCGTCCGGAGACCTGTTCTGGACGGGAACCCTTTTCCTCCCTGGCGAGCGCAGCCAGCCCGGCACGCCAGACGGCGTCTGCGTCGACGCGCTGCATGGCGCGGAGTTGGCCTGCGCGGCGAGCTGCCTCGCTGATCTCGTTGGCGGAGTCTGCCTCTCCAACGAGCCCGCATCCGACGCGGGCACCGATGGCCCCGAGAGCCTCCTCGCGGGCCTCCTCGAACAGCTCCACGTATCCATCGAGCCTCTTGCGGACCTGGAATCGGTAGGCTCCATTGACCCGATGTTGGTTGACTCCGACACCGCGTCGCTCGACGCGTTCCCCACCAACATGGTGGTCTACGACGAGCTGCTCCCTCGTGCGGAGAGCGGTGGAAGCACCGTCACGGAGGTGCTGGTCATTGGGCACAGCGAGCACTCCGGTGGAGGTGCTCGCGACCCACTTGATGCGGCGCTGCAAGACCTGTCAGCGCCAATTCTCGAAGACGCCGACGCCGAGATGCTGGAGGCACGCCGCCTCCAGCTCATCGAAGGCGCCAAGAGGCTAGCCGGCATAAGGCGCCTGTCGGAAGCCTATCAGCGCGAGATGGACCCGTCTTTGTGCACGCCCGGCTTCCATCGGGCCCGGCCGCCTTTGGCACGGCCCTTGGCAGCGTGGCCATCGCCAACCTGTTCGGGCAGATTGCCCCGTCTATGCTACGCCTGCGGAGAACATCCGAGCCGCCCAGGCGACGGCAGAGGATCTCACAAAGTTTTTGTGGATGAAGTGTTCGAAGAACGAGGTGTTACCGATGTGAGAAGAATAAAGAGAGGCAAGATTTCAAGCTTGGGGATGCCCAAGGCACCCCAAGTAAACATTCCATGGATACTCAAGCATCTAAGTTGGGGATGCCCCGGTTGGCATCCCATCTTTCTTCTTCAACAATTATCGGTATACCTCGGTTTTGTTTTGTTCACATGATTTGTGTCCTTTGTGTTTTTGTTTTTCCTTTAAGAACCATGCTAGTATGAGATAGCCCTTCACTGATTTATAGAATGCTTCATGTGCTTCACTTATATCTTTTAAGTATGATCTTATAGAATTGCTCTTTGTGCTTCACTTATATCTTTTAAGTATGATCTTATAGAATTGCTCTTTGTGCTTCACTTAAATTTTTTGAGTATGGTTTTATACAATGCTTCGTGTGCTTCACTTATATATTTTCAGCTTGGATATTGGTTAGTCTATATTAATTGTAGAATGCTCCATGAACTTCACTTATATCTTTTGGAGTATGAATAATACTATAATCTAAAGTGGGGTTGGAAGAGTGTCATCTTTAGGAATTAGTGATCCCACTATTTTGGAGGGTGTTGAATCTTAGTGTGA
Source organism: Aegilops bicornis (assembly GCA_021605145.1). Classification (NCBI taxonomy): domain Eukaryota; kingdom Viridiplantae; phylum Streptophyta; class Magnoliopsida; order Poales; family Poaceae; genus Aegilops; species Aegilops bicornis. The sequence goes on along the minus strand of CM038669.1, from coordinate 496,497,136 downwards.
TATTTATGAAAGTGGATTTGGAAGAATGTCAACTTTAGTTAGTAATGATTCCACTATTTCGGAAGGGGTTCCAATTGATTATGAGAACAAAGCTGCTATCTATGATGATTATTGTGATGACATGTATGCTATAAAGAATAATGTTAACCATGAAACTTACCATCATTATTTTAATTTTCAATTGGATTATGCCTCACATGACAGTTATTTTGTTGAGTTCGCTCCCACTATTCCAAATGAGAAGAATTTTGCTTATGTGGAGAGTAGTAAAATTTCCATGCTTGTAGATCATGAAAATAATGCTTTATGTGATGGTTATATTGTTGAACTCATTCATGATGCTACTGAAAATTATTATGAGGGAGGAATACATGCTTGTAGGAGTTGCAATAATATCAAGTTTCCTCTCTATGTGCTTAAAGTTTTGAAGTTATCCTTGTTTTGCCTTCCTATGCTAGTTGATCCTTGTTCCTATAAATTGTGTGCTAAAAAATCCCTAGGCATAGGAAGTGGGTTAGATTTAAATGTGCTAGTCATATTCTTCATGACGCTTTCTTTATGTTTCAATTCTTTTCTTTTATATGAGCATCATTGAAATCATCATGCCTAGCTAAAAGGCATTAAAGAAAAGCGCTTGTTGCGAGACAACCCAATATTTACCCTTACTATTTTTGTGTGTTTACATGATTAAGCTACTGTATTAATCATGTTTTATAGCTCTTTGTTTCAATAAAGTGCCAAGTAAGACCTTTGGGAAGACTTGGGTGAGAGTTAATGTGATCTTGCTATAAAAAACAGAAACTTTGCGCTCACGGCATTAGCTACCATTTTTTTTACAGAAGAGTGCTTTTGAGTTGATTCTTTTTGCAGAAGATTAATAGAAAAATTCCTCACGTTCACCAATTTATCTCATAATTTTTGGAGTAGCATAAGTATGGTTGTTGTTCAGACATTACAGATTGTTCTGTTTCTGACAGATTCTGTTTTCATTGCATAGTTTGCTTGTTTTCTAGTTTCTATGGCTTATATTTCTCAATATAAATTATAGAAATGGTATGGTACAGTAGGCATTGTGTGAGAACAATTATGAACCTTGTCTTTGACAGTCCCAAAGTGAATGGTTTACTCTTTATCATACTAACCTATCTCACGAAGTTCCGTTAAGTTTTGTGTGATTGAAGTTTTCAAGCTTTGGGTGAGATATCGATATGAGGAGAATAAGGAGTGGAAAGACCCTAAGCTTGGGGATGACCAAGGCACCCCAAGGAAATATTCAAGGAATACTCAAGCGCCTAAGCTTGGGGATGCCCCGGAAGGCATCCCCTCTTTCGTCTTCAAAACTATCGGTATACCTTACTCGGAGCTATATTTTTATTTGTCACATGATATGTGTTTTGCTTGGAGCATTTTTTCAATTTTACTTGCTATTTGAATAAAATAATTGGATCTGAAATCTTGAATGAAAAAGAATCCTCCCATGGCTAGTTAATTTTTTTGACTACTCAGTGTTCTTCACTTATATCTTTTTGGAGTAGTTTGTCATTTACTCACGTGCTTCATGTATATCCTATGAGTAAATGGTTGAATGAATTGAATATCATAAATCTGAATTTATATACGTTTCATGTGCTTATACCATGAGGAGTAATGACTTCACACAAAATAAGTATAGGTAGTTGAAAGGACATGCGGTGCCCCCATGTGTGGTTTTGGTAATTGATGACATTCTCTATGGACTAATGGTTGCCTGGAGTTTATTTGAAGGTTTTGTCCATAGGCTTTTCTTGGAGTACATGTGTTGGTTTCAAGGAGAGTTTTGTGTCGACCAAGGTGCTATTCAAGGAATTATCCAAAGATTGGTCATGTTGCGGTGTGCAAGTTCAAGTAATGCATCACGAAGAGATCAAGTGCTTGAAGCTTGCCGTCCATTGTGGTGACAATGGACTTGTGAAGATAATGAAAGAGAGGCTCACCCACGAGAGCATGGGGAGCAATCAACTAGTCTTCATCCCGCCAATGCAATCAAGAAAGGTGGTCCAACTTGAGGGAGTCAAGATCGTCATCATCTAAGCGCCAAGTGGACCATGTTCAAGGCAAATGTTTGCCCTTGATAGGTTTTCTATTTTACCGGTCTCATGATAGTTGTGGAAGACCGGGTTATAGGAACTTATGCCGAACTATAAAGGGGGCTCTCGATGAGTTGCTTGATCGTATCGTTCGTAGAGAGCTCAAACCATTGCATCCTTGCATCATCTTTTTCGGTTCTTGTTTGGTTCTTATCCTTGTGAGATTTGGAGCTTATGGTCATTTTTATGACAAGCTCGAGTTCATCGAAAACGGAGTTCTCATGCATCTTCTATGATGTTTTCGATGTTGGAGGGTATGCCGGTTCTTCTCGGTTGGAGGTTTCACTCCTTTGTTTGCTAAGCATACCTCCCCTGCCTCTTCTTTCTATAACCAGTCGCTGTTTTGATGCTACTCGTTGTCTTGTTTCAAACAAGCTTGAGTTTGCTCTATTCGGAGCTCATTTGCAGAAGTTATGGCAGTTTCGGTTTACATACTGTGCGGTAGTACCGCGACCTACAGCGTAGTACCGCCGAAGCCCCTAGCGGTAGTACTCCCAGTAGTAATGCCGCTCCGATGAGCGGTAGTACCGCTCTCGGGCTTCGACTATACTACCTCAAGTACTGCGCCTACTACCGCCTCGATTCGAGACGATGTTTTCTCGTGTCGGGTTTTGCGGCACTAGTTGCGGCGAGAGGAAGCGGTAAGCTCACGAGCGGTAGTACCGCTCTACTCCTGATAGTACCGCTCTCTGTGGCGATGGCCTGCCTCTCTCTTTAAGCGTGGTAGTACCGCTAGGTAGGGAGGCGGTAGTACCGCCCTCAGCGGTAGTACCGCCCTTCCTTAGCGGTAGTACCGCTTCTGTCTTGAGGCTGTTCGGTGGGGAGTAGCAGTTGGATTGTCCCCCTCCTATAAAAGGGGGTCTTCTTCCCCATTGAACCTTATACTTTGAGCTCGTGTTCTTTCCCCATTGTTGACCTTCTTCGAGCTTGCTAACTCTCAATCCCTCCAATGATTCTTGCTAGTTCTTGAGGGAAAAGAGAGAGGAGATCTAGATCCACGTTTCCACCAATCACTTTCTCCTCTAAGTGAGGGGAACCCCTTGGATCTAGATCTTGGAGTTCTTGGTGTTCTCCTTCTTGTTCTTCCTCTCATTTTCTTCCCTAGCATTAGTTGCTTTGGTGGGATTTGAGAGAGAAGGACTTGGGCACTCCGTGTGCCCTTGCCATTGCATTTGGTGCATCGGTTTGAGTTCTCCACGGTGATACGTGGAAGTTACAAGTTGAGAAGCTTATTACTCTTGGGTGCTTGGTGCCCTTGAGCTTGTTCCTCTTGGGTGTGAAGGAAATATGCCCTAGAGGCAATAATAAAGTTATTATTTATTTCCTTATTTCATGATAAATGTTTATTATTCATGCTAGAATTGTATTAACCGGAAACATAATACATGTGTGAATACATAGACAAGCAGTGTCACTAGTATGCCTCTACTTGACTAGCTCGTTAATCGAAGATGGTTATGTTTCCTAACCATAGACATGAGTTGTCATTTGATTAACGGGATCACATCATTAGGAGAATGATCTGATTGACATGACCCATTCCGTTAGCCTAGCACTTGATCGTTTAGTATGTTGCTATTGCTTTCTTCATGACTTATACATGTTCCTATAACTATGAGATTATGCAACTCCCGTTTACCGGAGGAACACTTTGGGTACTACCAAACGTCACAACGTAATCGGGTGATTATAAAGGAGTATTACAGGTGTCTCCAAAGGTACTTGTTGGGTTGGCGTATTTGAGATTAGGTTTTGTCACTCTGATTGTCGGAGAGGTATCTCTGGGCCCTCTCGGTAATACACATCACATAAAGCCTTGCAAGCATTGCAACTAATGAGTTAGTTGTGAGATGATGTATTACGGAACGAGTAAAGAGACTTACTGCAACGAGATTGAACTAGGTATTGGATACCGACGATCGAATCTCGGGCAAGTAACATACCGATGACAAAAGGAACAACGTATGTTGTTATGCGGTCTGACCGATAAAGATCTTCAGAGAATATGTAGGAACCAATATGGGCATCCAGGTCCCGCTATTGGTTATTGACCGAAGATGTGTCTCAGTCATGTCTACATTGTTCTCGAACCGTAGGGTCCATGACGCTTAAGGTTTCAATAGCGGTTATTATGAGTTTATGTATTTTGATGTACCGAAGGAGTTCGGAGTCCCGGATGAGATCGGGGACATGACGAGGAGTCTCGAAATGGTCGAGACGTAAAGATCGATATATTGGACGACTATATTCGGAGTTCGGAAAGGTTCCGAGTGATTCGGGTATTTTTCGAGTCTAGGGTAGTTACAGGAGAAGTAATGGGCCTTGATGGGCTTTAGTGGGAAGAGGAGAAAGGGCCAAGGGCTGCTGCGCCCCTCCCTCTAGTCCGAATTGGACTAGGGAAAGGGGCCCGCCACCTCTCCTTCTCCTCCACTTCCTTCTCCCTTCCTCCTCTTGGTGGACTCCTACTAGGACTTGGAATCCTAGTAGGACTCCACATCTTGGTGCGCCTCCTCCCTTGGCGGCCACCTCCTCCTTGCTCCTTTATATCTGAGGGCAAGGGGCACCCCAAGACACACAAGTTGATCCTTGAGATCGTTCCTTAGCCGTGTGCGGTGCCCCCTCCACCATATTCCACCTCGGTCATATTGTAGCGGTGCTTAGGCGAAGCCTGCGGCAGTGAAACATCAAGATCGTCCTGCCTTGCGTCGTCTTGTGGAACTCCCTCCCGGAGCTTTGCCGGATCGAAGCCCGTGGAGCGTCATCGAGCTGAGCGTGTGCCAAGAACTTCGGGAGGCGTGAGATGCTGGCGCTGTGATCGGTTGGATCGTGAGGAGAACGTCGACTACTTCCTCTACGTCATCATCGACTCGGAGGTGCCGGAATGCTTGGTATTTGGGATCGGCAGGATCGCGAGGAGAAAGTACGACTACTTCCTCTACGTTGTGATCGCTTCCGCTTCACGGTCTCACGAGGGGCGTAGACAACACTCTCATCTCGTTGCTAAGCATCACCATGATCTTGCGTGATCGTGGGAAAATTTTTGAAATTACTACGTTTCCCAACAAAGTGGCATCCGAGCCTAGGTTTTTATGGTTTGATGTTATTTGCACGAGTAGAACACAACTGAGAAGTGTACGATACAATTCAAACTGCCTACCAGCAATTCAAACTATTGTACAGCGGAATTGTTGGACACACGATCCAGACCAACCATACGCGTACTCTTACGCGAGACCGGTTCCTCGGCGTGCTTTGCACATAGATGGCTTGTGGAAGACTGTCTCTCCAACTTTAGTTGAACTGAGTGTAGCTACGCCCGGTCCTTGAGAAGGTTAAACGGAGTCTATTTGACAAACTATCGTTGTGGTTTTGATGCGTAGGTAAGATGAGTTCTTGCTTAAGCCCGTAGCAGCCACGTAAAACTTGCAACAACAAAGTAGAGGACGTCTAACTTGTTTTTGCAGGGCATGTTGTGATGTGATATGGTCAAGACATGATGCTAAATTTTATTGTATGAGATGATCATGTTTTGTAACCGAAGTTATCGGCTGGCTGGCAGAGCCATATGGTTGTCGCTTTATTGTATGCAATGCAATCGCGATGTAATGCTTTACTTTATTACTAAGCGGTAGTGATAGTCGTGGAAGCATAAGATTGGCGAGGCGACAACGATGCTACGATGGAGATCAAGGTGTCGCGCCGGTGGCGATGGTGATCATGGCGGTGCTTGAAGATGGAGATCACAAGCACGAGATGATGATGGCCATATCATATCACTTATATTGATTGCATGTGATGTTTATCCTTTATGCACCTTATCTTGCTTTGATTGACGGTAGCATTATAAGATGATCTCTCACTAAAATTATCAAGAAGTGTTCTCCACAGGTATGCACCGTTGCGAAAGTTCTTCGTCTTTGAGACACCACGTGATGATCGGGTGTGATAGGCTCTACGTTCAAATACAACGGGTGCAAAACAGTTGCACACGCGAATACTTAGGTTATACTTGACGAGCTATGCATATAAGATATGACCTCGGAACACGGAGACCGAAAGGTCGAACGTGAATCATATAGTAGATATGATCAACATAGTGATGTTCACCATTGAAACTACTCCGTCTCACGTGATGATCGGACACGGTTTAGTTGATTTGGATCACGTGATCACTTAGATGACTAGAGAGATGTCTGTCTAAGTGGGAGGTTTTTAATATGATTAATCAAACTTAAATTTATCATGAACTTAGTCCTGGTAGTATTTTGCAAATTATGTTGTAGATCAATAAGCTCGCGTTGTTGCTTCCCTATGTTTTTATATGTGTTCCTAGAGAAAATTGTATTGAAAAATGTTAGTAGCAATGATGCGGATTGGATCCGTGATCCGAGGTTTATCCTCATTGCTGCCTGGAAGAATTATGTCCTTAATGCACCGCTAGGTAGCGGACCTATTGCAGGAGCGGATGCATACGTTATGAACGTTTGGCTAGCTCAATATGATGACTACTTGATAGTTTAGTGCACCATGCTTAACGGCTTAGAATCGGGACTTCAAAGGCGTTTTGAGCGTCATGGACCATATGAGATGTTCCAGAGTTGAAGTTAATATTTCAAGCAAATACCCGAGTTGAGAGATATGAAGTCTCCAACAAGTTCTATGGCTAAAAGATGGAGGAGAATCGCTCAACTAGTGAGCATGTGCTCGAGATAGTCTGGGTACTTCAATCGCTTGAATCAAGTGGGAGTTAATCTTCCGGATAAGATAGCGATTGACAGAATTCTCTAGTCACCATCACTAAGTTACTAGAACTTCGTGATGAACTATAGTATGCAAGGGATGACGAAAACGATTCCCGAGCTCTTCATGATGTTGAAATCGACGAAGGTAGAAATCAAGAAAGAGCATCAAGTGTTGATGATTGACAAGACCACTAGTCTCAAGGAAAAAGGCAAAGGGAAGAAAGGGAACTTCAAGAAGAACGGCAAGCAAGTTGCTGCTCGAGTGAAGAAGCCCAAGTCTGGACCTAAGCACGAGACTAAGTGCTTTTGCTGCAATGGAACTGGTCACTAGAAGCGGAACTACCCCAAGTATTTGGCGGATAAGAAGGATGGCAAAGTGAACAAAGGTATATTTGATATGCAGATTATTGATGTGTATTTTACTAGTGTTCGTAGCAAACCCTCGGTATTTTTGATCTTGGTTCGGTTGCTAAGAGTAGTAACTTGAAACGGGAGTTGCGTAAACTAGTTGAAGGGGAAGTGACGATGAGTGTTGGAAGTAGTTCCAAGTTTGATATGATCATCATCGCACACTCCCTATACTTTCGGGATTAGTGTGGAACCTAAATAAGTGTTATTTGGTGTTGAGCATAAATATGATTTGATCATGTTTATTACAATACGGTTATTCATTTAAGTAAGAGAATAAATTGTTGTTCTGTTTGCATGAATAAAACCTTATATGGTTACACACCCAATGAAAAGCAGTTCATTGGATCTCGATCATAGTGATACACATATTCATAATATTGAAACCAAAAGATGCAAAGTTAATAATGATAGTGCAACTTATTTGTGTAATCGCCGTTTAGGTCATATTGGTGTAAAGCGCATGAAGAAACTCCATCTTGATGGACTTTTGGAATCACTTGATTTTGAATCATTTGATGCTTGCGAACCGTGCCTTTTGGGCAAGATGACTAAAACTCCGTTCTCGGAACAATGGAACAAACTCTTGACTTATTGGAAATAATACATACCGATGTATGCAATTCAATGAGTGTTGATGCTCGTGGCAAGTATCGTTATTTTCCGACCTTCACAAGATGATTTGAGCAGATATGGGTATATCTACTTGATGAAACATAAGTCTGAAATAGTTGAAAGGTTCAAAGAATTTCAGAGTGAAGTAGAAAATCATCGTAACAAGAAAATAAAGTTTCTGCGATCCGCTCGTGGAGATGAATATTTGAGTTCCGAGTTTGGTCTTCAATTAAAACAAAGTGGAATAGTTTCACAGCTCACGCCACCTGGAACACCACAACGTTATGGTGTGTCCGAACATCGTAACCGTACTTTATTTTGATATGGTGCGATCAATGATGTCTCTTACCGATTTACCAATATCATTTTGGGGTTATGCATTAGAGACAGCTACATTCACGTTTAATAGGGCACCATCTAAATCCGTTGAGGCGACACCGTATGAACTATGGTTTAATAGTAAACCTAAGCTGTCGTTTCTTAAAAGTTTGGAGTTGTGATGCTTATGTGAAAAAGTTTTCACCTGATAAGCTCGAACCCAAATCGGAGAAGTGCGTCTTCATAGAATACCCAAAAGGTAACTGTTTGGTACACCTTCTATCACAGATCCGAAGGCAAGTTTTTCGTTGCTAAGATGGATCCTTTCTAGAGAAGAAGTTTCTCTCGAAAGAAGTGAGTGGGAGGAAAGTAGAAACTTGATGAGGTAATTGTACCTTCTCTCTTATTGGAAAGTAGTTCATCACATGAATCAGTTCTAGTGATTCCTACACCAATTAGTGAGGAAGTTAATGATGATGATCATGAAACTTCAGATCAAGTTGCTACCAAACCTCGTAGGTCTTCCAGAGTAAGATCCGCACCAGAGTGGTACGGTAATCATGTTCGGAAGTCATGTTACTAGACCATGATGAACCTACGAACTATGAGGAAGCGATGATGAGCCCAGATTCAGCGAAATGGCTTGAGGCCATGAAATCTGAGATAAGATCCATGTATGAGAACAAAAGTATGGACTTTGATTGACTTGCTCGATGATCAGCAAGCCATGTTAAATAAATGGATCTTCAAGAGGAAGATGAGATCTTGATAGTAGTGTTACTATCTACAAAGCTAGACTTGTCGAAAAAGGTTTTAGACAAAGTTCAAGATGTTGAATACAATGAGATTTTCTCACTTGTATCGATGCTTAAAAGTCCGTCCGAATCATGTTAGCAATTGTCACATTTTATGAAATCGGCAAATGGATGTCAAAACTGCATTCCTTAATGGTTTTCTTAAAGAAGAGTTGTATATGATGCAACGAGAAGATTTTGTCAATCCTAAAGGTGCTAACAAAATATGCAAGCTCCATGATCCATCTATGGACTGGTGCAAGCATCTCGGAGTTGGAATAAACGCTTTGATAGTGTGATCAAAGCATATGGCTTTATCTGAGACTTTTGGAGAAGCCTGTATTTACAAGAAAGTGAGTGGGAGCATTACAACATTTACGATAAGTATATGTGAATGACATATTGTTAATCGGAAATAATGTAGAATTATTCGCAAAGCATAAAGGAGTATTTGAAAGGAGTTTTTCAAAGAAGGACCTCGGTGAAGCTGCTTACATATTGAGCATCAAGATCTATAGAGATAGATCAAGACGGCTTGATAAGTTTTTCAATAAGTACATACCTTGTCAAGATTTTGAAGTAGTTCAAAATGGAACAGTCAAAGAAAAGTTCTTTTTGTGTTGCAAAACGTATGAAATTGAGTAAGACTCAAATCCCGACCACGGCAGAAAATAGAAAAGAGAATGAAAATCATTCCCTATGCCTCGATCATAGGTTCTATGAAGTATGCTATGCTATGTACCAGACCTATTGTATACCTTGCTCTGAATTTGGCAAGGAGTACAATAGTGATCTAGGAGGAGATCACTGGACATTGGTCAAGAACATCCTTAGTGAGGACTAAGGAAATATTTCTCGATTATGGAGGTGATAAAAGAGCCCGTCGTAAAGAGTTACATCGATGCAAGCTTTTTTCACAGATCCAGATGACTCTAAGACTCAATCTGGATACATATTGAAAGTGGGAGCAATTAGCTAGAGTAGCTCCGTGCAGAGCATTGTAGACATAGAGTATTTGCAAAATACATACGGCTCTGAATGTGACTGACCCGTTGACTAAGCTTCTCTCACGAGCAAAACATGATCATACCTTAGTACTCTTTGGGTGTTAATCACATAGCGATGTGAACTAGATTATTGACTCTAGTAAACCCTTTGGGTGTTGGTCACATGACGATGTGAACTATGTGTGTTAATCACATACAGATGTGAATATTAGTGTTGAATCACATGATGATGTGAACTAGATTATTGACTCTAGTGCAAGTGGGAGACTGAAGGAAATATGCCCTAGAGGCAATAATAAAGTTATTATTTATTTCCTTATTTCATGATAAATGTTTATTATTCATGCTAGAATTGTATTAAGGAAACATAATACATGTGTGAATACATAGACAAACAGAGTGTCACTAGTATGCCTCTACTTGACTAGCTCGTTAATCGAAGATGGTTATGTTTCCTAACCATAGACATGAGTTGTCATTTGATTAACGGGATCACATCATTAGGAGAATGATCTGATTGACATGACCCATTCCGTTAGCCTAGCACTTGATCGTTTAGTATGTTGCTATTGCTTTCTTCATGACTTATACATGTTCCTATAACTATGAGATTATGCAACTCCCGTTTACCGGAGGAACACTTTGGTACTACCAAAGCGTCACAACGAATCGGGTGATTATAAAGGAGTATTACAGGTGTGTCTCCAAAGGTACTTGTTGGGTTGGCGTATTTCGAGATTAGGTTTTGTCACTCCGATTGTCTGGAGAGGTATCTCTGGGCCTTCTCGGTAATTCACATCACATAAAGCCTTGCAATCATTACAACTAATGTGTTAGTTGTGAGATGATGTATTACTGAACGAGTAAAGAGACTTACAGTTAACGAGATTGAACTAGGTATAGGATACCGACGATCGAATCTCGGGCAAGTAACAAACCGATGACAAAAGGAACAACGTATGTTGTTATGCGGTCCGACCGATAAAGATCTTCAGTAGAATATGTAGGAACCAATATGGGCATCCAGGTCCCGCTATTGGTTATTGACCGAAGATGTGTCTCGATCATGTCTACATTGTTCTCGAACCGTAGGGTCCGCACGCTTAAGGTTTCAATAGCGGTTATTATGAGTTTATGTATTTTGATGTACCGAAGGAGTTCGGAGTCCCGGATGAGATCGGGGACATGACGAGGAGTCTCGAAATGGTCGAGACGTAAAGATCGATATATTGGACGACTATATTCGGAGTTCGGAAAGGTTCCGAGTGATTCGGGTATTTTTCGGAGTACCGGGTAGTTACGGGAGAAGTAATGGGCCTTGATGGGCTTTAGTGGGAAGAGGAGAAAGGGCCAAGGGGCTGCTGCGCCCCCCCTCCCCTCTAGTCCGAATTGGACTAGGGAAAGGGGCCGCCACCTCTCCTTCTCCTCCACTTCCTTCTCCCTTCCTCCTCTTGGTGGACTCCTACTAGGACTTGGAATCCTAGTAGGACTCCACATCTTGGTGCGCCTCCTCCCTTGGCCGGCCACCTCCTCCTTGCTCCTTTATATCCGGGGGCAAGGGGGCACCCCAAAACCCACAAGTTGATCCTTGAGATCGTTCCTTAGCCGTGTGCGGTGCCCCTCCACCATATTCCACCTCGGTCATATTGTAGCGGTGCTTAGGCGAAGCCTGCGACGGTGAAACATCAAGATCGTCCACCACGCCGTCGTTGACGGAACTCCCTCCCGGAGCTTTCTTTGGATCGAAGCCCGTGGAGCGTCCATCGAGCTGAACGTGTGCCAAGAACTCGGAGGCGCCGGAGTAACGGGCGCTGTGATCGGTTGGATCGTGAGGAGAACGTCGACTACTTCCTCTACGTCATCATCGACTCGGAGGTGCCGGAGTAATGCTTGGCTGGGATCGGCAGGATCGCGAGGAGAAAGTACGACTACTTCCTCTACGTTGTGATCGCTTCCGCTTACGGTCTACGAGGGTACGTAGACAACACTCTCATCTCGTTGCTAAGCATCACCATGATCTTGCGTGATCGTAGGAAAATTTTTGAAATTACTACGTTTCCCAACAGGGTGCTTGGGCGCCCTAGACGGTTGGTGGTGTTCGGAGCTCAATCATTGTGGTGTAAAGCTCCGGGCAAGCGTCGGGGTCTCCAATTAGGTTGTGGAGATCGCCCCGAGCAACTTGACTGGTTCCGGTGACCGCCCCAAGGGTTGCCAAAGTGTACGGGTTCGGTGACCGCCCCAAGGGTTGCCATTTGTACGGGTTCGGTGACCGCCTCAAGGGTCCCTTAGTGGAATCACGGCATCTTGCATTGTGCGAGGGCGTGAGGAGATTACGGTGGCCCTAGTGGCTTCTTGGGAGCATTGTGCCTCCACACCGCTCCAAGCGGAGATTAGCATCCGCAAGGGTGTGAACTTGGGATACATCGTCGTCTCCGCGTGCCTCGGTTATCTCTTACCCGAGCCCCTTTACTTATGCACTTTACTTTGTGATAGCCATATTGTTCTTTGTCATATATCTTGCTATCACATAGTTGCTTATCTTGCTTAGCATAAGTTGTTGGTGCACATAGGTGAGCCTAGTTGTTGTAGGTTTTGTGCTTGACAAATTAACCGCCAGGTTTATTCCGCATTTGTTCAAGCCTAAACCGTAATTATTTTAAAGCGCCTATTCACCCCCCCCCTCTAGGCGACATCCTCGATCTTTCAGTAGTAAACTTATTGAAAGTTAGCAAACGCAAAATTGGTCACTTGAACAATTCATGAAAGAATATTGAAGGAAGAGAGATTTCACAAATAAATATACTATCTTGGACATCTTTTGTAATTGTGAGCACCCATTAAAATATGATATGCTAAAAGGTTGATGTTGGACAAGGAAGACAACTTAATGGGTTGTGTTTTCCTATATCCGAAACGTTATATTGTCTTGGATCATCCAACTTGTTGGGCTTGCTTTTCCCTTTCATGCTAGACAAATTCTTTGCACCAAGTAGAAATACTACTTGTGCTTCCAAACATCCCTTAAACCAGTTCTGCCATGAGAGTCCACCATACCTACCTATGGATTGAGTAAGATCCTTCAAGTAAGTTGTCATCGGTGCATGCAATAAAAATTGCTCTCTAAATATGTATGATCTATTAGTGCGAATAAAATAAGCTTTATACGAACTTGTGATAGGGAAGAAATAAAAGCGATGGACTGCATAATAAAGGTCTTTATCACAAGCGGCAATATAAAGTGACGTTCTTTTGCATTAAGTTTTTGTGCATCCAACCATAAAAGCGCATGACAACCTCTGCTTCCCTCTACGAAGGGCCTATCTTTTACTTTTATCTTCTACCCTTATAGAAGAGTCATGGTGATCATCACCTTTACTTTTTACACTTTTTCCTTTGGCAAACACTTTGTGTTGGAGCGATCCGGATATATATATCCACTTGGATGTAGGTTTTCATAAATTATTATTGTTGACATTACCCTTGAGGTAAAAGGTTGGGAGGTGAAACTATAAGCCCCTATCTTTCTCTGTTTCCGATTAAAACTTTGAACCCATAAATATCACATGAGTGTTAGCAATTGTGAAAGATTAAATGATAGTTGAGTATGTGGATGTAGCGACCAGACCCGAATGGATCTAGTGCTCTGTGCTCAGTGTCATCCCTGGATCAAGAATGTCGACACCACACAAGATTTCAAGGATTTATAGCAGATTAGCAATCACACACTTATTACATCGTTGTCCACAAGGGAACTTAATACAATAATATGGCTTAAGGCCATCTAATAATAACAATGGAAGACATTGGAAGACAAGTGAGTCCATCAACTCCATCGGCATCACCGAGTATAGAACCACGACCTAACACCTTACTGTAAATGCAGAAAAGTCTGCAACGTGAAAAGTTGCAGCCCAAAACGGGTCAAGACATGGAATATCTTTGGCAATGTAACACATAGAGAACAATGAAGCAACAAGCCTATACTACATGCATATATGGCTGGTGGTAGGGCTCTCTGATTTACATTTTTGCATAAAGCTGGTTTTTCCCTACATCAAAGGAATAATTTTATTTAACTATCATGGTGGTTGTTAAACATTGAGAATGGTTGACAAAGATCCTCAATCCCAATTAAAAAGTACTCATCAAAACCCAATAACATTTATTATTAGAAGTAACATGTTGAGATTCACATGATTTTCAAGTACTAGATACTCTAGATTGTCCATATCCGTGGACACGGCTAATCATGATTAGTTTTACACTCTGCAGAGGTTTGCGACTTTTCCCCACAAGACTCGATCGCCTCCGTTTGGTTCTCGTGACTACATGGTGTTTGAGAGCGGATGACCGAGACACGATCTTTCGAAGCGCTAGCACCTTACTTGTGGGTAGACCGGTACACCTACTTTCCCCTACATCTGCTAGTCCACCCGTAAGAGTTCGCACAACTTAGTCAACTATGCGAGCCCATAATGGCTTGTGGCTGCACACGGAAGTTTCTAGTTTGAATAATCTTATGATCCCTTAGAGCACGGGTGGCGGTCCGAAGAAATCTGAGCAAGTCTCGATAGAAACCAGTGCCTCAATCCACCCAGATGTGTGTTTAGGTTGCCACCTTAAATAAACCATTAAATAACAATCTCACATCTGTCATGGATATTCACTCACCCAATCCACGTCTACTAGCATAGCATAGCATAATTAAGCAAACGAGAAGTAACTCCCAAGGTTTCATAAGTAAAAGCAGGTAATAGGTACTACCTCAATCTACTTCCCATCCCACAATTTAATTAGATCCTAAACATGCAAGTGTTTGAGGGTTTGATCTAATGCATAAAATCTGGGTAGTAGAAAAGTATGATCAAAGTGTTACTTGCCTTGCGATGATCCGCGAGTCCTAGAGATTGAAGTAACAAGCGGCGCACTCCGGGTGATCTAACGCAGACAAACAACAAGCATACAATAAGTACTCATCTAATGCACGGGAAATCTCGAATAAAAGATCTAACCAGATAGTTCAACTTAAGAACCACAGTTGCAAAAGAAACGAATCAAATAAAGCATCGAAAGTCGGAACTCGAGAGAGAACGACTCGGTTTAGCAAATCTGAAACTAAGTCAAAATTTTACAGTAGCAAAACTCTGTGTAAGTAGGTTAGTCGGAACGGCGGTTTCAGAAGCGAAACTCCAGGCGCTTGAATCACCTGATTCCGATAAACGAGCAAGAAATAAAACAGATTTGAAAATCGGATCAGAAATCGAATCTGAGAAATAACGAATTAAATCTGATTAAAAGAAAACGACGAACGGATTAAATAACGGACGTTCGTTAACAGAACTAATCCAACGAACACGTTCATTGAAACGAACGGGTCGGTGAACGTTCACTAAATAAGAAAACCGAAAAAAAATAAAAACCATCTAGGTTTTTTTTAAAAAAAAACCGAACATCGTTAAAAAAACCGGATCGGGTCTTTTAAAAAAACCGGATCGGAACGGGGCGGGGCGGCTACCTCCGGCGGCTCGCCGGCGGGGGCTCAGCGGGCTCCGCGGGTTCAAGGGTCGGGAGGGCGGCGAGGGCTCCGGGGTCCGCGATGGCGGGAAGGCGGCGTCGTCCTCGGCGGCGGCGGCGGGCGGGTTGAGGGAGAGGAGGGCGTGGTTAAATAGGAGGGGGCTCGGCGGCTTGGGAAGAACGGGCGCCGGGTCGAGGCGGACTCCGGGCGGCGGTGGCGGTGGAGACCGGCGTGAGGGAGAGTGGGAGGCGGGCGGGCCTGGTTGGGGCCGGCCGGGCCTTGGCCTGGGGCAGTTTTTTTTTATAAAACAAAACAAAACGGATTAAAAAAAATACCAAACGAACTCCGATTTTAATAAAAATAATTTTCCCCGACTCCTAAAAATGAGTCGAACAAAATGAACTTTAAAAACGGCAAACATGCATAAATTTTTAAAATGCTCATTTTGCCTAAGCAAAATAAATCTTCCAAAACCAAATTTTGATTTATTTATAATATCTCCATATATCCAAAATGTTGGGAAAGTCATATTATTCCCTCTCTTAAGTTTTTATAGGAAAAACTTTATGAAGATAATTAAATAAATCCAATGATCCTATTTTCAAGATTTGAGAAATAAATCCCAAATATGAAAATAATGAAACTTCCAACTCTCTCCGAGGGTCCTTGAGTTGCGTGAAATTTTCTAGGATCGGAAAAATACGAGAAAATATGATATGCATGATGACCTAATGTATAACATACCAAATTGAAAATTTGGGATGTTACAAACCTACCCCCGTAAGATGAATCTCGCCCTCGAGATTCGGGTTGGTTAGAAAATAGGTGAGGGTGGTCCTTGAGCAAAACTTCCTCTCTTTCCCAGGTGGCTTCATCCTCAGTGTGGTGGCTCCACTGAACTTTGCAAAACTTGATAACCTTGCTGCGGGTAACTCTACTGGCATAATCGAGAATCTTAATCGGTTTTTCCTCATAGGTCAAGTCATCCTTCAATCTGAATTGCTTCCAAAGTGGCACTGTGTCTCTTAACGGTACCTCTCGCTATCTCGGGTGACATTTCTTCAATCGAGAAACATGGAATACATCATGAACTCTGACAGTCCTTCTGGTAATTCCAACTTATAAGCAACTTCTCCCATGCGTTGCAAAATCTTATACGGTCCAACGAAACGGGGTGCTAACTTTCCTTTAACTCCAAAACGCTTAACTCCTCGAAGAGGGGATACTCTGAGATATACCCTGTCTCCAACTTCATACTAAATCACTTTACGCTTTGAATCGGCATAGCTCTTCTGTCTGGATTGGGCTACCTTGAGCCTATCGCGAATCAACTTAACCTTCTGCTCAGATTCCTTAATCAAATCTGGTCCAAACAACTGACGATCTCCAGTTTTGTCCCATAACAACGGTGTCCTGCACCTTCTTCCATACAAAGCCTCGAAAGGTGCCATCTTCAAACTGGTTTGGTAACTGTTGTTGTAGGAAAATTCTGCATACGGCAAATTATCATCCCAGCTAGATCCATAATCTAGGGCACAAGCTCTCAAAGATGTCCTCCAAAATCTGATTGACTCTCTCGGTGCATCCATCGATGCGTGGGTGGAAAGTCGCATCAATTCAATCGGGTTCCCAATGTTTCGTGTAACTGGTTCCCAAATTTCGAGGTAAACCGGGTTCCTCTATCCGACACGATGCTCCTCGGAACTCCGTGTAAGCACACAATTCTGGTCATGTATATCTTTGCCAACTTAGCACCTTTGCTATAGGTAGTCTTGATCGAATGAAATGAGCTACCTTTGTCAAACGGTCGACTATAACCCAAATCGAGTCATATCCTGAACGGGTCTTTGGCAATCCTGTGATAAAATCCATGCCTAGTTTATCCCACTTCCATTCGAATTATCGGCAATGGTTGTAACAATCCTGGCAACCCGATGCTCTGCCTTTACTTTCGACATACATCACAAATCGCTACATACTCCGCAATATCCTTCTTCATTCCGGTCCACCGAAAGTATTCTTCAAATCCAAGTACATCTTGGTATTTCGGTGAATCGAATAGGGTGAATCATGAGCTTCTTGTAAAATCAACTTCACGATTTACGGGTCATTGGGCACATAAACACGGTCTTCAAACCATAGGGTATCGTGCTCATCCTCCACGAAATCCTTTAGCTTTTCCTTTGCTCATTTTCTCCTTTATAGAGGCAACTTCCTTATCCGCCTTTTGGGCTTCTCGATTTTGTCCATCGATCAATTTGAATCTCCAATGCTGCTACATAGCCTCTCGGAACTATTTCCAAACATAGCTCTCGAAGGTCCTCGGCTAACTCATTGGGTATTCCTCCCATCATTAGGGTATTGACGTGGCTCTTACGGCTCAAAGCGTCTGCTACGACATTAGCCTTTCCGGGGTGATAGTGCAATCTCATGTCATAATCCTTGATAAGCTCTAACCATCTCCTTTGTCTGAGATTCAATTCCTTCTGTGTGAAGATGTACTTCAAACTCTTGTGATCCGTATATACTTCACAATGATTTCCAATGAGAAAATGTCTCCACGTCTTCGTGGCATGCACAACGGCTGCTAGCTCCAAATCATGAGTGGCATAATTCAACTCATGGGGCTTAAGTTGTCGTGAAGCATCTGAAACAACTCTTCCTTCCTGCATAAGCACTTTGCTCCAAGTCCTCGGCGTGAAGCGCCGCAATACACCTCATAATCCTTAGTCCGATTGGCAATATCAAGACTGGTGAGGTGACCAATCTTTTCTTCAACTCCTGAAAACTAGCCTCACAGTCCTTAGTCCATATAATTTGTTTTCCTTCTTCAACAATTCTGTCATAGGCTTAGCAATCCTTGAGAAATTCTCAATGAACCTTCGGTAGTATCCTGCGAGTCCAAGGAAACTCCGAATCTCTCCAACTGTCGTTGGTGCTTCCCATTTGGTTACGGTCTCAACTTTAGTGGGGTCAACTGCTATCCCTTCTCCGGATATAACATGTCAGAAATCCAACTTCCTTTAGCCAAAACGCACATTTCTTTGAACTTGGCATACAACTGGTGTTCCCTCGGTTCTCCAAAACCAATCGCAAATGTTCCTTGTGTTCCTCTTCATTCTTCGAGAAAAATCAAAATGTCATCAATGAACACCACGACGAACTTATCCAAAAACTCCATAAACACTTTGTTCATCGGGTTCATGAAATAGGCTGGTGCGTTAGTCAGTCAAATGACATAACGGTATACCCGTATAGTCCATATCTCGTGGTAAATGCTTTGTCTTGGGTATGTCCTGCTCCCGAATCTTCAATCGATGGTACCACGATCGTAAGTCGATCTTGGAAAACACCTTGGCTCCTTGCAAGCGATCAAACAGATCATTTATCATAGGTAGTGGGTACTTGTTCTTGATTGTTACTTCATTCAATCCACGATAATCAACAACCATTATTAACGATCCATCCTTCTTCTCCACTAGCAAAACGGGTGATCCCCAAGGTGATGAACTTGGGCGTATAAAACCTTTATCCAATAGTTCCTTAATCTGCTTCTTGATTTCCGCCAAATCCTGTCTTTGGCATCCTATATGGTCGCCGATATTGGGCCTGTTCTCGCAAAAGTTCTATCAAAACTCAATGTCTCTATCCGGTGGCATTCACGGCAACTCTTAGGAAATACATCGGAAAATCCTTCACCACTGGTACTTCTTCCTGCACCACTCCTGATAGGCAATTAACTTGCGCTCTTCTCGGCTCGTGCCGTGATACATACTTAATCCTTCTTCCTTCTGGTGTGGTGAGCAAAATCGTCTTACTTGCGCAATCGATGTTTCCTCCATACATCGACTGACCAATCCATACCGAGAATTACATCAAATCCTTGCGATTCCAGAATGATCAAATCCGTCGGGAATACATGCCTCCCTATACTTAATGGCACTTGAAAACATCCTTGTCTGGCCATATACTCCGCTCCTGGTGAGCTTACTAGCAAAGGGGTTTTAAGAATCCGAGTAGGTAGGCTATACTTCTCTACAAATCCCCTTGATATGTATGAATGCGTTGCACCAAAGATTTAAAAAGAACAACCGCAGAAATGACTTAACCAAAAACTTACCGATTCTTGCATCGGGCTGATCTTCAACCTCCTCCACATCAATGTGGTTCACCCGTCCCCTATTGAAAGGGTTGGGCTTCTTTAGAGCTTCCATTGCCATTTCCATTCGCCTTCTCGATACCATTGGCATAATGCCCAGTCTTGCGGCACTTAAAGCAAGTAATATGACTCAGTCTACTTTGGATGGTGTTGACGGGTTGGTGCGATTCTGTCCATTGCTTCCTCCATTTCCGCTCCCATTCTTGGTGCCGTTATGGTTATGCGAATTACCTCCTCCATGGGTATGTCAAACTGAATTCTCGACTTAGGGGTATAACGAGGTTTCGCTAAGCTCCAGAGTTATACTTCCCTTGCCCATACTTCCGCTTACGGTTCTCAATTTGTCGCTGCTTTCCTTCAATCATGAGGGCTCGGTCTACTAACTCCCGGTAGTTATTGAAACTGGCTACCATCAACGGCATCTTGAACTCATCATTCAGTCCTTCTAGGAACTTCTCTGTTTAGCTGCATCGGTAGCAACGCGTCATCCGGGGCATAACGTGCTAGTTTACTAAATTCATCCACGCATCTTGGCCAACATTCCTTCCTCCTTGGCGTAAATTGTGAAACTCACGCTTCTTCATGGCCATAGCTCCTGCTGAAACATGGGCGGTCGAAAAGCTTGCTGAAATTGATCCCATGTGGCGGTGTCTACAGTGGTAAGTGGCTGTGAAATTCTCCCACCATGTCGCTGCGGGTCCTTCAAGCTGATGTGCTGCAAACTTCACTCTTTCTCCATCCGTGCATCCTGCAGTTGGTCGCCTCCCTTCCTATCTTGCGGAGCCACCATCTGCTACAATTGGCTCGGTGCTCTGGAATACACCGCGGGTTTAGTCTAAGGAAACGAGTCGATGATCCGCAGTGGTGGTGGTGGTGGGTTGTTGTTGTTGTTGTTGTTGTTGTTGCCACAGTTCTGCACCAATGTTTGAATCAGGGTATTCTCTTTGGATCGGTTGGGTGATCTCTGGCGGAAAAGCGAATCCGGGTCGGCGTCTCGGAGGCATCGATGGGTTTAGAAAAGAAGAGAAATTTAGAATAGAATGAGGTCTAAGGGAATCACTACCCAAATGCACATGAGCAAATACACACAAAATCACTTCATTCAATCAAACAAGGGCTTACAACAATCTAACTATCGCAAAAGTGCGTGTACTATAATGTTTACATGGGGGGGAATACTACTAATATGTGGGGACTTCTACTAATTTGAACCGGTGGAAGACTCCATAATGTCTGCTCCAGCTTCGTCTTCAAAGTCGGGTTCACTTGGATCCGAATCGGTGTCGTCGATGTTGATGTAATCGCTTGGGCAATCGACATACTGGTCTTCATTCTTGAGCGCCAACTTCTTCTTGAGTTCTTCAATCTCGTACTTAAGATCGTTATTGTGTCTTGCTAGAGCTACGATCTCGTCCATATAGTCCTTGCGAGTTGTCTTTAGTTCTTCTTCAAGTTCGATGATCCTTCCCTTTGCATTCTCGCAACTCCAACATATCATTGCACATCCGGTTCTCTGGCGTCGAATGTGCTGGTTTAACTCCTGGATAAACGCTGCAATGGATCTATCCTTCTTGGTGCTGACGACTTCCCATTTGTCATCTCGGCGTCCGCAAATCTGGTAGATTGTGTCCTTGAGGTCTTCTTGATAAACTTCTCCAATGCGTCCCATGGTGATGTGAGCTGCCATGCTCTTTCCCGGACTCCAAGTTGGTGCACCGAAAACACTATCTATAGGTTTGGTGATTGGGGCGAATGTCCTTCTGGAACGTGAGAGTGAATCTTCCAGCTCCTCTTCGTGCAGTGGCGTTGAAAGTCCGGTGAAGCTTGGTAGTCCAATGTTCGTGTACTTGGCAACTTCCTTCAAGTGAAATCCAAAAGGTGTGCCTTCATCCGGTTGGGTGTACTTGATCTTCAAGGCCCTTCATCCTAAAGAGAGTAGAAAAGATGAGGAGTTAGAAAATGGGAAGAGAATAGTGATCTATGGCTTTATCTTAGTGGTCGGTGTCCTACGATCGGCGTGTGCTCGATACCATTCTCTGTGGCGACGGACCCGAATGGATCTAGTGCTCGTGCTCGATGTCATCCTGGATCAAGAATGCCGACACCACACAAGATTTCAAGGATTTATAGCAGAGTAGCAATCACACACTTATTACATCGTTGTCCACAAGGGAACTTAATACAATAATATGGCTTAAGGCCATCTAATAATAACAATGAAGACATTGGAAGACAAGTGAGTCCATCAACTCCATCGGCATCACCGAGTATAGAACCACGACCTAACACCTTACTGTTAAATGCGAAAGTCTGCAACGTGAAAAGTTGCAGCCAAAACGGGTCAAGACATGGAATATCTTGGCAATTTAACAAATATAGAACAATGAATCAACAATCCTATACTACATGCATATATGGCTTGTGGTAAGGCTCTACGGTTACATTTTTGCATAAAGCTGGTTTTTCCCTACATCAAAGGAATAATTTTATTTAACTATCATGGTGGTTGTTAAACATTGAGAATGGTTGACAGCATCCTCAATCCCAATTAAAAAGTACTCATCAAAACCCAATAACATTTATTATTAGAAGTAACATGTTGAGATTCACATGATTTTCAAGTACTAGATACTCAAGATTGTCCATAACCGGGGACACGGCTAATCATGATTAGTTTTTGCACTCTGCAGAGGTTTGCGCACTTTTCCCCACAAGACTCGATCGCCTCCGTTTGGTTCTCGTGACTACATGGTGTTTGAGAGACGGATGACCGAGACACAGGTCTTTCGAAGCGCTTAGCACCTTACTTGTGGGTAGACCGGTACACCTACTTTCCCTACATCCGCTAGTCCACCCGTAAGAGTTCGCACAACTTAGTCAACTATGCCAGAGCCCATAATGGCTTGTGGCTGCACACGGAAGTTTCTAGTTTGAATAATCTTATGATCCCTTAGAGCCCGGGTGGCGGTCCCAAGAAATACTGAGCAAGTCCTGATAGAAACCAGGTGCCTCAATCCACCCAGATGTGTGTTTAGGTTGCCACCTTAAATAAACCATTAAATAACAATCTCACATCTGTCATGGATATTCACTCACCCAATCCACGTCTACTAGCATAGCATAGCATAATTAAGCAAACGTAGAAGTAACTCCCAAGGTTTCATAAGTAAAACAGGTAATAGGTACTACCTCAATCTACTTCCCATCCCACAATTTAATTAGATCCTAAACATGCAAGTGTTTGAGGGTTTGATCTAATGCATAAAATCTGGGTAGTAGAAAAAGTATGATCAAAGTGTTACTTGCCTTGTCGATGATCCATGAGTCCTAGAGATTCAAGTAACAAGCGGCGACTCCGGGTGATCTAACGCAGACAAACAACAAGCATACAATAAGGACTCATCTAATGCACGGGGAAACCTCGAATAAAAGATCTAACCAGATAGTTCAACTTAAGAACCCTGGTTGCAAAAGAATCGAATCAAATAAAGCATCGAAAGTCGAAACTCGAGAGAGAACGACTCGGTTTAGCAAATCTGAAACTAAGTCAAAATTTTACAGTAGCAAAACTCTGTGTAAGTAGGTTAGTCGGAACGGCGGTTTCGTAACGAAACTCCAGGCGCTTGAATCACCTGATTCCGATAAACGAGCAAGAAATAAAACAGATTTGAAAATCGGATCAGAAATCGAATCTGAGAAATAACGGATTAAATCTGATTAAAAGAAAACGACAAACGGATTAAATAACGGACGTTCGTTAACATAACTAATCCAACGAACACGTTCATTGAAACGAACGGGTCGGTGAACGTTCACTAAATAAGAAAACCGAAAAAAAATAAAAACCATCTAGTTTTTTTTAAAAAACCGAACAACGTTAAAAAAAAACCGGATCGGGTCTTTTAAAAAAACCGGATCGGAACGGGGCGGGGCGGCTACCTCCGGCGGCTCGCCGGCGGGGCTCAGGCGGGGCTCCGGCGGGTTCGACGGGGTGGGGTGGGCGGCGTGGGGCTCGGGTCCGCGACGGCGGGAACGGCGGCGGCGTCCTCAAGGCGGCGGCTCGGCTTGGGGCGGGCGGCAAGGGGCGGGTTGAGGGAGAGGAGGGGGCGGGGTTAAATAGGAGGGGGCTCGGCGGCTTGGGAAGGGGCAACGGGCGCTGGGTCGGGAGGCGGACTCGGGCGGCGGGGCGGTGGCGGCGGCGGGAGACCAGGAGGGAGAGAGGAGGCGGGCCGGGTGGCTGGCCGGGCCTGGCTGGTCGGGCTGGCCGGGCCTTGGCCTGTGGGGCGCGACTTTTTTTATAAAACAAAACAAAACGGATTAAAAAATACCAAACTAACTACGATTTTAATAAAATAAATTTTTCCCGACTCCTAAAAATGAGTCGAACAAAATGAACTTTAAAAACGGCAAACATGCATAAATTTTTAAAATGCTCATTTTTGCCTAAGCAAAATAAATCTTCCAAAACCAAATTTTGATTTATTTATAATATCTCCATTTTTCCTAAATGTTGGGAAAGTCATATTATTCCCTCTTAAGTTTTTATAGGAAAAACTTTATGAAGATAATTAAATAAATCCAATGATCCTATTTTCAAGATTTGAGAAATAAATCCCAAATATGAAAATAATGAAACTTCCAACTCTCCGAGGGTCCTTGAGTTGCGTGAAATTTTCTAGGATCGGAAAAATACGAGAAAATATGATATGCATGATGACCTAATGTATAACATACCAAATTGAAAATTTGGGATGTTACAGTGGAGTTTGCTGAATCAAAGCTCTTACATAGACCCTTCCCGAAAATAAGATGAATTGCAGTTGTTTGATGACTAAGAGCACTGTTTGTTAGTTTTCAAGAAAGTTTATGATCTATACTTTAACATGTGAATAGCCTGTTACTTGATCATGAAAAGTTTTATGAGATGAGCTACTGTTATGACATATAATGATGCTAGAAAAGGTGATTGAAATTATCATTGATCAAACTTGTGCACTGGCTAGCATTCACACTTCATAAATTATTTCTTTTATCATTTACCTACTCGAGGACGAGCAGGAATTAAGCTTGGGGATGCTGATACGTCTCCAACGTATCTACAATTTATGAAGTATTCATGCTATTATATTATCCATCTTAGATGTTTTATATGCATTTATATGATATTTTATATGAGTTTTGGGACTAACCTATTAACCTAGAGCCCAGTGGCAGTTTCTGTTTTTCCTTGTTTTTGAGTATCGCAGAAAAGGAATACCAAACGGGGTCCAATTGACGTGCCAATTTTTGATGATTTTTTATGGACCAAAAGAAGCCCCCGGAGTAAAAGAGTTGGAATAGTCACGGGCTGTCCACGAGGGTGGGGGGCACGCCCTCCCCCCTGGGCGTTGACCCCTATCTCGTGGATGACTCGGAGACCCCCCTGACGTGAGACCTATGCCAAAAATTCCTATAAATATAGAAACCTCCAAAAAATAACCTAGATTGGAAGTTCCGCCGCCGCAAGCCTTTGTAGCCACGAGAAATCAATCTAGGCCCTCTCTGGCACCCTGCCGGAGAGGGCCATCATCACCGGAGGCCATGGAGGAGGATCCCCGAGGGTCCATCATCGCCATGAAGGCCAAGATCCAGAGGGAGAACCTCTCCCCATCCAGGGGGAGGCCATGGAGGAGGAAGCACAAGGGGGAGAACCTCTCCTCCTCTCTCTCGGTGGCGCCGGAGTGCCATTGGGAGGAATCATCGCTGGGTGATCGCCTTCATCAACATCACCATCATCATCACCATCCTCATATCTTTTACGCGGTCCACTCTCCCGCACCCCGCTGTAATCCCTACTTGAACATGGTGCTTTATGCCACATATTATGATCCAATGATGTGTTGCCATCCTATGATGTTTTGAGTAGATACAGTATGGAGCTGTCAGACTACCCGTGTTAGTTACTGCACCGGTGAAATTTGCACTTACTTATTAGCTTAGTGTGTAGGCCATTCAATTGTTTGATATGTAGGCATGTGTTCATCTATGTGGATACCGAGTAATTTTAAGTCCAGAACCGCCCCTGAGTAGATATCCTTTGTCTTTGAGTTGATTGATGATATAGATTGGTATGAGTTGTATGTTTTATTTTGGTGCTGTCCTATTGTGCCCTCCGTGTCGCGCAAGCGTGAGGGATTCCCGCTGTAGGGTGTTGCAATACGTTTATGATTCGCTTATAGTGGGTTGCTTGAGTGATGAAGCATAAACCCGAGTAAGGGGGTTGTTGCGTATGGGATAAAGGGGACTTGATGCTTTAATGCTATGGTTGGGTTTTACCTTAATGATCTTTAGTAGTTGCGGATGCTTGCTAGAGTTCCAATCATAAGTGCATATGATTCAAGAAGAGAAAGTATGTTAGCTTATGCCTCTCCCTCATATGAAATTGCAATAGTGATTACCGGTCTTGTTAACAATTGCCTAGGATAATTCCGCACACCGACCCATCATTATTCCACACTTGCTATTTATAATATTTAGTAATATATTCTAACTTAATGATAACAGCACCTACTTTTATGTTTTAGCTCTCTGATATCATGCAAAGTTATCCTCTTCTTACCCACGACGTAGTTTTATCTCTTGTTTCTAGTTGGAAGAAAACGTTCGGTGTACGTAGAGTCGTATCAGTGGAAGATAGGACTTGAGAGAATATTGATCTTACCTTTAGCTCCTTGTGGGTTCGACACTCCATACTTATCACTTCCACCATTGGGAAACTTATCACTTCCACCATTGGGAATTGCTATGATGATTCCCTGCACTTGGGGATTATCAGTTACCCGTTACGAATTACCTTATCATAAAACTATCTGTTACCGATAATTTCAGTGCTTGTAGAGAATACCTTACTGAAAAATGCTTGTCATTTCCTTCTGCTCCTCGTTGGGTTTGACACTCTTACTTATCGAAAAGACTATGATAGATCCCATACTTGTGGGTCATCACTATTTTCTCGAGAGAAGCCTCTAGTGAAATCTACGGCCCCATGATCTATTTCCTATCATATTAAAACCATAAATACCTTGTTGCGTTTTTCTTTCTTTATTTTATTTTGTTAGATCTATTTATCCAATCTCATACAATTTAATCTATCTCAATACTGAGGAGGGATTGACAACCCTTCTAATGCGTTGGGTTGCAAGTATTTGTCATTTGTGTGCAGGTGATGTTTACATAGTGTGCGTGGATCCTCCTACTGGATTGATAACCTTGTTTTCATAACTGAGGGAAATACTTACCGTTGTTGTGCTGTTTCATCCTCTCCTCTTCGGGGAAATACCAACGCAGATACAAGCAATCAGGCGCACCGAGTAGGAGGTCATGGCGCTGCGCCATGGGCGCGCCGACCTGCTCGCGATCGCCGTCTGTCACCAGGACGCACTCGGGGGGCGGATACGCCGCGCTCGCCGGCTCGCTCCTACACATCTCCTCCTCGCTCCACCTCCTCCTCATCTCTGCGTCCGCCCTGCCGGGGCTCACGCTCCCCGTCACGACATCCCGACAGTGCCGTCACGCCTGTCTCCATCTAGGGAGAGGACCACTAGTAGAAAAAGGGTCAAACGTGAAGCACATTAGTGCCGGTTTGAATTTGAGCCGGCACTAATGTATACATTAGTGCCGGTTCCAACGGCTAGCCGGGCCGCGTTCATTAGTACCGGTTCGTGGCGAACCTTTAGCACCGGTTCGTGCCACGAACCGGTAGTATTGAGAGTGGTGGCAGGATGTTGTCGACTGGGCCCCTCCAGCCCTTTAGTACCGGTTCTTGGCACAAACCGGTACTAAAGGTCGCCCTACATAAACCCTTCGTCCCACCCGAGCTCGCCTGTTCTTCCCCTTTCCCTCTCCTCTCAGTTCTTCCCCTCTTCCTCTCGAGCTCATCACACATTTTGCCCAAAATTTGTCAAGATTTGAAGGCCCCCATCCATTCAAATGATCACAAAGGTTAGCAACTTTGTCCTTTCATCTCTCATTGCTAGATTAGTTCTTGCAATGCTTTATATAGTGATTAATTTGTGAGTTTAGTAATTTGGGAGGAAATATATATATGTGCTAGTATTTGATTTATATGCAATTTGAGGTCAAAAATAACACTTAGTTTGCATATGTAGGTGTGGTTTACTTAGTGCCTTCTAAATCTCCGTCAGAACCACTGCCGATCGCTTGCACCGTCTCTGTCAGCCGCACCACCTTGTGGTGAGCCTCTTGTTCATGAAATTTTATATAAATATTGATGTTTGTGTGATTTGGATATATAGTTACTCGTATAATTATCTTACCCAGACGTTGTTTGTTATACATATAGTGCCATGGTTTTGATATCCGTCCTCACGGCCCTCGCCCTTGTTATGATTCGGATGTGGTATATATATTCTATTTTAAAACTAGTTGCATTTCGTGTTTATGACAAATTATGCCCATAAAGTTGACATAGAAATTTTTTCTAGGAGGTATGTGAACCGGAAATTCCAACCGACCCTATTGTCGAGAGGTTAAATTTAGTTGAAAGAGAAAACGAGTATTTGAAAGAAAAATTGAAAAGAATTGAGGGGGAGAAGATTGAATTGGAGTTGCATATTGCCGATGTCGTCGATGATCACAAGATCAAGATGGAGAAAATGCGCTTGAAGATTAGAAAGATTAGAAAATATGCCATAGATAGTGAGGCTTGGTATCATTATGATGTTGGATCAATTATTACCTTAGTTGCGATCTTGATCGCATTTGTTGTTGCATTTAAATGCTTTAGCTAGAGAGTTATTTGTTTGTTGCATTTAAGTGTTGTATGAACTTTATGTATGAACTTGTGTTAATTTGGTCTATTCGTGTTGTGTAATGAAGATGAGCCGGCAATGGATGTACGATGACCGATGCTCTCCCAGTTTGTTGAGGGCATGCATACTTTTCTCGCTTATGGCCGAGGCAAACAAGCGGGCGGATGGTTTTATGCCTTGTCCATGTCTTGGCTGTAAGAATGGTCACAATTACTCTACGCCAAGAACCATTCACGTCCACTGCTTGAGTCCGGTTTCATGCCCCACTATAATGTTTGGACCAAGCACGGAGAAAGAGGGGTTATGATGGAAGACAATGAAGAAGAAGAGGACGACGACAGCTATCCTGGCCATGGGTTCCCTGAATACGATGATACAACAATGGGGGAAGAAGCTGAGCCGGTAATGCGGGAAGAAGCTGAGCCGACAATGCGGGAAGAAGCTGAAGAAGAGGCATCAGATGGGCCCGTTTATGATCTAGGTCGGGCCATTGCCGATGCAAAGAGAAACTGCGCAAGTGATTTGGAGAAGAAGAAGTTGCAGCGCATGTTAGAGGATCACAAAAAATTGTTGTACCCGAATTGCGTAGGGTGACAAGAAAAAGCTGGGCACTTAATCGGAATTGCTGCAATGGAAGGCGCATAATGGTGTATCTCACAAGGGATTTGGAAAGTTGCCGGTAATGATAAAGGATATGCTTCCAAAGGACAACGAATTGCCCGAGAGTACGTCTGAAGCAAAGAAGGCTGTCCGCCCTCTAGGGTTAGAGGTGCAGAAGATACATGCATGCCCTAATGATTGCATCCTCTACCGCGGTGAGTACGAGGATTTGAACGCTTGCCGGTATGTGGTGCATTGCGCTATAAGATCAGCGCGATGACCTGGTGATGTCGAGGGCGAGCGCCCAGAAGAAGATTCCTGCCAAGGTGATGTGGTATTCTCCTATAATACCACGGTTGAAACGCTTGTTCCAAAACAAAGAGCATGCCAAGGCGATGCAATGGCACGTAGAAGACCGTAAGAAAGACGGAAATTTGAGAGTACCACGACGGGTCGCAGTGGAGAAAAATCGAAAGAAAGTACGGGAAGGAGTTTGCAGATGACGCAAGGAGTGTATGGTTTGGTCTAAGCGCCAGATGGCATTAATCCTTTTGGGGAGCAGAGCAGCAACCATAGCACTTGGCCTGTGACTCTATGTTTGTATAACCTTCCTCCTTGGTTGTGCATGAAGCGGAAGTTCATTATGATGCCAAGTGCTCATCCAAGGCCCTAAGCAACCCAAAGAACGACATTGATGTGTACCTAAGGCCATTAGTTGAAGAAATCTTACAACCGTGGAATGGAACAGGTGTACGTGTGTGGGATGAGCACATGGGGAAGAATTTGACCTAAAGGCGTTGTTGTTCGTGACCATCAATGATTGGCTCGCTCTCAAGAACCTTTCGTGATGCATAAACAAGGGATACCGCGGATGCACGCACTGTTTGGATGATACCGAAAGTATATATTTGAATAGTTGTAAGAAGAATGTGTACTGGACATCGCCGATTTCTTCCGAGCAGGCATCCGTAAGAAAGAAAGGCAAGCATTTCAAAGGTGAGGCGGATCACCGGACGAAGCCTCGCCACCGCATCGGTGCTGATGTACATGATATGGTCAAGGATTTGAAGGTGATATTTGGAAAGGGTCTTGGCGGACAACCTGTTCAAGGACGCCGACGGACGCGCGCACCCATGTGGAAGAAGAAATCTATATTTTGGGACTTGCCATATTGGAAAGACCTAGAGGTCCGCTCCGCAATCGACGTGATGCACGTGACGAAGAATCTTTGCGTGACCTCGATTGGCTTCTTGGCGTGTATGGGAAGACAAAAGATACACACGAGGCACGGAGGACCAGCAACGTATGCACGGAAAAAGACGGCATACATCGTGGTCATGCAAGCTACGCTCTTACCAAAGAAGAGAAGGAAATCTTCTTTGAATGCCCGCTCGATATTAAGGTACCGTCGGCTTCTCGTCGAATATAAAGGGAATAATAAACATGGCAGAGAAAAATTTCCGAACCTAAAGTCTCATGATCGCCACGTGATTATGACGCAATCGCTTCCGGTTGCATTGAGGGGCTTCTACCGGAAAACGCTCGATTAGCCATTGTGAAGCTATGTGCATTTCTCAATGCAATCTCTCGAAGGTAATCGATCCGTAAATCATACCAAGGTTACGTAATGATTTGGTGCAATGTCTTGTCGATTTCGAGTTGGTGTTCCCACCATCCTTCTTCAATATCATGACGCACGCCCTAGTTCACCTATGCTTGAAGAGATTAACATTTTGGGTCCTGTATTTCTACACAATATGTTCCCCTTTGAGAGGTTCATGGGAGTCTTAAAGAAATATGTTCATAACCGTGCTAGGCGGAAGGAAGCATCTCCAAGGGCCATCAAAATGAGGAGGTCATTGAGTTTTGTATTGACTTTATTGACCTTAAGCCGATTGGTGTTCTGAATCATGCATAAGGGCGCATCGGATGGAAAAGGCACGCTAGGAGGGGAAAAATAATATGTATGGACGGAAATTCTCTCCTGAAGCACACTACACAGTTCTCTGAGAATTCCGCCTTGGTGGCTCCGTATATGGATGAACACAAGAATTTGCTATGCTCCAAACACCGGAGCGGTCTCGATGACCGGATTACACGTGAACAAACCAGGAGTTTCGCCACTGGTTGCGCATACGCACCATGCATGACACCTCTATTGAAGATGACCTGTACTTGCTGCCCTCGCCACCATCTTCGTATATAATGACTTTCAAAGGGTACGAGATAAATGGTAATACATTTTACACGATCTCCCAAGATAAGAAGAGCACCAACCAAAACAGTGGTGTCCGCTTTGATGCGTAAAACCAAGACGGAAAGGAAACATATTATGGTTATATACGGGACATATGGGAACTTGACTATCGATGTGGTTTAAAGGTCCCTTTGTTTCGGTGCAAATGGGTCAATATGACACGAGACGGGTAACGGAAGACCCGCAAAGACGGAATGACAACAAAGGTGGATCTCAACAATCTTGCGTATGCTGACGAACCATTCGTCCCTAGCCAATGATGTGGCATGGGTTTTCTATGTGAAGGACATGTCTACCAAGCCAAGAAAAAGAAAAGATAAGGAAGCGAATGCATCGTACGATGAGCCAAAGCGGCACATAGTTCTTTACGGGAAGAGAAACATCGTGGGAGTGGATGACAAGACAGACAAGTCGAGAAGATTATGAAAAGTTTGATGAAATTGCTCCATTCACGGTGAATATTGACCCGAGCATCCCGTTAAATGATGAATATTTTCCATGGTTACGGCCAAGAAAGGGACACTCGTTAATAAAAAGTTTCACACACAAAGATCTGGTATGTGATCGGCTTCACTATCATCACTTTCTTCTGTGTTTCACTCCCAGAGGGGAATCTCTGTAATAGTTAGGGTAGTTATGTGTTTTGGCATTTGAAACGCGAAGAAATTTTATGTGCAAACAAATTCTTTCATGCCTTTACTGATTTTTAAAGTTAATTTATTCACAAACTAGTGATTCACAGTAACTTCAAATAATTCAAAATTTAAACTATTCAAATTTGAAAACTACGGGCACTAATGTAAAGTTTGTAATTTTTGTACCTAAAGCAAAAATATTCACAAAGAAACTCTAAATACACACAAAAAACCGACAAAAAAATAAAGCAAAAAAATAAAAAACCGCCTACTAGGCCAGAGCGGCCTGCAGATACGACCGGAAACCCAACCTGTTGTTGGGCGGGATGCAGGCCATAAAGGCCCATGGGCCACAGTGGCAAACAGAACACGTAGGCCCAAAGAGGGCCTGCTTTGGAGAGGAGCTCGAGATAGTTACCACGGGGTTTATAAACCGGTCGCCCTCGACTAGCGAGGTGGGACTAAACTTGTCAAGACCGCACTGCGCAACAAGATTCTTTTAGTACCGGCTCGTGGCACCAACCGGTACTAAGGGGGGGGGGGCTTTAGTACCGGTTTGTGCCACCACCCGATACTAAAGGGGGTCGCTTCCCGCCGCTTGGGCTGGCCAAAACTGGCCTTTAGTACCGGTTGGTGGCTCCAACCGGTACTAAAGGCCCCTCCTATATGAACAACACTTACGAAAATTTCAGTTTCTCATCCGGCTTCTTCTCCTCTGCACTGCCGCCGCCGCCTCAGACGTCTCCATCCTCGCCGCCGCCTCTGCCGCCGCCTCTGCCCCTGCTGTCTCCGCCTGTCGTCCCCTCCCGTCGCTGCCCCTGCCCCTGCTGCCCCTGCTGCCACCGTCGCCCGTCTGCCCTGCCTGCCCTGTCGTCCCGTGTCGGCGCCGCCAGACGCCCCGCTGCTGCCGCCGCCTGCCCGTCTGCCCCGTCCCGCTATCGCCGCCTGCCCTCGCCCCTGCTGTCGTCATCCCGCTGCCGTCGCCTGCTGCCGTCTCGCCGCCCCGTCATCCCTCGCCTCGCCGGTGAGCGCGCACACACACACACATATATTTTTTGTTTTTTAATTATACAAATAGTTAGAAAATTTTCTGTTTTTTAGAAATTTTTACAATTTTTTCTGTTTTTCAGAAATAGTTAGAAATGTCAGAATTGTTAGAATAGTTAGAAATGTTAGAATTGTTAGAAATTTTTCTGTTTTTTAGTTATAGAAATAGTTATAAAAAAGTTAGAATTGTTAGAATTTTTTTCTGTTTTTTAGTTATAGAAATAGTTATAAAAAAGTTCGAAATTTTTCTTTTTTTTAGTTCTAGAAATATTAGAAATGTTATACAAATGTTAGTTATATATATAGAAATGTTAT
Organism: Aegilops bicornis; assembly: GCA_021605145.1. Lineage (NCBI taxonomy): Eukaryota > Viridiplantae > Streptophyta > Magnoliopsida > Poales > Poaceae > Aegilops > Aegilops bicornis. The sequence goes on along the minus strand of CM038669.1, from coordinate 496,463,788 downwards.
AATTTTTTTCTGTTTTTAGTTATAGAAATATTAGAAATGTTATAGAAATGTTAGTTATATATAGCATTGTTAGAAATGTTATAGAAATGTTAGTTATATAGAAATGTTAGAAATTTTAGTTATCGAAATCCAATCATTCAAAAATGTTACTTTTTATGGCATATAGCTAGTATTTGTTCTCGACGATGCCTGACCCGCATCCTCGCCGTCGACACGTTCGCGACGACGTCCGGCTGACCCATGTCCGGGACTGGGCTCCAAACCTTTAAGAAATGACAGCTTAGGTTTCTCTAAACCATAGTTCATACGGTGTCATCTCAACGGAATTACGTGGTACCTTATTAAAGTGAGTGCGGTTGTCTCTAATGCCTAACCCATGAACGATAGTGGTAATTCGATAAGAGATATCATGGTACGCACCATATCCAATAGAGTGCAACTATGATGTCGGACACACCATCACACTATGGTGTTCCAGGCGGTATTAATTGTGAAACAATTTGCACAATTTCTTAATTGTGTGCCAAAACTCGTAACTCAGATATTCATCTCTATGATCATATCATAGACATTCTATCCTCTTGTCACGAAGATCTTAAACTTCACTCTGAAATTACTTGAACCATTCAATAATTCAGACTTGTGTTTCATCAAGTAAATATACTCAACATCTACTCGAATCATCTGTGAAGTAAGAACATAACGATATTCATCGCATGCTTCAAAGCACTCATTGGACTGCACATATCAAAATGTGTTACTTCCAACAAGTTGCTATCTTGTTCCATTTTTTGAAACCGAGGCTTTTCAGGTCATCTTGCCCATGTGGTATGTTTTGCATATCTCAAGTGATTCAAAATCAAGTGAGTCCAAACGATCCATCTGCATGGAGTTTCATCATGCGTATACACCAATGAGACATGGTTTGCATGTCTAAAACTTTTATAAAACGAGTGATTCCAAAGATCCATCAACATGTATATTCTTCATGCGTTTTACACCAATATGACTTACATGGCAGTGCCACAAGTAAGTGGTACTATCATTACTATATTATACTTTTGGCATGAAAATGTGTATCACTACGATCGAGATTCAATAAACCATTTATTTAGGTGCAAGACCATCGAAGGTATTATTCAAATAAACAGAGTAACCATTATTCTCCTTGAATGAATAACCGTATTGCGATAGACATAATCCAATCATGTCTATGCTCAACGCAAACACCAAATGCAATTATTTAGGTTTATCACCAATCTCGTTGGTAGAGGGAGCGTGCGATGCATGATCACATCAAGCTAGGAAAAACTACAAAAACATATAGTCAGCTCACCTTTAGCTAGTAACCGATTATTCCGTAGCTTTTATTTCGAGTTACTAACACTTAGCAACCGAACCGGTATCTTAATACCCTGGTGCTACTAGGAGTACTAGTAAAGTACACATTAACATAATGCATATCCAATATACTTCTATCGACCTTGCCAGCCTTCTCATCTACCAAGTATCTAGGGTAAATCTGCTCCAATGGTTGTTCCCTTATTACGTAAGCACTTAGTCTCGGGTTTGGGTTCAACCTTGGGTTTCTTCACTAGAGCAGCAACTGTTTTGCCGTTTCATGAACTATCCCTTGTTGCCCTTGCCCTTCTTGAAACTAGTGGTTTTACCAACCATCAACAATTGATGCTCCTACTTGACTTCTACTTTCGCGGTGTCAAACATCGCAAACACTTTCAAGGATCATCATATCTATCCCTGATATGTTATAGTTCATCACGAAGCTCTAGTAGCTTGGTGGCAATGTCTTTGGAGAAACATCACTATCTCATCTGGAAGATCAACTCCCACTCGATTCAAGTGATTGTTGTACTCAGACAATCTGAGCACAAGCTCAACGATTGAGCTTTTCTCCCTTAGTTTGTAGGCTAAGAAAATCGTCGGAGGTCTCATACCTCTTGACGTAGGCACGAGCCTGAAATCCTAATTTCAGCCCTCGAAACATCTCATATGTTCCGCGACATTTCAAAACGCCTTTCGTGCCTCAACTCTAAACCGTTTAACCGAACTATCACGTAGTTATCAAAAGCGTGTATGTCCGATGTTCGCAACATCCACAGACGACGTTTGGGGTTCAACACAATCGAGCGGTGCATTAAGGACATAAGCTATTTATCGTCCGCATAATCGCCATCTTGTCAACTTTCAACTATATTTTCTCTAGGAACATATCTAAACAGTGGAACTAAAGCGCGAGCTTACGACATAATTTGCAAAAGGTCTTTTGACTATGTTCAAGATAATTAAGTTCATCTTATGAACTCCCACTCAGATAGACATCCCTCTGGTCATCTAAGTGATTACGTGATCCGAGTCAACTAAGCCGTGTCCGATCATCACGTGAGACGGACTAGTCATCATCGGTGAACATCTTCATGTTGATCGTATCTACTATCGACTCATGCTCGACCTTCGGTCTCCGTGTTCCGAGGCCATGTCCGCACATGCTAGGCTCGTCAAGTTAACCCCAAGTGTTTTTGCTGTGTAAATCTGTCTTACACCCGTTGTATGTGAACGTAAGAATCCATCACACCCGATCATCACGTGGTGCTTAGAAGCTTAACCGTAGCAACGGTGCACGGTCGGGAGAACACTTCTTGAAATTTGTGTAAGGGATCATCTTATTTACTACCGTCGTTCTAAGTAAACAAGATGCATAAACTTAATAAACATCACATGCAATTATATAGTAGTGACATGATATGGCCAATATCATATTGCTCCTTTTGATCTCCATCTTCGGGGCTCCATGATCATCATTGTCACCGGCATGACACCATGATCTCCATCATCGTGTCTTCATGAAGTTGTCTCGCCAACTATTACTTCTACTACTATGGCTACCGGTTAGCAATAAAGTAAAGTAATTACATGGCGTTGTTTAATGACACGCAGGTCATACAATAAATAAAGACAACTCCTATGGCTCCTGCGGTTGTCATACTCATCGACATGCAAGTCGTGAATCCTATTACAAGAACATGATCAATCTCATACATCACATATCATTCATCACATTCTTCTTGGCCATATCACATCACATATACCCTGCAAAAACAAGTTAGACGTCCTCTAATTGTTTGCATGTTTTACGTGGATGCTTTGGGTTTCTAGCAAGAACGTTTCTTACCTACGCAAAACCACAACGTGATATGCCAATTGCTATTTACCCTTCATAAGGACCCTTTTCATCGAATCCGTTCCGACTAAAGTGGGAGACTGGAACCCGCTAGCCACCTTATGCACCAAGTGCATGTCGGTCGGTGGAACGTCTCACGTAAGAGTACGTGTAAGGTCGGTCCGGCCGCTTCATCCCACAATACCGTCGAAACAAGATTGGACTAGTAACGGTAAGCATATTGAACAAAATCAACGCCCACAACTACTTTGTGTTCTACTCGTGCAAAGAATCAACGCAATAGACCTAGCTCATGATGCCACTGTTGGGTAACGTAGCAGAAATTCAAAATTTTCTACGTGTCACCAAGATCTATCTATGGAGAAACCAGCAACGAGGGGAAGGAGAGTGCATCTACATACCCTTGTAGATCGCTAAGCGGAAGCGTTCAAGAGAACGGGGTTGAAGGAGTCGTACTGCCGTGATCCAAATCACCGGAGATCCGAAAGTGCCGAACGGACGGCACGTCCGCGTTCAACACACGTAAAGCCGGTGACGTCTCCCATGACTTGATCCAGCAAGGAGAGAGGGAGAGGTTGAGGAAGACTCCATCCAACAGCAGCACAACGGCGTGGTGGTGGTGGAGGAGCGTGGCAATCCTGCAGGCTTCGCCAAGCACCTACGGGAGAGGAGGAGGTGTCACGGGAGGGAGGGAGGCGCCGAGGCTCAGGTGTGGATGCCCTCCCTCCCTCCACTATATATAGGGGCAAGGGAGAGGGAGGCGCAGCCTTGCCCCTTCCTCCAAGGAAGGGGTGCGGCCAAGAGGGGGAGGAGTCCATCCTCCCCAAGGCACCCTGAGGTGCCTTCCCTTGAGGACTCTTCCCTCCCCAAGTTTCCTTGGCGCATGGGCCTCTTGGGGCTGGTGCCCTTGGCCCATATAGGCCAAGGCGCACCCCTACAGCCCATGTGGCCCCCGGGCAGGTGGACCCCGGTGGACCCCGGACCCCTTCGGCACTCTTACAATACCGATAAAGTGCGAAACTTTTCCGGCGACCAAAATAGGACTTCCCATATATAAATCTTTACCTCCGGACCATTCCGAACTCCTCGTGACGTCCGGGATCTCATCCGGACTCAACAACATTCGGTAACCACATACAAACTTCCTTTATAACCCTAGCGCCATCGAACCTTATGTGTAGACCCTACGGGTTCGGGAGACATGTAGACATGACCGAGACGTTCTCCGGTCAATAACCAACAGCGGATCTGGATACCCATGTTGGCTCCCACATGTTCCACGATGATCTCATCGGATGAACCACGATGTCAAGGACTCAATCGATCCCGTATACAATTCCCTTTGTCTAGCGGTATTGTACTTGCCCGAGATTCGATCGTCGGTATCCCGATACCTTGTTCAATCTCGTTACCGGCAAGTCTCTTTACTCGATCCGTAACACATCATCCCGTGATCAACTCCTTGATCACATTGTGCACATTATGATGATGTCCTACCGAGTGGGCCCAGAGATACCTCTCCGTTTACACGGAGTGACAAATCACAGTCTCGATTCGTGCCAACCCAACAGACACTTTCCGAGATACCATGGCGCACCTTTATAGCCACCCGATTACGTTGTGACGTTTGGTACACCCAAAGCATTCCTACGGTATCCGGAGTTGCACAATCTCATGGTCTAAGGAAATGATACTTGACATTAAAAAAGCTTTAGCATACGAACTACGATCTTTGTGCTAGGCTTAGGATTGGGTCTTGTCCATCACATCATTCTACTAATGATGTGATCCCGTTATCAATGACATCCAATGTCCATGGTTAGGAAACCGTAACCATCTATTGATCAACGAGCTAGCCAATAGAGGCTTGCTAGGGACATGGTGTTGTCTATGTATCCACACATGTATTTGAGTTTCCCATCAAGACAATTATAGCATGGATAATAAACGATTATCATGAACAAGGAAATATAATAATAATAACTAATTTATTATTGCCTCTAGGGCATATTTCCAACAGTCTCCCACTTGCACTAGAGTCAATAATCTAGTTCACATCGTCATGTGATTAACATCGATAGGTCACATCGCTATGTGACCAACACCCAAAGAGTTTACTAGTGTCTCGTAAACTAGTTCACATCATCATGTGATTTAGACTCAATGAGTTACGAGGTTTGATCATGTTTTGCTTGTGAGAGAGGTTTTAGTCAACGGGTGCGAACCTTTCAGATCCGTGTGTACTTCGCAATTCTCTATGTCATATTGTAAATGCTGCTTCCACGCTCCACTTGGAGCTATTCCAAATGGTTGCTCCACTATACGTATTCGGTTTGCTACTCAGAGTCACTCGGATAGGTGTTATAGCTTGCATCTACGTAACCCTTTACGCCGAACTCTTTATCACCTCCATAATCGAGAAACATTTCCTTATTCTTCTAAGGATAATTTTGACCGCTGTCCAATGATCCATTCTGGATCATTCTTGTACATAGTGACTCATGGCAAGGCACACTTCGATGCGGTACACAAAGATAGCATACTATAGAGCCTATGTCCGAAGCATAGGGACGACCTTCATCCTTTCTCTCTTTTACGCCATAGTCGAGCTTTTAACTCTTAACTCCATACCTTACAACTCGTGCAAGAACTCCTTCTTTGACTGATCCATCTTGAACACTTTCAAGATTATGTCAAGGTATGTGCTCATTTGAAAGTACTATTGAGCGTTTTTGATCCATCCTCATAGATCTTGATGCTCAATGTTCAAGTAGCTTGATCCAGGTTTTCACTTGAAAACACTTTTCAAATAACCCTATATGCTTCACAGAAAATTCTACATCATTTCTGATCATCTATATGTCAACGACACATACTCATCAGAAATTCTATAGTGCTCCCACTCACTTCTTTGGAAATACAAGTTTCTCATAAACTTTGTATAAACCCAAAATCGCACATTCCAACTCCGAGATGCTTACTCCAGTCCTTAGAAAGGATCGCTGGAGCCAGCATACCTTTTAGCATCCTTAGGATCGACAAAACTTTCTGATTGTATCACATACAACCTTTCCTTACGAAACCGGTAAGGAAACTCATTTTGACATCCATCTGCCAGATTTCATAAATGCAGCTTATGCTAACATGATTCCGACGGACTTTAAGCATCGCTACGGATGAGAAAATCTCATCGTAGTCAACTCCTTGAACTTGTAAAAAACTCTTCGCCACAAGTCGAGCTTCATAGACGGTGATATTACCGTCCACGTCCGTCTTCTTCTTAAAGATCCATTTATCTCAATGGCTTGTCGATCATCGGGCAAGTCCACCAAAGTCCATGCTTTGTTCTGATATATGGATACTATCTCGGATTTCATGGCTTCTAACCATTTGTCGAATTTGGGCCCACCATCGCTTCTCCATAGCTCGTAGGTTCATTGTTGTCTAGCAACATGACCTTCAAGACAGGATCACCGTACCACTCAAGCAAGACGCGTCCTTGTCGCCCCACGAGGTTCGGTAGTGACTTGATCCGAAACTTCATGATTACTATCATAAGCTTCTACTTCAATTGGTGTAGGTGCCACGGAACAACTTCACGTGCCTGCTACACACTAGTTGAAGTGACGGTTCAATAACCTCATCAAGTCTCCACCATCCTCCCACTCAACTTTTCAAGACGAACTTTTCCTCGAGAAAGGACCCGATTCAAGAAACAATCCCTATTGCTTTCGGATCTGAATTAGGAGGTATACCCAACTGTTTTTGGGTGTCCTATGAAGATGCATTTTATCCGCTTTGGGTTCGAGCTTATCAACCTGAAACTTTTTCACATAAGCGTCATGCCCCAAACCTTTAAGAAATGACAGCTTAGGTTTCTCTAAACCATAGTTCATACGGTGTCATCTCAACGGAATTACGTGGTACCTTATTAAAGTGAGTGCGGTTGTCTCTAATGCCTAACCCATGAACGATAGTGGTAATTCGATAAGAGATATCATGGTACGCACCATATCCAATAGAGTGCAACTATGATGTCGGACACACCATCACACTATGGTGTTCCGCGGTATTAATTGTGAAACAATTTGCACAATGTCTTAATTGTGTGCCAAAACTCGTAACTCAGATATTCATCTCTATGATCATATCATAGACATTCTATCCTCTTGTCACGAAGATCTTAAACTTCACTCTGAAATTACTTGAACCATTCAATAATTCAGACTTGTGTTTCATCAAGTAAATATACTCAACATCTACTCGAATCATCTGTGAAGTAAGAACATAACGATATTCCTTTGCATGCTTCAAAGACTCATTGGACTGCACACATCAAAATGTGTTACTTCCAACAAGTTGCTATCTTGTTCCATTTTACTGAAACCGAAGCTTTTCAGTCATCTTTGCCCATGTGGTATGTTTTGCATATCTCAAGTGATTCAAAATCAAGTGAGTCCAAACGATCCATCTGCATGGAGTTTCATCATGCGTATACACCAATGAGACATGGTTTGCATGTCTCAAACTTTTCAAAACGAGTGAGTCCAAAGATCCATCAACATGGAGCTTCTTCATGCTTTTACACCAATATGACTTACATGGCGGTGCCACAAGTAAGTGGTACTATCATTACTATATTATACTTTTGGCATGAAAATGTGTATCACTACGATCGAGATTCAATAAACCATTTATTTAGGTGCAAGACCATCGAAGGTATTATTCAAATAAACAGTAACCATTATTCTCCTTGAATGAATAACCGTATTGCGATAGACATAATCCAATCATGTCTATGCTCAACGCAAACACCAAATGCAATTATTTAGGTTTATCACCAATCTCGTTGGTAGAGGGAGGCGTCGATGCTTGATCACATCAAGCTTGGAAAAACTTCCAATACATATCGTCACTCACCTTTAGCTAGTCTCCGCTTATTCCGTAGCTTTTATTTCGAGTTACTAACACTTAGCAACCGAACCGGTATCTTAATACCACGGTGCTACTAGGAGTACTAGTAAAGTACACATTAACATAATGCATATCCAATATACTTCTATCGACCTTGCCACCTTCTCATCTACCAAGTATCTAGGGTAAATCTGCTCCAATGGTTGTTCCCCTTATTACGAAGCACTTAGTCTCGGGTTTGGGTTCAACCTTGGGTTTCTTCACTAGAGCAGCAACTGTTTTGCCGTTTCATGAACTATCCCTTGTTGCCCTTGCCCTTCTTGAAACTAGTGGTTTTACCAACCATCAACAATTGATGCTCCTACTTGACTTCTACTTTCATGTGTCAAACATCGCAAACACTTTCAAGGATCATCATATCTATCCACGATATGTTATAGTTCATCACGAAGCTCTAGTAGCTTGGTGGCAATGTCTTTGGAGAAACATCACTATCTCATCTGGAAGATCAACTCCCACTCGATTCAAGTGATTGTTGTACTCAGACAATCTGAGCACAAGCTCAACGATTGAGCTTTTCTCCCTTAGTTTGTAGGCTAAGAAAATCGCTTGAGGTCTCATACCTCTTGACGTGAGCACGAGCCTGAAATCCTAATTTCAGCCCTCGAAACATCTCATATGTTCCGCGACATTTGAAAAACGTCTTTCGTGCCTCAACTCTAAACCGTTTAACCGAACTATCACGTAGTTATCAAAAGCGTGTATGTCCGATGTTCGCAACATCCACAGACGACGTTTGGGGTTCAAAGACACCGAGCGGTGCATTAAGGACATAAGCTATTCTTGTCCGCATAATCGCCATCAGTCAACTTTCAACTATATTTTCTCTAGGAACATATCTAAACAGTGGAACTAAAGCGCGAGCTTCGACATAATTTGCAAAAGGTCTTTTGACTATGTTCAAGATAATTAAGTTCATCTTATGAACTCCCACTCAGATAGACATCCCTCTGGTCATCTAAGTGATTACGTGATCCGAGTCAACTAAGCCGTGTCCGATCATCACGTGAGACGGACTAGTCATCATCGGTGAACATCTTCATGTTGATCGTATCTACTATACGACTCATGCTCGACCTTTCGGTCTCCGTGTTCCGAGGCTCCTATGGCTCCTGCCGGTTGTCATACTCATCGACATGCAAGTCGTGAATCCTATTACAAGAACATGATCAATCTCATACATCACATATCATTCATCACATTCTTCTTGGCCATATCACATCACATATACCCTGCAAAAACAAGTTAGACGTCCTCTAATTGTTGTTTGCATGTTTTACGTGGCTGCTTTGGGTTTCTAGCAAGAACGTTTCTTACCTCATAAAACCACAACGTGATATGCCAATTGCTATTTACCCTTCATAAGGACCCTTTTCATCGAATCCGTTCCAACTAAAGTGGGAGAGATCGGAACCCGCTAGCCACCTTATGCACCAAGTGCATGTCACCGGTGGAACCTTGTCTCACGTAAAATGCGTGTAAGGTCGGTCCGGGTCGCTTCATCCCACAATACCGTCGAAACAAGATTGGACTAGTAACGGTAAGCATATTGAACAAAATCAACGCCCACAACTACTTTGTGTTCTACTCGTGCAAAGAATCAACGCATAATAGACCTAGCTCATGATGCCACTTTGTTGGGTAACGTAGCAGAAATTCAAAATTTTCTACGTGTCACCAAGATCTATCTATGGAGAAACCAGCAACGAGGGGAAGGAGAGTGCATCTACATACCCTTGTAGATCGCTAAGCGGAGCGTTCAAGAGAACGGGGTTGAAGGAGTCAGTGCCGTGATCCAAATCACCGGAGATCCGAGTGCGAACGGACGGCACCTCCGCTGTTCAACACACGTACAGCCGGTGGCGTCTCCCATGCCTTGATCCAGCAAGGAGAGAGGGAGAGGTTGAGGAAGACTCCATCCAACAGCAGCACAACGGCGTGGTGGTGGTGGAGGCGTGGCAATCTGCAGGCTTCGCCAAGCACCTACGGAGAGGAGGAGGTGTCACGGGAGGAGGGAGGCGCCAGGGCTCAGTGTGGATGCCCTCCTCCCTCCACTATATAGGGGCAAGGGAGAGGGGGAGGCGCAGCCTGCCCCTTCCTCCAAGGAAGGGGTGCGGCCAAGAGGGGAGGAGTCCATCCTCCCAAGGCACCCCTGAGGTGCCTTCCCTTCGAGGACTCTTCCTCCCCAAGTTTCCTTGGCGCATGGGCCTCTTGGGGCTGGTGCCCTTGGCCCATATAGGCCAAGGCGCACCCTACAGCCCATGTGGCCCCAGGGGCAGGTGGACCCCCGGTGGACCCCGGACCCCTTCGGCACTCGGTACAATACCGATAAAGTGCGAAACTTTTCCGGCGACCAAAATAGGACTTCCCATATATAAATCTTTACCTCCGGACCATTCGGAACTCCTCGTGACGTCCGGGATCTCATCCGGGACTCAACAACATTCGGTAACCACATACAAACTTCCTTTATAACCCTAGCGCCATCGAACCTTAAGTGTAGACCCTATGGGTTCGGGAGACATGTAGACATGACCGAGACGTTCTCCGGTCAATAACCAACAGCGGGATCTGGATACCCATGTTGGCTCCCACATGTTCCATGATGATCTCATCGGATGAACCACGATGTCAAGGACTCAATCGATCCCGTATACAATTCCCTTTGTCTAGCGGTATTGTACTTGCCGAGATTCGATCGTCGGTATCCCGATACCTTGTTCAATCTCGTTACGGCAAGTCTCTTTACTCGTTCCGTAACACATCATCCCGTGATCAACTCCTTGATCACATTGTGCACATTATGATGATGTCCTACCGAGTGGGCCCAGAGATACCTCTCCCTTTACCGGAGTGACAAATACCAGTCTAGATTCGTGCCAACCCAACAGACACTTTCGGAGATACCAGTATAGCACCTTTATAGCCACCCAGTTACGTTGTGACGTTTGGTACACCCAAAGCATTCCTACGGTATCCGGGAGTTGCACAATCTCATGGTCTAAGGAAATGATACTTGACATTAAAAAAGCTTTAGCATACGAACTACGATCTTTGTGCTAGGCTTAGGATTGGGTCTTGTCCATCACATCATTCTACTAATGATGTGATCCCGTTATCAATGACATCCAATGTCCATGGTTAGGAAACCGTAACCATCTATTGATCAACGAGCTAGCCAATAGAGGCTTGCTAGGGACATGGTGTTGTCTATGTATGCACACATGTATTTGAGTTTCCCATCAATACAATTATAGCATGGATAATAAACGATTATCATGAACAAGGAAATATAATAATAATAACTAATTTATTATTGCCTCTAGGGCATATTTCCAACAGTATTCGATATTATATCTATTATTCGAGACGATGCATTCGAGATTATATCTATTATTCAAGACGATGTTTTCGAGATTATATCTATTATTCGAGACGATGTATTCGAGACGATGTAATTTGAATACTAAATTGTTTTATATTTCTTTTGGATTAGTTAAATAAAAGCTATGGCGGACAATACCGGTAGAGAGGGAGAACTGGCCATGTTCGATATGATACGCCATCATCACGGGCCAGATGATGATCAGAATGAAGAAGATTATGACGGCTCCGAATTTCTAAAGAACACCAGAGAGGGCGATATGATATTCGATCGCGACGACCGAATTGATGAAGTCATGAACTATGATTATGATGATGACGAAGAAAATATTGATCTTGAAACAACAAAGACCGGCGAGGTATATATATTTATATAAGCAGGCATCTGGTGATCATCACATGTTTTAAATGACTTGAAGATATATTAACGAATCGATCTTTGTTCTTTCAGCCATCTGGATCGAGCAAATCTTCAGGCAAAAGGACGAAACGAGGCCCGAACAAAAAGTTGAAGGAGGGCGTAAAGTACAATATCGAGGCAATCAGACCTAATGGTGAACCATTAGCGCCTAAGAAGATTGCGGACAAGTTCGTTCGTCAGTGCGGAGTTCTTGTGAAGGACCAACTCCCGATCTCCCTTCAAGAATGGAGAGAGCGGCAAAGCCACGTCCGGATGTTACTTTTGTCGACAATGACAAAAAGGTCTGCTGGGATACTCTCATGGAACATTTCACCCTACCAGATCATTTCACAGACGCGGATGTGCAGAAAGTCAAGGACGCTGCTCTTAGGAAGATGGCGGTTGCATTCAAGAACCACAAGAATCGTGAATGGGACAAGTACGTCAAGGGAGGAAGGAAGACTCCAGATTCGAGGGAACACTAGAGAACCAACGTGCTCATTGGGACGATTTCGTGAAATTCAAGGATTCGGAATTAGCTAAGGAACGGTCGAGAATAAACAAGAAGAATGCCGAAAAAAGGATAAGTTCCATAAGCTGGGGCGGTGGCTATGCGGTGGCAATGCCTAAGTGGGATAAGTCTGAGAAAGAGATGGAGGATGCAGATGTCACTCCGGTTACTAAGAGCTGGCCCCCCAGGTGCAGGACTTGGTTCTATGCGCATGGGGGGGAGTTGGACCCGAAGACAGGCAAAGTTTCGACGAAGGCATGTCTGAACGGAGCCGACGATGCGATACTTATTGCAATAGAAGAGGCGCGATCGGGGGTGTTCGAGCCCAACAGAGAGAACGACGAGCTTACGCATGCCCTGGGAAATCCTGAACACCCGGGAAGAACACGAGGCAAGGGCGCTATTCCATGGTATGAGGGGTTTTGGTGGAACATCGACTACGTAACCCGTGCGAGAAAGAAGATTGCGGAGGAGAAGAAGAGGAAGATGGAGGAGGAGCAGAGGAAGCGGGACTATGAACGCCTTCAAGGCCTAGAAGCAAGTCAAGCAGAATTGGCGGTCAAATTCCAGCGGCGGCGAGGAGCAGATCGACTCACTTAGCCAGCAAAGGGGTCTCGGCAGCGGCAGCTAGCGGATGATCCATGCATTGGATAGCACCGCCCCATCCATGCCGAGAAGCAGCGTGGGTTCCGCCCAGACGATGCAATGTTGGATAGATACCCCGTGGATGACATCACGGAGAACACTAATCATGAGCTACACTTCAAAATGAAGAACATATCCATGAAGGTGGCGGACGCCGTTGCTTTTACAAATCCCCGAGGCAACCTTCCATTGCAACCCGATTCCAGCGGGCTATGCTCGTGTGTTGGTTGATGAGGTGGTGGACCCATATTCGAGCTACTGACTTGACATTTCGGAGGTGATGACGAGCACTTTCTCGGAGAGGCCAAACATTGTATCATACTATGGAGAAAGGATTGCATCATCTTTCGAAGGCCACCGACACCGCGTCAGCCGACTCCTCGTCGAAGTCCGCCACCGAGTCAGCAGACTCCCGCTCCTACAAGTCCACCAACGCGTCAGGCCACTCCTCCTCCTCCAAGTCCGGCACATCGTCAGGCCACTCCTCCTCCAAGTCCGGCAAAGTGTCAGGCCACTCCTCCTCCTCCAAGTCCGCCACAGCCGACGTCCACTCCTCCTCCAAGTCCGGCACAACCTCAGCCACTCCTCCTCCAAGTCCGGCACAGCTTGAGCCACTCCTCCTCGTCCAACTCAGCCCCGTCGGCCGTCTCCGCCGCCTCGGAATCGCAGAAGAGACACCCCTGCAGCTATGGTGCGTGAGCGGCACGAGTCGAGGTAGTACAGGAAGTACAGGCGGAGGCAAGCGATATAAATATGGTCCAAGCCTCACGCCTCTTCTGCAGAGGCCTTATGACAGGTCCGAGGAGGAAAACGCAGCCATATCGAAGGCTGAGGTGGAAGCCCATTTTGCATCGAAACCGCCACCGCCGCCAAGGGAGAAAGTGCCTGAGGAAACGATTGACCACTTCATTCGTATGGCTCAACCACCAGCTCCCAAGCCTGTTGACGCAGACTATGAGCGCCACATCAGGAAGTTAAATCGAGCACATCTACATAAGGAGGCGAGCTCGGGATCGAGCAAACAACAAGCAGCTGTCAAAAATGCGGAAAACCATTCCCAAATTGGGAGAACAGGCGGCACAATCGATCCCCTCGCTTGTTGTGCCAACAACACGTGACAGTACGCGCGCCCAATATTATTGTGGGCAAACAGTTTACGTTCCCGAGGTGGGCAATGTGGTAATAACCAAGGACCATATAATGCAGGCTGAAGTTCTCAACATCACTGTTGGACAACTCCTCGAGATCGAGCCCATGCCTGTGCTTACAGAGGATGAAATAAAACGGAAATATGTCCGGGGTAAACCTTTGGTCAAGCCAGACGAGGTCAAGAAGCTCCCAACGAGAATGTATGAATTGCATCAATGGTACATGGACATTAACAAGAGATCCAATCGAGAGTCCCTCATGGTGCAAGTCAAGAAGGATCATTACTACCATCAGAAAGCTGTGACCGTTGAGTATTCTCGAACTGTTTCAGTTATACAATCAAGACGCACTCGACAAATCTATCCTCGGTTGCTATTATGCGTAAGTGATTTCTTTACGTAATTTAAGACTCAAGCTAGCTGTAGTGATCCTTTTGATCAATCATTACCTGTAAGTATCCTCACTATATTCTTTTATGTGGTATTATGCAGGATGAAGATGTATGAAATGAGAAAAGGTGGACGCTATGGCATTGGGTTCATTGACCCAAACACCGTTAATGAATACACATGGCAAATAAATCCACATCATAAAAAGCAGGTAGAGGACAGCATGCTAGAGTTCTTGAAGCGCCTCAAATACAATGAAGATATACTACTTCCTTACAACTTCCAGTGAGTCACACTGTCTTGTACTGCAAATTCTGTGTTTTTGCCTACTAGCTAGCTACATGTTTTTGTTAACATATGCCCGCTTAATTAAGACATGCAAACATGTGTGCATGCAGATTTCACTGGATCTTGTGTATCATTAAAGTTGACGCCGGAACAGTTGAAATACTGGACTCATTACTCAAAGCAAATACTGACTATAACATCTTGTTTGGGATAGTCAACAGGTAATTTCAATCATTATTAACTATATATCTCGGCCTATTTAGTTCGTCATTTCATGATATGAACTATTTAATAACCCCTTTATTCATTTTCTTTGTCGTGGCAGGGGGCTTGGGCAAGGTTCATCGTCATTACCGGAAGGCGAATGGAAAAAAAGCTTAAATGATTTCGACCCAAGGTAAGTAATTAAGTAGTACTAGCTAGCTAGCTAGCTGCCGTCTCTTTAATTATCATGCTTGATTAATTATTATCTGATCAAATTCCATTCTCGTAAAGGCCCCAAGCGGTAGCGAGGGACTGATCTGTGTGCATTCTGCGTTTGCGAGAACATTCGCATGATGGCGTCCGAAAGGAGCAGATCTCAAAGACAGGAATGGGTACGCTTGTCAGAACACTATTCACAATTTTTACACCATTATCAATATCTAGTCACACAACTAATACACATGCATATTGATCTCCTTCTTAACAGTTCACAGAGGTGCGGGACAAGCTCCTAGAAACGGAGCGCGTAGAAGCACTTCAAGAGGAAATAGCGGGATTTTTGCTCGACCAGGTCATAAATCCGAAGGGAGAATACTATTACTCGCTACCGCCCCCATGAACCACTTACGATTGTCATCGTGCTCCGAAGGCACCAATTAGGCTAATGCCACTGGCTCCGAAGGCAACATGCATATGTAGGAGAAATTGTATGTAGCTATACATGTGTGTATATGTGAATTAATTAATATGGTGGTTTGTGAGACATTGATGATATATATATGCATGATTGGTTGTATTAGAAATTCTATATATATATATATATATATATATATATATATATATATATATATATATGCATAACGTGTACAATGTATAGTATCGTAAAATACCAAAAGCGAAAAATTATTAATATGGAAACACAAAATTAAATGAAAAAGAAATCATAAAACTAAAAACCCCCCAAACCTTATAGTACCGGTTGGTGTTACCAACCGGTACTAAAGGGCTCTGCCCCTCGGATCTGGCTCGTACATGGAGTTGCCTTTTTAGCACCGGTTCGGCCGAACCGTACTAAAGGGGACTTTAGTGCCCACACTTTAGTGCCGGTTATGGAACCGGCACTAAAGGTTCCTCTGAACCGTGCTATTGCCCGGTTCTGCACTAGTGGACACACATCTTCTATCTCTCTTTCTTCCCCCTCTCTCAAATTTGACGTAGACACCACCCTCTCCCATTGGCTCTTGTCGCCGGCAAGGGGCAGCGACATCGATATCTTGTGGCCGCGTCGTACACTGACGAGCTCCTTGCCCCCTTCCTGACTATCTCCCTGGCCCGACGACGAGATCAAACCATGCGCGGCTCGCCGCGCAAGCATTGCCACTTGGCAGTTGTCCACAAGGGGAGGAGAGAGGGTTGATTGCTTTTCCTTTTTAGATCTAGGGGCGTGTGTGTCAATTCTTTGCCAAGTCAGCTTCTTACATTCCGGTCCCACTTATCAGAAAGTGATTAAACAGGCCAAATCAACTGATCATTGATTTTTGCAAAATTTTTACTAAAAACACGGTGACCTTTACAAAAAAAATTAGGTACCGGATAGTTTTCCGCAAACCTAACTCCAAATGTGATGGTTTTCTGTTTTTAACTCAACCATGTTTGATGGTTAAAATGGTATGGCTTACTTTTGGAGTAGCGTGTGTGTGTCTACGCATCCGCTGATTTTGTAATGAATGAGAACAAAAGAACGAAAACATTTTTCCTTCCGCTTCGATATGTTGGGGTTTCCAATAGCTTACCGCATACTATGTTTGTAAGCTAGTATGTAGTGATCTAACAATTCTTATACTCCCTCTCTCTCAGTTTACAGGGCATGCACGTACCCCTAGATCGTCAATTTGACCAACCTAATACAAGTCATATATTACAAAAAAATATACCAATATAAACTTTAGATGTTCTATTTTCAAAAGATATAATTTTTGTGTTATATAGTTTATATTAGGTTGATAAAATTCGCAACCTAGGCATACGCGTAGGACTTGTAAACTGAGACGGAGGGAGTATTGGTTTGCAGAGGGAGTCTATGTCATGAAAACAGACTATGCATAATGAAGTAGTATGCACGCACACGGAAGCAAGCAAGCCATCTAATTCGCATGCAATCCCGTCCAATATGCTCCAAATCCAGCCCCAGCCAACTTGCGCTCGCTCGCCTTTACCATAGAGATATGCAAACACGCCGCGCGCCTATATATCGTAAGAAAAGCCGCTGCTCTCTCAACCGCTGATACGCTGATACGATCCTGGGAGTACAGCACGGTCGTTTACTCGGCCAGAAATGTCCGGTGCATGCACGATGCATGGTTTCCGGTCTGATTATCTTTATCTTGATCTTGCCATGTCCCTGCCAAGGCCTAACCGGAGTATCGTATCGGTGAAGAGATACTGCACATCTCGCTTGAGATCTTGCAACGACCGGCTATCAATCCAGCCAGTACATCGAGGCCGTTACCGGAAATTAATTACTTCCTCTGTTCAAAAATACTTGTCGGAGAAATGGATGTATCATAATTTTAAATACATCATTTTTATTCATTTATGTGACAAGTAATTTCGGACAAAGAGAATACTAAAGAACTTCAAATTATCCTTACTGAAGACTGCCCTGTCAACATGGCATAATTACACCCCATTAGCTAGCTAGCACCCCACCCGATAAGTCCCAAAGAGACTACGAGACGAGATTGTTGGACGGGCGGGATTCTCTCGGCAGGGGGGAGGAACCTGCATAACCTTAACAACACTAAATCGGCGGCCATGTGAGGCTGTCTCGTCTGCTTGCATCACCGGGAAGAAAAGCAGCCATCAAAGGATGACCAGCTGACCGTAGGTGCCAAAGCGCCCGATACATTGCACCCGGGCCTCCAAATCTTCTGGGTCTGCCCCTCAACACAGGCCAATTGGCCGACGGGTACACTTGCGCATCCGGGGCAGCCGATCGACCCCGCACTCGCGCAGCCACGCCCACACCCACGCCACCAGTATCTGTCCTTGGCCATTGTGCCGCCCGAATTCAGAGCCATCTTCGATCACAATCCATTGCAACAAGTAGCGAGCCCTTCTGGTTAGTCCCTATATGTACCACGTACAAGTTGTCTGCTGCTGATACAATCAGGCAGCGGCGGACATACTCGTTGTTCTCCGCTTGGAACTGAGACGGTCCACGCCGGCCGATCGAATGTGGACGGAGAGGAGGGCGAGGAGGAGCAGTTCCATGGCCGCCGGCGGAGGAGGGCGGGCGCGCGGCGCGGAGGGGAAACGGGCGGCGCCGCAGGGGCAGAGGGCGCCCGCCGCGACCGCGGGGTACTTCACGGCGGAGCTGGCCGTACTGTTCCTCTGCCTGACCGCGCTGCTGGTCTTCCTGCCGCTGGTCCTGCCGCCGCTCCCGCCCCCGCCGTCGCTGCTGCTGCTGGTCCCCGTGGGGCTTATGGCCGTCCTAGTCGCGCTGGCGTTCGTGCCGTCCGACAGCCGGAGCATCGCCTCGTCGTGCCATTGAAGAGGACAGCGCGCGGTAGTAGGAGTGGAGAAATCATTTTGCTTTTTGTTTTGATCGACAGTTTCGTTAACTGCTAACACGATCCATGTAGAGAAACCAGAGCATTATTTAATCAGGTGCGACCGTCAAAGAACACATTTTGTGCGTAAGGATTTATCCAACTATTTTGTCGAAACTAGGATTTGTCAAGTGTTAGTGCTGAGTTAGGTCATTTCGACACCCACAAATTTTCTTCTGCATCTGTTCACGAATACGGATCCAGCATTATTTTATACTCTCTCCGTTTCATAATATGAAATCATTTTGACACAACATTAGTGTAAAAGACGTTCTTATTCAAAAACGCTCTTATACGTTCTTATTAAAAACGCTCTTATATTATGAGATGGAGGAAGTATATATCTGTCAACAAATTCAAATTCAAACGTACTTCTATCCACAGCGTGGCGGATCGGATCACATGCCTGATCACAACAAAAAAAGGCAACTATGCTTAGTTTTTACATGCCCGAATCCAAAAGAATATCAGTCTGGTAGTCCGTGCATTTCTGCCCTGCCGGACCGGCAATCCCAGTCGTCTGCTCCCTAATCAAGATGGTGTCGTCGCCGCCGCGTAGGCAGCCTCCGCCTCCTCGTCCACATCAGCGTACGCCTCCGCCGCGTCCTCGCCGTCTGCCGCCGCCAACTGCCGATCTTTCTACCACTGCAACATCTAATAGCGGACGGATTGCACGATGGTTCTTGCGTCGACATCCAAAGAGTCCACATTCAAGGTCAACATCTTGGCCTCCTCCGCATTGGCGGCGATCTTCACCTTCTTTTCATTAAGTGTGGCCTTTCTCTCTTCGATCATGGTCCTCCTCTCTTCGAGCTTGAGTTTCTTGTCCGTCGCCTCCATCAACAGTTTGAACCTCTCCTTCTCCTCCTTGATGTCCCTCACGCATGCCTCCTCCTTCTTTACCAAGATGTTCTTGAACCTCTTCATCAGCTTGGCCGCCGCACCTTCCCGCTTCGCCCTCTCCACCTCCCACTTCTTCCAGTCCGTCCTCATAACCCCCTCCTCCTCCCTCACCTCCGTCGTGGGTGATGTCGAGCATCTCCCTATGCGGGTCGTTGTACGCCGACCCCCCGCTCTAGGCATTACAGCAAACAGCGTGCGGGCAACCATGTGCTCCCCGCCCGCCGTCCGTGCTCGGACGAGCTGCGGGGAAGAATACTCGGAGAAGAGCGGCGCCGCGTTAACATAGATGATGTAAGGCACCGTACCGACAGGGGCTCCGAGCTGCATGGCAGCATAGTAGTACACAAGCTTGTAAGGCTCCGGCCACGGCGTCGTCTGCATTGTGGGTGCGCCCATCTGGTGGCGTCTTCCTTTGCCGCCACGACCACCTCGTCCACCATGACCTCCACGCCCAACTCCACCACCAGGCCCATAGGCGGCCAACCGCTTCTTGAGCTTCTCCTCCTTTGCGGCCTTCGCCTTGACGCGACGAGTTTGCTACATAGCCGAGTTGATCTTCCGGGCGAGCGTCATGATCGGATCCTCTGGTACCTCTGTCGGCTCCATCTCCAACAGGTTCTCCAACGGTTTCATGCGTTAGTGACGGAAGGAACGAGAGGGTGGGACAAAAGAGTGGGAATTGGGCGAAGAGCGACGAGGATGGAAGAAGAGAGTGGGGGATTTTGGCGCGGAAACAATGTGGGATGCTTCAAAGGCGCGGGCTTCGCCTTCCTTTTGGGTGGGCCAGCGGGGTAGAGAGCTACGTTTCGCTTGTTCGGACTCCCGCAAACCCCTCCCCACGTTTGTCTCTGGTTTGCAGGAGAAAACACATCCGGACCGCGCCGCGGACCAATACAGGACCGCGTTGTATGGCTTCCGCGGTCCGGATCCAAACGGATGTAGGCGATTCGCGAGTCGGCGTTGGAGATGCCCTTAGCTATCATTTTTCTTGACCGCAAAAAACAAAGCTCTCACTTCATTTTTCTCATAATACACAAGGCACCACATCTGACTTTAAATCAATATAATAATCCAATGGTATGTCTGTTGGGGAACGTAGTAATTTCAAAAAAATTCCTACGCACACGCAAGATCATGGTGATGCATAGCAACGAGAGGGGAGAGTGTTGTCCAGGTACCCTCGTAGACCGAAAGCGGAAGCATTATGACAACGCGGTTGATGTAGTCGTACGTCTTCACGATCGACCGATCCTAGTACCAAACGTACGACACCTCCGCGATCTGCACACGTTCAGCTCGGTGACGTCCCACGAACTCACGATCCAGTAGAGCTTCGAGGGAGAGCTTTGTCAGCACGGCGGTGTGATGATGGTGATGAAGCTACCGGTGCAGGGCTTCGTTTAAGCACTACGACAATATGACCGAGGTGGATTATGGTGGAGGGGGGAACCGCACACGGCTAAGAGATCAATGATCAACTTGTCTGTCTATGGAGTGCCCCCCTCCCCCGTATATAAAGGAGGCCGACCCTCTACTATGGCGTGCCCTGGGGAGTCCTACTCCCACCGGGAGTAGGATTCCTCCCCTTCCAAGTAGTAGGAGTAGGAGAGAAGGAAGGGGAAGAGAGAAGAGAAGGAAGGAGGGGGCGCTGCCCCTCCCCCTAGTCCAATTCGAACTAGGCCTTGGGGGGCCGCGCGGCCTGCCCAAGGCAGCCCCTCTCTCTCTCCCCTAATGCCCAATAAGGCACATATACTCCCCGGCGAATTCCCGGAACTCTTCGGTACTCCGATAAATACCCGAACCACTCAGAACCTAACCTTTCCGATGTCCGAATATAGCCTTCCAATATATTGATCTTTACTTCTCGAACATTTCGAGACTCCTCGTCATGTCCCTGATCTCATCCGGGACTCCGAACAACCTTCGGTACATCAAAACACATAAACTCATAATACCGATCCTCACCGAACGTTAAGCGTGCGGACCCTACGGGTTCGAGAACTATGTAGACCTGACCGAGACTCATCTTCGGTCAATAACCAATAGCAGAACCTGGATGCTCATATTGGTTCCTACATATTCTACGAAGATCTTTATCGGTCAAACTGCATAACAACATACGTTGTTCCCTTTGTCATCGGTATGTTACTTGCCCGAGATTCGATCGTCGGTATCCTCATACCTAGTTCAATCTCATTATCGGCAAGTCTCTTTACTCGTTCCGTAATGCATCATCCCGCAACTAACTCATTAGTCACATTGCTTGCAAGACTTATAGTGATGTGCATTACCGAGAGGGCCCAAAGATACCTCTCCGACAATCGGAGTGACAAATTCTAATCTCGATATATGCCAACTCAACAAGTACCATCGAAGACACCTGTAGAGCACCTTTATAATCACCCAGTTACCTTGTAACGTTTGGTAGCACACAAAGTGTTCCTCCGGTATACGGGAGTTGCATAATCTCATAGTTATAGGAACATGTATAAGTCATGAAGAAAGCAATAGCAATATACTAAATGATCAAGTGCTAAGCTAACGGAATGGGTCAAGTCAATCACATCATTCTCTAATGATGTGATCCCGTTAATCAAATGACAACTCATGTATATGGCTAGGAAACTTAACCATATTTGATTCAACGAGCTAGTCAAGTAGAGGCATACTAGTGACACTCTGTTTGTCTATGTATCCACACATGTACTAAGTTTCCGGTTAATACAATTCTAGCATGAATAATAAACATTTATCATGATATAAGGAAATATAAATATCAACTTTATTATTGCCTCTAGGGCATATTTCCTTGATCTCCCACTTGCACTAGAGTCAATAATCTAGTTCACATCGCTATGTGATTTAACACCAATAGTTCACATCACCATGTGATTAACACCCATAGTTCACATCGCCATGTGACCAACACTCAAAGGGTTTACTAGAGTCAGTAATCTTAGTTCACATTGCCATGTGATTAACACCCAAAGAGTACTAAGGTGTGATCATGTTTTGCTTGTGAGAGAAGTTTAGTCAACGAGTCTGCCATATTCAGATCCGTATGTATTTTGCAAATTTCTATGTCAACAATGCTCTGCACGAAGCTACTCTAGCTAATTGCTCCCGCTTTCAATATGTATCCAGATTGAGACTTAGAGTCATCTGGATCAGTGTCAAAACTTGCATCGACGTAACCCTTTACGCATTTAACCTTTTGTCACCTCCAAAATCGAGAAACATATCCTTATTCCACTAAGGATAATTTTGACCGTTGTCCAGTGATCTACTCCTAGATCACTATTGTACTCCCTTGCCAAAATCAGTGTAGGGTATACAATAGATCTGGTACATAGCATGGCATACTTTATAGAACCTATGGCTGACGCATAGGGAATGATTTTCATTCTCTTTCTATCTTCTGCTGTGGTCGGGCTTTGAGTCTTACTCAATTTCACACTTTGCAATACAAGCACGAACTACATCTTTGGCTGTTACATTTTGAACTACTTCAAACATTTGTCAAGGTATGTACTCATTGAAAAAACTTATCAAGCGTCTTGATCTATCTCTATAGATCTTGATGCTCAATATGCAAGCATCTTCATCGAGGTCTTTCTTTGAAAAATTCCTTTCAAACACTCCTTTTATGCTTTCCAGAAGATCCTACATCATTTCCGATCAATAATATGCCATTCACATATACTTATCAGAAAGGTTGTAGTGCTCCCACTCACTTTCTTGTAAATACAGGCTTCACCGCAAGTCTGTATAAAACAATATGCTTTGATCACACTATCAAAACGTATATTCCAACTCCGAGATGCTTGCACCAGTCCATAGATGGATCGCTGGAGCTTTGCACACTTTGTTAGCACCTTTAGGATCGACAAAACCTTCTGGTTGCATCACATACAACTCTTCTTTAAGAAATCCATTAGGGAAAGCAGGTTTGACATCCATTTGCCAAATTTCATAAAATGCGGCAATTGCTAACATGATTCGGACAGACTTTTAAGCATCGATATAAGTGAGAAAATCTCATCGTAGTCAACACCTTGAACTTTTCGAAAACATTTTTGCGACAATTCAAGCTTTGTAGATAGTAGCACTACTATCAGTGTATGTCTTCCTCTTGAAAGATCCATTTATTCTCTATTGCTTGCTGATCATCGGGCAAGTCAACCAAAGTCTGTACTTTGTTCTCATACACGGATCCTATCTCAGATTTTATGGCCTCAAGCCATTTCATGGAATCTGGGCTCATCATCGCTTCCTCATATCGTCATGGTCAAGTAACATGACCTCCAGAACAGGATTACCGTACCACTATGGTGCGGATCTTATTCTGGTTGACCTACGAGGTTCAGTAGTAACTTGATCCGAAGTTTCATGATCATCATCATTAGCTTCCTCACTAATTGGTGTAGGAATCATTGGAACTGATTTCTGTGATGAACTATTTTACAATTTGGGAGAAGGTACAGTTACCTCATCAAGTTCTACTTTCCTTCCACTCACTTCTTTCGAGAGAAACTCCTTCTCTATAAAGGATCCACTCTTAGCAACAAAGATCTTGCCTTCGGATCTGTGATAGAAGGTGTACCCAACAGTTTCTTTTGGGTATCCTATGAAGACGCATATCTCCGATTTGGATTCGAGCTTATCAAGTTGAAGCTTTTTCACATAAGCATCGCAGCCCCAAACTTTAAGAAACGACAGCTTAGGTTTATTGCTAAACCACAGTTCATACAGTGTCGTCTCAACAGATTTAGATGGTGCCCTATTTAACGTGAATGGAGTTGTCTCTAATGCATAATCCCAAAACGATAGTGATAAATCGGTAAGAGACATCATAGATCGCACCGTATCCAATAAAGTACGGTTATGACGTTCGGACACACCATTACGCTGTGGTGTTCCAGGTGGCGTGAGTTGTGAAACTACTTCACATTGTTTTAAATGAAGACCAAACTCATAACTCAAATATTCGTCTCCGCGATTAGATCGTAGAAACTTTATTTTCTTGTTACGATGATTTTCTACTTCACTCTGAAATTCTTTGAACTTTACAAATGTTTCAGACTTATGTTTCATCGAGTAGATATACCCATATCTGCTCAAATCATCTGTGAAGGTTAGAAAATAACGATACCCGCCGCGAGCCTTAACACTCATCGGACCGCATACATCAGTATGTATTGTTTCCAACAAGTCAGTTGTTCGCTCCATTGTTCCGGAGAACGGAGTCTTAGTCATCTTGCCCATGAGGCATGGTTCGCAAGCATCGGGTGATTCATAATCAAGTGATTCCAAAAGCCCATCAGCATGGAGTTTCTTCATGTGCTTTACACCAATATGACCTAAACGGCAGTGCCACAAATAAGTTGCACTATCATTATTAACTTTGCATCTTTTGTCTTCAATATTATGAATATGTGTATCACTACGCTCGAGACCCAACAAACCATTTTCATTGGGTGTATGACCATAGTAGGTTTTATTCATGTAAATAGAACAACAATTATTCTTTGACTTAAATGAGTAACCGTATTGCAATAAACACGATCAAATCATATTCATGCTCAACGCAAACACCAAATAACGTTTATTTAGGTTCAACACTAATCCTGGAAGTACAGGGAGTGTGCGATGATGATCATATCAATCTTGGAACCACTTCCAACACGCATCGTCACTTCACCCTTAAGTAGTCTATGTTCATTACGCAACTCCGTTTTGAGTTACTAATCTTAGCAACCGAACCAAAGTATCAAATACCGAGGGGTTGCTATAAACACTAGTAAAGTACACATCAATAACATGTATATCCAATATACCTTTGTTCACTTTGCCATCCTTCTTATCCGCCAAGTATCTAGGGCAGTTCCACTTCCAAAGTGACCATTTCCTTTGGCAAAGAGAAGCACTCAGTTTCAGGCTTGGGTCTAGCTTTGGGTTTCTTCATGGGAGTGGCAACTTGCTTGCCATTCATTCTTTAAGTCCCCTTTCTTTCCCTTGCCCTTTTACTTGAAACTAGTGGTCTTGTTAACCATCAACACTTGATGTTCTTTCTTGATTTCTACCTTTGCCGATTTTAGCATCGCGAAGAGCTTGGGAATCGTTTTCGTTATCCCTTGCATATTATAGTTCATCACGAAGTTCCAGTAACTTGGTGATAGTGACTAGAGAACTCTGTCAATCATTATCTTATCTGGAAGATTAACTCCCACTTGATTCAAGCGATTGTAGTACTCAGACATGCTGAGCACATGCTCACTGGTTGAGCTATTCTCCTCCATCTCCTAGGCAAAGTACTTGTTAGAGGTCTCATAACCCTCGACATGGGCATGAGTATGAAATACCAATTTCAACTCTTGGAACATCTTATATGCTCCATGGCGTTCAAAACATTTTTGAAGTCCCGGTTCTAAGCCGTAAAGCATGGTGCACTAAACTATCAAGTAGTCATCATAGCGAGCTTTGCCAAACGTTCATAACGTCTGCATATGCTCCTGCAATATGTCTGTCACCTAGCGGTGCATCAAGGACATAATTTTTCTGTGCAGAAATGAGGAGAATCCTCAGATCACGGACCAAGTCCGCATCATTGCTACTAACATCTTTCAACATTGTTTTTCTCTAGGAACATATCAAAATAAACGGGGAGCAACATCGCGAGCTATTGATCTACAACATAGTTATGCAAATACTATCAGGACTAAGTTTATGATAAATTAAAGTTCAATTTAATCATATTACTTAAGTACTCCCACTTAGATATACATCCCTCTAGTCATCTAAATGATCACGTGATCCAAATCAACTAAACCATGTCTGATCATCACGTGAGATGGAGTAGTTTTCAATGGTGAACATCACTATGTTGATCATATCTACTATATGATTCGCGCTCGACCTTTCGGTCTCCAGTGTTCCGAGGCCATATCTGCATATGCTAGGCTTGTCAAGTTTAACCCGAGTATTCTGCCTGTGCAAAACTGGCTTGCACCCGTTGTATGTGAACGTAGAGCTTATCACACCCGATCATCACGTTGTCTCGGCACGAAGAACTGTTGCAATGGTGCATACTCAGGGAGAACACTTATACCTTGAAATTTTAGTAAGGGATCATCTTATAAAGCTACCGCCGAACTAAGCAAAATAAGATGTATAAAAGATAAAAATCACATGCAATCAAAATATGTGACATGATATGGCCATCATCATCTTGTGCTTTTGATCTCCATCTCCAAAGTACTGTCATGATCTCCATTGTTACCGCATGACACCATGATCTCCATCATCTTGATCTTTTATCAACATGTCGTCACATGGTCGTCTCACCAGCTATTGCTTTTGCAACTATTGCTATCGCATAGCGATAAAGTAAAGCAATTACATGGCACTTGCATCTTATGCAATAAAGAGACAACCATAAGGCTCCTGCCAGTTGCCGATAACTTTAACAAAACATGATCATCTCATACAACAATTTATATCTCATCACATCTTGACCATATCACATCACAACATGCCCTGCAAAAACAAGTTAGACGCCCTCTACTTTGTTGTTGCAAGTTTTACGTGGCTGCTACGGGCTGAGCAAGAACCGTTCTTACCTATGCATCAAAACCACAACAATTTTTCGTCAAGTATGTGATGTTTTAACCTTCAACAAGGACCGGGCGTAGCCACACTCGATTCAACAAAAGTTGGAGAAACTGACACTCGCCAGCCACCTGTGTGCGAAGCACGTCGGTAGAACCAGTCTCGCGTAAGCGTACGCGTAATGTCGGTCCGGGCCGCTTCATCCAACAATACCGCCGAATCAAAGTATGACATGCTGGTAAGCAGTATGACTATTATCGCCCACAACTCACTTGTGTTCTACTCGTGCATATAACATCTACGCATAAACCTAGCTCGGATGCCACTATTGGGGAACGTAGTAATTTAAAAAAATTCCTACGCACAAGCAAGATCATGGTGATGCATAGCAACGAGAGGGGAGAGTGTTGTCCATGTACCCTCGTAGACCGAAAGCGAAAGTGTTATGACAACGCGGTTGATGTAGTCGTACGTCTTCACGATCGACCAATCATAGTACCGAACGTACGGCACCTCCGCGATCTACACACGTTCAGCTCGGTGATGTCCCACGAACTCATGATCCAGTAGAGCTTCGAGGGAGAGCTTCGTCAGCACGACGGCGTGATGACGGTGATGATGAAGCTACCGGCGCAAGGCTTCGCCTAAGCACTACGACAATATGACCGAGGTGGATTATGGTGGAGGGGGGCACCGCACACGGCTAAGAGATCAATGATCAACTTGTCTATCTATGGGGTGCCCCCTCCCCCGTATATAAAGGAGTGGAGGAGGGGGAGGGCTGGCCCTCTACTATGGCGTGCCCTGGGGAGTCCTACTCCCACCGGGAGTAGGATTCCTCCCCTTCCACGTAGTAGGAGTAGGAGAGAAGGAAGGGGAAGAGAGAAGAGAAGGAAGGAGGGGGCGCTGCCCCTCCCCCTAGTCCAATTCGGACTAGGCCTTGGGGGGCGAGGCCTGCCCTAGGCAGCTCCTCTCTCTCTCCCCTAAATCCCAATAAGGCCCATATACTCCCCGGCTAATTCCCGTAACTCTCTGGTACTCCGATAAATACCCGAACCACTCAGAACCTTTCCGATGTCCAATATAGCCTTACAATATATTGATCTTTACGTTTCAAACATTTCGAGACTCCTCGTCATGTCCCTGATCTCATCCGAGACTCCGAACAACCTTCGGTATATCAAAACACATAAACTCATAATACCGATCGTCACCGAACGTTAAGCGTGCGGACCCTACGGGTTCGAGAATTATGTAGACATGACCGAGACTCATCTCCGGTCAATAACCAATAGCAGAACCTGAATGCTCATATTGGTTCCTACATATCCTACGAAGATCTTTATCGGTCAAACCGCATAATGTAGGACCTTGAAGTATGTCTAGAGGGGGGGGGTGATTAGACTACTTGACCAATTAAAAACCTAACCTTTTCCCAATTTTAGACTTTGGCAGATTTTAGCTATCTTTGAACAAGTCAAGCAATCTTCACACAATTCAAGCAAGCATGCGAAGAGTATATAGGCAGTGGAAATTAAAGCATGCAACTTGCAAGAATATAAAGGGAAGGGTTTGGAGGATTCAAACACAATTGGAGACACGGATGTTTTTGTCGTGGTTCCGATAGGTGGTGCTATCGTACATCCACGTTGATGGAGACTTCAACCCACGAAGGGTAGTAGCAGTTATGCCGAGTCCACGGAGGGCTCCACCCATGAAGGGTCCACGAAGAAGCAACCTTGTCTATCCCACCATGGCCGCCGCCCACGAAGGACTTGCCTCACTAGCGGTAGATCTTCACGAAGTAGGCAATCTCCTTGCCCTTACAAACTCCTTGGTTCAACTCCACAATCTTGTCGGAGGCTCCCAAGTGACACCTAGCCAATATAGGAGACACCACTCTCCAAGAAGTAACAAATGGTGTGTTGATGATGAACTCCTTGCTCTTGTGCTTCAAATGATAGTCTCCCCAACACTCAACTCTCTCTCACAGGATATGGATTTGGTGGAAAGAAGATTTGAGTGGAAAGCAACTTGGGGAAGGCTAGAGATCAAGATTCATATGGTAGGAATGGAATATCTTGGCCTCAACACATGAGTAGGTGGTTCTCTCTCTAACCGTAAGTTGGAAGTGTAGGTTTGTTCTGATGGCTCTCTCCACGAATAAAGAGGAGGTGGAGGGGTATATATAGCCTCCACACACAATCTAACCATTACACACAATTTACCAAACTCGGTGGGACCGAATCAACAAACTCGGTCTGACAGATCTAGTAAACCTAGTGACCGTTAGGGTTTTTGATGGGACTGACATGCAACTCGGTAGGACCGATATGGTTAGGGTTAGGGCATAACGTAATCTCGGTGAGACCGATTACACAAACTCGGTGAGACCGAATTTGGTAATTAGCTAACCAAAGAGTTGGTTAGGTAAACTCGGTGGGACCGATTCGCTCTTTCGGTGGGACCGAAAAGTTACGGAAGGGAAACAGAGAGTTTACATTGCAATCTCGGTGGGACCGATCGCTCACTTCGGTTAGACTGAAACGTTACGAAGGGAAATAGAGAGACTACAAGCCCATCTCGGTGAGACCGAGATCCCTATCGGTGAGACCTATTTGCCTAGGGTTTGTGGCAGTGGCTATGACAATTGAACTCGGTGGCGACGGATAGAAAGAATCGGTAGGGCCGAGTTTGACTTTAGGTTTAGGTCATATGTGGATGTGAGAAAGTAGTGGAGGGTTTTGGAGCATATCACTAAGCACATGAAGCAAGAGGCTCATTAAGCAACACCTCATCCCTCCTTGATAGTATTGGCTTTTCTATAGACTCAATGTGATCTTGGATCACTAAAATGTAAAATGTAGAGTCTTGAGCTTTTGAGCTTGAGCCAATCCTTTGTCCTTAATATTTTGAGGGATCCACTTTCATCATCCATGCCATGCCATTCAATGAGCTTTCCTGAAATATTTGTCTTGGAATAGCATTAGCTCAATGAGCTATATGTTGTTATGAATTACCAAAACCACCTAGGGATATTTGCACTTTCAATCTCCCTCTTTTTGGTAATTGATGACAACATATAGATCAAAGCTTCGACAAATGATAATAAGATTGAAAAACATCGTTGTTTTGAGAAGTATGTGATAAGCAAGAGCTCCCCCTAAATTTGTGCATGATTTAAAATTTGCTTTGGACTGCAAATGCACAAGGAATTAGGCTCATGGGTTACTCTTCCATGTCACATACATCTTGGTGGAGCGCTCAAAATAATAAAGATTGAATACATGCACTCATCACCAAGCACACTGAATGATCATATGAGGATAAGTAAGATAATAACATATAACAAGCATAAGTGTAGCTTATGATCAAACACATGATCATCAATGTCTCACATGTAATAGCATAGTATCTCAAGCAATCAAAAGCAAACAAAGTTCAACCAAGAAGACAAGAGAGAACAAAAGCAAACTCTCTCTCTCTCGAAGCCTATGATCTATACATTTTTCTCCCCCTTTGGCAACAAGTTACCAAAAAGTTCCTAGAAAATGCATAGGACTATATCGTCTCTCAGGCTTGATATTCTGCTGGTGGCGTAGAGATGGCTCCTTGGACGAAGACTTCAGTAGATGTGGAAGGAGCTGAAGGAGTTGGTCTTGGAGCTGGTTCTTGCTGGAGCTGTAGGCTGGAGCAGATGAAGTGACTCTGGTGGCTGGTCTTGGCTCTGCGGTGATCTCTGAGCTCGAGGCACTCGCAAATGCATCAGTTGTTGTCCTGCCCTTCCTCTCCTGCATGTCATCCTGTAGCTGTTTCATAGCTGACCGAATCTCAGTTACTTTGACATCAAGATCATAGAATTTTTGTTCCATGATTCTTTCCATACTCTCCTGGTTTTGAGTTAGGGTGGCCAGCCCCTTCTCAATCCGCAGAGTTGATGCTATCAAGTAACCTAGCTGCTCCTGCTTGTTCTTCAAAAAGTACTCAGATGCCTCTGCTAGAGTTGGCATCTTGGCAGCCTTCTCTTTCCTTGCCTTCTCCTTCTTACATTGAGCTTGTACTAATGATGGTTCATTCTCAGTCATGACAACTTGATTGTCCTCAAATTTAGGATAGAGAACTAAGTGTTCTTTATCCAACAGATACTTCCCTGTGCCCATCTTTGAGTTAATCAACTCCTGGATTTGTGGGGCATATCCACAGCTCCTCTTTTGGCCTGCTGTTGTCCTCTTGATAGTTTCAACTATGAGGCTCATGACCTTGAAATTCTGGGGCACAACAAAAATGTGAAGCAAATTAATTGCATGCCCTCTGATCATGTTGTGGTCACCTGATTTGGGCAACAGAGTGTGCCTTAGGATCCAGTTGATCCTTGGCAGCCCTGACAGAAGAAAATGAACTGATCCAAACTTGAAAGTCTCAAGTGCATCATCTGGGATCTCCTTGTACATCTGTGAAATTGAGTTGTGATCCATCTTCTTCTTGGCATAAATGTCCAAGTCATCTTCACTTTCCTTTGGGGCATTGATCAGACTTGCCCATTCCTCTATGGTTGCTTGGTATCTCGTTCCTTCTGACATCCAAACTATCACGCCATCCGGATAGAAATGTCTTTGTGGAGTAGAATTGCATAATGAGCTCGTCATTCCGGTTTGTGAGCTTACGCCCAACAAAATCTGCAACTCCACACGCCTTTGAAGGCATCGTATACTCCAGGATAGTGTTCTTCATTCTCCTTAATGTAGGTCCAGTCGACCCACCTCATATCACAAACTATGGGCTTCTTATCCAATAAGATGGTCTCATAGAAGTCCTGCTGCTCCTTTGTGTGGAACCTGTAATCTACAATAGTCCTTCTCCTGGTGGCATATGGATCTGACTCTCTCCATAGCCTTAACCCTAAGTCTCTCCTGATCTTCATGTTCTTAGCCACAGGATGAGCATCATTGTGGTCTGGAATCTTGGGTTTGGGCTTTCTTAAGACTTGCCCTTCTTCATCTTCCTCAGCAGCAACATCAAGCACTGGGGCCTTGTTCTTTTCAGCAGCTGGTATACTCCTGGTATTCCTCTTAGGTGCACTCTTGGGCTTGGGGGCAGCTTTGGGTGCTACTTTGGGCTTTGAAGTGGCAGCCCCTGACTTTGTAGCATCACCCATCAGCTTTTGTGCCTTGGGTTCTGGTTCAGCAACCTCTTCTTCCTCTTCTTCCTCCATCATGGAAGGCTTTCCCATTACTCTGGCCATGGTCTTCTTGACCCTTTCCTTCCTTTTCTTTCCTTCAAGACAGAGGCTCTTTGGGTTGGGATTCCAAAGATGCTTGAGTGGAGACTCGGCTTTGGACATTGGTTGTCTTCCTGCAGGCCTTTTGATCTTCATTCTGACTTAAGCTGCGGTTGAGCTGTACTCCTTCTTGAGCACTTTCTTCTTTGAACTTGCCTCATCCTCAATCGCCACATAATCCTCACCCTCAGACTCGAGGTCTTCTTCCTTGTCCTTGTGGCAGCCTTGGGCAAATTGTCGGGAGTGCTTGCTCCCCTCATCTCGAGCTGCTAGAGGGACTAGTGCCCTCACTCATGTGAATCTGCTCTCGACTTGTTCTGGCTGTCACTTTGGTGCGACATGCTGCATTAATCGACCGCTGACGTGAATAGTTATAGATGAGGTAGAGTGGATGAGCATCACAAAATGCAGAGATTTTTGCAAAAGAATGATTAAAAAAAAACTTATTTTTAGTTTTCCACAGAAAGCATTTCAGATCTACCGATTTTCAAACTCGGTGATACCGAAGCAACCTAAACTAGTGAACTCGGTCAGAACGAGTCACAGTTTGGTGGCACCGAGACTGCTAGGGTTTCACAAAGTTTTAAAATCGGTCACACCGATTAGCAATTCTCGGTCAGACCGAGACTTACTAGTGCAATGGCGTTAGCCAAATCGGTGGGACCGAGTGTTTCAACTCAGTGGGTCCGAGATGGTTTCATGAAACCTAACCCTAAATTTTCGAATCACACCTATTCTAAGGATTGTTTTGACTGGATAGAGGTGTTTCAATCGTGGCAAGAAGCATTATGAACACAATGTGCTGAGAATCAGACGAGGATAGCACTATGATCGAGTTCATACCCTAGTTCGGCGGTGAACTCGCTACGGCGGCAACGACGGAGATGAATTCCATTGACGGCGGCGAAGACCAGCGATAGGAGGCGGCTGGTGATGAAGTCAACGATCCGGAGACCTAGTAGGCAGAGCGAGCTATGCGCGGGCGAGGAGTTTCGGAGAAAGTTTTCCAAAATTTGCCCGTGTGAATATATAGCCTGACGCAGTCGGTGTGACCGAGTGGAACAACTCGGTGGCACCGAGATGCATAATCATTATGATTCTGACAACTTGGTGTGACCGAAAGTTCAAATCGGTTGCACCGAGATGAAAACCTAGATCGACTTAGTAATCTCGGTATGACCGAAATGGAGGAATCGGTCGGACCGAAAATCACAAAGAAGTTTTGGAAGTTTAAGTCTATGGCGAATCGGGACTCCGAAAGTGCTCCTCACACAGAATGGTTCGAACCTGACTTGATCAAATTTTGTGATGTAGCATGAATAGAGTTTGAGAAGAGAAAAGCATAGATAGCTAGAGAAGGTTCTTAGGCATTCTTGTCCATCCACTTGGCCAAAGAAAAAGAAGCCAATCAATCAAAACAACAAGTGGATGTCCTCGAATGAGTAAAATATGCAACCAACATGCTCACACAATAAAATGACAAATGAAATATGTGACAAAGCATGCATAAGCAATTCTAGTATCTATCAAACAATTGGCGATGACTAGGTCATCTATATATGAGTATATTGACTTAGGAGTTAAATGAGAACATTTGATCATAGGTCATACTCATCGTTTAAGCTCAAGTGGGGTTACCACTTTTACATAAAGCATTTATGTGTTCACATCATTAGAGTTGCTTTGACTCAATTCTTAGAGTTAAGCTCCCCTAGATGTGAGATCCCCCTTAGAGGGATAAACTAACCTTGGGTTTTGTCGATGATGACTTCATGTAGGTGTTGAAGATGTGGATGCTCAATGTTGATGTAGATCTTTTTGGAGCAAAACTTTGGAGTGAGTTGCACTTTCAATACCTACATGGGTTAGTCCCACAAGGAACAAACAAGAATATCCATAGACATAGAGTGATGCACACACAAAATGATGTCCATGAAAACATTAGGTTACCTTGTCCCTTGCCTTACCAACATGAGGGTTTGTGACTCCTTGAACTAGTGCAAGATATGAAAGGTGGTTGCACTTGTCCTTGCCATAATGATATGAGTGAAGAATGTTGGCGGAGTCACCCTCAAGAACTCTCTAGTTCTTCTTCTTGGGATCCACATCATCTTGATGGGAATCCTTGGTGTAGTAGTTGTACTTGATGAAGTAGAACTTGGCGTAGTCTTGGGAACCCACTTGACCAAGGCCTTAGGTGCTTCTTCAAATGCATCAATCTCCTCTTGAAGCTTGTCCTTGCCTTTGTTCTTGTGGTCTTGTGGTGGAAGATCATCTTGTGCTTGTGTTCCCTTGAAGGAAGTAGGATCATACTTCTCTTGTTGAGGAACAAACTTCGTCTTGGGGTATTGATCTTCTTCCCACTCAACTCCATTGGCATTGAACTTTCGTTCAAAACCAACACCTTGATTCTTCCGGTGCCTTCCTTGCTTGCGTACAATTTCCTCAAATTGCTTACTCCGGCAAGGCTCTTGTATACACCTTTCTCTATAATTCCCTTCTATAAGCTGTTTTCTTGCTCAAGTGTAACTTGGCTAAGAGGATCATTAGTGGAATCAAGAGAACTACTAGAAGCAACAATATTGGATTTAGCATTGTTATTGTTACTACTAGAAGAAGAATCTTTCTTGTTCTTGTTACTAGACTTGACTTGAGGCATGTAAGTAGATAAGAGTAAATGCTTGGCAATGTAAGAAGAACTTTTCTTACGGAGATCATCATTGATCGCTTTTAGGAACTCATGCTCTTGCTTAAGATTGAGCTTTTCAAAGCGTAACTTCTCATGAGCCCTTAAAAGTTCTCGATGATCTTCGAAGATAGTTTCATGAGCTAACTTAAGAGTGTTTAGTTCTTTAGTTAGACGCTCAATCTTCTCCTTATCATTGTCATTCGTTTCATCTTGATTATCATGATTAATTGACGTTTCATCATAGTATTCATCACTAGAGTTGTCAACAAGTAAATCATCATCACCTAGCAAGTCATCTTCATCACTCTTAAAATCAACATACTGGGTGTGTTACCTTAGGACCTTTGGCCATGAAGCATCTACCAATTCCTTCATTTGGTGATTCAAATATGTCGTAGGAGTTGGTTGACACAAGTGCTAGACCGGCAACACCTTCATCTTGAGTGTATTCGGAGTTGGAGTGATAGCTTCTCTCGGAGTGATTATCGGAGTCGGAGCCGGATACCCATTCACCAACGTGAGCTTGATGTCTTCATTTTGTGTAGCTCTTTGATGACTTGTCCTTCCTATCCAAATCCTTGCTTCTCCGTGAGGATCTTCGTTCATAACGATCATCTCTACTCCTTCTCTCTCTTGGTGGTGATTCTTCTCTTCTACTTCTTCTCTTAGGAGAATCTTCTCTTCTTTTGTAGGGTGCCGTACACTCATTGGAATAGTGGCCGGGTCTCCCACAATTGTAGCAGTTGCGCTCTCGACTAGAAGATCTTTTGTCATTGTAGGACCTTGACTTAGAGCTTCATTCTTTGCTTCTACTCTTGTAGAATTTTTTGAAGTTCTTCACCATTAAGCTCAATTCTTCATTGAAGGTTTGTTTCTCACTTGATGATGTGGGGGCTTCACATGAGGCTTTGTAAGCACCACTTGACTTGTTGTGAAGTTCCTCCTTATCCTTGAGTGACATCTCATGAGCCACAATTCTTCCAATGACTTCCGTTGGCTTGAGATCTTTGTAATTTGGCATCATTTGGATCAATGTGCTGCGGTATCATATTTTCCATCCAATGCTCTTAGGATCTTCTTGATGATGAATCTGTCGGTCATCTCTTTGCTTCCTAAGCCGGCAATCTCATTTGTGATAAGAGCAAGCCTAGAGTACATTTCAGCGACACCTTCCCCATCCTTCATTTTGAACTTGTCAAGCTGACTTTGGAGCACATCCAACTTGGATTCCTTGACGGAGTCGGTACCTTCGTGCATATCAATCAAAGTATCCCAAATTTCCTTTGCATTCTCAAGACGGCTGATTTTGTTGAATTCTTCGGGCACAAGCCATTGAAGAGGATATCACAAGCTTGAGCGTTGTATTGCAGCATCTTTAACTCTTCCGCGCTAGCTTCACGGTTCGATTCTCTCCCATCAAAGAATTCACCTTGCAAACCAATACACACAATAGCCCAAACGGCGGGGTTATGTCCGAGAATATGCATTTTCATCTTATGCTTCCAACTAGCAAAGTTAGTGCCATCAAAGTAAGGACCTCTACGGTGATAATTTCCCTCGCTAGACGACATACTCTCCTAGGTTGTGAAACCAAGGCTATGACCACCAAAATCTATGGAAATCAAAGCAAATGGAGACCAAAGCTCTGATACCACTTGTAGGACCTTGAAGTATGTCTAGAGGGGGTGATTAGACTACTTGACCAATTAAAAACCTAACCTTTTCCCAATTTTAGACTTTGGCAGATTTTAGCTATCTTTGAACAAGTCAAGGAATCTTCACACAATTAAAGCAAGCATGCAAAGAGTATATAGGCAGCGGAAATTAAAGCATGCAACTTGCAAGAATGTAAAGGGAAGGGTTTGGAGGATTCAAACGCAATTGGAGACACGGATGTTTTTGTCGTGGTTCCGATAGGTGGTGCTATCGTACATCCACGTTGATGGAGACTTCAACCCACGAAGGGTAGCAGTTCTTGTGAGTCCATGGAGGGCTCCACCCACGAAGGGTCCACGAAGAAGCAACCTTGTCTATCCCACCATGGCCGTCACTCACGAAGGACTTGCCTCACTAGCGGTAGATCTTCACGAAGTAGGCGATCCCCTTGCCCTTACAAACTCCTTGGTTCAACTCCACAATCTTGTCGGAGGCTCCCAAGTGACACCTAGCCAATCTAGGAGACACCACTCTCCAAGAAGTAACAACTGGTGTGTTGATGATGAACTCCTTGCTCTTGTGCTTCAAATGATAGTCTCCCCAACACTCAACTCTCTCTCACAGGATTTGGATTTGGTGGAAAGAAGATTTGAGTGGAAAGCAACTTGGGGAAGGCTAGAGATCAAGATTCATATGGTAGGAATGGAATATCTTGGCCTCAACACATGAGTAGGTGGTTCTCTCTCATATACGGTAAGTTGGAAGTGTAGGTTAGTTCTGATGGCTCTCTCCACGAATGAAGAGGAGGTGGAGGGGTATATATAGCCTCCACACACAATCTAACCGTTACACACAATTTACCAAACTCGGTGGGACCGAATCAACAAACTCGGTCTGACCGATCTAGTAAACCTAGTGACTGTTAGGGTTTTCGGTGGGACTGACATGCAACTCGGTAGGACCGATATGGTTAGGGTTAGGGCATAACGTAATCTCGGTGAGACTGACATACAAACTGGTGAGACCGAATTTGCTAATTAGCTAACCAGAGAGTTGGTCGGAGTAAACTCGGTGGGACCGATTAAGCTCTTTCGGTGGGACCGAAAAGTTACGAAGGGAAACAGAGAGTTTACATTGCACTCTCGGTGGGACAGATCGCTCACTTCCGTTAGACCGAAACGTTACGAAGGGAAACAGAGATTACAATCCCATCTCGGTGAGACCGAGATCCCTATCGGTGAGACCGATTTGCCTGGGGTTTGTGGCAGTGGCTATGACAATTGAACTCGGTGGCGCCGGATAGAAAGAATCGGTAGGGCCGAGTTTGACTTTAGGTTTAGGTCATATGTGGATGTGAGAAAGTAGTGGAGGGTTTTGGAGCATATCACTAAGCACATGAAGCAAGAGGCTCATTAAGCAACACCTCATCCGTCCTTGATAGTATTGGCTTTTCCTATAGACTCAATGTGATCTTGTATCACTCAAATGTAAAATTTAGAGTCTTGAGCTTTTGAGCTTGAGCCAATCCTTTGTCCTTAATATTTTGAGGGATCCACTTTCATCATCCATGCCATGCCATTCATTGAGCTTTCCTGAAATATTTGTCTTGGAATAGCATTAGCTCAATGAGCTATATGTTGTTATGAATTACCAAAACCACCTAGGGATAGTTGCACTTTCACATAACAACATACGTTGTTCCCTTTGTTATCGGTATGTTACTTGCCCGAGATTCGATCGTCAGTATGCTCATACC
Organism: Aegilops bicornis; assembly: GCA_021605145.1. Lineage (NCBI taxonomy): Eukaryota > Viridiplantae > Streptophyta > Magnoliopsida > Poales > Poaceae > Aegilops > Aegilops bicornis. Next base: position 496,425,144 of record CM038669.1, on the reverse strand, counting down.
TAGTTCAATCTCGTTACCAGCAAGTCTCTTTACTTGTTCTGTAATGCATCATCCCGCAACTAACTCATTAGTCACATTGCTTGCAAGTCTTGTAGTGATGTGCATTACCGAGAGGGCCCAGAGATACCTCTCCGACAATCGGAGTGACAAATCCTAATCTCGATCTATGCCAAATCAACAAGTACAGTCGGAGACACCTGTAGAGCACCTTTATAATCACCCAGTTACGTTGTGATGTTTGGTAGCACACAAAGTGTTCCTCAAGTATCCGGGAGTTGCATAATCTCATAGTCATAGGAACATGTATATGTCATGAAGAAAGCAATAGCAATATACTAAACGATCAAGTGCTAAGCTAACGGAATGGGTCAAATCAATCACATCATTCTCTAATGATGTGATCCCGTCAATCAAATGAGAACTCATGTATATGGCTAGGAAACTTAACCATCTTTGATTCAACGAGCTAGTCAAGTAGAGGCATACTAGTGACACTCTGTTTGTCTATGTATTCATACATGTACTAAGTTTCCGGTTAATACAATTCTAGCATGAATAATAAACAGTTATCGTGATATAAGGAAATATAAATAACAATTTTATTATTGCCTCTAGGGCATATTTCCTTCCATGTCTGCCTATCTGCATCGTCTTTGGGCTCTTTGCATCTGTGGCTCGATTGAGCCTGGCCGAGTGAATATTGTCAAAAAATGCAATTAAGTTAACAACCACACGAACAGAGGTTTAAATAGAGTAGATAGGTATAGATATATTCATCTACGCAAGTCGAAACAAAAAACATACATCACAAATGTTCTATGGAACAATGAGACGAAGCTAATGGTCAAAGAAAATTTCAAACAGTCGAGCATGTGCGACGAATTTGCTAAATTTCATCTAAATTAACATGTACGACACAAAGACGTTAGGGAGATATACATCTACTCATCTGCCAGTGTCGAAACAGAAAACATACGAGATGAAAATCGTGTGAAACAGTGAGATAAAACTACTGGTCACAAAATTTTAACAGTCGACCTCAATTTTGTTTAAAAAATCTCCAAACATGAACACAAAGTGAACATTTACAATCAACGAAACTAGGAACCGATCGCCTGAATGGCATCACAACATTGATGTGCATCTTTTCGTGTACAATTTATCTCGAACCGAAGCACCATTGTGTAGATTAGAAGAGAGTAGATGAAGAAGATGAAAGAGTGTAAGTAATGCATCTGTACAGTCTAGTAGGGAGATGTACATATACTTGTTTATGACCATTGATACAAAAAATGTACAACACGGAAGTCGTGTGGAATAGGTAGATGAAGTTAGTGATCAGAGGAAATTTCAAATGGTTGACCGTGCGCGAAGAATTTGCCAAAATTCATCCAAAAAAACTCCAAACATGAACACACAATTGAAGATTTACGGTCAACGCAACTATGAACCAATGGCTTAAATGGAATCACAATGTCGATGGGCATCTTTTGAGTGTAGAGCTTATTTTGAATTGAAGCACCATTGTATATATTAGAAGGGGTTTGGTGATAAATGAGGTGACTAGAACACAACACGTGCAAACCTAGGAACACGTGTGCACAGGCCTCGCACCACCACACCCACCCACCTGCACTCGCTTGCATTGCTCGGGTCTGGCTGAGTGGATGCGGTCAAATAGACTTGAACGAAAATGGTCAACTCGAGCGTTTTCACTCAGTCAGGCCCAACTATTAGGAAACGTGGTAAAAAACAAAAAAAATTGCACCTACGATCACCCAACATCAATATGAAGATGCATAACGGGTTCGGATCATGATCGTTACCATCACCGAGTTGCAGTGGAAGAAGAACATGTCGGTGTAGATCGTACTTGGAGTCCCTCGTACCACCCACGAATGATCCCTCGAACTGAAGACCGAAAGCACGACCTCTCTACTTGGTTGCAAGCGTGCAACCTTCACTATCCAGAGCGCTTCTCGTCCAGAGCTATTCGTCAAAAGAATTAGAGGGAGGATATTAGAACCATGTAGGGCTTCTATTTATGATGACAATAGGATTAGCCTAGCTCTAATGAGTCAACTAGAACCAACTAGAACTAGAACTAGAAGAACTAGAGGAAGCTCCAAAACTTGTATATCCAAAAGAGCACAAATCCTCATGTATATATAGGTTGGAGGGGAGAGGAAGCGTTGATATTAAGGAGGGAAAGTCCTTCCTTGGTGCGCTAGCCAAGGAAGGAGGAGTAGGACTCCTCCCCCTCTCCCAATTCGGCCTCCTTCCTTAGGGAAGAAGGCACTTTCCCACCTGGGCCTTTTTGGCCCGTTGGTATTTAAATTAAATATAAAATATTCTAAAAGCTTATTAGACCATTATATATATATATATATATATATATATATATATAAACATCTTCTAAAACTTTTTCTACCTATATATAATTTAGTGGTGAAACCCGGTATTACCCAATACTCACCGAAACCGTTCCAGTGACCCCGAAACGCTTCCGAATCCTCTCGGAACTATTCTGAATATTCATGAAATAATTCCACAAATATATTCTCATGACTCCCGTCCTTCTAACACTCAGCAAATCGTGATTGCCTTAAGCTTGTGACCCCTTAGGTTCGGTAACTCACGGACATGGACGAAACCGTTCGTTCAATGACCGATAGCAGGACCGTGGACGTCCATATTAGTCCCTATTAGTACATGAATGACATTCGGGTGAACCTTTGGTTATCATGTGATATTCCCTATGCTTCGCAATATTTCACAAAACCCGGGATGCATCGATATCCTCCTGAGTCATCACCATGCTCACTATACCGAAATCCTCGTTACCTGTTTTGTTCTTCTTTCTAGTTATTGTGTTCCGGCATCCCCGTGACGAAGTCACATGTGTCTGGATAGACGATGATTGATGCCGTGACACTGAGACGACCCTAAGAATATTCCTCCATCATCGGAGCAGCAAATCGAACTCTCGAGCTATCCGGTCACTTGTCAAACTTTCCGATGAACCTGTAAGTCGTCGTTATGATCATCGTGTTACAAATGACGGTTGAGCAACCCCAAAGCCCATCGTACAGTAAGAAGTGACCATGATACTCTCATGGTCTAAGGAGCAATATCACACTTTAACACTCCATGTTATTACAATTGAATGTAGATGATATTAACTCAATTGATAACAAACAAGATTGGGCTAGTTCAATTTGATCGTTCTTGTAACATCATAACCTCAGTGTTGTTTTAGGATAATATTTACACTTAACGATATCCTAAGATCCAAAAAACATGATCACCGACAACACTTGAGCTAGTCTTAGAGTCGAGACTAGGAACCTTTCATTTTACTATTTATCATTCCACACGTGCATATGAGTTTTCCACTCAATCGCATATTCCAGGATCATAGCAGTTATAGCATAGAATATAAACTCTTAATTATGAATATGGGAATATAATAATACAAATATTATTGCCTCTAGGGCATATTTCCAATAGTCTCCCACTTGCACTAGAGTCAATAATCTAGTTTATATAGTCTCTTTAACACCTATGGCTATCCGGTGTTGCTCATGTTTTGCTCATGGTAGAGCCTTCGTCATTGGGTCTGACACATTTAAATCCATGTGAATCTTGAGAATCTTCACATAGCCCTTCTCAACATATTTTCGGACAATGTGATACTTGCTTTCAATGTGTATGGTATTCATATGTGATCTTGGTTCCTTTGCTTGGGCAACGTCACCACCATTATCACAATAGAGAGCCATTGGATTCATAAGACTTGGGACAACACCAATTTCTTCAAGAAACTTATTGATCCAGAACACCTCCTTTGAAGCTTCCGAAGCCGCAATATACTCTACTTCTGTCGTAGAATCTGCAATAGTGTTTTGTTTGAAACTCTTCCAAACAACCACACCACCATTAAGTGTAAAAACATAACCTGATTGAGATTTATAGTCATCTATATCCGTCATAAAGCTATCATCGGTGTAACCATTTACAACGAGTTCTTCATCCCCTCCATAAACAAGGAGCATATCATGTGTTCTTCTGAGGTACTTCAGAATATTCTTAACTTCTATCCAGTGAGCCAAACCTGGATCACTCTAGTATCTTCTACTAACACTTAGCACATAAGAAACATCTGGTCGTGTACATGTCATAGCATACATGATGGAGCCAATGGCATAGGCATATGGAACTCCACTCATTTGCACTCGCTCATCAACTATCTTGGGACATTGATTTCTGCTAAGTGTTATGCCATGTGACCTTGGGAGAAAACATTTATTTGTGTTCTCCATTTTTAAACCTCTTTAAAACCTTGTCAATGTACGTGCTTTGACTTAGTGCTATTAGATGTTTTGATCTATCTCTATAGATCTTTATGCCTAATATATATGCAGCTTCACCTAAGTCCTTCATTGAAAACACACTCTTTAAATAGTCTTTTATTGTGCCAAGATACTTAGTATCGTTCCCAATCAACAATATGTCTTCTACATATAATATTAGAAATGCTACTGAGCTCCCACTAAACTTCTTGTATATGCAAGCTTCTTCAGCATTTTTAATGAAGCCAAACTCGTTTACCACTTCATCAAAATGTTGATTCTAGCTCCTTGATACTTGCTTCAAACCATAGATTGACCTTTGAAGTTTGCACACTTTTCTGGCATCCTTTGGATTGGCAAAACCTTCTAGTTGTATCATGTATACATCCTCTTTCAGATTTCCATTTAGGAAAGCAGTTTTGACATCCATTTGCCATATCTCGTAATCGAAATATGCAGATATAGCCATCATAATCCACACAGATTTTAGCATTGCTACTGGAGAGAAAGTTTCATCATAATCAACTCCCTCGATTTGCGAAAACCCCTTCGCAACTAGCCTTGCTTTGTAGATGGTCAGATTACCATTCACATTTGTTTTTCTCTTGATTTGTTTTTCTCTTGAAAATCCATTTACATTGTATGGGCTTTACACCCTTTGGAGGATCAACCAAGTTCCAAACTTGATTCTCGTACATGGACTCCATTTCAGATTGCATGGCTTTGAGCCATTCTTTTGAGCTGGGTGCCGCCATCGCCTCCTTGTAATGTGCAGGTTCATCTCCGTATAAGATGAATATTTCATTGTGAAACCACTCAAGAGGTTCAATAACCCTTCCTGATCTACGCGGTTCAGTTACAATCTTAACTAGAGTTTCTACAACTGGTATAGTAACTTCTGTTTCAGTTGCGTGGCCAATCTCTGGAACAGGTTTTGTTTTGTTAGTCCTCACTTCTGGAGATTCAATAATCTCATCGAGCTATACTTTCCTCCCACTTACTTCTTTAGTGAGAAACTCCATCTCAAGGAACTGTCCATTTTTTAGCGACAAACACTTTGTCTTGAGACTTTTGGTAGAAGGAATACCCAATTATTTCTTTGGGATAACCTACAAAGTAACATTTGTCTAATTTGGGGTCGAGCTTATTTGGTTGCAAATGTTTTACATAAGTCTCGCAACCCCAAATCTTAAGATGCGACAAATTGTGTTTCTTCCCATTCCATAACTCATATGGTGTCATCTCTACAGAATTAGACGGTGCTCTGTTTAGTGTATATGTTGTTGTTTCAAGTGCATAACCCGAAAATGATAAAGGCAGATCGGTAAATGACATCATTGACCTATCCATGTCCAGAAAAGTTCGATTACGCCTTTCAGATACTCCATTTCTCTGTGGAGTTCCTGGAGGAGTAAGTTGTGAGACAATTCCACAATAACTTAGATGTTTGCTAAACTCATGGCTCTGATATTCTCCTCCACGACCAGATCATAGAAATTTAATCTTCTTGTCATGATGATTCTCGACTTCGTTCTGAAATTCTATGAACATTTCAGATGTTTCAAACTTATGTTTCATCAAGTAAATATATCCATATCTACTTAAATCATTAGTGTAGGTAACGAAGTATAAGTATCCACCGCGCGCTAGTATAATCATTGGACCATATACATCACTATGTATTATATCCAATAATTCCAGCGCCTGTTCTGGATGACCAGTAAACAGTATTAGTCATTTTACCCATCAGACAACCTTCGCATGTTTCAAATGATTCAAAATCAAATGATATCAACACTCCATCTTTGTGAAGTTTTTGCATACGTTTCTTTCCAATATGACCAAGATGACAGTGCCACATGTATGCGATATTATCAGTCTTCTTAAGATGTTTAGCATTAATATTATGGACTACCTTTTCACGTCAAGATCTAAAAGGAATAAACCACCAATCATGGGTGCAAATCCATCAAACATATCCTTATAATATTGAACAACCATTGTTCTCTAACTAATAAGAATAACCATCATTTATCGAACATGATCCAGAGATAATGTTCTTACATAACTTTGGAACAAAATAACAATTACTTAGTTCTAAAATCAATCCTGAAGGTAATTTCAAAGACATGACACCGACGGCTTGAGCAGCGATCCCATCACCATTCCCAACACGCATCAGAAGTTCATTTCTTCTCAGCTTTCAAACATTTCGTAGTCCCTGCATCATGTTGCAAATGTTAGCAATAGATCTGGTATCAAATACCCACGACTTGGAAATTTTCGGTGAGTAGAGTACCAATAACATTAACTTGTATGACTTTTATACCTTTACCAGAAGATGTGTTCTTCTTATCCGTTAGATATTTCAAGCAATTTATTTTCCAAAGGTCCTTTCCCTTTGTAGTAGAAACATATAGTCTCACAAGAAACTCCACCCTTGTTCCTTTTGGTGTTGCGTTTTCTTTTGAAACTTTATGTTTTGTTCACCATCAACTTTTGTTGGTTCTGCAACCCTATTTGTTTGGTCTTGAGCATCACTTCATAAAGCGAGGTCAGGATCAAATCATTTTTTGGAGTCTTTGGAAAATCTATTTCCATTCCATTAATACTATCATAATAGTCCGCAAGCTTGAGACCTTGCTCTTAACTTTAGCTGTCTTGTACTCTTCCAGTGCTTCAGCCATCTCATGAACTTCAGCTGGATCTTGATACATCTCCGTCGTATCTACTTTTCCAAACACTTTTGCCCTTGTTTTGGACTCTAACTTGCATGATTTGAATGGAACTAACCCGGACTGACGCTGTTTTCAGCAGAATTGCCATGATGTTATTTATGTGCAGAAACAAAAGTTCTCGGAATGACCTGAAACTTCACGGAACAACTTTTCACAAATAATAAAAAATCCTTGCCAAAGATGAAGGCCAGGGGTCCCACCACCTGTCCACGAGGGTGGGGCGCGCCTTCCCCCCTAGGGCGCGCCCCCCTACCTCGTGGGCCCCTGTAGCTCTCCCGATGCCAACTCCAACTCTATATATTTGCTTTCGGGGAGAAAAAAAATCAAGGAGAAGAAATCATCGCATTTTACGATACGGAGCCGCCGCCAAGCCCTAAAACCTCTCGAGAGGGTTGATCTGGAGTCTGTTCGGGGCTCCGGAGAAGGGGATTCGTCGCCATCGTCATCATCAACCATCCGCCATCACTAATTTCATGATGCTCACCGCCGTGCGTGAGTAATTCCATCGTAGGCTTGCTGGACGGTGATGGATTGGATAAGATCTATCATGTAATCAAGTTAGTTTTGTTAGGGTTTGATCCCTAGTATCCACTATGTTCTGAGATTGATGTTGCTATGACTTTGCTATGCTTAATGCTTGTCACTAGGGCCCGAAAGTGCCATGATTTTAGATCTGAACCTATTATGTTTTCATGAATATATGTGAGTTCTTGATCCTATCTTGCAAGTCTATAGTCACCTACTATGTGTTATGATCCGGCAACCCCAAAGTGACAATAATCGGGACCACTCCCGGTGATGACCATAGTTTGAGGAGTTCATGTATTCACTAAGTGCTAATGCTTTGTTCCGGTTCTCTATTAAAAGGAGGCCTTAATATCCCTTTGTTTCAGTTAGGACCCCGCTGCCACGGGAGGGTAGGACAAAATATGTCATGCAAGTTCTTTTCCATAAGCATGTATGACTATATTCGGAATACATGCCTACATTACATTGATGAATTGGAGCTAGTTCTGTGTCACCCTATGTTATGACTATTACATGATGAACCGCATCCGGCGTAATTAGCCATCACCGATCCAATGCCTACAAGCTTTCCATATACTGGTTTACGCTTATTTACTTTCCCGTTGTTATTGTTACAATCACTACAAAACACCAAAAATATTACTTTTGCTTTCATGACTCTTTTGTTACCATTACCACTACTATCATATTACTTTGCTACTAAATACTTTGCTGCAGATATTATTTTATCCAGGTGTGGTTGAATTGACAACTCAACTGCTAATACTTGAGAATATTCTTTGGCTCCCCTTGTGTCGAATCAATAAATTTGGGTTGAATACTCTACCCTCGAAGTCGCTATGCATCCCCTACACTTGTGGGTTATCAAGACTAATTTAAAGCGCCATGCCGGGAGCGTAGCTCTATTCTTTGAGTCACTTGGGATTTATATCTGCTGGTCACTATGAAGAACTTGAAAGACGCTTAAGACAACAATTTATCCCTCAACTACGAGGGGAGGTAAGGAACCGCCATCTAGCTCGCACTTGATTCACCTTCTGCTTTTGAGTAAGCTTATACACCTAAACCTCGCTTACGCTATTTGTTCCGATATGTCGCATGTTATTGATGATGCCACTTCTGCTATGCATGATACTTATGATGAAACTACTTCTATGCTTGATACTACTGTGCCACTTAGTGAATTTCTTGATGAACAAATTGCTTGGGCTAGAGAGAAATAAATTATTGAAACTAATCATGTTGATGAAATTGATGATGAAAACATGCATGTTATTCCTAAAGGTTATATTTTTGATAAAGAAGATTCTGCTGCTATTTTAGCTTGCAAAGATAATGATGAGTGAGGGAGTCCTGGATTAGGGGGTGTCCGGATAGCCGAACTATCACCGTTGGCCGGACTCCTGGACTATGAAGATACAAGATTGAAGACTTCGTCCCGTGTCCGGATGGGACTTTCCTTGGTGTGGAAGGCAAGCTTGGCGATACGGATATGTAGATCTCCTACCATTGTAACCGACTCTGTGTAACCCTAACCCTATCCGCTGTCTATATAAACCGGAGGGTTCTAGTCCGAGGGATCTAACAACAATCATACCATAGGCTAGCTTCTAGGGTTTAGCCTCTCCGATCTCATGGTAGATCCACTCTTGTACTACCCATATCATCAATATTAATCAAGCAGTGAGTAGGGTATTACCTCCATCGAGAGGGCCCGAACCTGGGTAAAAACATCGTGTCCCTTGTCTCCTCTTACCATCCGCCTAGACGCACGCTCGGGACCCCTACCCGAGATCCGCCGGTTTTGACACCGACATTGGTGCTTTCATTGAGAGTTGCTCGTCGTCATCCTTAGGCCCGATGGCTCCTTTGATCATCAACGACGACGCGTCCAGTGGTGAGACTTTTCTCCCGGACAGATCTTCAGATTCGGGCGGTTTTCGCATCGCGGGCCAACTCACTTGGCCATCCGGAGCAGATCGAAAGGTACGCCCCGCCATCTGGTCGATTTGGGAGTTTGAACTACATGGCCGACATCCGCGGAGACTTGATCTTCGACGGATTCGAGCCACAGCCAAGCGCCGCCTGTCTCGATGGGCACGATGTAGCTCGCCACAATCAGTTCCTCGAGGTCGCAGCGTCCGCCTCCGACCCTTAGCTCGGAGCCGACTCCCCCGATCGAGGACGAGTGGTTGGACACCGCCTCGGGGGCTACGATCTCTACGGCGATTGAGCCGAACTCCATCCATGTCCTTTGCAAAGACCGTGACTCCAAGGTGCCAGACTCCTCTCCGGACTTTGAACCCTCCGCGCCCCTGCCAATCGAATCCGATTGCGCGTCGGTTATGGAGTTCACCGCCATGACATCTTTCAAAGACTCACCCTTTGGCGACATCCTGAATTCACTAAAGTATCTCTTTATCAGAGAGCCTCGGCCGGACTACGGTCAGGAAGGTTGGGATGCGGACGACAAAGAAATTCAATGCCCACCCACCACCCACTTTGTAGCCACTGTCGATGATTTAACCGACATGCTCGACTTTGACTCCGAAGACATCGACGGTATGGACGACGATGTCGAGACGATCAAGAACCAGTGCCTACAGTGGCAATCGGAAGGCCACCTCGCCATACGACATATACATGGTGGACATCCCAAAAGATGGGAACGGCGATGGAACAACAGAGGATGACCCTCCAAGAAGCAGCCCAAGCGCCAAGGCCGGGCGCGCCGCCTAAATCCCGCCACAAAGAAAACGGTGATTCCGCACGGGAGATAATAACACCGGATAGTGTCAAGACAACCCTCCGGCAGGATTCAAAGACAGAGGAGGGAGAAGCCAGCCCTCATGATAGAGCGGCATGTGAGGGGAGGTGGAGGACGATAATTATATGCCTCCCTCCGAAGATGAGGCAAGCCTCGACGATGACGAATTTGTCGTGCCTGAGGACCCCGCCGAACAGGAGCGTTTCAAACGCAGGCTTATGGCCACGACAAACGCCTCAAGAAAAAGCAGCAGCAGCTTAGAGCTGACCAAGACTTGCTAGTCGATGATGGATCAAGTCATCGCAGCGAAGAGTACGAGCTCAACGCCTCCAAGAGATACCCAAACGCAGTTGCTACCCCAATTAGAGGAAGCAGCACCCAAACCTACATCACCGGTAGCGTGGTCGCGACAGAGAGGCCTCTAGACCCTCCATCTAAGCCGCACCCGGCATCGCCGAAAAGTACCAAGGCACGGGAAACGCGCGGACACTGTGAGACATATTGGAGGACAAGGCAAGGCAAACAAGATCGATCTACGGATCGCGTGGGCGCCACGACACGTGATGATAACCGCCACGCCGGATACAACAATTCCGCCGGGCGAACACGATGAGACAAAGCTCATTTGAGCTGCGTCATGATATAGCCCAATACAGAGGCGCCGCACACCCACTATGCTTCACAGACGAAGTAATGGATCATCAAATCCCCGAGTGTTTCAAACCCGTAAACATCGAATCATACGATGGCACAACAGATCCTGCGGTTTGGATCGAGGACTACCTCCTCCATATCCACATGGCCCGCGGTGATGATCTACACGCCATCAAATACCTCCCATTCAAGCTTAAAGGACCAGCTCGGCATTGGCTTAACAGCTTGCTAGCAGAATCAATTGGTTGTTGGGAGGACCTGGAAGCCGCATTCCTTGATAACTTCCAGGCACATATGTGCGACCACCAGACGCCGATGACCTCAGCCACATAATTCAGCAGCCAAGAATCGCCAGACAATTACGGACACGGTTCCTAACCAAGAAAAATCAAATCGTTGACTGTCCGGATGCAGAGGCCCTTGCAGCCTTCAAACATAACATCCGCGACGAGTGGCTTGCCCGGAACCTAGGACAGGAAAAGTCGAAATCCATGGCATCCCTCACAACGCTCATGACCCGCTTTTGCGTGGGAGAGGACAGCTGGCTAGCTCGAAGTAACAACCTGACCAAAAACCCTGGTAGTTCGGATACCAAGGACAGCAATGGCAGGTCGCGTCGCAACAAGCACAAGCGCCGCATTAACAGCGACAATGATGAAGAAACAACAGTCAATGCCGGATTCAGAGGCTCTAAACCCGGTCAGCGGAAGAAGCCGTTCAAACAAAATACTCAGGGTCCATCCAATCTGGACCGAATACTCAATCGCTTGTGCCAAATACATGGCACCCCCGAAAAACCAGCCAACCATACCAACAGGGATTGCTAGGTCTTCAAACAAAGGTGCAAGTTAAATGCGAACTCAATGACAAGGGGCTGCATAGCGATGACGAGGAGGAGCCCCAGTGCCGAACAATAGAGGATGAAGGGCTTCCCCACAAGTGCGGACGGTGAATATGATATACGCAACCCACATACCCAAAAGGAGCGGAAGCGTGCACTAAGGGACGATATGCGATGGAGCCAGTCGCCCAAGTTCAACCCATGGTCCTCCCGCCCGATCACCTTCGATCAAGGGACCACCCCACTAGCATCGATCCACGGCGGATTCGCCGCATTGGAACTTGACCCAATCATCGACGTATTTCACCTCACAAGAGTCCTCGATGGACGGCGGTAGCAGACTGAACTCGCTTTATCAGGATACGGCGCAAAATGGGCATAGACCCTCAAGGATTAAACCCACAAAGACGACCTTTAAAGGCGTCATACCAGGTGTAGAGGCCAATTGTACATGCTCGGTTACACTCGAAGTGGTCTTCGGATCCCGGATAACTTTCAAGCAAAGAGTTAATCTTCGACATAGTCCCGCTCCGCAGCGGCTATCACGCGATCGCTTGGACGAACCACATTTGCAAAGTTCAATGTGGTGCCGCATCACGCATACCTCAAGCTCAAGATGTCGGGCCCTCGAGGAGTAATCACGGTCAATGGAAACACCGAACGCCTCTCCGAACGGAGGAGCACACGGCGGCTCGCGGCGGAGGTGCAAAGCAGCCTCTCACAACAATTCTCGAGCACGGCTATTAAACGTCCGGCCACCGTCAAAGCGCTACCGAGTAACCTACAACAAGACCACCGCACGATCCAAGCATCGCCAGAGTAATCCGCCCCAACCCCAGCCCTCGCTAAATCAAGCGAAGCGATTACGCTGCACATAACTACGCCCTGGAGATACCATGGGCAAAAGGAGGGGCACGACCACGACACACCCGAATGCGGCTCAACCGCACTGTGGGCTCCCAATTGTGTCATTCTTTTCTTTCTTCTTTTTTCTTTCTTCTTACTTTCAGACTCCGCTTTTCAGAAGTCCTGTCCGGCACTAGAATTGCCGAACTCACGATGCAACAGCCGTGGAAGCGTAAGTTACGCCGACCGTCTGTGTGGTCTCTACTACGAGCATTATACATGTTTTACATACCATCCCGCAGCCTACCCCTGGAGGGGGACATGTTAAATAGTCCCATCCCTTGCTTATCGCACTATTTGTATCGTTCTGCTTCCATCGCAGTACCTTTTTGAATAAACAATACATAGCTGCCTATTATTGCACTCCTTTCTTTATTTATATATATGTTCATTTCATTACATGCTGCACCCGTACACTTTGGTACGACCAATACACCAGGGGCTTAAGTACCCCAAAAGTATGGTGTGATAAGTCTGAACACTTTCACAAGTGCGGCACCCTGAACTTATAGCATTATATGCATCGGCTCCGAATCATGTCTTGGGTCAATAGTTGGGTTTGCCCGGCTCCCATGTTTTGGTACCTTACGTTCCGTTATATCGGCTAAGGTAGCGCTGGGAGAACCACTGCGATTGTGCCCCAGTTGAGCTGGGTTGAGCACCTCAATGGAGAAAGCTAAAACTGACCGTCATGATAGGGCGAGAGCCGGTCCCTGTTCGAGAGGTTTTTTCGGGTCCCTAAAGACTTATGCCGCTTAGAGCGAGGAGTCGGCATTGTCCGGCCAAGGCGTGGATAGCGCCCCGAACTCGGTCTTCCGAATACTAGGGGCTTCACCAAATTTAAAATTATAGAATTCTATGGCTAAGTGAGAGTGTTCAAGCACTATAAGTCCGGTTGCCTTGTTCGTTATGCTGAGCGCCTCCCTCAAGGACCCAAGAACGAGAACAAGAGCGCTCAAGTTTATCCCAACACCCCAAAGACTGTGGCATGGGGGCTGAAGCCAACGACTTGCCATCTCTCAAATTCGATAAACGGCCGCACAGAAGGTAATATTTTAAATTCACAAAGTGTTGCTTAGCGCATATGAACAAGTTTTCAGCGTACAAGATAACAAATGCGAGTCTATTCAAAAACTACATCTTTGGAGCATTCACCCGCTATACGGCGGGCACCCTTCAGGACACCCTCATAGTACATTTCGGGCTTGCGATGCTCCTTGCCCTTCGGTGGCCCGTCCGTCACAAGCTTCTCCGCATCCAAATTTTGCCCCAAAGTGCACTTTAGCAAAGGCAAGGCCCGACGGGCACCTTCAATGCAGACGGAGCGCTTGATGACTTCAATCCATGGACAAAGGCCCACCAGCCGCTGCACTAGCCCAAGTAGCTCCTGTGCATGGCTTCCAATGGCCACACGAACTATGAGGCCCTTCATGGCCTGCTCGGCGACCTTGTGGAGCTCGACCAACCGCTTCAGCTGGTCGCCAGGGCACTATACGCTCGGTCTCAAAGATACCGAGACCGTAACACCTTCTCCGTCGAGCTCCCTCCTTGGCGCTGGTAGAACGCGAAAGCATCGCATACACCACGGGCAGATATGCGAATGCTCCTGGAGAGCTCCGGATTCGGGTAAGTAATAGGTAATTCACTTTCACATGCTTGCTTTGCATAAAGAATGCCTTACCCGTCGCTATGTTCTTTAATGATTCAATCTCTTGGAGGGCTTTTTGGGCTTCGGCCTTAGCGGCTTTGGCACTCTCAAGAGCCGAGGCGAGCTCGGACTCTCGAGTCTTCGAGTCACGCTCCAAACTCTCGTGTTTTTCCACGAGAGCCTGGAGCTCTTGCCGCACCTCCACCACCCGCACCTCCTGCTTCTCTCGCTCGGTGTGCTCCGTGGCCGCTTTGCTTTCGGCCACGAACACCGCTTCCTTCAGGGTCGCCACCTCGTTCGTGGCCCCTACAATACCCATGTTACTCCTGTCATTTTTGCAACCAAATCCTTTCTATAAGGTATTTCTTTAATAAGGTATTACTTACCTTCCTTGTCCTCGATCTGCTTCTTGGCAAGGCCGAGCTCGTTCTCGGACCGCTCGAGGCTCTGCTTCAATGCATTGACCTCCGCCAAGGCGGCAGAGGTCAGCAGCAGCCTGCATTCCCATATTGACATACTTATGTTAGACTCCTGCAGATATCTTTTTAGATCCTTAGTCCGGCTTTTCTTTCCAACACCGAACTAAGCATCAGGGCTCTTGTCTATGCGGTAGTATTTTTACATATTCTAAACTTACCTCAAAGCCTGTTAGAAGGCTAGCATAAGCTACCAGCCCGCTCTTGGCGGACTGAACTTTCGGATAACCACACTCATAATAAAGGCGGTGTTTCGTCGATGGAGGCGCCTTTAAGCGCCTCCAAAGAGCTATCCGGTGCCTCCGGATGGACGGAGGTCACCGGGCGTCAGAGTCTTACCCTTCTTAGGAAGGGGCCGCTATTTGACTTCGAACCACCGAAGGTTCCAGATGGAGTCCGTCGAAGGGCTGGACTTAGAGCCCTCTCGGGTCTCGCCTTTCAAGGCCGAGTCCGGGAGGTCGCCTTGCGGCGCCTCAGGACCATCTCCTCTGGCTGGGCCCTTTGGGACTCCACCGCGGTGTCGTCGGCGACACGAGGAGAGGAGGCGGTCGGAAGTGAAGTACTATTCACATCCGACGAGCCCAGGGAGCCGCTCGACGAAGCGGCAAGCTCGTCCTTGGGCAGGCTACATGGTCATATTCAGCGTTAGAAGACACTATGCGACAAATAAAAATCATGAACTATTCCGGAGTCCGGACACTTACGATCTCGCCAGGGGCTTGGCCCTTGGTGGCCACTCCTCCTCGTCGTTGTCGGTGTTGGTGGAGAAGTCCGGAGGAAGGGTCCTTCCTTTCTTGGACCCTCCGGCCTCCCCAGTCGGGGCGGCCTTCCTTTTCTTCTCTTCCCCCGCTGGGGGAGAGGCTTCTTTCTCCTCTACCTCGTCTTCAAAGGAGGATTCCGCATCGGAGTCATCGGACGATGAGTCCGACAACACCTGGCGTCTCGCACTCCTTCGAGTCCCCGTGGACTTCTTCTTGGCCTTCTTCTCCGGCACCACGTGAGGTGCCGGAGCCAGCAGTCCGCTAGGTCTTCTGGCAAGGGGGCCGGACAGTTAATCTGTCCAGACGTCTTCAGCCAGTCCTGCCAAAGATTAGGGAGTTTTAGATCCCGCATAGAGTCAAACTATGAAAAAAGAGTCCCATAAAGGGTAAAATAACTTACCTCGCTGGCTTGACGCTGAAGCTGAATCCGCGATCTTCGGTAGCGGATGTGGGAGCCTCGGCACTTTGAACAACACCTTCCGTGCATCTTCGCACGTAGTGTCAAGAGCCTTTTTCAGAGTTGGGTGTTGTGCCGGATCGAACTCCCACAATTTGAAGGCCCGTTGTTGGCATGGGAGAATCCGGCGGATGAGCATCACCTGGATTACGTTCACAAGCTTGAGATTCTTGTCCACCAGGTTTCAGACGCAGGTTTGGAGTCCGAACAGCTCGTCTGAATCCCTCACACAGCCCGTCTCTTTCCATGATGTGAGCCGTGTGGGAAAGCCAGATCGAATTCGGGGCCGCCACCATTGAGAGTCGCGCATGCTCGGTGATGTAGAACCACTCCGATTGCCACCCCTTTATGGTCTCCACAAAGGAGCCCTCGAGCCATAGGACTTTGGCCATCTTGCCAACCATGGCGCCTCAAGACTGGCTTGGCGGCCTCCCACTACCTTCGGCTTGACATTGAAGATCTTCAGCCATAAGTCAAGTGGGGCTGGATGCAGAGGAAGGTTTCGCCTACACGATAAACGCCAAATGTTGAGGATGAAGTTCGGGGCCGATCGTGGAAATCCAGGCCGTAGTAGAACATGAGCCCTGGACAAATGGATGGAGTGGAAAACCTAGTCCATGGAGGAAGTGGGTGAGGAACATCACCCTCTCATGGGGCCTGGGGTGGGAATGAGCTGCCCTCGTCGGGTAGCCGGTGCGCGATGTCGCTGGACAAGTATCCGCCTTCCGCAACTTTTGATGTGCCCCTCCGTGACGGAGGAGGCCATCCACTTGCCTCCCGCCTCGGACATAGTTGGAGAAGGTTGAGGTGGGATGCGGAATTGGTATTTGGAGCTCGAGTCTTGGAAATGGATGAGCAAAGGAGGAAGAAGGCATAGGTGAAAAGGTGGATCCTTATCCCTTATATGGACGGACGAAGCTATGCGTCCCCGCCACCGGTAAAACTCGCTTATCTCCCAAGCGCCGTAATCAATGGCGCGGTTGGGTTACCCACGTCCGTATTGATGGGAATCCTTAATAAGGGGCATGAACTCCGCTTTGATAAGACGTGCCAAGGAAACCGCCTCGCTAAACGCGCTGAGGTGGAACAGTAAGATAACTATTCGATTAAAGGCTTGTCCATGGTGTGATGTCACGCCTCGGGATGCTTCATCAGATCTGTGCAAAAGTTATTCTCTCTATGGTAGTATGTGGAACTTGTTTTGCAGAGCCGGACACTATCCTTGTGTTCAAAATCTTCTATGAAGTATTCGGAGGAGGAACCCGCCTTGCAATGCCGAAGACAATATGCGCGCCGGACTCGTCGTCATTGAAGCCTGGTTCAGGGGCTACTGAGAGAGTCCTGGACTAGGGTTGTCCGGATAGCCGAACTATCGGCGTTGGCGGACTCACGGACTATGAAGATACAAGATTGAAGACTTCGTCCCGTGTCCGGATGGGACTTTCCTTGGCGTGGAATGCAAGCTTGGTGATACGGATATGTAGATCTCCTACCATTGTAACCGACTGTGTAACCCTAACCCTATCTCGGTGTCTATATAAACCGGAGGGTTCTAGTCCGTAGGATCTAACAACAATCATACCATAGGCTAGCTTCTAGGGTTTAGCCTCTCCGATCTCGTGGTAGATCCACTCTTGTACTACCCATATCATCAATATTAATCAAGCAGGAGTAGGGTATTACCTCCATCGAGAGGGCCCGAACCTGGGTAAAAACATCGTGTCCCTTGTCTCCTGTTACCATCCGCCTAGACGCACAGTTCGGGACCCCCTACCCGAGATCCGCCGGTTTTGACACAGACAATGAGCTTAGAAGGTTATTAGCTAAATGGAACAAGCAATCTCTTAATGATAGAATGAGGCCCGACCCTGCTTTTGCTACTTCACCTATCTGTGTTGTCGATAAGGATTATGAATTCTCTGTTGATCCTGATATAATTACTTTGGTTGAATCTGATCATTTTCATGGTTATGAATCTGAAACTATTGTGGCACATCTTACTAAATTAAATGATATAGCCACCCTGTTCACTAATGATGAGAGATCTCGCTACTTTTATATCCTTAAAATATTTCCGTTCTCATTAAAGGGTGATGCTAAGATATGGTTTAATTCTCTTGATCCTGGTTGTGTGCATAGTCCCGAGGATATGATTTATTACTTCTACGCTAAATATTTCCCGCTCATAAGAAACAAGCTGCTTTGAGGGAAATATACAACTTTGTGCAAATTGAAGAAGAGAGTCTCCCACAAGCTTGGAGGAGGCTTCTCAAGTTACTTAATGCTTTGCTCGATCATCCTCTTAAGAAAAATGAAATACTTGATATCTTTTATAATGGACTAACCGATGCTTCTAGAGATTACCTGGATAGTTGTGTTGGTTCTGTTTTCAGGGAAAGAACACCGGATGAAGCTGAGATTCTATTGAATAATATGTTTACAAATGAAAATAATTGGACACTTCCTGAGCCAGCTCCTGAGCCAATTCCTAAGCCTATTCCTAAACCAACTCCGAAGAAGAGAGGTGTTTTATTTCTCAGTAACGAAGATATGCAAGAGGCAAAGAAATCTATGAAAGAAAAAGGTATTAAAGCTGAAGATGTGAAAAATTTACCTCCTATTGAAGAAATACATGGTCTTAATTTACCGCCTGTTGAAGAAACATATGACCTTGATCCATTACCTATTGAAGAACCTCCAGGTCCTGATAACCCGACATAGGTAGTAAAGGTAAATTCTCTCTATAGATTTGATGAAGGTGATATTCCTCACTATAAGTCTGCTAGACAATGCTTAGAAGAGTTTGATAATTTTATTGTCAAGCAAGAAAACTTCAATGCTTATTTTGGTAGACAATTGAAATAAAATTCCGATATGATTAAACACTTGGGTGATTATATGGCTAATGTTAGATGTGAACTTAAACTTGTTAGTAAGCATGCCTCTATGGTTACCACTCAAGTAGAACAAGTACTTAAGGCTCAAAATGATTTTCTCAATGAAATGAATAGTAAGAAAAATGATTATGCTGTTAGAGTGGCTACTAGAACTGGTAGAATGACTCAGGAACCTTTGTATCCTGAAGGCCACCTTAAGATAATTGAGCAAGATTCTCAGAGAAATAATATTGATGCACCTAGTTCTTCTAAAAGGAAGAAAAAGAAAAATGATAGGACTTTGCAAACTTCTAGTGAACCTCATCTTTGAACCACATTCGAGAATCCAAATGATATCTCTATTTACGATCTTTGAAACACAATTTGGTAATGAACATGAACCTAGTGAAAATGCTAATGATGATGTTCATGATGATGCTCAACCTAGTAATGATAATGATGTAGAAATTGAACTTGCTGTTGATCTTGATAACCCTCAATCAAAGAATCAATGTTATGATAAGAGAGACTTTGTTGCTAGTAAACATGGTAAAGAAAGAGAACCATGGGTTCAAAAACCCATGTCTTTTCCTCCCAAACCATCCAAGAAAAAGGATGATGAGGATTTTGAGCGCTTTGCTGAAATTATTAGACCTATCTTTTATGTATGCGATTAACTGATATGCTCAAAATGAATCCATATGCTAAATATATGAAAGATATTGTCACTAATAAAAGAAAGATACCGGAAGCTGAAATTTCCACCATGCTTGCTAATTATACTTTTAAGGGTGGAATACCAAAGAAACTTGGAGATCCAGAGTACCTACTATACCATGCTCCATTAAAAGAAACTATGTTAAAACTGCTTTATGTGATCTCGGAGCCGGTGTCAGTGTTATGCCTCTCTCTTTATATCGTAGACTTGATTTGAATAAGTTGACACCTACTGAAATATCTTTGCAAATGGTCGATAAATCAACTGCTATACCTGTCGGTATTTGTGAGGATGTGCCTGTTGTGGTTGCAAATGTTACTATTTTAACGGACTTTGTTATTCTTGATATTCCCGAGGACGGTAGTATGTCTATTATGTTTGGAAGACCTTTTTTGAATACTGCAGGGGCTGTTATTGATTGCAACAAAGGCAATGTCACTTTTCGTGTTAATGGTAATGAACATATGGTACACTTTCTGAGGAAACAACCTCAAGTTTATAGCATCAACTCTATTGGAAAAATTCCATCGATTATATTTGGAGGTTTTGAATTTCCTCTTCCCACTGTCAAGAAGAAATATGATATTCTTATTATTGGGGATGTGCATATCCCCGTTGAGGTAACATAGTGTTATTCGAAATTTCTCCGGTTTCATGTTATTCGGAATGAGTTTGTTAACAAGAGTTGATCAACCTTGTTAGTAGATTCCTTTTGATGAGCATGAGATGGATGAAACTAGAAGGCACAACCTTCTGTACCCTCTTTATACTTTCTGTTACTTAGTTGAAATAAAGTAAGAATAGTATTTTTCTGTCTGTTTTCTAATTTATCTGTGCAATATAAAAATACCCCAGAAATAAAAGTCCTCCAAATGCCATGCCAATTTAATATGATTTTTTCTGAAATATTTGAGGATTTATGGAACTGAAAACACTGCGGGGGGAGCTGCCACCAGGCATCGAGGGTGGAGGGCGCGCCCTACCCCCAAGGGCGCGCCCCCTGCCTCGTGGGCCCACGGTGGCCCTCCTCCACTTATTCCTGCACTCATATAGTTCTTCTTCCTCCCACAAACACGAATATCTAGCTCAAGCACGAGTTCTAGCTCTCTTTGCTGCGATTTTCGATCTCCTTGCTCAAAGCACCTTTCACAAAACTACTTGGGGAGATTGTTCCTTGGTATGTGACTCCTCCATTGGTCCAATTAGTTTTTGCTCTAGTGCTTTATTCATTGCAAATTTGTGCTGCCTAGGTGACCATGTTCTTGAGCTTGCATGTCAAATTTATATGGTTCCAAGTAGTTCTAATGCATGATATATCCTCTAGGCACTTGTAGGAGTACTTCCTATCAATTTTATTGAAGTTGGTTCACTTTTGTTTGAACTTACTAAAAATTTCAGAATATTTCAGAAAATGATGAAGAGACTTTTGAGGGGCTCATTGAGCCGAAGGTCAAAGGAAAAGCAAAATGAAGAAGCACAAAGGCCCAAATATAATTTGCACGTACCGCGGAGGTCCGGCCGTGTGAATGGCCTTCCAATGAATTCTTGAGACAAGCCGGGATTTATGAGGATTTCTATTCATTGGCTGAGAATGTTGGCCTCACCGACTTCCTTCGCGACCAACGTCATCAGTATCTCTTACTCACTAATACTTTTGTGCAAAACTTCTACTATTTTCCTAAGGAAACACCTCCTTCAGTAGAGTTTCATTTATATGATGTTGTTAAGAAAATGCCACTAGATGAATTTTGCAAGGTTTGCAAAATACCCTTCGAGGGTACCTTAGATGAACCATATCGTAAAGATGTGGAAGAATTTATTGTCACCATTACTGTGAGGGAAACAAGGAAGGTTTCCGATGCAAGAATCACTAGCATACATTTTCCTGTTTTACGTTACTTTGCCATATTTGCTAGTCGTTGCTTGATTGGTCGCGAAAACTGTGGAAACCTTAGTGTTCCTGACATTATCATTTTGTTCCATGGTTTATTCCGCGATAACACTGTTAGTATGGGCGGAATTATTGCTAAACGGTTAAGTTTGAACCGTACTAAGGGCCCCATATTTGGAGGTATTTATGCTTCACGCCTAGCTGCACATTTTAACATACCTATTAGGCTCTATGAGAAACAAGAAAAATGGTTGCCTAGTGCTTATTTATATTATAAGAGTATGCTAGTGCATGATTTTATTGTTAAGAGTCGGGAAGGGGAGCTTAAATACAAATTGTACTTTAATAAACATCACCCTGATACTATTACCATGCCTGATCCTTCCTTGTTTAATTTATCTGAAGGTCCGTATCTCGTTCCGTGGGTGGTCGTTCAAGCCTACCGGACCCTACACCAGCCCCAGAGCCGGAACCACAATTTGAGCCTCCACGACAGTCTGATTATTTTTGGGATCCGGAGGTGGCTGCCAGACAGTGGCAGTCAGAGTCCTCTTCATCACAGTACGACCCCAACTACAACTACGGATATCCACCAGGCCATCCTTGGCAATGAACCAACTTAGGCCAAAAGCCTAAGCTTGGGGGAGTACGTATTTCCCACCGAAATTACATTTATGTTTACGCACACTCATTGCTAGATATCGGTGCCCATACTCTTTCACTGTAATATTCATGCTAGTTTATTTTATTTTTCCTGCTTTCTTCTTGTGTGTTTGTTAAACCTTAAGAAAAACCAAAAAATTTAGTAATAGCTTCTAGTTAGTTTACCTTTTCTTGCTGTAGTAGTAATAATTAAAAAGAAAACCCAAAAAGATTTCCCGTTCTTCTTTTGCTTGTTGGGAGCTTTCCTGTGTAAATAGTTTTTATTTCTTTTCTTTTCTTTGGGGGTCGATAGGAGAAGACCATGATTAAATTGTTGAAGTGGATCTTATATGCATTATTGTTGATTTAACCGAGAGCCCATATTGCCTTTTCTTCTCCTGTTTATTGAATGCTCGCAGATTCCAGCTTAGTCCAATGCACGTGCACTCTTATTATTATTCACATTGTTCGGACGTGCAAGTGAAAGGCAATTATGATGATATATGATGGATCGATCGAGATGAGAAAAGCTGGTATGAACTCGACCTCTCTTGTTTTTGTAAATATGATGAGTTCATCGTTCCTGATTCAGCTTATTATGGATAAACATGTTTGCAATGACAATTAGAGATCATAGTTGCTCGTGCCATGCTTGATTAGCTATGAGTTATAATGAATTACCTTGCGTGCCAACATGCTATTAAAATGGTTGTGATGTGGTATGATGGGGTGGTATCCTCCTTTGAATGATTTTAAGTGACTTGACTTGGCACATGTTCACGCATATAGTTGAAACAAATCAACATAGCCTTCACGATATTTATGTTCATGGTGGATTATATCCTATTCATGCTTGCATCCAATGTTTATTAATTTTAATGGATATTCATGATTGTTGTTGCTCTCCAGTTGGTCGCTTCCCAGTCTTTTGCTAGCCTTCATTTGTACTAAGAGGGAATACTGCTTGTGCATCCAATCCCTTAAACCCCAAAGTTATTCCATATGAGTCCACCATACCTTCCTATATGCGGTATCTACCTGCCGTTCCAAGTAAATTTGTATGTGCTAAACTCTAAACTTTCAAATAAATATTCTGTTTTGTATGCTCGAATAGCTCATGTATCGACTAGGGCTACCCTTATCTTCCATGTTAGGCGGGTTATTCTCAAGAGGAGTGGACTCTGCTCCTCATTCACGAGAAAATGGTTGGTCACCGGGATGCCCAGTCACATGCTTTATGCAAACTAAATCAAAATTAATTGCAAACAAAACTCCCCCTGGGACTATCGCTAGTTGGAGACACTCGTTGTTTCGAGCAAGTCATGGATTGATGCTTGTTGGTGGAGGGGGAGTATAAACTTTACCATTCTGTTTGGGAACCGCCTATAATGTGTGTAGCATGGAAGATATCGCCATCTCTTAGTTGTTATGTTGACAATGAAAGTATGCCGCTCAAAATATTATTTATCTCTATTTTAAAACTGAGCTCGCACCTCTAAAATCCTCGCTTCCCTTTGCGAAGGGCCTATCTATTTACTTTTATGTTGAGTCATCACCCTCTTATTAACAAAGACTAGCTGGAGAGCACAACTGTCATTTGCATTCATTACTATTAATTTATATTGGGTATGACTATGATTGGATCTCTTTTACCATGAATTACAATGTCTAGTCAGTCCTTGATCTTTAAAGGTGCTTTCTATTTATGTTTTGCGGTCTCAGAAAGGGCTAGCGAGATACCATCTTGTTATATCATATTATGATTGTTTTGAGAAAGTGTTGTCATCCGAGATTTATTATTATTGCTCGCTAGTTGATTATTCCATTGATATGAGTAAACATGAGACCTCAGAATTATTCCAAATGTGGTTAGTTATAATCTTTGCTGAAAACTTGAATGTTGGCTTTACATATTTACAACAACAAGAGCAAACAGAGTTTGTAAAAGTTTTTCTTTATCATTTCAGTTTGTCAACTGAATTGCTTGAGGACAAGCAAAGGTTTAAGCTTGGGGGAGTTAATACGTCTCCGTCGTATCTACTTTTCCAAACACTTTTGCCCTTGTTTTGGACTCTAACTTGCATGATTTGAATGGAACTAACCCGGACTGACGCTGTTTTCAGCAGAATTGCCATGATGTTATTTATGTGCAGAAACAAAAGTTCTCGGAATGACCTGAAACTTCATGGAACAAATTTTCAGAAATAATAAAAAATCCTTGCCAAAGATGAAGGCCAGGGGGCCCACCACCTGTCCACGAGGGTGGGGGCGCGCCTGCCCCCCTAGGCCGCGCCCCCCTACCTCGTGGGCCCCCTGGGGCTCTCCCGACGCCAACTCCAACTCTATATATTTGCTTTCGGGGAGAGAAAAATCAAGGAGAAGAAATCATTGCGTTTTATCATACGGAGCCGCCGCCAAGCCCTAAAACCTCTCGGGAGGGCTGATCTGGAGTCTGTTCGGGGCTCCGGATAGGGGGATTCGTCGCCATCGTCATCATCAACCATCCTCCATCACCAATTTCATGATGCTCACCGCCAGGCGTGAGTAATTCCATCGTGAGGCTTGCCGGACGGTGATGGGTTGGATGAGATCTATCGTAATCGAGTTAGTTTTGTTAGGGTATGATCCCTAGTATCCACTATGTTACGAGATTGATGTTGCTATGACTTTGCTATGCTTAATGCTTGTCACTAGGGCCCGAGTGCCATGATTTTAGATCTGAACCTATTATGTTTTCATGAATATATGTGAGTTCTTGATCCTATCTTGCAAGTCTATAGTCACCTACTATGTGTTACGATCCGGCAACCCTGAAGTGACAATAATCGGGACCACTCTCGGTGATGACCATAATTTGAGGAGTTCATGTATTCACCAAGTGCTAATGCTTTGTTCCGGTTCTGTATTAAAAGGAGGCCTTAATATCCCTTAGTTTCCGTTAGGGCCCCGCTGCCACGGGAGGGTAGGACAAAAGATGTCATGCAATTTCTTTTCCATAAGCACGTATGACTATATTCGGAATACATGCCTACATTACATTGATGAATTGGAGCTAGTTCTCAGGTCACCCTATGTTATGATCATTACATGATGAACCGCATCTGGCATAATTATCCTTCACCGATCCAATGCCTACGAGCTTTCCATATACTGGTTTACGCTTATTTACTTTCCCGTTGGTATTGTTACAATCACTACAAAACACCAAAAATATTACTTTTGCTTTCATTACTCTTTTGTTACCGTTACCACTACTATCATATTACTTTGCTACTAAATACTTTGCTGTAGATATTAAGTTATCCAGGTGTGGTTGAATTGACAACTCAACTGCTAATACTTGAGAATATTCTTTGGCTCCCCTTGTGTCGAATCAATAAATTTGGGTTGAATACTCTACCCTCGAAAGCTGTTGCGATCCCCTACACTTGTGGGTTATCAGATCTTTGTGATACATAACTTCAAGTGCCTCGACAATTTTGATAGTACTGGATTGTTCATAACATTTATGTAACACTTGATCCATGCATGATAGCATAATACTTTTGACAACACTGAAATCATTCTTGCGAGATAAAAACACATTGATGACATCTTGAGACGCTCCAAGTGTCAGGTAGTCACCACGTGGTTGATCCATCGCATATTCTTTCTTAGTACTCCTGAGAACATATCTCAGAGTGTGGCTCCAATCCTCATATAAAAAGAACAAGGTAGCAAGTAACAAAAGTGAGCAAAAACGGTATTGCAATGCTTAGAAACAAGGCCTAGGGTTCATACTTTCACTAGTGCAATCTCTCAACCGTGCTAACATAATTGAATCATATAACAATCCCTCAACGTGTGACAAAGAGTCACTCCAAAGTTCTTATCTAGTGGAGAACATAAGATGAAATTGTTTGCAGGGTACGAAACCACCTCAAAGTTATCCTTTTCGATCAATCTATTGATCTATTCCTAAAAGTGTCACAAACAGCCCTAGAGTTCGTACTAAAATAACACCATGTGATACACATCAACCAACTCTAATGTCACCTAGATACTCTAATTTCACCACGAGTATCCTAAGTTGATTATTCGATATGCATCAAACAACTTCAGATTCATAATATTCAATCCAACACAAAGAACTTCAAAGAGTACCCCAAGATTTTCACCGAAGAAAGTAGGATGAAAACGTGCATCAACCTCTATGCGCAGATTACCCCAATGTCACCTCAGGAATCCACGAGTTGAGTGCCAGAACATACATCAAGTGAATCAATAGAACACCCCATTGTCACCACGTGTATTCATATGCAAGACATACATCAAGTGTTATCATATCCATAAAAGTATTCAATCCGATAATAATGAAACCTCAAAGGTAAAAACTCATTTCATCACAACAAGATAGAGATGGAGAAACACCATATGATCCAACTATATTAACAAAGCTCGCGGTACATCAAGATTGTGCCAAATAAAGAACACGAGAGAGAGAGAGAGAGAGAGAGAGAGAGAGAGAGAGAGAGATCAAACACATAGCTACTAGTACATACCCTCAGCCCTGAGGTTGACCTACTCCCTCTTTGTCATGGAGACCGCCGAGATGATGAAGATGGCCCTGATACGTCTCCAACGTATCTACTTTTCCAAACACTTTTGCCCTTGTTTTGGACTCTAACTTGCATGATTTGAATGGAACTAACAGATCGACGCTTGTTTTCGTGCAGAACTACCATGGTGTTATTTTTGTGCAGAAATAAAAGTTCTCGGAATGACCTGAAAATCCACGAAGACACGTTTTGGTATTAATAAAAAATATTGGCGAAAGAATCAGCATCAGGGGGCCCACACCCTATCCACGAGGGTGCAGGGCGCGCCCCCTGCCTCGTGGGCACCCTGGGACTCCACCGACCTCAACTCCAACTCCATATATTAACGTTCGAGGAGAAAAAAATCAAGGAGAAGGATTCATCACGTTTTACGATACGGAGCCGCCGCCAAGCCCTAATCTTCCTCGGGAGGGCTGATCTGGAGTCCGTTCGAGGCTCCGGAGAGGGGAATCCGTCGCCGTCGTCATCATCAACCATCCTCCATCACCAATTTTCATGATGCTCACCGCCGTGCGTGAGTAATCTCATCGTAAGCTTGTTGGACGGTGATGGGTTGGATGGGATTTACCATGTAATCGAGTTAGTTTTGTTAGGGTTTGATCCCTAGTATCCATTATGTTCTAAGATTGATGTTGCTATGACTTTGCTATGCTTAATGCTTGTCATTAGGGCCCGAGTGCCATGATTTCAGATCTGAACCTATTATGTTTTCATGAATATATGTGAGTTCTTGATCCTATCTTGCAAGTCAATAGTTACCTACTATGTGTTATGATCCGGCAACCCCGGAGTGACAATAATCGGGACCAGTCCCAGTGATGACCGTAGTTTGAGGAGTTCATGTATTCACTAAGTGTTAATGCTTTGGTACGGTACTCTATTAAAAGGAGGCCTTAATATCCCTTAGTTTCCAATAGGACCCCGCTGCCACAGGAGGGTAGGACAAAAGATGTCATACAAGTTCTTACCCATAAGCACGTATGACTATATTCGGAATACATGCCTACACTATATTGATGAACTGGAGCTAGTTCTGTGTCACCCTATGTTATAACTGTTGCATGAGGAATTGCATCTGACATAATTATCCATCATTGATCCATTGCCTACGAGCTTTTCACATATTGATCTTTGCTTAGTTAATTTTTCGTTGCCACTGTTACGATTGCTACAAAAAACTACTACTGTTACTTTTGCCACCGTTACCGTTACTTCCATACTACTTTGCTACTAAATACTTTGCTGCAGATATTAAATCTTTCAGGTGTGGTTAAATTGACAACTCAACTGCTAATACTTGAGAATATTCTTTGGCTCCCCTTGTGTCGAATCAATAAATTTAGGTTGAATAATCTACCCTCGAAAACTATTGCAATCCCCTATACTTGTGGGTTATCAGGCCCCCGGTGATGGTTTCCCCCTCCGGCAGGGTGCCAAAGAAGGCCTCTAGATGGGATCGCTTCGGTACAGAGGCTTGGGGCGGCAGAGCGGAAGTTCTAGGTTTCTTTCTAGGGTTTTTGCTATTTATAGGAATTTTTTACGTTGGTTTCACATCAAGGGGGGCCACGAGGGAGCGACAAGCCTGCTCCGCGCGCCCTAGGGGGAGGGCACCCCCCCCCCCCCAAGCTTGCCGCTTCCTCGTGAGGCTTCTGGTCCTTCCTCGAAGCTTCGGGGGTCTCTTTTGGTCCACAAAAAATCACCATAAAGTTTCAGCCCATTCCGAGAACTTCTATTTCTGCACACAAAATAACACCATGGCAGTTCTGCTGAAAACAGTGTCAATCTGGATTAGTTCCATTCAAATCATTCCAAATTCTTATAAAATTGTTATAAACATGGCATGAATACTTCATAAATTATAGATACGTTGGAAACGTATCATATACCTATCCAAAAGGATGTGTAGGGCATACAAGGGCCTTATTGGTTAATTTCAATGAGATCGGAGAGACATAGAACATAATATACCTAGGTTCAGGCCCCATTGGGGTTATTCAATTAAATGTGATATAAAGTAGCTCGCGGGAGAGTACTCCTCGAGATGATGCATGTCTTGTATGTAGATCTGGCGATATCGCTCCCCCTGTGTCGTGGACTTAAATTCACATGTATATACATTGTTCCATGGACGTCAATACTTAACTCTCTCCGAGTTGTGCTCTCATATGGTCTTGTCCCAAAAGAAAAGCTCCTTCAATGAGTATGTTCTTCGGATTCCATCGGACTCCTTTCTTATCTACTCCGAGTGCTTCTCTAGTACAGTAGGAATTTATGTTTTATAAGATCCCCTAGGACCCATATAGGGGCACATGACATTGTGTAAGGGGCACGGGCGGGGAAACCGACACCAACATAGACAAAAGGGGGATTAGGGTGCTAGTGGAAATGTGTGTGTGTGTGTGTGTGTGTGTGTGTGTGTGTGTGTGTGTGTGTGTGTGTGTGTGTGTGTGTGTGAGAGAGAGAGAGAGAGACCATTTGAGTGTGTTGTCCACAAAAGACATGCCATGCCAGTCATGAGGGAGAATATCTAGTGCTCCCAACTTTCATATGCTCCCATGTTAACAAAAGTCAAATTTAGATGTGTCAAAAAATTAAGAAAAAAGTGAATGTTCTCAAGACATCGAGAAACAAAAAAAAATCAAATTTAGATGAGACAAAAAAATTAAGAAACAAGTGAATGTTCTCAAGACATTGAGAAACAAAAAAATCTAGATGTGAATAGTGTTGTTTTTTTTTGCTTTTGTCCTTTTGTGACACTATTCATGTTGGATTTGTCTTTTTTATCTATGTGTATTTCAATTTTGAATTTGAACTTTGTAAAGATGTAGACCTATGTCTTGTGAACGTTCACAAAAGATTTGAATTCTTTTTTTTTTTCGAGAACGATTTGAATTCTTTTTGGAACATTCAAAATTGAGCTTTCGAACATTGGAGCGTGGGAGCATATGAGTGTTTGGAGCACCTGATACTTTCCCTCAGCCATGATTTGCAGGTCTCATTATGTCAAAAGTGCAAACCAATGGTATATATTAGACCTTGCTTGATTATGGAGGTTTTGAGTAATTTATTGTCCAGTTAAAAGCTGCCATACTAGTATCCCTGGAGGACAAGATAACCTGCACTAGCATCCCAGGAGGACAAGATAACCTGAAAACAACAATGCTATGCATACGACAAATTACGTCCTACACTTGTACGATTAGAGATGACTCGGTTTGTTGGTCATAGCATGCAGCATCTATTCACTGTGAGGTTCACTGTCTGGTGTGGAAGTGTTGTACAAAAATCATTGTACGCAGAGTTGTTTCGAACCTCAAATTACATTATCTCCATCACGGTTTTCCAACAAATTTTCTTAAACAAATGAAAAGATATCTATATGAGAGCAAAATACTCTGGTTTTGTGTGAAGATATATAAGGACCTATGTTTAAGTTCAGTGAAAACCGAACCTTTCGTAGTTCCAAAAATGTGTCTTGTCGCAAAGTATATATTCAGATGAGCTGAGTTAATGGAATATAATCAAAACTAGATAGATCGTACAGTTTTGCAAGATCTCATTTTCTCTCTATTGCATCATTGACGTACATGTTTTTGCTTTGCGCATACGAGAAATTTCAACATCATATGGATACCATATTTTCTTTTTGTAAAAAGGCAGTTGACCAATGGAGTGTTTTGTTAGAGCAGTTTTAAGATGGTCCATCTCAAGAGAAATATTCAATCTGAACATTCCATTCATTAAGCATACATTTGATCAGCATAATAATCCAATTAAAGCAACTATTTGTCAAAAAATGAATGTTTAAATGATTTTCAACCTCTCTTTTCACTATGTTTAAAGGAAATTCGTGAATATGTTTATTGGATGGCATTTTTTTATACCAAATATGGCCTACATTTTTTTTCTCGAATACACATGAGCATGTGTATCACATATTAAAAAAGAAGCGACAAAGAAGCCGGATACAACGTCTTTCGGACATTACAACGCCAATCATAAGAATTAGCATCCACATCCACCAAACACACCCACCACGGGTACTACGATACATGCCTCACTTATGTCAACCTCATGCTGATGGCGATGGGGCAAACCACAGGGCAGCCAAGTCGTGTCACAACCGACGTCGGAGACTTTTGCAACAAGACCAAAACTCGAGGCCAACACAGACCAACGTACCCCACCCATTGCACCAAGAAGAATTTGGCAAGTGGACGGCAAGGCCTTGGCGGACCTAGAGACGACATCATCGAGAGAGCGCCCGTGATGGTGTACATTGCGCCAAGGGGGCCCACACCCATAGTAGAAGCCGACACCAAATTGAGCCGTGCCACCGGAACTCCTCGAGCAACAAGACGACGCCTCCAAGGAAGGGACGACGCCATGACGCCGCCGCCGCCTAGTCCAAAGGACGGACCAAGGATTTCCTCGGAGCACGAGGAAGGGAGTCGGATCGGGGCCAAAGCAACGCCTCCAAAGAGGAGACGACGTCCACAAACGTCGCCATTGCTAGCCTCGGCGTCGTGAAGCGGGGATTTCTCCCATCCCAAGATTAAAAAAAAACTTCCGGAGCTACTCAATCGGGCCGACCACCACGACCGGAGGCGTCGCATCACACAGCACATCAGCCTAGCAGCCTCCACAATCTCGAGCGCCCTGGCCAGTCCCACCTCAGCCAAGGTCAACTCCACATACACCGCCACGAGAAACACACATCCATCCCACCAGGCCACCACCAACCACCTCCTCCACGGAGCGGCAGCCTCCACCAACTTCCAGCCACGGCCATGGTAGGCCAAGCCAAACCAGACGGGAGGGATGACCTCCTCGAGCCGTTGCCTCCGCCTGAACCACCGCTCCTCGCCCGAGCCGCCCCGAGTCCGCAGCCGACGCCGGTGCGCACCCAGCCAGTACAGTGGCCGCCACGCCCTACCAGCACACCTACGCAGCATGATGGAGGCCAGCCACTGGCTGCCCGCGGCCACCGCCGCGTAGCACCACCGTCCTGAGCACGAATCCAGGAGCCAGAACCCAGATCCGGCAAGGCCGCTCCACCCCTTTGGCCGAAGCCATCGCCGGCTGTCGAGCGCGGACCACCCGAGCTGTTGCGCGCCGGCCAGCTCGTCCCGGGGCCCCCGCTCCGGCCTCCTCACGCTGGTTCCCCAGCCGCCGCGATCCCAGTCAACGGGGACTGGCCTCCAACGCCGCCCTGCGAGAGGGAGAGAGAGCACCCCGCCACCTTCAGCAGCGGGGCCCGCCGCCCTCGCGGTGAAGGCCAGCGGTAGCGGCGGCGAACGAGAGCAGGGAGAGGGGTTTGAGCTACATATACTAGAAGAACGCCCGTGCGTTGCAACGGGGCCACATTAACTTTAAAAGTTTAATATTAATTATGTTAATATTACATTTAATATTCTCATACATATTAAGTGACATTGGCGACCTTTTTTACCATCATATTCTCACACACGCACCCTCTCCCTCCCTCTTCCTCACTCTCTCTCTTTCTCTCCCTCACTCGGGAGGTGGGACGAAAATAAACCCGGAACGGAGACTACCAACTGAGACATTATGAGCAGAGATCATTTAGTTGATAAGAATAAATAGAAAACGGTGTTAAAAAGGAGAAACATATTAGAATAGATTGAAAAACCAAAAGGATGATGTAAAAGGAGATTCGCCCTCCCCCCGGGCCTTGCCATCCGAACAGCTCGGCCGTCCAGTCCCATGTGTCGTCTTCTCCTCGTTCTCGAGCTGCATCACTGAGCCGGGCTCCCGCCCGACCACCTCGCTGGCATCGAAGGGAAATGGATAAGGGTGACGCCCTTCCTTTCCCTGCCCCATGGCCTTACTCCTCCTCGACGCCCCCTCCCAAATCCACTTCTCCTTCTCGCTCGCTCGATCCCGTTGATCTGGACGAAGTCAGACGCCACGGCCACCATGACCGACCCCATCCACATGGCCACTGCCCTCCCTGCGGGCTAGGAGCTTGTCAAGGAGCTCTAACGCTTCACATTTCGCTCTGCTTAACGAGATCAAGTCCAAGACTTCAAGATCGACATCGATGTCGTCTTCCTCAACCTTGGGCCACCGCGACATTGCCATTCGATCTGCGCCGCCCCGAGCTCCCATGTCTTCCCCTAGGGCGCCATTGACACCGCCATGATCTCCTCTTGCCTTTCCCCTGTTTCCCTCTCGTTTGCTCTCGTTAGGTATTTCGCCGTGGCCGAGAACCGCCGTCCGCCATGGCCATTGCGGGGTAGCCACCGAGCTCCTCGGATTGACCTCGCACATGCCCACTCCTATGCACGCCCATGCCCGAGCTCGCCGCTCTTCTTCAGCCAAGGCCACTCCCTCTCCATGCCCACGCCTGTACACCTCGTCGGTCGCGCACCGCCGCCGCTCGCCCAGACCTGTGCACCATCAGCGACACACACCCGCGCGCCACACTCTCGCCAGCCGCTTCGCCCGTCTGCTGCCGCTTATCCTTCGCCGCCTCATTGTCATACCGCCTCGCGCCGCCTCCGATCGTGGCCATATTCATCGTCTTCACCCACACCGGCCAGATCTCTCCTCCACCGTCGGTCGCTTCGCCGCTGCGTGTTGCTTCCTATTTGTTAGGCTGTTGCTCTATCATTGGTACGCTGCTGCGCCATGCCCTCGACACCGCCGTGGACAAATGTGGTGGAGGGATTGTTAATGGAGTACGAGAAGGAGATCTGGGGCGGTGTCACCTGGCTGTGGTGGAGGTGTTTATGCGAGAAGGAGCCGGAGTGGAAGGAGAGGTCACAATTGGAAAAAATCGCAAAAAAAAAAATCATAACCCGAAGATCTCATTTCAAAAAAAATGCTAATATCAATGGAGGGGTGATTTCCTTCAATAGGTGGAAAACATAGGAAATATTGGTTGTTATCAAGGAAAGGTAAAAAATTTAGGAAAGTTAGGATTTTTGAACTGATTTCTATGCAAATGGGGTTTTATTGTTTGGTAACGTGATATCAGCACCTGCCCGTTTGTGACGTGTCTGATTAGGAAAGTTTACAAATGTTAAGAAACTATTTATTGAGAGGAAAGTTGTGACGTGTCTGTTATTTGTTTCCTAAAACAAATTTCACTAATAAGAGAAATCGATTAATTTAGATAAGTTAGGAAAGTTAGATTAAAATGTATTATTTGTTTCCTGAAAATCTGTTATTTGTTTCCTAAGACAAAATGAACCAATAAAAGGAATCGATTGATTTGCATAATTTAAGGAAGTTAGATCCGTGATTTGTTATACGTTAGGAAAGTTCTGGTTGTAATAAAGAATGAAGAGAAAAATAAACCGATGAACCAGGGTGGGAGGGGGTGGTGGGAGGAGAGACGAAAAAAACAGCGAAAATAAACCACGTACCAAGGTGGGAAGGGGTGGTGGGAGGAGAGACGGAAAACACCAGCGAAAATAAACCACAGAGACGATTCACCAACTCGTCCATTAAGAGTAGAGATAATAGGCATGCCTTATTAGTGGATACCATTTTTCCATTTTCTATTCATCATCTTTTCAATAGATACGACCTTTGCACTAATTTTGTATCATTATTACAGAATACATATTACCACGTGACACATGTGGTAAGCAATCCAAACTATAAAAAACAATATTTAATTCATACTATCATGTCACACTTCTATTAATTTCACTCTTACTCCTGTAAGAAAACTATATGATCCCCTAAAAAATCCGAAATTGTGTCTGAAATTATACAATGATCCAAAAGTTCAAAATTAATTAAATTGTGTTTTGACTCACATGAGTATGCAGGTTATATACTTTGTGTGATGAAAATAAGACATAACATGGAAATGTTGGCACTATGCATGATATATTTCCTAGTTTCACACCATGTTGTAATGGCATAATAATTTGTTTGCTTATTTGTATAAAGGTAAAAGCCCATATTAACCCTACAGATTTGTCGTCCGTATGTTAGAGCATCTACCGCCGGACTTAGCAAAGTTGGCCCCTAAATGCCCGCGGACACGCCCTATCAGAAACCGAGTGAGTCCATTTTGAGCCCTTATATTTGTCCGTCCATGCAGCCATACTCCTCATTTCCCCCCTTATATGTCCGGTTACTTGCATGTGATTGATGAAGATGAAGAGAGAGAGAGAAAAGAATGAATAAAGAAAACGAAAAGGTTGTCCGGGGTGGACCATGTCGTACATGGCGGACTGACCAAGCGCTTCCGCGAATCCTCATATCCTCCTTACAGTTTTATCAATGTGAAGATTTGCGGACAACCCAGACGTATAGGGATGATATGAGAGGTCCGGTTGGGTCACATTTTTTTCTTCTCTCTTCTATCCGGTCGCTGACTAGACGCGTCCGCGAACGTTTAAGGAGGATTTGAGGAGGCCGGCTGTAGATGCTCTTACCTTACAAGAGGTAATAGTGATGGAGATAATCCTAAAATTTTCTGGTTTCTTTATGTGAAAATTGTGTGCTTTTTTGTCGTCCGTATCTTAACTCACATGAGTATGCGGGTTATATACTTTGATTGCTGTTTTGCATGTTATATGTTCGTCTTGTGTCAAGTGGCGAATAAAGGTTCACGCACCGGCACTTGACAAAAACAACGAGAGAATCTATAACTGTCAAAAAATTACATGTTCACATGCATGAACAATGCAGTACAAATGTACAGATTAAGTGACATATTTTTTCAGGAAA
The DNA here is from genome assembly GCA_021605145.1 of Aegilops bicornis. Lineage (NCBI taxonomy): Eukaryota > Viridiplantae > Streptophyta > Magnoliopsida > Poales > Poaceae > Aegilops > Aegilops bicornis. Next base: position 496,389,576 of record CM038669.1, on the reverse strand, counting down.
AGTGGCATAAATTAGTGAAATGCTAGCTTTTTAGCACGGTACAAGCAAGCTAAGAGTTGCTAAATGGGTGCCAAAATTTCAATACATACAAATGAGTGCAAAGCGCCAAAATGTGTTGCTTACATAGTGCCAATTAGAAAGATCTCTAATTTTGAAGGACGTGCAGATTAAAATGCAAGAGCAATAATTTTTTGGTAAGGTTTATGTGCATGAACGATTCAAACTTATTTCTAGTGTTTGTTTGGTTGTTCAAGTCTCACGGGCAAGCGTGAAAAAATGGCGCGAAGCTCACACCGAATAATGAACCAACCAATACATGAACTAAAACTACAAGAGCTGAAAAACACCAAAACCTAAACAATAGTGAGATCTGTAACATAACAGCAATCTAAGAGGTGCACATTATTTATTATCCTTTGGATCACTAGGATCAAGCTTACATAACACATCCAAATCTCTTTGAACAAAGCATTGAGGGAACATAACATAATATCTAGAAAATTCTAGATAAGTAAAACATAGATAGATTGATGTCTTAAAAACCTTCTTCGGAAGAACCATCCTCGTCATCCTCTTCGTTTTGTGGTGGATCTGACTCCACCAACTCCTCTGAAGCCACATTCTCCACACTACCCTTCTTCACAGGATAAGCAACATCAATGGTGCCCTCAAGAGTGCACATGCCACATTCTTGCTTCATGAACGACTGTGTAGCATATGAACTGTTGAAGAATGCCCAACGCTTAACACATAAATTTGCAAAAACCAAAGAGGCAACCATGAGGGCTGCAATGATGATCAAAGTCACGATCAATGGTACGTAAGGATCGATTGAAACGGCCGAATCACCGCCTCCTGTTGACCTATATGGTGAGACCAACAATGGTGGTGGTGGTGGTGATAAGAGTGACATCTCTAGTCGCTCACTAGTTTCTACTCCTAGATAAGAACCTCCAAGGAAAACTTGTGCTATATTTGGTGACTTTGTGTGCGTTGAGGTGTCTTTCTCCACAGGCTTTAAAAGGAGACATAGGGGCAAAATAGGACTTTTAATAACATGTTTGTTAGAAAAATTTCCTAGGCCATTGCTGCATGCATTTCACGTCACCCACTTTTCGCTTTACGTGCCGTTTGGGAAGTGGTGTAGATTGTCTCATAGCATTCAGTTGCAAACTTTTAAAAAGAGGACCCTAAGAGTTCCTATATAGAGACAGTTACAGCTCGAATCTATATCTTTTAGAGTGTATATCTTTCTTTTCTCAAGTTTATCATGAGAAATATGCACAACCTTCCAAATAAAAGCATGTCGCCTAGCTGGCCAAATGTTTATCTTCAAGCTTTTGCTCTGCTTAAATTGGTAAAAGGAATATTATTATCATTGGATCACGCATGCTCTCATATGGCCTCTCTTTATTAGATTTCAAAGTGGTGGATCCGTTTTAGTGGAGCCAACTGTATCGCGGCTACCCGATTCAAGTGCCCCACATTGTTAGATCTCCCCACAAATTCGTCTCCTTCCTCATGCTAGCACCCCTGACGCCCCGCCGGTAGCAGCTCGCACCCCCCTGTCGCCGTCGCCGTCGCCCTCGTTTGTCTCTAGCATCCCTTGCTGTCGCATCACAGTGCATCCCATTGCCGGGTCGAGGAAAAAAATTGTGCCTCCAGGTTGCAGCGTTGTGTCCTTGGTCACGCGCGTTGCCGTTGTTTGTCGATTACAGCTTCCTATCCACCCCATCGCAACTTTTTGTGTCGTCGATACAGGAAAATCACGGCGACAACACAACCCATTCTCCACTGTCGCAATAAATGCCCTAGCTGGTTCTAGCCTTTTGTGTCGCTGGTTATAGATTTTGCGCCGCTTGTTCCAGCATTGACGGCAACTGGCGGTTGCAGCCCCACCGGCCTCCGGTTGTAGCACCGCCCCATGTCGGTTGCAGCTCGCCGGGTGCCGGTTGTAGCACGGCCCCATGCATGTTGCAGATTGTTGTTGTATCATCGCCCTCTGTCGGTTGCAACTCGTCGACCGCCGGTTGTAGCATCGCCCTATGACGGTTGCAGCTCGCCGACCGCCGTTTGCAGTACCGTCCCGTGACGGTTCCAGCACGCTAGCCGCCGGTTGTAGCACCGCCCGATGGCAGTTTTAGGTCACTGGCCGTCGGTTGTAGCACCGACGCTGGTTGGTTCCAGCATCCATGATGGCCGATTCCACCACGCCATCGCACCAGTTGCAACAGGTCACCATGCTGGTCACAGCCCTCCTGCCGCTCGCCTCACAACTCGCCATGGCCTCACAACGACACTCTCAACAACACAGGGGGTGGCAGCGGTCGAGCGTTTGCAGCATCCCTTTGCTCCTCGGGTGCAAGGACCTTGAATCCAACGACGGTCTGCCTCTGGCACACCGCCGGTAAATATGAGTGGTAGGAGAGAGGCGCATTGATGTGTGCGGCTATGGAGAGGACCGCGAGGGGGGAGGGGAGTGAGATGTGCGGTGCTCTCTGGAGAAGAATCGAGAGAGAAAAAGGATAAGGAAGATGACGTAGGGCCTAGTGTGCAGTGTGAGGCGTGAGAGAGCAACCGGCCAAAAGCCTGGCCAGTCGGGCATAGTTAGTCGTTTACCATACATTTTTGGAATTTCCTAATGGACGCTCGCTGCGTCGAATTGTCGAGGCTTCGCACAGAGAGGCAAGTGACTAGCGATCAAGATGGGCCGACCCAGTTAGGAGATAGCGCGGCGCTACAACGTCCAGTTTTGGGAACCTTCTGGAGGGTTCTTGAATGGTTTTGGGAACCTTCTAGAAGGTTCCTGAACTGGGTTTTCACTAGGTTTCTCTATTTGCTTTTTCTTTGTTGTTATTCTGTTTTTTCTTTTTCTCTACTCTTATAAAAACAGAGTTAGTGATGATGGTGTGTCTGCCATCCTGCAATATAGGCCATCCGATTTATATCCGAAGGATAGGAAGAAAACTATGGCAATTTTACAAAAAGATACTCACACCCTTCTCCACATTTGCAAATAAGGCATTCCCTCGTTCATCCTTTTCTCCCACAAGATAAACTACTCACACAAATGCATCTTTATGTTCCGTGCAACGCATGGGCATCTTGCTAGTCTTTTTTCGTTTTTCTGTTTCTTTATTTCATCTTTCAATTCCTTTTTCTTCTCTTTTTATTTTCTTTTTGTTCACATTTTCAAATTATGTTTGGGAGTTTCAAAAAATCTTCCCATTTCAAAATTTGTTCACCAAATTCAAAAAAATGTTCGTGTTTTCAAATTTTGTTGCAAGTTTTCATAAATGTTTCCATTTAAAGAATTGTTCGCAACTTGCAAAAAGTGTTCGTGTTTTCAAATTTTGTTGCGAGTTTTCATAAATGTTTCCATTTAAAGAATTGTTTGCAACTTGCAAAAAATGTTCATGTTTCAATTTTTGTTTGGGAGTTTCAAAAAATGTATACAAGTTTTAAAACATGTTCATGTGTTCAAGTTTTATTAGGGAGTTTCAAAATATATTACAAGTTTTAAAAAATGTTAGAGTATCCAAAATTTGTTTTCGAATTTGCAAAATCTTCGGGTTTTCAAAAAAACTTTCAAGTTTTGTATTTTGGGGATATTTTACAAAAATGTTCCCATTTCCAAAAATTGTTTGCATTTTTCGAATTGTTGAGTTTTTCAAAATTTTATTCACCATTTCTAAAAGTGTTCGTTTTTTCATACAACCTTCACGTTTGTTTTCTCACGCGTTTCTCGTACAAATTTTTAAAAACAAGAACATATTTTTTGGAACATCTGAAATAAATGCAAAAAAACATGAACAATTTTTTAACTTCAGAACTTTTTTGAAATTTCAAAAAAAAATTGAAATTCAGCGAAAAAAATGTTTGCGTATTTGAAAAAAAAAATCTTTCAAAAAAATTCATAAATTCAATAAAAAATCCTGTTTCAAAATATGTTCTTAATTTTTTAAAATGTTCGCCTTTCAAAATATGTTCATAACTTCAAAAAATGTCCCGCTTTTCAATTTTTGTTCACAAATTCCATTAACTACTATAATGTTCGCTTTTTCTAAATTTTGTTTAGAGTTTCGATCTTTTGTTCACAGATGCAAAAAATGTTTCCTTTTGTCAAAAATGTTTTGGTTTTTGTTCATTTTTCAAACATTTGTTCATAAATTCGAAAAAAATCCTCTTTTTAAATTTATTTGCAAATTCAAAAAATATTCTTGTTTTCTCAAAAAAATGAAACTGAAAAAATGTTCGCATTTTTCAAAATTTGTTCACGAATTCACAAATTCTTTTCATTTTGAAATTTGGTTACAAATCCAAAACTTGGGGAAAAATTTCAATACTTGTTCGTGTATTTTGTAAATTATTCACAATTTCTTTTATAAGGATTCGGTTTTTATTTAAATGTTCGAAAAAATAGATTTTTTATCTGTCGGTATTCTTAGTCCTAAAAGATTTCACGTTGCATATTTAACTGTAGTGCTGATCAGCTCAGGTGGTTAGGTACCGTCTCTGTTAGCGTTGAATCGCGAGTTCTAGTCCTGGACGAGCACTGCTCTTTTTTGCGTTGTATTTTTTCACCACTGGCTGCTCCTGTGTGGGCCGGCCCAGATGAAGCCTAACCTGTGCGAAGCCCCGCCAATCTGCCTAGTTAGGTCCCTACATTTTCCGTTACATTTGCCTAGTTAGGCATTTCTTGATAGTGAAGAAAGTGGGCCGATGTTACAGCCTCATGGGCTTGTCGGGGCTTACACCACCGGAACGGCTATATAAAGAAAAATTCAGGATCGAGCAATAGTCCCCTCTCATTAGGGTTTCTCTACTCTCGACGATGGCAGCGTCCTTCCCGTAGAGATCTTACCTACCCCGCCCTTCCAAACCCGCCGGCGATTGGTGGGCCTCCTCGGGGGTCTCGGTTTCAGTGGGGACTGAGTAACGGAGTTAGGGATCATACCGCTCGCGGCTCAATCAACCTCGGGCAAGAGAATCATGGAGGAGACTGCGTCAAGTTCAGGCACGGCCAATTCTGATCTGGAAGCAATGATGGCAGAGCTGGGGTTGAAATAGGATGAACTCCAGGATGTGGTGGTGGACGCAGGCGATCTGCCGGAGGAGGCAACTCGTTGGATGGCGATTGCTAGGGTTCACACCGAAAAAACCCTATAGCCAGTATTGGTTCTATAGGAATATGAGGGTGCCTGGGACTTGGCACAGGAGGTGAAGATTAGACCGCTCGAGGAGAATCTCTACTCGATGCAATTTTCCTGTCTCGGTGATTGGGAAAGAGTGATGGAGGAGGGACCATGGTCCTTTAAGGGGAAGGCAGTGGTTATGGCTCCGTATGATCGGTTCAGGAAGCCTACCCTTATTGAGTTAAACAAAATTGAAATATGGATACAAATTCATGATCTTCCAGATGGTTTCTTCCCCAAAGTTAAGGCCTTATCAGCAACGGTGGGCGAATTCATATTTGCCGAACCCAAATCACAAGACTTTGAAGGGAATTTTGTCCGTGTTCGTGTAAGGACTGATGTAACCAAGCCTCTCAAGAATGTTGTTTCACTTGTGATCAGGAAGAAGGACACAATGGAACGGGTAATCTTTAGGGTGAAATATGAGAGGTTACCTGATTGGTGTGATGTATGTGGTAATTTGGGACATCTGTTTAAGGAGTGCGGAGATGGGATCCACCCTCCCAAGGCGTTGGTTTTCAAGGATCTCAAGGCAAACTGGTTCAGAGGACCGGCCAGAGGGCCTGGAGAAGGAAGTGGATGTAGGGGAGGCCGTGGCAGGGGCCGTAACGGAAGAGGAGGAGGCCGTGTTAGCACGCAGTTCAACCCCTTCAACAGCCAGGAACCTGAAGATACAGATTTCTCACGGAATGATGTCTCCATGCGGGATGCAAAATAGAACAGGGAGAGAGAGGCAGTAGTGACAGTAGATCCGAAGAAAGTCCAGAAGGATCCAACCATGGCGAGTGCTGCAACGTCTTTGATGCTTCTCCCTTCGGAGTTACCTTCTAGTCCTCCGCCTAAACAGGAACAGAAGAGGAATAAGCCAAGTCCAACTACGAATGAAGGTGGTACGGGGAAGAATCCAGTCCTCAACAAAAACTCTGATGCGCGTGTGGCGGGCCTCCCAGGGGGGTCGCGCCTAGCGCAATGAGTCTTCTTGTATGGAACTGTCGTGGGGCTGGCAAACCCGCGACAGTTCGTGAGCTTCGTGACTTCACGAGGCAACATTCCCCCTCTATAGTTTGTATTCTCGAAACACAAATAGAGGGATCTCGTGTTGAGAACATGGTAGGCACTTTAGGTTTCAATAAAAGTTTTGATGTTGGAAGCTCTGGTAGGAGCGGAGGATTAGGCATTTTCTGGAATGAGGAAATAAAGCTTGAGATTATTGGTTATTCTGAGTATCATATTGATGTGATGGTTGATGAATTAACACACACAAAAACTCACATTACCTTTGTATATGGAGAAGCTCATGGGACATGCTCCGAGGAATTGCAGGAACAGGAAACGATCCCTGGATGGCGATAGGGGATTTTAACGAGGTCTTGCATGGACACGAACATGACGGAGTTGGTAGCAGAAGCCAGGCGCAAATGGATGGGTTCCGTGATGCACTTGATACATGTGGTCTATCTGATATTAGTTACACAGGGACTGACTGGACATTTGAGAAAAAAGTTGCTGGTGGTACGTTCACGAGAGTGAGATTAGACATGTGTGTAGCAAATCCAGAGTGGGCGCTTTCCTACCCATCAGCTACACTAAAGCACAAAGCAACGGCGAGTGTCGTGGTTCTAAGTCTGACAGTAGAATGGGGGGTAGGTATGGAGAGGCAAGATACTAGCTATGGAGTAGTTGTATACGCAAGAGTTTAACGAGTTCAGGCCCTTCTCGGAGGAAGTAACAGCCCTACGTCTCGGAGCCCGGAGGCGGTCAACTGAATTATATGCGTATGAATTACAGGGGTGCGAACCCTTCTACCTGTGGAGGAGGGTGGCTTATATAGAGTGCGCCAGGACCCCAACCAGCCCACGTAGCGGAGGGTTAAAGGTACATTAAGACCAGGCGTTACTGGTAACGCCTTACATAAAGTGTCATCATGACCATAAAGACTACTTAACTACAGACCGTTAGGACACCGAGTGGCTCTTAAACTCCTGGTGGTCGAGTGGGTCTTCATGGTCGAGTGTCTTTGAGTCTGTCGAGTGGAATCCTACCAGGTCGACTGGGAGGCAGTTTATTCTAAGGATGTCCTTGGGGAGGGTATCTTGGACAGGTCCATGACCCTACCCTAGGTACATGACTTCATCATTAGCCCCCGAATGGATCGAGGTTTGAGTGAGGAAGGAGTTGATAATCTTTCTGACCTGTTTTTCGTGCTGCGAGGTTGTCTTACTCTGGATCAGTGACCTTGTAATGATGGTGTCAACTTCTCTTTCAGTCGCCTTGATCCATTCCTTATATATGTCGAGTAAACTTTATGAACTTGGAGATTTCCGAGCGACGGATCGGAGGAAATCTGCCGTCTGACAAGTTGCTCTCCTGTTAGCGGATTTAGCGGGATCTGAATTTCGGGAAGCGCGCGAAGCGGAGAAGGCCGCGCTACTCGGATGGGATAAGGCAAGGACGCCTTGATCTCCACGCCACCTTTTTCGCCACGTATCGCGCGCGCGACTGTTGCGGGATTTGACAAGATTGCACGGGCCTACCAGTCAGCCACTCGGAAGCGACTTCATATAAGGCACCGGACGGGGGTCTTTTGAACAGTGCGCCCTCATTTTCCCTCCTCCGTCCTCGATTCATCCGCCATGATCAGAATTCGCCACGCTGTTCGCTCCGCTTCGCCACGGGCGACAATGGTGAAGGAGAAGACGACGGCCTTGGAGCGGGCGAATAAGGCGGCGGGCGGCGAAGGGGAGAGCGCCTACCGGGCGGATCCTCGTCCGCGTCCAAATTTCGCCGCAAGGTTGGGTCCAGGGAGATTGGATCCGCTCGACCATCACCCAGAAAGACCTCGACGGCCTGGCCAACGAGGGATTGATCCCCCATGGGTCAGCAAGGCTTCCGGGGACGGAGTGGCAACCGCAGCCTCAGGAGGGTGAGTGTGTCCTCTTAGCCACCCATGTTGATCGCGGATTTTCCCTACCGCCGAATGTTTTCTTCCAGGGTTTTCTGAATTTCTTTGGAGCACAACTCCATCACTTCACACCCAACTCCATTGCCTATCTCGCCGATAGCGTGTCTTTGTGCGAAAACTTCTTGGGTTGTCGGCCACACTGGGGCCTCTTCAAACACATATTCACTTGTCGCTCACAGACGGTGAAAAAGGCTAATCTGAATGATGAAAGAAGCCAAGTAATCCAGATGTGTGGGGGTCTTGGGGTCCAGATGAGGGGTAAAAGTGCCTTTCCGGCCATGATTATTCCTGATTCAGTTAGAGGGTGGCAGTCGACCTGGTTCTATCAAGACCGGGCCGACGCCGTAAGGGCCGATCGGACTCCCTCCCTTCTCCATGAGTCGAGTGAACAAGCCGTCCTCTCAAGGTGCTTACGGAGGAGAAGGTCCAGTTAAATTGTTGATGGAGCGTGTAGTCCAGCTCATTCGTGACGGAGTGACCGGCATGGATCTTTCCGGAGGTTTTCCTTCGACGACGCATTCAGCCGCCTCCAATACCGAGGCCACCCGATGTGGATGTATTCGTACCGAAGACACCACTCGGGTCCACCGAAGGAGGTCGACGACGCCACATTGGAGAGGTGGATGACTGCCATCACAGTGGAACAAGGATAACCCTCGTGGAGCTAGGAGGATCCCACCACTCGACCAATCTTACGAACCGCATAAGGTATGACCACTTATCTCCGATCGTGATCCTGTTGCATCTGCTCGCTCCGCGAATCGGTCGATTGAATTTCGTCTTGTTTTGCTGTCTTCTAGGCCACCACTGAGATGTACTCGATGCCCAACGGGGCGCAATAACAAGTCGAAGAAGAAGAAGGAAGCGGAGGCGAAAGCCAGGAGGAATGGGAGTCCGAGGAAACCGACAGCTCTGGTGAAGAGGAGGAGGAGGAGGAGGAAGAGGACGGAGACGTGGATCCTCCCCACTCGGAAAGGCGATCCAAGCTGACGCATGATCCGGCGGTCGAGGGCGGTAAGGCTATCACGCCCGTCGGGCGGTCTATGAAGCGCACTCGGACGACTTCTCCAGTGCCGATTGAGAAACCGCCGAAGCAACCCCGAGCAACGTCATCAAAGTCGACGAAGGCCTTGCCCAAGATGAGGATGGTCATTCCCACCATTTCCGGGTAATCAGCAGAACTTGTGTTTTCCTGTTTATCATGGGTGTACTTTTGGTCGACTCGTTTGATCGATCAATCGATTTCTGAAATCTGCGGTTGCCACCTCCGAGACTTCAGCTAAGCACGAAGATCAGGAAATGGAAGATGTCGCCACCTCCAACCTTGGTATGATCTCTGCAGTTTTCGCTTTATGGTCGATTGGATTTCTGTTTTTACCTTTGAACCTTTCTTGTAGTTCCACCTCATGTCATTGATCTCCCTGACGACGACGATGAAACACCGCTAAGGAAGAGGAAGGACAAAAAGGTGCCTGCTGGCAAGGTTACTCAAGTTGTATCACTGCCTAAGACACTGGTTCACGAGGGAGGCGACACCACTCGGGCTTCTGTATCCTTTGTTGTGCCGCTGACGAGTGTCCGGCCATCGTCGTCGACTGCTGACCCGCCTTCCCTTTTTGCCACATACCACGTCCTGGAAGACCAAGTGAGTGCTGCTAAGGAGGCCATACGCCAGGCAGGGATCATGATGGAGCAAGTGAAGGTGGTCCGGGAGGCCAGCCAGTGACTTATGATGCAAGCTCACTCTTCGAGCAATGTCCAAGTAAGTTGGTCGCTTGTTCTCATAGGGATATGCTACCTGAAATTTCTACTTTCTGAAGATTTCCATATCTGTATCTGTACACCCACTCGGTGGGTGTGTCGATTGAATTTTTGTACTGGTGGGGGCACGCTGAGTGCACCCACTGGGTGTAGTCCCCGAGACTATGGTGGATCATGCGCAATCGACTATAGTCTTTATACTTTGAACTTCTTCACTCGGTCCGGTCGGGCCATGTCGAATGGATCTTTGAAACCGTGGGGGCACGCTGAGTGCACCCATCGGGTCTAGTCCCCGAGACTATGGTGGATCGCTTGGCATCGACTATAGTCTAAGGAACTGTTTTTTTTACACGGCCGATCACGATAGCTATCGTGGTTTTAGGATCATAACCTTTTGCCTCTTTCGATTATTTGGTCGAACCGAATTGGTAAAACCAGTGGGGGCACGCTGAGTGCACCCACTGGGTGTAGTCCCCGAGACTACTGTCGAATATTTTGATTCGACTGTAGTCTTAGAAATGCTATGATTTTTCTTTAATCACTCGGAAGTGACCTGTCTTTGCTGTTTTGTCGATTGACTCTTCGCAGAAATCTTGCGAGCTCGTGGCCCGCTATACCGAATTGGAGAACAAACAGATCCAGATCAACCTTGACTTGAAACTTGCTCAGGAGAACTTGCAAAAGGCGAGAGACGAAGCGAAAGGTATGGCTGGTGAGAACTTACGACTGTCTTTGTCTTTCTACCCATTCTCAACTCTGGGCTTATTGTTATTTTGCAGACAAACTGGAGGAGGCTCAAGAAGAAAGACCACGACCTTGCAGAGAGGGAAAGGCGGCTTTGGAGAAAACAAAGCTCATGAAGAGAAACTGTTCTCACCGGCAAACTCAAGAGGAGAATACCAAACTCAAGGTTGCTCTCGACGCTGCCAACAAGGAGGTTAGCCGACTAAAGAATGACAAAGTTGCTCGATCGACAAGGTCGGGCGAATCAAGCGGGAGGAGGAATGATCTGGAGGCTTATCTAGGAGGGCTCGCCAAGAAGCTATTCCTCATGCTTGAAGGTAATTCCTCTTATCCGACTGACTTGTCATCATCGACTCAACGTAGAACCATTAGCTTGAACTCGAGTCGTATTTGCAGAATTCTGTCGGAACTTCAAAGAAGAGAACAGTCGAGTGGAGACTAGCCTAGATCCCATCAACTCTCCCGTGAAGGATGAAGCCGCTATGAACGTGCTCCGACTGGAGTCTCGCATTGCTGGTGTGGTGGAATATCTCGCTCGACTGAAAGCTGCGGTGACGCTGGATCGACTCAACACTCGCCGGACCAGACGCCTGTAATGACCTCGAGTCCTTAATGATTCGGTGAATGAGGTTCCAAGTCGAGTGCAAGAATGGAAAAAGTCTTACGCCAAAAGCGGTGGCCGATGTTGCTCTATCTCCGGTTCGTGTCCACTTTGCAAGGAGGCGGGAGGAAAAGTCAAGGCGTCCATCAAAGTTGCCAATACCAAGAAGTATGATTTCCAATCTTTCATGGAGACTTTCATCGCCGCTGCCACCCAGATTGTCGATGGGATCGACCTTGACCAGCTTTGTTGGCTCCTTCCGGTCCTCCACCGAGGAGTAAAAAACTTTTATGCTCTACCTTAAATTTGCCTCAGAATGCCGAGTGGTTTTTGTAACCGATAAACTTTAACGGGCTTGAAGCCTGGGTACTTCTGCATCCTTAGGATGCTATCCGAACTTTACTTATCGTCGAAATATGCTTTTGTTTTCCTTCGAATGAACTTTGCTCTTCACTCGGATTATGCTTCAATGCTTGAGATGCAGCTCTGAGGTGGATCCAGTCGGCCTACACTTTGTTGCCCTTGCAGGTGCAGGAGAAGGAAACAGTCGACCAGACCTCATCGCCCTTATGGATCGGGATGGAGCGCTGCGTTGTACTTGTGGCGCAGCTTCGAAGGAGAAGGTAACAGTCGACCTGCACCTCGTCAGCCCTTATGGATCGGGATGGATTTCGTACTTAGGCGTAGCATCTTGGACTGCAGCTAAGCCCCCGAGTGGGAGGTTTGCTCTCCACTCGGTAGGATTTTCAATACTTAGGCGAGTACTGGACTGCAGCTAAGCCCCCGAGTGGGAGGTTTGCTCTCCACTCGGTAGGATTTTTCAATACTTAGGCTAGTACTGGACTGCAGCTAAGCCCCCGAGTGGGAGGTTTGCTCTCCACTCGGTAGGATTTTTCAATACTTAGTCGAGTAGCATCGGATTGCAGCTAAGCCCCGAGTGGGAGGTTTGCTCTCCACTCGGTGAGGATTTTTCAATACTTAGGCGTAGTCTTGGACTGCAGCTAAGCCCCGAGTGGGAGGTTTGCTCTCCACTCAGAGGATTTTTCAGACTTAGGCTAGCATCGGACTGCAGCTAAGCCACCGAGTGGGAGGTTCGTTCTCCACTCGGTAGGATTTTTCAATACTTAGGCCAGTACTAGACTGAAGCTAAGCCTCGAGTGGGAGGTTTGCTCTCCACTCGGTAGGATTTTCAATACTTAGGCGTAGCATCGGATGCAGCTTAAGCCTCCGAGTGGGAGGTTTGCTCCCCACTCGGTAGGATTTTTCAATACTTAGGCGAGTATTGGACTGCGGCTAAGCCTCCGAGTGGGAGGTTTGCTCTCCACTCGGTAGGATTTTTCAAACTTAGGCGAGTACTGGACTGTAGCTAAGCCTCCAAGGAGGATTTTCGTGTCATAGCTTTGAAGGGGAAGGCAACAGTCAACATGTACCTCATCGTCCTTGCAAAGCGCACATTGTATTAAATACTTAGGCGAGTACTTGGACTGCAGCTAAGCCCCCGAGTGGGAGGCTGGCTCCTCACTCGGTAGGATTTTCAAATACTTAGGCGAGTACTTGGACTGCAGCTAAACCTCCGAGTGGGAGGCTGGCTCCTCAGTCGGTAGGATTTTCAAATACTTAGGCGAGTACTTGGATCAGCTTAAGCCTCCCGAGTGGGAGGCTGGCTCCTCACTCGGTAGGATTTTTCAGATACTTAGGCTAAACGGATTCGTTAGTTAAGCCCCCGAGTGGGAGGCTGGCTCCTCACTCGGTAGGATTTTTCAGATACTTAGGCGAAACGGATTCGCAGCTAAGCCCCTGAGTGGGAGGCTGGCTCTCCACTCGGGAGGGATTTTTTTTACAAACTTAGGCGAAACAGGTTCGCGGCTAAGCCACCCACTGGGGGAAATTTCTTATGTAAACGAAAAAGTAATAACAATCACTGGGAAAATTATAACATTCTTGTCTTTGATAAACAAACTACAGAGGTACTTTTATTACATCTCACCCGAGTGAGTTCTTAAGTGTAAAAGGGGCGGAGCAGCTCCGCATTCCATGCCCGAGGCTCATCGGTCTGGCGTTCGACGTTGTACAGATGATAAGCTCCATTATGAAGAACTCTGGTGACGATGAAGGGACCTTCCCAAGTGGGAGCGAGCTTGTGTGGTTTCTGTTGATCCACTCAGAGGACCAGATCCCCTTCTTGAAAGGCTCGGCTCTTCACATTTCTAGCGTGGAATCGACGCAAGTCCTGCTGATAGATGGTCGAGTGGATCAGGGCCATCTCTCTCTCCTCTTCAAGGGGGTCGACTGCATCTTGACGGGCTTGCTCCGCTTCAGCTTCAGAGTAGAGTTCGACTCGGGGGGCATTGTGAAGGTGTCACTCGTAACTGCTTCAGCTCCATATACCATAAAGAATGGAGTTCTCCCAGTCGACCGATTAGGAGTGGTCCTCAATCCCCAAAGAACAGACGGAAGTTCCTCAACCCATGCTCCTGCTGCATGCTTGAGATCACGCATCAGTCGAGGTTTCAGTCCTTTGAGAATTAGACCATTTGCTCGTTCTGCTTGTCCATTCGACTGGGGGTGAGCGACTGAAGCATAGTTGAATCGCGTGCCTTGAGAGGCGCAAAAGGCTTTGAACTTGTCAGAATCGAAATTTGACCCATTGTCAGTGATGATGTTGTGCGGAACTCCATATCTGAATATCAACTCTTTGATGAAACTGACAGCAGTGCATGCATCAAGGTTCTTGATAGGTTTAGCTTCGATCCACTTCGTAAACTTGTTGACTGCCACAAGCAAATGAGTGAAACCACTTCTGCCAGTTCTCAGTGGTCCAATCATATCCAACCCCAAACAGCGAAAAGGCCGACGAGGGAATGGTCTTCAAAGTCGAGGCGGGTTTGTGTGACATATTGGAGTAGAACCGACATCCTTCACACTTGTCGACTATTTCCTTTGCCATTTCATTCGCCTTTGGCCAGTAAAATCCCGCTCGGTATGCATTAGCCACGATGGTCCGAGAGGACGCATGGTGACCACAGGTTCCCAAGTGGATATCATCAAGAATTATCTGACCTTCTTCTGGCGTTATGCACATCCGTCGACTCGATCCACGCTTTCTCCGAATAATCGTCCCTTGATCACAAAGAAGGCCTTGGATCGGCGGATGATCTGCCTAGCCTCTTCTTCGTTCTCGCAGCTCTTTCCTCGGGATATATGTGATGTACGGCATGCTGTCGGTCGGGAGTGATGACCACGACTTCCATGATCAGGTCGACCACCGGGGACCTCAACTTCACCGGATCGGTGGCACTTTTTGGCTATGGAGCTTCTTCAAGAAAGGATCCTCTTGAATCGACGCAAAAGCGGATATGCTCCAAAAACACATCACCGAAATGGCTTCCCTCTTGGACCCTATTTTCGCCAAATCATCGGCAGCTTGATTTTTCGATCGGGGTATATGATGGAGCTCTAACCCTCAAACTTCTTCTCTAGCTTCCTCATCGCATTACAAGAGCTACCATGGCTGGACTTCGACGTCCCACTCCTTCATCACCTGATTAACCACCAGATCTGAGTCTCCATAGACCCTGAGGCGACGGACGCCGAGTGAAATGGCCATGAGCAACCCATACAACAGCGCTTCTTATTCTGCTTCATTGTTGGAAGAATCAAAGTGAATCTGGAGCACATATCTGAGCTTATCTCCTCGGGGAAACCAATACTACCCCAAAGACCGGAACCATTCGCATCTTGGAACCATCAAAGAACATAGTCCAAAGGTTCGAGTGAACTTGAGTCGGTAATTGTTGTTCAATCCACTCGGCGATGAAATCTGCTATTGCTTGGGACTTGATGGCTTTCTTTGCCTTAAACTTGATATCAAGGGGAAGAAGTTCAATCGCCCATTTCGCCACTCGACTAGTTGCGTCTCTGTTGTGCAAAATCTCTAATAATGGGCGTCACGATTTAATCGTAATGGAATGATCAGAGAAGTAATGAGCAACCTTCTTCGGTCATATAAATCCCATACACAAGCTTACGATAATGAGGGTATATTTGCTTTGATGGGGTTAATACTTGAAAGATAATATCTTTGGCTGAACTTTGAAGGCTTTTCCTTCCTCTTCCCGCTCGACCGTAAATCTTGTATTGACGACTTGTCCTGTGGCTGCAATGTAAAGCGACAACGGCTCCTTGCTGATTGGGGCAGCAAGCACCGGCTGGGTGGAGAGCAGAGCTTGAGCTCGCAAACGCTGCATCGCCTTCAGGAGTCCACTCGAACTTGTCTGACTTCTTCATCAGTCGGTAAAGAGGCAATGCCTTTTCACCGAGGCGAGAGATGAATCGACTTAAAGCAGCCAAGCATCCAGTAAGCTTCTGGACATCGTGCACACGCACAGGGCGTTTCATTCAGAGTATAGTGCCTACTTTTTCCGGGTTAGCGTCGATTCCTCGTTCAGAAACGATAAAACCGAGTAACTTTCCACCAGGAACTCTGAATGTGCACTTTGATGGATTAAGCTTGATATCATACCTCCTGAGATTGGCAAATGTTTCAGCTAGGTCAGTCAACAGGTCGGTGTTGGGGAACATAGTCAAAAAAATTCCTACGCACACGCAAGATCATGGTGATGCATAGCAACGAGAGGGGGAGTGTATCTTCATACCCTTGAAGATCGCTAAGCGGAAGCGTTTATCAACGCTGTTGATGTAGTCGTACGTCTTCACGATTCGTCCGATCCAAGTACCGAACACACGGCACCTCTAAGTTCTGCACACGTTCAGCTCGATGACGTTCTCGCCTTCTCGATCCAGCAAGACGGGCGAAGCAGTAGATGAGTTCCGGCAGCACGACGGCGTGGGACGGTGTTGGTGAAGAACAATCTCCGCGGGCTTCGCCTAAGCACTACGGAAACTATGACGGAGGATAAACTAGAGGGATGGGGTTGCGGCACATGGCTTGGTGTTTCTTGATCTGTCTTTGGTGCTAGCCCTGCCTCTATTTATATGTTGAGCCTTGGGGTGAAACTTGGAGTAAAAGCCTCCACAAAGTCGGTTTCACCCAAAAGACAAGAGTCCTTCTCGGACTTAGGGGCGAACGCCAGGGACCTGGCGTCGGCCTCGGACTGCAAAAACTTCCTTTTGCGCTTTCCAAAAACCTTGTGGGCTTTCCCCTTTGGCCCAAATAATGTGTTCTCGTACCCAAACATTTCGGGAAACATCTGGAACCCCTTCCGGTGAATTCCGGAACCCTTCCGGAGATCAAACACTATTATCCCATATATCAAACTTTATCTTCGGACCATTCGGGAGTTCCTCGTCATGTCCATGATCTCATCCGGGACTCCGAACAACATACATAACTCATATAATACTATATCATCAACGAAACGTTAAGCGTGCGGACCCTACGGGTTCGAGAACTATGTAGACATGACCGAGACACGTTTACGGTCAATAACCAATAGCGGGACCTGGATGCCCATATTGGCTCCCACATATTCTACGAAGATCTTTATCGGTCAAACCGCATAACAACATACGTTGTTCCCTTTGTCATCGGTATGTTACTTGCCCGAGATTCGATCGTCGGTATCCCAATACCTAGTTCAATCTCGTTACCGGCAAGTCTCTTTACTCGTTATGTAATGCATCATCCCGCAACTAACTCATTAGTCACATTGCTTGCAAGGCTTATAGTGATGTGCATTACCGAGAGGGCCCAGAGATACCTCTCCGACAATCGGAGTGACAAATCCTAATCTCGAAATACGCCAACCCAACATGTACCTTTGGAGACACATGTAGAGCTCCTTTATAATCACCCAGTTACGTTGTGACGTTTGGTAGCACACAAAGTGTTCCTCCGGTAAACGGTAGTTGCATAATCTCATAGTCATAGGAACATGTATAAGTCATGAAGAAAGCAATAGCAACATACTAAACGATCGGGTGCTAAGCTAACGGAATGGGTCAAGTCAATCACATCATTCTCCTAATGATGTGACCCCATTAATCAAATGACAACTCATGTCTATGGCTAGGAAACATAACCATCTTTGATCAACAAGCTAGTCAAGTAGAGGCATACTAGTGACACTCTGTTTGTCTATGTATTCACACATGTATCATGTTTCCGGTTAATACAATTCTAGCATGAATAATAAACATTTATCATGATATAAGGAAATAAATAATAACTTTATTATTGCCTCTAGGGCATATTTCCTTCAGTCTCCCACTTGCACTAGAGTCAATAATCTAGTTCACATCGCCATGTGATTTAACACCAATATTCATATCTGTATATGATTAACACCCATAGTTCACATCGTCATGTGATCAACACCCAAAGGGTTTTCTAGAATCAATAATCTAGTTCACGTTGCAATGTGATTAACACCCAAAGAGTACTAAGGTGTAATCATGTTTTGCTCGTGAGAGAAGTCTAGTCAACGGGTCTGTTACATTCAGAGCCGTATGTATTTTGCAAATATTCTATGTCTACAATGCTCTGCACGGAGCTACTCTAGCTAATTGCTCCCACTTTCAATATGTATCCAGATTGGGACTTAGAGTCATCTGGATCAGTGTAAAAGTTTGCACCGATGTAACTTTTACAACGAACTCTTTTATCACCTCCATAATCGAGAAACATCTCCTTAGTCCTCACTAATGATATTCTTGACCAATGTCCAAAGTGATCTACTCCTAGATCACTATTGTACTCCTTGCCAAATTCAGAGCAAGGTATACAATAGGTCCGGTACATAGCATAGCATACTTTATAGAACCTATGACTGAGGCATAGGGAATGACTTTCATTCTCTTTTCTATTTTCTGCCGTGGTCGGGATTTGAGTCCTACTCAATTTCACACCTTTGCAACACAGGCAAGAACTTTTCTTTGACTGTTCTATTTTGAACTACTTCAAAATCTTGACAAGGTATGTACTTATTGTAAAAACTTATCAAGCGTCTTGATCTATCTCAATAGATCTTGATGCTCAATATGTAAGTAGCTTTACTGAGATCTTTCTTTTAAAGAACTCTTTTCAAATACTCCTTTATGCTTTCGAGAAAAATTCTACATCATTTCTGATCAACAATATGTTACTCACATATATTTATCAGAAAGGCGGTAGTGCTCCCACTCACTTTATTGTAAATACAGGCTTAACCGCAAGTCTGTATAAAACTATATGCTTTGATCAACTTATCAAAGCGTATATTCTAACTCAGAGATGTTTGCACCAGTCCATAGATGGATCATTGGAGCTTACACATTTTGTTAGCACCTTTAGGATTGACAAAACCTTCGGTTGCATCATATACAACTCTTCTTTAAGAAAACCATTAAGGAATGCAGTTTTGACATTCATTTGCCAGATTTCATAAAATGCGGCAATTGCTAACATGATTCGGACAGACTTAAGCATCGCTATAGTTGAGAAAATCTCATTGTAGTCAACACCTTGAACTTGTCAAAACCTTTTATGCGACAAGTCGAGCTTTGTAGATAGTAACACTACTATCGACATCTGTCTTCCTCTTGAAGATCCATTTATATAATACGGCTTGCCGATCATCGGCAACTCCATCAAAGTCCACACTTTGTTCTCATACATGGATCCCATCCTGCATTTCATGGCCTCAAGACATTTCATGAATCTGGGCTCATCATCGCTTCCTCATAGTTCGTAGGTTTATCATGGTCTAGTAACATGACTTCCGAATAGGATTCTTGCATCACTCAGTGCGGATCTCACTCTGGTTTACCTACGAGGTTCGGTAGTAACTTGATCTGAAGTTACATGATCATCATCATTAGCTTCCTCACTAATTGGTGTAGGAATCACTGGAACTGATTTATGTGATGAACTACTTTCCAATTCAGGAGAAGGTACAAATTACCTTATCAAGCTCTACTTTCATCCCACTCACTTCTTTCGAGAGAAACTCCTTCTCTAGAAAGGATCCATTCTTAGCAACGAATGTTTTGCCTTTAGATCTGTGATAAAAGGTGTACCCAACAGTTTCCTTTGGGTATTCTATGAAGACGCACTTCTCCGATTTGGGTTCGAGCTTATCAGGTTGAAAACCTTTTTCATATAAGCATCGCAACTCCAAACTTTAAGAAACGACAGCTTAGGTTTATTGCTAAACCATAGTTCATACGGTGTCGTCTCAACGGATTTAGATGGTGCCCTATTAAACGTGAATGCAGCTGTCTCTAATGCATAACCCCAAAACATTATTGGTAAATCGGTAAGAGACATCATTGATCGCACCATATCAAAATAAAGTACAGTTACGACGTTCGGACACACCATAACATTGTGGTGTTCCGGTGGCGTGAGCTGTGAAACTATTCCACATTGTTTTAATTGAAGACCAAACTTCGTAACTCAAATATTCATCTCCACGATCAGATCGCAGAAACTTTATTTTCTTGTTACGATGATTTTCCACTTCACTCTGAAATTCTTTGAACCTTTCAACTATTTCAGACTTATGTTTCATCAAGTAGATATACCCATATCTGCTCAAATCATCTGTGAAGGTCGAGAAAATAACGATACCCGCCACGAGCCTTAATACTCATTGGTCTGCATACATCAAGATGTATTATTTCCAACAAGTTTGTTGCTCGTTCCATTGTTCAAGAACGGAGTTTTAGTCATCTCGCCCAAAGGCACGGTTCGCAAGCATCAAATGATTCATAACCAAGTGATTCCGAAAATCCATCTTTATGGAGTTTCTTCATGCGCTTTACACCGATATGACCCAAACCGCAGTGCCACAAATAAGTTGCACTATCATTATTAACTTTGCATCTTTTGGCATCAATATTATGAATATGTGTATCACTACGATCGAGGTCCAATAAACTATTTTCATTGGGTGTATAACCATTGAAGGTTTTATTCATGTAAACAGAACAACAATTATTCTCTGACTTTAAATGAATAACCGTATTGCAATAAACATGATCAAATCATATTCATGCTCAACGCAAAAGCTAAATAACATTTATTTAGGTTTAACACTAATCCCGAAAGTATAGGGAGTGTGTGATGATGATCATATCAATCTTGGAACTACTTCCAACACTCATCGTCACTTCCCCTTCAACTAGTTTACATTTTATTACGTAACTCCTTTTTCGAGTTACTAATCTTAGCAACTGAACAAGTATCAAATACTCAGGGCTACTATAAACACTAGTAAGGCACACATCAATAAACTGTATATCAAATATACCCTTGTTCACTTTGCCATCCTTCTTATCCACCAAATATTCAGGGTATTTCTGCTTCCAGTGATCATTTCCTTTGTAGTGTAAGTACTCAGTTTCAGGCTTTGGTCCATCTTTGGGCTTCTTCGCGGGAGTGACAACTTGCTTGTCTTTCTACTTGAAGTTCCCTTTCTTTCCCTTTGCCCTTTTCTTGAAACTAGTGTTCTTTTCAATCATCAACACTTGATGCTCTTTCTTGATTTCTACCTTCATTGATTTCAACATCACGAAGAGTTCGAGAATCGTTTTCGTTATCCCTTGCATAGTATAGTTCATCACGAAGTTCTAGTAACTTGGTGATGGTCACTAGAGAACTCTGTCAATCACTATCTTATCTGGAAGATTAACTCCCACTTGATTCAAGCGATTGTAGTACCCAGACAATCTGAGCACATGCTCACTAGTTGAGTGATTATCCTCCATCTTTTAGCTATAGAACTTGTTGGAGACTTCATATCTCTCAACTCGGGTATTTGCTTGAAATATTTAACTTCAATTCCTGGAACATCTCATATGGTCCATGACGTTCAAAACGTCTTTGAAGTCCCGATTCTAAGCCGTTAAGTATGGTGCACTAAACTATCAAGTAGTCATCATATTGAGCTAGCCAAACGCTCATAACGCCCGCATCTGCTCCGCAATAGGTCTGTCACCTAGCGGTGCATTAAGGACATAATTCTTACGTGCAGCAATGAGGATAAACCTCGGATCACGGATCCAATCCGCATCATTGCTACTAACATCTTTCAACACAATTTTCTCTAGGAACATATCAAAATAAACATATGAAAGCAACAACGCAAGCTATTGATCTACAACATAATTTGCAAAATACTACCAGGACTAAGTTCATGATAAATTTAAGTTCAATTAATCATATTACTTAAGAACTCCCACTTAGACAGACATCTCTCTATTCATCTAAGTGATCACGTGATCCAAATCAACTAAACCATGTCCGATCATCACGTGAGATGGAGTAGTTTCAATGGTGAACATCACTATGTTGATCATATCTACTATATGATTCACGCTCGACCTTTCGGTCTCCGTGTTCCGAGGCCATATCTGTTATATGCTAGGCTCGTCAAGTTTTACCTGAGTATTCCGCGTGCGCAACTGTTTTGCACCCGTTGTATTTGAACATAGAGCCTATCACACCCGATCATCACGTGGTGTCTCAAAGACGAAGAACTTTCGCATAGCGGTGCATACTCGGGAGAACACTTCTTGATAATTTTTAGTGAGAGATCATCTTAAAATGCTACCGTCAATCAAAGCAAGATAAGATGCATAAAGGATAAACATCACATGCAATCAATATAAGTGATATGATATGGCCATCATCATCTTGTGCTTGTGATCTCCATCTCCGAAGCACCGTCGTGATCACCATCGTCACCGGCACGACACCTTGATCTCCATCGTAGCATCGTTGTCGTTACGCCATCTATTACTTCTACGATTATCGCTACCGCTTAGTGATAAAGTAAAGCAATTATAGGGCGTTTGCATTTCATACAATAAAGCGACAACCATATGGCTCCTGCCAGTTGCCGATAACTTCGGTTACAAAACATGATCATCTCATACAATAAAATATATCATCACGTCTTGACCATATCACATCACAACATGCCCTACAAAAACAAGTTAGACGTCCTCTACTTTGTTGTTGCAAATTTTACATGGTTGCTACGGGCTGAGCAAGAACCGTTCTTACCTACGCATCAAAACCACAACGATAGTTCGTCAAGTTAGTGCTGTTTTAACCTTCGCAAGGACCGGCGTAGCACACTTGGTTCAACTAAAGTTGGAGAAACAGACACCCGCTAGTCACCTGTGTGCAAAGCACGACGGTAAAACCAGTCTCGCGTAAGCGTACGCGTAATGTCGGTCCGGGCCGCTTCATCCAACAATGTCGTTGAACCAAAGTATGACATGCTGTTAGCAGTATGACTTGTATCGCCCACAACTCACTTGTGTTCTACTCGTGCATATAACATCAACGCATAAAACCTGGCTCGGATGCCACTGTTGGGGAACGTAGTAATTTCAAAAAAATTCCTACGCACACGCAAGATCATGGTGATGCATAGCAACGAGAGAGGGAGTGTATCTTCATACCCTTGAAGATCGCTAAGCGGAAGCGTTTATCAACGCGGTTGATGTAGTCGTAAGTCTTCACGATCCGACCGATCCAAGTACCGAGCATACGGCACCTCCGAGTTACGCACACGCTCAGCTCGATGGCGTCCTCGCCTTCTCGATCCAAAGCAAGACGGGCGAAGCAGTAGATGAGTTCGGTAGCACGACGGGCGTGGTGACGGTGTTGGTGAAGAACAATCTCCGCGAGGCTTCGCCTAAGCACTACGGAAACTATGACGGAGGATAAACTAGAGGGGACGGGGTTGCGGCACATGGCTTGGTGTTTCTTGATCATCTTTGGTGCTAGCCCTGCCTCTATTTATATGTTGAGCCTTGGGGTCGAAACTTGGATTAAAAGCCTCCACAAAGTCGGTTTCACCCGAAAGACAAGAGTCCTTCTCGGACTTCCAGGGCGACGCCAGGGTTCGGCGTCTGGACCTGCACGCCGAGGACCTGGCGTCTGGCCCCTGGACTCCGCAAAACTTCCTTTTGCGCTTTCCAAAAACCTTGTGGGCTTTCCCCTTTGGCCCAAATAATGTGTTCTCGTACCCAAACAATTCGGGAAACATCCGGAACCCCTTCCTGTGAATTCCGGAACCCTTCTGGAGATCAAACACTATTATCCCATATATCAAACTTTATCTTCGGACCATTCCGGAGTTCCTCGTCATGTCCATGATCTCATCCGGGACTCCGAACAACATTCGGTTACCAACATACATAACTCATATAATACTATATAAATCAGCGAAACGTTAAGCGTGCGGACCCTACGGGTTCGAGAACTATGTAGACATGACCGAGACACGTTTCCGGTCAATAACTAATAGCGGGACCTGGATGCCCATATTGGCTCCCACATATTCTACGAAGATCTTTATCGGTCAAACCGCATAACAACATACGTTGTTCCCTTTGTCATCGGTATGTTACTTGCCCGAGATTCGATCGTCGGTATCCCAATACCTAGTTCAATCTCGCTATCGGAAAGTCTCTTTACTCGTTATGTAATGCATCATCCATAACTAACTCATTAGTCACATTGCTTGCAAGGCTTATAGTGATGTGCATTACCGAGAGGGCCCAGAGATACCTCTCCGACAATCGGAGTGACAAATCCTAATCTCGAAATACGCCAACCCAACATGTACCTTTGGAGACACCTGTAGAGCTCCTTTATAATCACCCGATTCACGTTGTGACGTTTGGTAGCACACAAAGTGTTCCTCGGTAAACGGAGTTGCATAATCTCATAGTCATAGGAACATGTATAAGTCATGAAGAAAGCAATAGCAACATATTAAACGATCGGGTGCTAAGCTAACGGAATGGGTCAAGTCAATCACATCATTCTCCTAATGATGTGACCCCATTAATCAAATGACAACTCATGTCTATGGCTAGGAAACATAACCATCTTTGATCAACAAGCTAGTCAAGTAGAGGCATACTAGTGACACTCTGTTTACCTATGTATTCACACATGTATCATGTTTCCGGTTAATACAATTCTAGCATGAATAATAAACATTTATCATGATATAAGGAAATAAATAATAACTTTATTATTGCCTCTAGGGCATATTTCCTTCAGTCGGAACCTTTCCGTGACTTGACCACAATGTCATCCATGTATGCTTCCACATTCCGACTGATTTGAGTGAGTAAACACTTTTGAATCATCCTCATGAACGTGGCTCCGGCATTCTTGAGGCCGAATGGCATGGTGACATAACAGAAGCACCCGAATGGAGTGATGAAAGCTGTTTTGATCTCGTCGGGTCCATACTGACGGATCCGATGGTACCCGGAATATGCGTCTAAAAAAGACAACCGCTCACA
The DNA here is from genome assembly GCA_021605145.1 of Aegilops bicornis. Lineage (NCBI taxonomy): Eukaryota > Viridiplantae > Streptophyta > Magnoliopsida > Poales > Poaceae > Aegilops > Aegilops bicornis. Next base: position 496,365,038 of record CM038669.1, on the reverse strand, counting down.
TCCCGCAGTCGAGTCGACTATTTGGTCGATGCGGGGGAGAGGAAAATGATCTTTCGGGCAGGCCCGATTGATATGTTTGAAGTCGATGCACATGCGCAGTGAATTGTCCTTCTTAGGGACCATGACAACATTGGCGAGCCACTCGGAGTGGTAAATTTCTCGGATAAACTCTGCTGCTAAGAGCCGAGCCACCTCCTCGCCTATGGCCTTTCTCTTCTGGATGGCGGACCGTCGAAGATGTTCTTGACAGGTTTGACTTTTGAGTCGACTCACAGACGATGCTCAGCCAGCTCCCTGGGAACACCCGACATGTCAGCGGGTTTCCATGCAACGATGTCCCAGTTCTCACGGAGGAACTGGACGAGCGCTTCTTCCTATTTGGAGTCGAGTGTTGTTGAGATGTTGGTCGGAGCAGCATTGGGGTCGGTCGGGTGAATATGAACCTGCTTCGTCTCACCGGACGACTAAAATGCTGACTCTGTAGCGGGCTTCTTGGTTCGCAACAAATCACTCGGATCTGCAGTCTTATGATATTCTTGCAATTCTACCACTGCCATCTGAGCATCAGCAATCTTAGAGCCTTTCTGGAAACACTCTTCCGCTTTCTTGCGATTGCCGATGTGATGATCACACCCATGGGGCCGGGCATCTTCAGTTTAAGGTACACATAACATGGTCGAGCCATGAAACGGGCATACGCCGGCCTTCCCAGAATAGCGTGATAAGCGCTCTGGAAATCCATGACCTTAAAGGTCAACTTTTCTTTCTTGAAATGCTTGAATCACCAAAACCACATCAAGAGCAATTTGACCGAGTGACTCAGCCTTCTTTCCAGAATGACTCCATGGAAGCTCATGTTGTCGGTGCCGAGTCCGGACATCGGAATGCCCATCCCTTTCAACGTCTCTCGCATACAAGATGTTCAAAGCACTGCCGCCATCCATCAAAACTTTGGTCACCGAGTGCCTTCAACGATCGGATCGACCACCAACTCTTGCCTCCTGTGGATGGCAATGTGTGTCGGATGATCGGACTGGTCGAATGTGATGGCGGTCCGGGACCATTTCAGATAATTAGGTCCACCGAGCGACCATGTTCACTTCTCGGTTGATAACTTTCCATCGACTTTTGCTTTCAACATCAGCAAAAATCATCAGGGTGGAATTGACCTGGGGGTATCCACCATCACTATCTTCCTTGTCCTCAACTTTGTCCGACTCCTTTTCCTTATCCTTGGGTTGCTTCCCTTGGAACTGTTGAATCAAGAGCCGACCTTTGTCGAGTGGTATGCTTCGGGTAAATGAGTTTACCCTCTTCATCTTTCTTCGTGTGAATGTGACATGTCAAGTCCAACACATCATTCCCATCTTGGTCTTTCACCTTCTTGGGGTTCCACGGACCCTTGGGTTTCCCCTTGAACTTTTCTGGGGTCATGACCAAGGCTTCTCCGGAGCGGTGGCTCGACTTTGCGCTTCTACTTCCATTGGAGTTCCTTCACGGCTTCATTAGCGGCTGACTTGTACTTACCACTCCGAGCCGATCCTCTTCTTCACCATTAGCATACTTGGTGGCAATCTCCATCATCCGACTCAGGATCATATCTCTGTCCGGACCAATTTCAAACTCAACTCCCTGTTCTTGACACCTTCCTTGAAAGCACAGACTGCCTGGTGATCAGACACATTTTCAACTGTGTGGTGCAAGGTAATCCATCTCTGGATGTAATCTCGCAAAGTTTCATTCGACTTATGTACATACGACTGCAGCTCTGTCAACCCTGCTGGTCGCTTGCAAGTCCCTTCAAATGTCCTGACGAACACTCGGGCAAGATCTTCCCAAGTGTAACATCTTGTTGGGTGCTAATCGATTCAACCATGCTCGCCGAACCCTCCAACATAAGGGGCAAATGCTTCATAGCTACCTCATCGTTGTCGCCGCCAATCTGGACAGCCACTCGGTAGTCCTCAAGCCAAGTGTCAGGCTTGGACTCACCGGTGAACTTACTGACTCCAGTCGCCAACCTGAAGTTGGGAGGAATCACTGCGGCTCTGATGGCCCTGCTAAAACACTCTGGCCCTGAGACATGAACTCTGCTGCTGGAGGGAACATCTCTCTCATGGCCTTCTCGGTGGGCTCTGTTCCTGTCGACCAAGCCTTGAACGATAAGGGATCTCGCATCAAAGCCTGGCTCTCTGGGGTCGTCTGGAACTCTTCACCCAAAGACCTTTGTCAAGGCGTCATCATCTTGTTGCCGAGGAGCGTATGATCCACCCCTTGGGGGAGGGGTGGGCACTCGACGTCGATCATTGCGATTGAATCAGTGCTCATACGGCTCGCGGTTCCTGTACTGATCATCACGCCGGCCTCCTCGTTCCTCACGCCTTGGGGGCGATCTTGGACTATGGGCCGACTGGACCGAATTCGCAGCGAGGATCTGCTGTGAATCCTATTCCGCGACTGTGATACGACTGAATTTTGATCTCCTGCTGCCCGGAGTAAATCTCTGATCTGTTGCAAACCTCTACCCGCCTCCGACTAGGAAGGCTGAATCGACTCTGCTATACGGGATGCAGCTGCTAAATTCTGAATCGGAGTTCGATATACCTGAGTTGGTTGTGGAAAGAGCTGACGCCGATTGGATTACGGAACCCGTGGACGCGTGCGCTCGTCGAGAACTCGCTGGAGGTTCTCGGTCGAGCGCTCGGCCAGTTATTAGCCGCGCATCCTCCAAGGCACGAGCCTCGGGGGTTTCTCCAATGATAGGAGTGTGAAGCGCATCCATGTTCCGGCGGCACAGTTCCTCCCTCTGCAGCGAAGTGAGGGGCTCGGGTTGGTACTCTTCGTGAGCTTGCGCCGGATCGCCTCCACCGTCGCCTCCGTCGGTGCGGGGAAATCCAGGAGGACTGCATGGTCCGTCGACCATCAGAACCTCTGCTGCCGGATCATGCTATCGTGACTTTCGGATGCGATCTCATGAGCCGCCGACAGATCGAGCATAGTAGAGAGATTCGTCGGGCTCGATTGCCGCGACTTGGGAAGTGGCCGACTGGCGAGCCACCGCATGCCTCACCCATCGCCTTTGAAGCCTCGATCGACCGGAGCGCTTGCACCACGGAGATCGGAGTGAGGACGCACAAGAATCGACCCATACCGGGTCGACGGTTGCCGCAGGAGGACGCCATGGACGACGCTGCTGAAAGTGTGTTGCTCACGGACGGGAGCGCGGCCGACGCCGAGGGAGCCTCCTGAAGCCAAGCGGAGTCGTCGGCGATGAACGTGAGCGCACCGAGACGGATTCGCGGCCCTCGACCAAAACTCCACCTGAAACCATGATGTAGGAGATCGAAAGAACCCCAACTTCTCCAACAAATCGCTGGAACACCTGCCCCACGGTGGGCGCCAACTGTCGTGGTTCTAAGTCTGACAGTAGAATGGGGGGTAGGTATGGAGAGGCAAGATACTAGCTATGGAGTAGTTGTATACGCAAGAGTTTAACGAGTCCAGGCCCTTCTTGAGGAAGTAACAACCCTACGTCTCGGAGCCCGAGGCGGTCCTGGATTATATGCGTATGAATTACGAGTGCGAACCCTTCTACCGTGGAGGGGTGGCTTATATAGAGTGCAAGGACCCCAAACAGCCCACGAAGCGGAGGGTTAAAGGTACATTAAGACCAAAGCGTTCTTGGTAACGCCTTTACATAAAGTGTCATCATGACCATAAAGACTACTTAACTACAGACCGTTAGGACACCGAGTGGCTCTTGAACTCCTGGTGGTCGAGTGGGTCTTCATGGTCGAGTGTCTTTGAGTCTGTCGAGTGGAATCCTACCAGGTCAACTGGGAGGCAGTTTATTCTAAGGATGTCCTTGGGGAGGGTATCTTGAAAAGGTCCATGACTCTACCCTAGAGACATGACTTCATCAGCGAGCTCAGATCACGTAGCGTTGCACCTACGTTTGGATGGTTTGTATGCATGCAGGGGGACCCCAAAGCCATTTAAATATGAGGTGTGCTGGGAGCGGGATGAATCATTGCCACCAGTGATCAGGGAAGGATGGGAGAAAACGAATGGTGACTCACTGCCGGCGGTTCGTGCCAAGCTACAGGGCCTGTCGGCCGACCTGTCGCATTGGGAACGCACGCATTTTGGCAGTATTCGGCGGGAGATAGCTCGTTTAAAAAATGAATTAAAGATTCTGCGGGAGATCCCTGGACGAGCTGAACCGAGCCAGGAGGGAACTAAAGTAGCTGACTGTCTATTCGAGCTGTTCCATTGGGAGGAGATCCTCTGGCGACAACGAGCGCGAGTTGAATGGCTGGTCCACGGCGACAAAAACACTTACTTTTTTCACTTGCGAGCATGTCGTCGGCGACGGAAAAACCAAATAAAATCGCTTCAGCTGCCAGATGGGAGGATGACAAAAGATATACTTGAGATGGAGGGGCTAGCGACAAACTTCTCTAGCAACATGTATACATCAGAGGGTGTAACTAACATTGATCAGGTTCTCCAAACTGTCCCCGTCAAAGTAACTCCAGCTATGAACGATTTGTTGAATGCTCCTTATTCGCATGAGGAGGTCAATGTGGCTCTTTTTCAGATGTTCCCGACTGAGGCACCGGGGCCTGACGGTTTCCCGGCTCACTTCTTTCAACGTCACTGGGACGCTTGTGGAGAGGAGGTAACAGATGCGGTCCTTCGCATAATTGATGGCACTGAGTCGCCTGAGTGCATAAATGAAACATTGCTGGTGCTAATCCCGAAGGTAAAAAACCCATCTTCTTTAACACAGTTCAGGCCCATATCCCTCTGCAATGTTTTATATAAAATTGCGTCCAAGGTGATATCCAACATATTGAAGGTGGTGCTACCTGATATTATCTCAGAGGAACAATCTGCCTTTGTCCCAGGCAGACTCATCTCAGATAACATAATAACTGCATATGAGTGCTTACATTTTATGAAGAGGAATAAAGCTACTAGAAACAGGTACTGTGCGCTGAAACTAGATATGATGAAAGCCTATGACAGAGTCGAATGGGATTACCTACAGGCTATAATGTTGAAGCTAGGTTTCACAGAAAGATGGGTGGACATTGTTATGGGACTGGTGAGGACAGTCAAATTTTCTATGTTATTTAATGGTAAGAAGTTAGAGGAGTTCCAACCTTCGCGTGGAATACGTCAGGGAGACCCAATTTCCCCATATTTATTCTCGATAGCAGCAGAGGGCCTTTCGTGCCTTTTAAAATCTATCGATGAGTCATCAAACTTGAATGGGATACAGGTAGCTAATACAGCTCCGCCGGTAAACCATTTACTTTTTGCCGATGACAGCCTGCTATTTTTCAAGGCTAACTCTAATGGGGCTAATGAGGTCAGCCATGTGTTGAACACTTATTGTCAAGCATCGGGACAACGGATAAACAATGAGAAGTCGCCAATATTTTTTAGTAAGGGTTGTCCTGATAGTGTGAGACAGGAGATAAAAACCTTGCTGCATGTTCCAAATGAGGCTTTGAGTGCTAAGTATCTTGGGATGCCAATAGAAGTAGGGGCTTTAAAGCATGGGGCTTCCAAATATTTGAAGGATTATTTATGGAGCAAAGTTCAGGGATGGATTGAGAAAACTTTATCATCCGCAGGCAAAGAAGTGTTAGTCAAATCGGTTGCCCAAGCAATACCAGTTTACTCAATGTTCTGTTTCAAGTTGCCTAGAGGATTGTGTGAGCATTTGAATATGTTAATCCGTAAATTTTGGTGGGGCAGCAAAGATGGTCATCGAAAGCCAAATTGGGTGTCATGGGAATCAATGACCCGGCCTAAAAGTATGGGTGGTTTGGGCTTTAAAGACTTTGAGTTATTTAACTTGGCATTACTAGCAAAGCAGGCTTGGAGGATCCTTCAATCTCCACATTCTCTGAGTGCAAGAATTCTCAAGAGTGTCTATTTTCCAAATAATTGTATTCTTGATGCAGACTTGGGGAGTTATCCGAGCCAAATTTGGCGTGCGATCATTGAGGGACGTGATTTACTGAAACAGGGCCTAATAAGGAGAATAGGCAATGGAGAAAACACCAACATCTGGTCGGACAATTGGATTCCGAGGAAGGAAATGTTGAGACCATATGGGAGTTGCCAGAACAACCCGCCGGCTCATGTATCAGATCTTATTGATCAAACAGCAGCGGTTTGGGACATGCACAGATTATAGGAAATCTGCCTCCCAATTGGTATTCCAGCTATACTATATATACCTCTGTGTACTACAAACATACAGGATACATGGGCTTGGTTCTTCGAGAAAAACGGCTGTTTTTCAGTAAGATCAGTGTACAGAATGTTGTTGGACAAGAAGTTCAGAAGGGAAGCTTGGATCGATGGCACTGCAGGTTCCTCGAGGAGTGAACGGGACGCGGACTCTTGGAAATTGCTATGGAAAACATCTGTCCCGGGTAAGATTCGTATGTTTCTGTGGAGACTTGCTAAACACTCCTTGCCTACAGAAGATGTCTGTGCTCATAGGAAGATGGCGCCATCCAGTACCTGTGGTTTGTGCGGTGCAGAGGACTCGTGGAGGCACTCCTTGCTCGAGTGTTCGATGTCTAGATGCATATGGGCCATGGTGGACGGAGAACTGGCAGAACACTTATGTGAAACCTCGGAGCCTAGCGCGAAACAATGGCTGTTTTCGATGATCGACACGCTATCCCATGCAGCGTTTGTTCGTCTGGCAATCACCTTATGGGCTACTTGGTGGGCTCGTCGCAAGGCAATCCACGAGGAAATTTACCAGAGTCCTTCGACACATCAGTTTATTACTAGGTATTTGGCTGACCTGGAGCTTCTGCCGAAGAGATTGGAGAGAGCTACCCGTCAGTCCAAAGGAGGACCTATTCGCCCCAAGGCACCACCCACTGGTTTCTCAAAGATTCATGTTGATGCTGCAGTTTCCAAACTACATAACCGGGGAGCAGCTGTGGCTGTTTGTAGGGACAGCTCGGGTAACTATGTTGGAAGTTCTGCGCTCGTTATACATGGCATAACAGACCCGGCAGTCTTGGAGACAATTGCATGTCGAGAAGATCTGACGCTGGCGCAAGATCTTATGCTACAGAATTTCGTGCTAGCTTCTGACTCCAAACAGGTGGTGGATGATATCAAGAAATCAAGCCAAGGAGCTCAGGGAGCAATAATTAGTGAGATTAGATAACGTTTATTACTATTTAATTGTAATATAAATTTTGAAGGCAGATCCGCGAACAAGGATGCCGACAGGTTAGCCAAATTTGCTCAATCCTTAGATCAGGGGCGTTACGTCTGGTTTGGCGCACCCCATGATCCGTTTTGTATCCCAAACCATGTGAACTTTGAGTAATAAAATTTGGTTTAACCCCTCAAAAAAATATAAAGAAAAATTCTCTTTGTCTCAAAAAAATCTTTTAAAAAAAAGGCTATATAAAGAAAAAGAAATTATTTCTCAAAAAAGAAACATAAAGAAAGAAAAAACTGGAAAATCTCTTCATGTTTCTAACACATGTGGTGTGCTGTGTGCACCCTCGCAATATCCGTACTCATGAGAATCACACGAATGAATTCAAAATCCAGGCTTGTGCGCACATGCTTGATGTTCTTCTTCCTTTACGGCTAGTCTTTTACCGGGTTGAGAGCGACAACGGGCCATCCATGTTTTGGCCGAAGAAGAAGCTAATTAATTTTGTTTGTTTATCCCGCAAAAAAATACAAATAATTATGTTTGTTTTTGCCGAAGAAGAAGCTAATTAATCAGGTTTGATTTTCGCTTGTTATGTCATGGTCCGTATCATTCTTTTAAATGATTACTATTGTTACACATAGATTTCATCATAAGAAAAGGCAACAACATCCGGCAATATATCTTGGTTGGAACCAACGTTTTCCGGAAAAAAAGAAGAAGATGAAGCAACCTTTCTCAGCAATATATCAAGCCAAGTGGTGGTTCTAAGAATAACACGAGGATTTGTGAAACAAAATTGAAACGAGAAGTATCTGTTGGTTTACAATCTCCAACTCCTGCCATATATATTACTGAATCACTCGTACGTATGCACAGCTTCAACCAAAACTTGCACTACTACTGCACTTGACCCACAAAGCATGAATCCAAAGTACGCATCTACCGGACTACGGCGTACGCGTAAGCACTAAGCACGTACGTGTTCGGCTGTCACGCGGCGCCGGCGCCGATGCAGGCGAAGGCGCGGACGCTCCTGGCCTTGGGCAGCGGCAGCCGCCGGCCCGGCGAGAGCCCCACCTGGCCGGCCAGCTCCTCCAGCGACCGGTTCCGCCCGTGCCCCTGGGCCGACGACGGCGGCTCGGCGGCGTTGAGCGGCGACCTCAGCTCCTGCTCCAGCCAGCGCCGCCTCTGGTCCGTGTCGCCGAGGTCCACGTCGTCCTCCGCCTCCGCGCCCCGGTAGGCGGCCCGGCTGCTGCTCCGGCGGTGCTCCTTGATGGCCTTGTAGATGAAGGGGATGAGGCCTTCCACCCGTGAACTGCCCATGATCGTGAGGTGATAGTCGAGAGGTGGGGTTGGTGAGGAATGGGTGTGTGTGGGCGGGTTCAGCCTACTCTTGACCTCTCAGCCTCTCGCCTCTAGGGGTCGGGAGATTGGTTGAGTGGGCCATTTTATACCGACCGAGCTCCTCCATCCTCAGCCAGCCCCACGCGGATTGAAATGGTAAGCAATTAGTAGTAGTAGTTACACGCCATTTGGAGGGAAAGAAATAAGTAGAAGATCATCAATTCAGGCAGACGGCGCAGATCACATACATAGCATTTTTGCGCCAATCAAGACCGTCAGTTGCATGCAGTACTATTTTTTTCCCCAGAATACCGAATGAATGATCTCCTAAAATACGCACATGTCGCCTTCTCACAACCAACGATAATTGCAAATTCAATCCTATCCTAACGCACAGCGTTGTCTGTCATCACATCACATCGCGAGAACCCGTCCGCGCCCGAGTCTTTTGCGTGCGACGCCTTGCCTCTGAGTTATTTTACGGTTCGATGATGTTGCGATTTGGCATCATATGCGTTCTCTAATGGCTGTGGCTTCTTAGGTATAGCAGCTGCTGAAAGTTTCGTCCGGGGTAGGAATTTGGCTGGACGACTTTTGCTTTCAGATGACGTCTTGGGATTGGTCGAGAACATGTCCATTGCTTGCCGTGGCAGGTTACGGCGCACTATAAGCTGTGACCCCCTTCTTCCCCCCTTGATTAGCTGGTTAACAAAATGAACTGGTCGTCCACGGAAATATAGTGCGCGTGGTGGAAAGAAAGAATGTGGCATGGTTGGTTAAAGGGTTACAGATACTAACCGGTGGGACCAGATGCAAATATTGTATCCCAAATATTATTCCGCGTCCTTCCTGAAGGGAAGAATGTTTCAGGGAAGGACTACAGAACACATGATAGAGACTAGAGGCTAACAGCGTCGTTCTTCACTGGTGAGATTACCTCCTTTGTATCAAGTAGATTATTTACGATTGATTGTTTTGTTTTAATTTTATCTGTGCTGGCTTGTGTTTTAACTATGTTCTGGAAGTGTTTTTTTCGTTCGTATATCATGTCGGGTTGCTGTCGGAGACGATAGAGTAGAGTTGTTTAGCGCATGGTTTAATTATACGATGTTCACAACTCAAGGCAAGGAACGGCATCTGCCTCCCGGGTCGCTCGCGCAAGCGACTCCGGAGGCCCCAACCCTAGATCGAGCGAGCGGCCGTTTTCCCTTCCTCCCCGGCCATTGCGCGCCACGGCTGGCGGTGGAAGACGCCTGGCCGCCAAAGGCAATGCGGCGAGGAACAAGGCCGACGGTTCCCTTCACATGAGGCGGCCGTCCCATGGGCGGCGAAGTGGTGGTAAGCGATGGCCACCGGCGACGGGCAGAGGCGCGGAGGAGCGACGGACTTGGCGGAGAAGGGCAGCCATGTGTCGGTGGCGACGGGCTCGGCGTGCTAGAGGCGGCGACGCGAGCTACTTGCGAGTTGGTGGCGGCGCGTTGGCTCGGCTAGGCGGGTGCTCTGGCGGCGACAAGCGGCCGGCCACTGTGGGCCGTGTGGTGGCGGAGCTCTCCTAGTGGTGCCGGCGTGATCTTGTCCCACAGATGGGGCTGGTCGATCTGGGCGTTTGGTCCGATCTGGGCCCTTGGTGCCGGAGTCCTTGCAAGGTCGTCCCTTGGAGTAGGTGACGGCCGTCACGGACGATCCCGCCTGTCCGGAGGTGTGGAGGGCTGCTGTTCTTCGCCAGTCGGTCGGATCTGGCGCGTCGGATGGCTCCCGTCCGGGTCTTCTGGAGGCCGGTTCACGGCGGGATGCTTGATGCTCCTTCGATCTGCACGAGGGTGCAGGCGGGAGAGTGGATGTGGGTGGTGCGCTGATTTCGTCGGGCGGCGGCGCTGCGCGAGCCATGGAGGCGGCGCCGTGAGGCTCGGCTAGGCAGGGCCCTGGCGAGCAGCGGGCGCCCGACCACCTACGTGTGAGGTGCCGGCGGTGATGCCTCGGTGAAGTGGGCGTCGATGTGTGGTTGATGGTGCGGGATGGATGTGTGGTTGATGGTGCGGGTTAGATCCATCTGTGTGGCAGTCCCTAGGTGCGGGTGAAGGCCATCGCGATGGATCTGGTCCCTGCATCGATCGGTGGTTGCTGCGGTTCCTAGTGTGCTGAAGGTGGTGGCTTGAGGCGTGCTTCCTCGGTAGTGATGTGTGGCTCCGGCGCAAGTGGCTGCGGTGTTGGCGGTGAGACATCTTTCGGGGCTGGCCGGAATCTTGGAGGCGTGGAAATGTGCAATGCTACGAATGAAAATTATGTTCGGCTTTGGTCGGACCGGCGTCGATGGCACCCGTGGGTGTCATTCCCCTTCTTGGAGGCGTCGCCGAGTGTAGCGCCATTTTCCACGTTGCCTTGTATCGGCAACCATCTCCGGGGCGAAAGCCTTGATTCGTAGGATTGGCACGATGGCGGTGTCTTCTGACACTGTTTCTCTGTTGGGAGCTTTGTGCTGGAAGATAAGAGGCCCTATGTTGCGCTCCTCCGGCGTGCACCGCTGCCCGGACCGTTCTTCTCTGGTGCTATGTACGGTCGTCGCTGGCTCTACCAAGGAAGCTGGAGTTGCTGTTCTTCGGTGATCATCGGCGTCGGGCGAGACGCGGTGAGGCTTTCGGTTTTGGGTAGGTTCTTGTATGTCGTAGTGTGTAGTCGTGTGTGCTTGTCCTTGTTTGTGTCGAGTGTGAAGTTGTGTTACGCTCGTTGTTCGCAGCGAGAGGTAGATGTGGTTGTATGGCTGAATTTTTCTCCTTCTATAAAGCTAAGGTACGCAATTTGCGTACCCTTAAAAAGAAAATTATACAATGTTTGAACCGTGTCTAGTTGGCAACGCCCAACAAGATTACACCAGCTAATCATTTTTTACCATTTCATTTATTCCCAATTGATTATTTGGAAGAGGATTCGGCGTTCTATCATGAAATGGCTATTGTCACACTTCTGTTGCGCCCGCACTTCTCTTTCCTGCCTAGTCAAAAAGGTCTGCTAATTATCTTGCCCTGCTTTATACTCCATCCGTTTCGAGAGGGGCGTTTTGGTGGACGAGCGACATGAAGCTCGGAATCTCAGCCAGCTGTTCGCCCTTTGGGATGTGTGTACCGTGTATTCTCCGTTGTATACTCGTGCTAGTCAGCAGGAAATACAGATGTGCCGTGGGATTATGTGTTAGCTTTGTACATGGGCCACCGTGGGTTGTATGCTTGCACGAACATTATGTGCTGCCTGGGCGCATTTAATTAAGCTGGTACGAACGACTCGCTTACATTTCGTTTTAGTTTGCCGCACTGCACATCTGCTTGGCTGGCGCACTAGTTGCCTAGTCAGCGCCTAGCTACTACGCTAGCTAGCACCCCATTCGATTGTAAAAAAACGCACCATACGTTGTTTCTGTTTTTCTAGTAGATGATGTTTCTATTTCTGGTAGCACACCACACGCGTATGTGTCATCTATTCAAAAAGGAAAAAAATTCTATTCAAAAAGGAAAAAATGTGCGCGAAAAAGCTTCTTTCCCACACCAAATTTTCTGAAGAAAAAATAATCAGTACTATAGATATAAAGTGAAAAGACGGTCAAGTATTGCAAGAATAAAAGTATTCCTGTATTTATAGCAAATCATGAAATTTTTGAAAATTTGGTCACATATTATTACTAAAATACACTATGAACACTTCTAAAAGTACATGCTAAACAATTTCTAGTTACACGGTGTAAATTTTTCTAAATATGCAGTTATTCAATATTTTAGAATACAAATGAATATTTTTGAAATACACATTGAACACTTTGTAAGTGTACGCGACACAAAATTATAAAATACAATTTTTGAGGCAAAACTTATAAAATACGTGACTAACATTTTTTTTGTTCACCGTACATGAATTTTACATGCACAGTTCATGGTAGTCGCTTGAACCAGCCATGTTTTTGTTTACAGGACATGAGTTTTACATGTATGGTCTAGGAGGGTTAATCCAGAGTTGTTCTCTAAATCATGCGAGTGGACTACCATGTAATATATGCCCCCATCCCAAGTGGTTGGGTTTCTGTACCCTTTTATGCCTCCTTTAATTTTACATACTCTTGTGCGCATTTGAAAAAAAAATCAATTTTATATATATGTTTCTAATTTGGATATGAAAACTTGTCATATAATATAATCATGTGACGAGTCCTATCTGGATTTCATTTTTCTTTTTGTAATTTACTACTTCCTTAGAGGACGACGATTTTAGCTGGGAGGTGGGCGCCATCGGCGACATCAAATCTCAAGATGCACTGAAATACTTTCCTATGCATGGAACATATGTGGTCCGCCCGGTGCAAATGATGCGACTGGTCATCATGGAATTCACAATTTTACACATGGATGCTTTGGGAACAGTGAATTGCGAACAATATTTGTTAGTTTTACACTAGTATAAGAAAAAAGTATATAAATTGTTCAATCATGAACGAAACTATATTGTGCGTGCTTCATAGATTATTTTCGTATTTTCTACGCAGATCATCATGATCAGTTCAAAAAATCCAAAAAGTTGTTTTAGTCCAACTACCTGAACAAATTTTAAAGGAAAAATTCCGCAAAAAAGAAAAATCAAAGGAAAGTGCAGTTGATGCATGTGTTGTCGAATCAACTCAGATAAGTAATTATGCTCCACGAGCTCGTCACGCTAGGTTCAACTTGTGGGGTGAGATGTAGAGCATTTGTTATGTGTGATGTGCTTGCACACCAAAGGCCTATCGCCGCACTGGTTGGTACGTGATGCATAGGCCGTGCATGTACAGCAACGAGGACTCTTGCAGGAGTACTGCGCACTGTGCACTGTCGTAGAATACGGCATGAAATAAATTACTGACAACCTGAATACATGCAATAAATATGGCTATGGCCTGATCACGAAGCATGTTGGTGGCCCAGATACCGAGCTCCATGCAGCTCGAGCGCCATCAGTCATTTTCATTCCGTTTCTGAATATAAGTCTTTTTAGAGATTTCAATAAATACATACAGTATATAGACATAGTTTAGAGTGTAGATTCATTATTTTTGCTCCATATGTAGTCTATATTGAAATTCCTAAAAATACTTATATTTAGGATAAAAAGCAAAGGATAGTTTCCTTTCATCGTGTACAAAATCGGCCGAGGTGAGTAGGTGACTGATTTACAATCTGGTTGCACTTGAAATTCACCGGCGGTGCACTTGAAAATCATCATCTGCAAAAAGAAAATTCAAACTTGCAAACGAAAAGAGTGGCCTAACTCTGGGTGCGCTGCTTTTTTTGTCAATTCCAAAATGAAGGATAGACTGCCTTCATAATCATTGCCGCACTAGACTGGAAACTGAAAACTGAAGAAAAATAAGGAGCTAAACAACTGAGGTACTGGACTGAGTGAAACTGAATGACCATAGCTACATATACTCAAATATGATATATGTGAAAATACTGAGAATAAGGCCGTCGCCATGCAAGCTCACAACTGAATAAAAATAAACTTAATATATAATGAAAAAAGGACTGTAGAATAAGACAGATATAAATAAACTCCCAATATTGACAGACTGAACAATGATACAAGCTCACAGACTAAGGAACAGAAGCCATGGAGAGACTGTAAACAACACATAGCTTCCAAACGTTCTTGTGATCTCAGTACACACATCTAACACAAACATAAGACGCACAAGAGATGCACCTGAGCAAAGCACCAATGCATCAGATTAGCTAACCAAATGTCTTAGAAACCAGTCACACTGCATGTTCACACACCGTTTGGGCAGCTGAGCTAAGGAGTCTAGTGCTCTAGTCTACACCGGAGTAGTCAGATTCGCTCGGTTCCGATGCATCTTCAACCTCGGACTCCTCATTGTCGCTCCCGGAACGCGAACATTTTTTAAAATTACGAACAATATTTTTGACAAGGATATTTTATGAAATTCCCCAAACAATTTATGAATTTTAGATTTTTTTTGTGAAAACATGATTGTTTTCTGAATTTGTAGGAAAATTTCAAAAACAGCAACATTTTTTGAATTTGTGAAAAAAATGCAAACATTTTATGAGATTCAGTTTTTAAAATTTCGAACATTTTTTTAAAAGAAGCGAATAATTTTTGAAATTCTAATCTTTGTTGAATTTCTGAAGATTTTTCGAAAATTCTAAACAAAAGTTGAAAACAAGAACACTTTTTGGAAATTTGATAAATTTAAAAAATTACAAACATTTTTTATATGTGTGAACATTTTTTCAAAACGGAAATTAAAGTCGACAAAAAGAATAGAAAAGGAAAGAAAAGAAACAGAAAAAAATAAAAAAGCAAATGTGTCGGCCCAGTTGCGGTCGCCATGTGCGAAGCCCCGACAATTTTCTGCATGGTGCGGCAAATAGGGGTATTGGAGGTCCCCGCAGACTAGGAGGTCTCATGATTTTCTATTGAGCGAGGCCACACGCGGCGCAGACCCTGGTCGAGCCGAACCAAGTAGAGCGGGCCGTCTCACGCTCTCACTCGCTTCTTCGCCTCCTCCCCGACCCACCGACCCGGCGGCGCCCCCACCCATTCCGCCGACCGCACCATGGCCCCACGGCCGGAGCTGATGGACGAGCTCGTCGGCGAGGTCCTCCTCCTCCTTCCTCCCGACGAGCCCGAGCACCTCTTCCGCGCCGCCCTCGTCTGCAAGTCGTGGCTCCGCGTCGTCTGCGACCCCTCCTTCCGCCGCCGCTACCGCGCCTTCCACGGCGCCCCTCCCCTCCTCGGCCTCCTCCAACAGTTCCAGGTCCTCCAAGAAAGGCCCGCGCCCCGCTTCACCTCCACCACCTCGATGCCGGACTTCCCCTACCCGGGCTCCGACGGCCAGGGCAAGCACCCCGTTCCCCTCGACTGCCGCCACGGCCGCGTGCTCATCCACATGGTGCAGGACGAGCGCCTGGTTTTCGTCGTCTCGGACCCCGTCACGGGCGACCGGCACGTCCTGCCCGCGCCGGGCATCGTCTGGCTCATCTCCACCGCCGCGGTGTTCTGCGCCGCCGACGGCTGCCAGCATCTCGACTGCCAAGGCGGCCCCTTCCGCGTGGCCTTCCTGGCCACCGACGACGACGACCGTATCGTTAAGGCGAGCGTGTACTCATCGGTGACAGGTGCGTGGAGTGCGCCCGTATCTCTTGACGATGGCTGCGAATGCTATGCCCAGCACATCCGAGATGACATTGCAGAAAACCTCTTCCACCTGCCCTATGTCATGCCTCGCCGAGTAGCTGTCATTGGAGATGAAGTCTACTTCACACTTCGCTCTGCTCACAAAATCGTCAAGTACAGCTTGCCAAGCAACTGCTTATCTATGATTAACCCGCCGCCACACACTAGGAGCCCAATTGCTCTCATGGTGATGGAGGACAGTTCGCTGGGGTTTGCCTGCACTGAGAGTTCTAGTCTTTATCTGTGGTCAAGGAAGGTGAATTCAGAAGCAGCTGCTGAATGGGTAAAATGCAGGAGCATCGAGCTGGAGACAATTGTGCCCGTCGTGGATCCAGATTACCAACCATTTGTGGTTGGTTCCGCAGAGGGTGTGGGTGTCATCTTCATGAACACAGATGCTGGCTTATTCGCTCTAGAGCTCAAGTCAGGGCGAGTCAGGAAGGTTGATGAGCCCGCACACTACTTTAGCGTCCTACCCTACATGAGCTTCTACACTCCAGGTATTGCTGCTAGACCTTGCTTCTTGTCTACTGTCTTGCATTTTCGTTACGGCTTCTGTATGTTTGTTTATTTAATTGGTTGTGAACAATTAGTCATACTGAATATATATATATATATAGGGAAAATCCATCCTACCACCCGGTGGTAGTTACCCCACATATCTAATATACTACCATGTGGTATTATATATACTATTTTATTATTTTAAATATGTTCATATACTATATTTAAGATATTTCAAAGCAAGTTACACAAAAAAATTGCATATGAGCCCATAGTTTTTATTATATTTGTGAAATAAATATATATTTATGCGTAAAAAGAGCATACTCAAAACATGGTACATACTACCTAAAAATTAGTATATATACTACCTAATCATTGTTATATACTACATACTACACGTCACATCTACCGGTTTCGATAGAATCTACATATAACATACAAAAAGTGCCAGAATTACCACTGCTTGTAGTAAACATTTGTCATATATATATATATATATATATATATATATATATATATATATATATATATATATATATATATATAGATATATATATATATATAGAGGACAACACTATACAGAGAGCCCGCTCCGAACCGACGGGCTGAAAAAAAAAATTCAACCCACCCCATTACCGTACCTCTCCCCAACTCCCCCGATCCACCCCCACCACATCCTCCCGATCCACCGCCGCGCGCCTACCCCGCCTCCGCACCGCCGCCCGCACCTTCTCCTGGCGCCGCCGACCGCCTCCTCCCGGCGCGCCATCGCCCCACCTTGCCTTCTCCCTGGCGCGCCCCTGCCCCGCCTCCCCCCGATGCACTGCCCCCGCCTCCTCCTGGCACCGCCGCCCCTGCCTCCTCCTGGCCCGCTGCTGATCTCGCCTCTTTCCGGCAAGAGTCCGACCCGCGGCTGTTCATCGCCCTGCCTTTTCCACGTCGGCTGCCTCCTTCTCCCCCCTCCACTACGCGCCACCGCCGCTGCCCAGGCGCGGCCTCGATCCGGCGCCGCCGCCCACCACTACCAAGACCCCGACCCGCCGCCATCCACCAGCACGATGCCTCTCTGCGCGCGAATCCGACCTTCCCTCTGCTCCGGCGCGACCTTCCATCCTCTCCGGTGCGGCCTGCCCTCTCCTCCAGCGCGCCTGCGCTCTGCTCCGTCGGCACAGAGACCGGGCACCACCTTCTCCAGCAAGCTCCTCCATTCCCAGCTTGTCCCTGAATGCGGACGCTGCACCGCGCAGGTTCCTACCCACCGTTCCTCCTCTCTGCTTCTTGACTCTTCACTTCTCTAGATTTTGGTGTGTGCACGCAAAATGTTCACTAAAATGTCTCAGTGCACTAGTACCAGTTTTGTGTATTCGTTTTCCCTTCTAGCTTAGTCTTTGCCTGCTAATTGATATAGCTTGGATTACTTAAGTGTGTTTTTCATGTGTGTTCTGCACTTTAGGTTGAATTTCACCCTACATCCCGGACGTAGCGCTGCTCCGGCTCCTCCCCCGCTTGCTGCCATGTCTGTCTCTCCTTCCTCCCCTGCTCGCCGTCCTGTGCGGCGGTGGACGTGGCTACTTGATGGAGTGAAGCCGGCCTCCGAGCACCGGCAGTTGCACTGCAACCTGCAAAAAAAAAAAAAACAGCCGCAAGTTCAGAATCAGAAAAATGAGAAGTTCAAGAAGAAGAAAGGCACTGCCTTCACTCACGTGCTTGCAAACTGCTAGGTTGTAGCTCGTATGTTGTTTGCAACTATCTTCAATTTCTTCCGTAGCTCGTACACATTTTGCCAAAATCTAGTACTTTCAGAATGGTAAAGTTGATAGTTGGCCTACAGGGACAACCATGTTGATGGCGATTGGAAAAGGATTCTGAAATAATATTATTGAGACTGAAGACCAAGTTTGATAATGCACGATGTCAGAGGATTCTAGGGCTTTTTCTGAGGTGGTTGATGGCTTCCGAGAAATGCGTTCATATCTCACAAGTTTCAGGGGTTCAAGTTCATCTATATAAGAAGGAATGCCAATTTTGTTGCACAATTGTGTGTGAAAGAGGCGTTGAAACTTGATGTGCTTGCTATTTCTTTTCTTGTAACACCTAGCTACATCGTCATGACCTAGCGCCGCCACCGAGGGGGGCGATCTGAAGCGATGGCCTCGCCGCCACCACCGCCGGCCGCCGCGCCCGCCGTGTGTGGCCTCTCCTCCGCGTCAACCTCGACGGGCGTCGGGCACGGCGGCTATGTCCGCGATTCGATCGCAAGATGACCCCATGGTGTGTAGCGATCCGGCCCCGAGTTGGAAGTGGGATGCCCTAACCCTCGCCGCAAGGAATCCCAACCTCCCGTCTATTCAAACCCATCTAGGGTTTGAGAGATCACCAAAAACCACGCATAGCCGCTGATCGAAATCCGAGAGATCGCCTCACTTATTTCTTTGGTATGTCGCCGTCGCCGCGTCAAAGGCGGCTTGGTGGCCGTGGTGAGCTTCGGAGGTAGGTGGGCGCATCCGGGCTCCCTTTGTGAGCCGCTCGCCGAAGCCTACCTCCGAGGGAACCGATCTTTGCTATCTTGAGTAACATGACTCTGAACATCGGCGATATGGAATCGGTGAAGACGGCAGGGCGGCACGGCAGCGGTCGGCGCCCGGCTTCGCGGCGTGAGAGCAGGATGAGGAAGACCGGAGGCTTTTCGGGAAGGAGAGGACCTGCCGTTGGACGATGTGTTGGGTGAACAAATGCAAGCCATATGCGGTGGAACTAAGGAAGCTAGGGACATGCGCCATGCACATGCGAAGACCACGTCCGTGCTCGAGTCCGGAGAATGGAGCCAAGGGCGCCCAAGACTCAAACGCATCCCACCGAGGAGCTCGGATATGATTCGGCTGCGCCAATATGTCACGAAGTGAGCTTGGATGAAGCGGACGAGTCTGTTGGCGGCGTTCGCCTTGAAGCGGCGTCTTCTTGCTAGTGATCAGAATTCTTTGCCGCGGAGGAGAGGAGGCCGACAAGGCTATGGTGGATTACGCTAACACAAACAATCCGGCGCGCTATGCTGCTCAGTACACCAAAGAAGCGCCGGACTCTTGAGTCTCACGGGCCAGGCAGCAGACTACACGTGGTGGTGGGATGACGGAACATGACATGATGGATGGAGCTCACACAATGGAGACAGTCGGCACAGGGGCCGCCGACGAACTGACGGGGCCGATGGAGCCCCGTTAGGAGCAATGAATATCCTAAGCTGGAACTGCAGAGGGGCGGGGAACACTCGGACAGTTCGTGATCTTGTGAGTCTGGTTCAGGCTCAGTCCCCTAGTATCGTTTTTCTTTGTGAAACTAGACAATCAAAAAATAAAATGCAGAGGTACCGTGCTTGGTTAGGGTTAAGAGGTTTTGATGCTTTCGATTGTGTCGGTCGTAGTAGAGGCCTTGCTTTGTATTGGCATGAGTCTGTGAGTCTTGATGTAAAAGAAATAAATGAACGCTATATTGATGCGTATGTATCTGGCGCGGATAGTGAGCCACCGTGGCGGCTTACCTGTGTCTACGGCGAGCCTCGGACGGAGGACCGTCACCGCATGTGGTCCCTCCGTAATCTCCACCAGCAGGCCAGCATGCCATGGGTCGTGGTGGGTGATTTCAACGAGGCGATGTGGAGTTTTGAGCACTTCTCCGACACACCGCGCTCGGCAGGTCAGATGCTTGATTTTCGTGATGTTCTTGAGGTTTGTGATGGGCGACCTCGGTTTCTTGGGCTCCCATACACCTTTGATAATCGGCGTGGGGGACGGGCGAACGTCAAGGTTCGCCTTGACCGTGTTGTCGCCAATAACGCTTGGAGGGACACCTTTGCTCACGCCAGGGTGGAGCACTTGGTGGCGCCCAGCTCCGACCACCTCCCCATCCTGCTCCATTTGGCGCTGGAGGAGCCGCCAAGCAGCAAGTAGGAGATCTGAGACAATCTGAGGTCATGTGGGAACGTGATCCTTCCTTGCCCGAGGTAATCATGAACACTGGGTGAACTTCGGGTCTATGTTACATCTTGGTGATGTTGCTTCAGGCTTAGGTAATATGATGAAAAAATTACAAGACTGGAGCCGGAAAAAGTTTGGTAACGTTATTAAGGAAATTAACAAGTCTCGCTCTCGCCTAGAGGAGCTCATGTCTATGTGTGACGCCCCCGATTCAATCGTACACTAATCATGCACGCAAATGTGTACGATTAAGATCAGGGACTCACGGGAAGATATCACAACACAACTCTAAAACATAAATAAGTCATACAAGCATCATAATACAAGCCGGGGCCTCGAGGGCTCGAATACAAGTGCTTTCGATCATAGACGAGTCGTGAAGCAACAATATCTGAGTACAAACATAAGTTTAAACAAGATGCCATAAGATGGCTAGCACAAACTGGAATCAGATCGAAGAGGCGCAGGCCTCCTGCACAGGATCCTCCTAAACTACTCACAGTAAATCGTCGTGGGCTGCACGTAGTAGTAGGCACCTCCGGTGTAGTAGTCGTCATCGACGGTGGCGTCTCCTGGGCTCCATTATGCAGTTGCAGCAATCGAATAGAGATAGGGGAAAAGGGGAACAAGGCAACCGTGAGTACTCATCCAAAGTACTGCAAGCAAGGAGCTACACTACATATGCATGAATATATGTGTAAAGGGCCATATCGGTGGGTGAGCTGCAGAATGCGAGAATAAGAGGGGATAGCTAGTCTTATCGAAGACTATGCTTACAGTCACCTCCGTCTTGCAATAGGTAGAAGAGGGTAGGTTGAAGTCCTCCAAGTAACATCACATAGCAATAATCCTACCGGCGATCCCCTCCTCGTATCCCGAGAGAGAGGCGACCACCGGTTGTATCGGCACTTGGAAGGGTGTGTTTTAGTAAGTATCCGGTTCTAGTTGTCATAAGGTCAAGGTACAACTCCAAGTCGTCACATCAAGAAGATCACGGCTATTCGAATAGATTAACTTCACTGCAGGGTGCACCAACTTACCCAACACGTTTGATCCCATTTGGCGGACACACTTTCTGGGTCATGCCCGCCGCTGGAGATCAACACGCCGCAGCCCCACCTAGGCACAACAGAGGCCATGACGCCGGTTCAAACCTAAGCGCCAGCAGGGTCCGGGCCCATCGCCTCGAAAGCACACCAAGACGCTATGCATGGCCGGAAGCAGACCTAGCCTAGCAGAGCGTTCCACCAATCCGGCGCGGCCGCCTCGGCCCTCGACGTCTGAAGTGCTTGGCCGATACCACGGCGCCGAGTGCCCATATCTTTCCCACGTGGTTGGTTGGTTAGTGCGTATAAGCTCGTAGCCAACTCGGATCAAATACCAAGATCTCGTTAAGCGTGTTAAGTATCCATGACGCCCGAGCGAGCAGGCCAGCCCACCTCTCTCCTAGGCGGTCTCAACACGCCTGTCGCTCCGCCACAAAGATCCATCGGAGGGCCGTCGGGACAAAGGTCCTTTCATTTAATCAAGTGAATCACTCGCGGGTGCTCCACAAGCCGACCCGACTTTAGTCACCACATGTATCATGTATAATTATAAGTATATACCCGTGATCACCTCCCGAGTGATCACGACCCGATAGTATAGCACTGACAAGCGGACAAGAATGTAGGGCCATAGATGGAAATACTAGCATCCTATACTAAGCATGTAGGATTGCGGTAAAGGTAACAATGTAGTAACAAGGACAGGCTATGCATCGGGATAGGTATAACGAAGCGGTAACATGCTACACTACTCTAATGCAAGCGGTATAGAGTAGAATAGGTGATATCTGGTGATCGAGGGGGCTTGCTGGTTGCTCTGGCAAGAGAGAGGTCGTCAACTCCGTAGTCGAACCGGCGGCGGCGTCGGTCTCGTAGTCTACGAGAGAGAAGAGGGGAAGAAACAATGAATACCATGTAAACAGATGCATATCGATGCATGACAAGACAAGTAACGATGCTAGGCGTGCCCTAACGTGGTATGAGGTGGTACCGGTTAAGGGGAAACATCCGGAAAGTATTCCGGTGTTTCGTGTTTTCAGCGAGAGGGCGGAGGGGAAAGTTGCGGGTTCGATAGGTTAGGGGTGTGTGGCGGACGAGCAGACTGTATCCGGAATCGTCTAAATGCTCGAGCAACTTTCATGTACAAAGTTTTTCCATCCGAATTCTGGATTATTTTATATTAAATTTTAAAGTTTATAAAACATTTTGGAATTAACAAAATTTATTTAATTAAAAATTCAGTTTATGACGTCATCATGATATCGGCATGACGTCGGTGGTCAACAGTCAGTTGACTTGGTCACACTGAAGCGTGGGTCCTATATGTCATAGGCTTGGTTAACTAAAATCGTTTAGTTAATTAAATAGGTGATTAGGTTAACTAATTATGCTTAAATTAAGTTAATTAATTAAGTGATTAATTAATTTATTATTATTTTAATTATGTATTTTTTTATATCTTTTTTTTTAATGTTCTAGGGGCTGGGCCCCACATGTCATTGGGCCAAAGGGGCCATAGTGGGTTCGGTGTTAGCGGGCGCCTGGAGTGGGCGCTGGGCACCCGCCAGTCGACGAGGAGGCAGCTGGCGACCGGCGGCGGCAACAGCGGCAACCTGAGGCCAAAGGCTGCACGTCGGCGGGCCCGGCAAGGCCGCTGGATGGAACGGCGGCGCAGGCGGCGCGTCTTGTACAAGACAATGAGGCGGCGGCCGTGAGCATCGCCGGGCGAACGCAGTCGTGGGTGCGTTCAGGCGTCGGGCGACGCTCTTCGTGAGTGCTGGGAAGGCGTCGGGCGGCGCATCGCTGGGCGTCGGGCGCCCTACCAGAGGGTAACGACGACGCAGCCTTGGGCGCTTGATCGTGGTCATGATGACCGAGCCTTGGCCGGAGACCGGACGGCGTATGGCGGCCTCTGGCGGTGAATCGAGGAGGAGAGGAGTAGCCACGGAGCTCACCTCGGGCTGTTGGCGTGCTTTCGAACGCGTCGGGCGGCCGGAGTGTGTAGATCGAGCGGCGACGCAGCGGCGTGGTCGGAGGATGGATCGAGGGCGGCGGCTCGGAGTGCTCCGGCTTGACTGGTTCACGTCGAGGGCGTAAACGAGGTGGGGTGGCGCTGGACTTGAGGCGGAGGGCGGCGCCGTTCGGGGGAGGTGCCGACGTCGGGGTCGAGCGACTCCGCGCCCAGGCGATCTGACGGGGAAGAGGACGAGGAGGTGCTCCGGCGACGGGGTGGCTCCGGCAAAGCAGAGGCGGGACGAGGCAGCGACGGTGTGCGGCGGCGGCGTCGAGCGGCGACAGCGGGGTCGTCCACGTAGGCGAGCGGCAAGGTGCAGGGCGTCGGGGGCGTCGGCTGCCCCGACCGGATCCATGCGGGGTGGAGGGAGGAGGCGGGCACCGGCGGCGGCTAGGTGGCGGCGGGTCGTGGCGACGGGCGACAGCGGTCGGCCCCGATCGAGATGGGATCGTGGGGAAGCGAGAGGGAGGCGAGGAGAGGTGGGGATCGATCGATCCAGGGAATCGGGGAGGAGTGGGGCGAGTGGGGAGGGGTTAGGGTTTCACGCCGGGGGTTAAGGAGTGGGTTTGGTGGGCTTGGCCCGATTGGGCTGTGGCTGGCTAGCTGGGCAGATAATGGTCGAGGGGGTTCTGTTTCTTTTTTTTGTATTTGCTTGTTTTCCTTCTATTAGTTTTATATTTTATTTTCTATATATTTTTGTTTTATAGAATATACAAGTAGTACCTAAATTAGTGTTACAAAATACCCCAATGCCACAAAAATTTGGTGAAAAATAAAATGGTTTAGTAATTTATTAATTGTAAAAGGCATTTAATTGATTGTTTTTGCTACTGTTTAAATCCTTATAGCTCATTTAAGCATTTTATAAAAGCTTGGTTTCTCCACCATAATTGCTTACGATTTATTTGAAACAACCCGAACATTTTAGTTTTAAAACTTTTGTTGTTTGCTTTTCTTTTGAATTTGAATTTGAATCGGTTCCGAACTAACGCGAGATTAGCAACAGTAACATGTGGTGACGTGGCATCATTAACGTAGGTTTACTGTAGCCTAATTATCCGGGCGTCACACTATGAATGCAGACATGAAAGAAATCAGAGAGGCGACCGACCGGATGAATGAACTACTCTATAGGGAGGAGATGTTGTGGATGCAGAGATCCCGTATTGCATGGCTACGGGAAGGGGATCACAACACCCAATTTTTCCACCGGAAAGCGGTGTGGCGTGCTCGGAAAAACCGTATTAAATCCCTCATTGATGAGTCAGGGGTCACGCATAAGGACCACGGATCCATGGCGGCTATGGCCACGGCCTATTTCTCTAAACTTTTACTACCGACACTTCTCTTTGTGCGGACCCTATTATTGATTTGATCTGAGACTCGTATTCTTGGCGGTATGAATGATGGCCTGTGGCGCAGATTTTTCGGACAAGGAAATTGCTGATGCTCTATTCAGATTGGGCGCTCAAAGGCGCCAGTCGGATGGATTTCCCGCCGCTTCTTCCAGAGAAACTGGGCTGCTATGAAGGAGCAGGTTATTACGAGAGTGAAGGAGTTTTTTGGTCGGGAGTATGCTCGAGGGGTGAAACGACACTTCCATCGTTCTCATTCCAAAGGTGGACAACTCGGAGAGGCTCACTGAGTTTCGTCCAATAAGCCTATGCAACGTCATTTATAAGGTGGTGGCGAAGTGCCTAGTGAACCGGCTGAGACCTATACTGGATGATATTATCTCCCCGAGCAGAGTGCCTTTGTTC
This sequence comes from Aegilops bicornis, assembly GCA_021605145.1. Taxonomy (NCBI): domain Eukaryota; kingdom Viridiplantae; phylum Streptophyta; class Magnoliopsida; order Poales; family Poaceae; genus Aegilops; species Aegilops bicornis. The sequence goes on along the minus strand of CM038669.1, from coordinate 496,339,965 downwards.
TGGTAGGATGATTACGAGACAATGCTCTAATTGCCTTTGAGTGCTTTCATTTTATTCAGCGGAGAAGGATCCTAATAAGAGCTTACGTGCATATAAGCTAGATTTGTCAAAAGCTTATGACAGGTGGATTGGATCTTCTTGGGCGAATGATGAAAAAGATGGGTTTCGCTTTCGCCGATGGGTGGGCTGGATTATGGCTTGCGTCACCTCGGTGAGATACGGTTAAATTCAATGGAACCCTCTTGGAATCATTTGCACCGTCGCGTGGGCTGCGACAAGGTGATCCTTTATCCCCATTCTTGTTTCTTTTGTGGCTGATGGTTTATCCGCTTTGTTAAAAGATGGGGAGGAAAAAGGTGATTATACCCCGCTGAAAATATGTCGCAGAGCACCGGGCGTATCTCACCTTACGTTACAGATGATACACTGCTATTTTTCAAAGCGCAGGAGGATCAAGCAAAAAGATCCACGAAGTGCTAAGTGTTTATGCTAATGCAACAGGCAATATATTAATCCGGCCAAGTGCGGCGCCTTGTTTGGCTCCTCTTGCCCCACGGATCAGCGAGGATGTGGTGAGAAATACGCTCCATATAGGCACTATTACCTTGAAGAGAAGTATCTAGGCCTCGCCAACGCCGAAGGTCGTATGTCACGTGGTAAATTTCAGAACTTGCAGTCTCGGTTGTTGAAGCGGATTATTGCATGGGGGACACCCTTTCTCTCATGAGCAAGGAGACTATGATTAAGGCGATTCTTGTGAGCCATCCCTACTTATATCATGGGCGTTTTCAAGTTACCTTTATGCATGCGTGATGACCTGAATAGGATGGTACGTAACTTTTGGTGGGGTGCATCGGAAGGCAAACGGAAAACACATTGGTTGGCATGGCCGAAGATACAAGCTCAGAAAAGCAAGGGTGGCTTGGGATTCAGAGATTTTCGCCTCTTCAACCAGGCTCTCCTAGCGAGACAAGCCTGGCGCCTGTTAACCAATCCCAACAGCTTGTGTGCGCGAGTTCTAAAGGCGCGGTACTACCCAGAGGGGCGCCTCGAAGACACGGTCTTCTCGGGGAATGCATCCCCGACTTGGCAGGCGATTCAGCATGGCCTTGAGCTCTTGAAGAAGGGCATCATATGGCGCACCGGGAACGGGCAAAACATACGCATATGGCGCGACCGGTGGCTACCCAGGGAGCCGTCGCGTCAACCCGTGTCCCCGCAGGGCACGTGCCGCCTCAGGAGGGTGGCGGATCTCTTGGATGGCGACGGGTCCTGGCGCACGGACCTTCTTCATCGCTACTTCCTCCCAGCGGATATCGATGTCATCACCAGCATCCGTACTTCGCCTCGCGTCCCGGTCGACATCATTGCATGGGCACCAGAGAGGAACGGTATCTTCATTGTTCGGTCCGCCTACCGCCTAGCCATGGACGAGCGTGAGCGTCCATTGGCATCCGCCACGAGCAGGGCACCGGATGGTCGTCGCGCCATCTGGAAGATCATATGGGGGTGCCCTGCTCCCCCGAAGGTACGCGTCTTCGCCTGGAGAATCGTCACCAACTCACTTGCTACTTGGGCCAATAAATTCTCACGGCATCTCGAGCTTACTGACATATGCCCCCTCTGTGCTATGGAACGTGAGGACGGATTCCATGCGCTTTGCAGGTGCCCCTTGGCAAGGGAGCTCTGGCACATCATGGCTTTGGACTGGAACATCCCCAAGGTGGAGTCCATCCATGATCTGAGCCCAGTGGGTCTTCTTCTGTTGGACCCCTTGGACGACACGGCAAGACTGGTGGTGCTCATGACCATGTGGCGAATATGGCATGTCCGCAACGAGATCACTCATGCCAAGCCGCCACCCCTGCCAAGCTTCCAGGCGTTTTTGCGCGATGCGTCAACTCACTTTTGTGCTTACTGACAACATCCTACGGGTGATCTAGTGAAGGGAAAGATGGTGGTCATTACATCACCACAATGCGCCCAGGTGCGCACGGAGACAAAGGCGATTGCAAGCTGGGCTCCCCCTGTGCCGGGCTGGGCGAAGTTGAACACAGACGGGAGTTATATCGCAGCCACGAAGTTCGGTGGTGGTGGCATGATCCTTCGAGATGATAGAGGTGACAACATCTATAAGCGCATGCGAGGAGCTCCGCACATGCAATAATGCCCTCGAGGAAGAGCTAGCGGCGTGCGAGAAGGCCTAGAGTTGGCCTTGTATCGGACGAACCTACCGATCGTGGTCGAGATGGATAGCACGGAGGCGGTGGCCATGCTTACGGAGACGTCGGCCAGGATAGATCGGTTCATCGTGCACTAGTAGGCGAGATTCGCAGCATGGCTAGTCTCGCTACTAGGGAGATCTCTTTTATTCTTGTAACCGTTCTCGAACATTGTTAGTCATGAGCTGGCCGCCTATGGCCGTAGCACCCAGCCAGACAAAGAAGATGGCTTCTTTGCGGTATGAACTTTATTGTAAACCTGGTTGCGGCTGAAAAGCCCCCGTGAGCTTAATGGAGATTTCTTTTCACCCCGCAAAAAAAACACCTAGCTACATCACGTGGTTTCAATCACAGTTATTTTTGGAGGTTGCCATAAAGGTGAATTTTTTTGACTCTGCTAACTTCTAGTACATCAGAAGCAGCAGTGACCTTTTGCTAGCAGAGCCAAAAATGCTAGTTTAAACCTACACATTGCAAGATGAGTAGTTGTTAAAATTGGGCAACAAATGCTAATGCCATCATTACGCAACACATACATATTGTTTCCTCCTCATTAGGTGCCCACGGTTAAATCGGATGTCTGGGAGCATGCAAAGTTTGTGAAAGAAATTTTTGGAAACACCTTTCAGCAAAAATAAAACACTGAAAAACCCATTTATCAAATATTATGGATCACAACGGCGCGAGGAGGTCGAGCTTCTCTGCCATGATCGTGCTCGTATTTTTGGTTGAGCTTCCATGCTCTTTAACAAATAAGTTCAAATATAATAAATCACGAGGTCGAGCTTCTCTGCCATGATCGTGCTCGTTTTTTTGGTTGAGCTTCCATGCTCTTTAACAAATAAGTTCAAATATAATGAATCACAAGCGTTCCTCTCCCTTGTGTGCTTGCGTTTTGTGTGTGTTCGTGCAAAAAAACAGGTGGTTTAAGAAAGAAGTTCAAATATAATAAATAAAAAAGTTCAAGAACATGTAACACGATAAAAAGTTTCGTGCACGAAATTGATATGTACAAAGAAAACTATCATATATGTCCTTTATGTGACACAATCAATTCCTGGAAGTTTATATGTAAAAAAAGAAAAAACCACTTTAAGAAAAAAAAACCAATTGAAAAATTTACCACAAACACTGCACAAATTTACCAAAAAGCAAAATCAATTTTCCCCCATTTAAATAAAATAAAAACAAGAAGAAATTGAAACAATAACGAAATTCAAAGTTATTTTTTTCTATTTCTAAAAACTAAAAGCAAAGAAGTTCAAATTGAAAAAACCAAGAAATTCCAGATTAAAAAAATAGAGAAGTACACTACTTATTAAAATGGATTTCCCTGTATCCACAAAAGACCCTGAAGTTCAAATTTAGAAAATGGGGTGGTTGAATGTCTGGTTTAATTTTTTTTCCTTTTAAATAAAAAATTAAAAAATCATTTCTAAAAAAACTAAGAAGGTCAAACAACAATAAGAGAGAAGTACAAGGTTTAAAAACACGAAAACTTAATGATTCTAAAAAACCAGGAAGTTCAAAAATAAAAAATAACTTCTACAAAAGGATTTTTTTTATTTTGCAAAAATAAAATAAACGAGAAGTTATAATTAAATTAATAGAGCGGTTCGACATTCATAAAAAAGTAAAAATATTTCTCACTTCTAAAACAATAAAAACATGAATAAACCAAGAAGTTGTACGATTTTTATTACAAAACTGGGGCTTTTTCCATTACAAATGAATACCACCAAGAAGTCCAAATTGAAAAAACCAAGAAGTTCCATTTAAAAAAATATAATAGTTAAATTACATGTTAAAAAACAGAGGACAAAACAACAACATTTTTGCCCTTTTTAAAACTGCCCTCAAACGGTGACGAATTGGTAACACTTGTCCACATGAAAAAGTTGCTCGTATTCATCAGCTTTCCAACTGTATATTATATGCTACATTTCGATGTATGGTTTAAAAGCTTCATGTATACCAATTAAAACACATTTGTATGTATTGAATTTTTTTGAATCGTCAAGAGTATGAAAAAAATGATCAACATGGCAAAGTTACATGTTTTCAACAACTTTCCATCGATATATAATTTGCTTAATTCCGGTAAATGGTTGGGGAGTTGCGGGTAAAAAACAACACGCAAAAAACAGAGTGAAGTTCAAAAAGAACTGCTCCAGAAGTTCAACCTCTTCATGAAGTGCATTTTCAGAGACTCTGTTTTTCCGATGAAGGTAGAACGCATGATCTTAGAAGTGAGGTTGACAACTCCCAGAAGTTCACGTACTACACGGTGTGCATTTTGTATTAAAAAGAATGAAAATGCAAAGCATAAAGTTTTGTTGCTAGAAGTTCAAGTGCTCGACTCGAGAAAGTTCAAAAATTCTTGTGTGGGAGAGGTTGAACAAAAATACGTGACAGAAGTTCAAGGTGAAAACAACGAGAAGTTCAACTACTGCAAGGAATTCATTTCAAATGAGAATAAAAGTATAGAAAATTAAAAGCTTAAAAGGCGTGTTGAAAGAAGTTCAAGTGCTATTTGTGGGGAAGTTCAAAAATTCTTATGAGAGAGGCTCATCTTGTATTTCCATGTTTGATTTTTTCCATATAAAAATCGGATACAATTCTTTACCCAAAATATAAAAAGGTGAAGTTCAAATTGAAATAACACAGAATTTCAGAGTTTATTAAAACCTAGTATTTACCTTTTCAAAAAATAAAAAGCACAACGCCATTTTTTGCACTTTTGAAAACAACCTCATAAACGTAAAAATGGTTGCTAGAAGTTCAAGTGCTCGGCGAGGGAAAGTTCAAAAATTATTGTGAGAGAGGTTCACCGTGTATTTAGATGTCCAAAATACATAAAAAAATATGTTGTTTTTTGTGTTTTAAAACAATTCTCTCAAACCAGAAAGAAGTTCAAAGTGATAACAGCGGGAAGTTCACGTACTACATGGTGTGTATTTCATTTAAAAAATACAATAAAGTGAAACAAAGTGAAGTTCAAACAGACATGCCCAAGAAGTTCAACTACTTCACGCAGTGCAAAAAATAGCACGTCAATTAACAACACATCAAAAATTAGAGTGAAGTTCAAACAGACATGCCCGAGAAGTTCAACTACTTCACGCAATGCATTTCCATTCACGATGAAGGCAGAAATCATGATCTCGTCGTTTTCTAATTTACTTCAAAACGGTAGGAATATCATTTGTGTAAGTTCAAGTCCTCGGTCGGAGAAAGTTAAAAAAATATTATGAGAGAGGTCTGTACAAAAAGAATAAAATTTGTGTAACACTAACGAAAATGGATGGGAAAATTACAAACAAAAATATGTCACCGAAGTCCAACGTGAAAACAGCAGGAAGTTCAACTACTACACTGAATGAATTTCACAAGAAAAACTTTTAAAACCGTCGCGAGTATGAAAAAATGATCAACACGAAAAAGTTACGTGTTTATAGCAGCTTTCCATCGGTATATCACTTGCTTAATTCCGGTGAGTGAATGAAGAGCTACGAGAAAAAAAAGCACGTTAAAACAGAGTGAAGTTCAGGCAGAAATGCCGCAGAAGTTCAAGTACTTCACGCAATGCATTTTCGATGAATCTGTTTCGCGATAAAGGCAAAATGAGTGATCTCGTCATTTCTGAAATTACTTGAAAATGGATGGGATTCTGATAAAATCATCAACATGAAAAAGTTTCGCATTTTTCGTACCTTTTCAACAGTATATTATTTGCCCCGTTCCGATGAAGTTTGTAGAAATTAAGGCGAAAATATGTTTTTAGCCATTTTCAAAATCAACGTAAAACCCTAATGAATTTGGAGAAACAATATATACCAAAAAGTTTCGCATTTGTTCAGGCTTTCCAACGCCATATCATTTTCTACATTCGGACGTATGATTAAAAAAATAGATCAAAAATACAAACTTGGTAGAACTTGTACCGTTTTCTAAATTACTCTTAAACCATTCAAAATTAGTAAAAACTTTCAACATGAGAAAAAAACGCATCTTCATAAGCTTTCCAACGCCATATCATTTGTCTCAATTGGATTAGGCGTTTAGAAATGGCAATGAAAATACGAATTCGGTTGTTCGGTTTGCGAAATTTTACGATTTTCCACATTACTCTTTAACCATAGGGAATTAGAAAAAACTTTCAACATGTGGAAGCAGCGGTTTTACAGCAGCTTTCCAACGCCATATTATTTGCCTCATTCCGATAAACGGTTTAGAAATGCGATCGAAAATACGATTCATGTTTTTTGTATGAAGAAAAAACGGTTTCAAAACTGCTCTTAAACCACTTACATTTTGCCAAAATTTTAAGTTGGGTCATGATACTGGTGTCCATAGCTTTCCAACGGTATATCGCAAGCCCCATTTGGGCAACATTGACAGAAGTTCAACATAGCACTAGGGGAAGTTCAGGTCGAACAACTCAGGCAATAAAACTGCAAAAAAACGTAATTTCATCACGACCCGAGAGCAAAATCCGCCAACGAGCGAGATTTCTATTTAAAACCAGTATTTATTTGCTAAAAAACATTTCTAGATTACACTATCATATAGAACACTACTAACCAGAATAATTCGCGGGGGAAGCCACGGTTGCAAAGATAGCCCGAAGGTCGGGTTCGTACAGAGGGAAGTTCAGGCGCGTGTACAAACAAAAATATGTCACAGAAGTTCAACATGAAAATAGCATGAAGTTCAACTACTACGCTGAATGAATTTCATATGAAAAAAACTTTTAAAATCGTTGCGAGTATGAAAAAATGATCAACACGGGAAAGTTGCGTGTTTACAGCAGCTTTCCATCGGTATATCACTTGCTCAATTCCGGTGAGTTGATGAAGAGCTAGGAGCAGTGGATAGAGATATCTGAGCAAAAAAGCACGTGAAAAGCAGTGAAGTTCAAGTACGCGTCTTGAGAAGTTCAGGTTCTTCACGCGGTGCATTTTCAAAGAATCAGTTTCGTGATAAAGGCAGAACGAATGATCTCGCCATTTTCGCAATTACTTGAAAACGGCTAGGAATCAGAGAAAACCATCAAAATGAAAAAGTTTCGCATTTTCCGTAACTTTTCAGCGGTATATTATTTGCCCCATTTCGGTAAAGTATGTACAAATTATGCCAAAAATACGTTTTTATTTATTTTCCAATTTGACTTAAAACTGTAAGGAATTAAGAGAAACAATATATACAAAAAAGTTTTTCCCATTTTCTTAAGCTTTCCAACGCCGTATCATTTGTTGTATTCGGACGTACGGTTAAAAAATTATCACGAAAATACGAAATCGGTGGAACTTGTACCGTTTTTTGAATAACTTTTAAACCATTCCAAATTAGAAAAAACTTTTAACATGAAAAAGTAGCGCATTTTCACAAGCTTTTCAATGCCATATCATTTGCCTCAAATGGATTAGCCGTTTGTAAATTACATTGAAAATACCAACTCGGCTGTTCGGTTTGTGAAATTTTACAATTTTCAAAATTACTCTTTATCCACAGGGAATTAGAGAAAACTTTCAACATGTCGAAGGAGCGGTTTTGCAGCAGCTTTCCAATGCTATATTATTTACCTCATTCCGATAAACGGTTTAGAAATGCAATCGAAAATACGATTCACATTTTTTGTATGAAGAAAAAACGGTTTTCAAAACTACTCTTAAACCATTTACATTTTGCCAAAAATTTAACTTGGATCATGATATTGGTGTCCATAGCTTTCCAACGGTATATCGCAAGCCCCATTTGGACACTTTTTAGCTGAAGTTCAACCTAGTACTCGGGGAAGGTCAGGCGCGTTACTCGGGAAGTTCATGTTGTGATCAGAATATTATTCTGATCCCGTGATCAGAATAATGTTTATGTGTGTATGTGTGTGTGTATATATATATATATATATATATATATATATTCACATATGAATCTTGCCAAGGACTATTCTCAGTGATAGAGAAAACTTAATATATGACGCTGGAAAACATAATGTAGTTTATGGTATGAGATTTGACGTGTGAAGGACCATGACCATGCATTGGTCGAATTGCGAAATATGTACACAAACATGTTGGTCTCGTACTATCCTGTTACCTCCCGTCAGACTTTCTTATAAATAACCATCACTTATTTTGTGGCATAGCTGAAGGTCACTTCTCAAACCCAGTGTTGTAACCATTGGGATTGGTACTAGCATATAGCTCACCAAAGTAAAATGCTGACTTGGAGTTCGTTATGAGTTTTGTACATGATATATTTTAGATCATGGCACATTGTTATTGCTAATACGGATTAGCTGATCAAAGTGTGCTGCTGGTTTCTTTTAGAGCTGCTATTATGAAGTGTGAAGTCGTTTATTCTCTGTTCAGCAGTTTACTTACAAATTGTGCAAGTCCTTACAATTAATTGATGTTGTCTTGTTGAATTCGTCCTGATCATAATGTCAAAAGGTTGTATTTCAGATTAATATGTGAGGCATATTTCAGCTATTGTTTGCCTAATTCTTGGCTCAGCTACTTGGAACAGAAATTATGTGTAATCTATGTTGTCTCCCTTTCATGAAATTTTAGTATGACTTCAATGTTGATCTTGTCTTTAAAAGATACAGCATGTCAAGTAGCAGTACCAGACTTCTTGGAAAAACAATTGGTGGACAAGGAACTTACTTTCACCACAAAGCGTTTAGCATTTGTAAATAGATTCTAACAGGTGCGGAACTCGGATGTTTTTCACTTTTACTAAAAACTTGGAAACTGATGTTGGGATGTACTCTCATAAAATAAGTCACCTCTTGTTTCTGTAGCCATTTTCAAATTGTGGACTCAGGTCCGGTTATTCTTCCGTGCTATTATATGCAACATTAACCCTGGAATAAAATGTCTCTTTTTTGCTACTGCTGTTGATTGGTCAAATAGTTGGTGAAGCATGAAGTGCATGCTAGGTTCAAAGTGAGATTGGTAAATATTTAGTCAACCTTGGTTAAAAATGAGATTGCTAAATATTTATTCAACCTTGTTGATATTGCATTACCACTTTACCTTGCTTCAAATTTTTCGTTAAGATGCATTAAATTACTTTATGGTATAGCTGAAGCTCACATGTCAGATGCAGTCTTGTAACCTTTGGAAGTGGTTATACATACAGCCGCACATCAAATTATAAATTCTGAGATGAGCAGTTGGTTATGAGTTTTCTGCTTGGTATCTTTTTCAGATCGTGGCATATTGTTGGCGCTAGCGAAGACCCACTGATCCCTGATGTGCGGCTCAATGGTGATGAATTGCAAAATGGGCAATCCCGTCATCTCTAGTCTGCTGCCGTCGGCTTCTTCCAAGCTACTAATACCAGGTTGTGTTTTGTTTCTGTCGAGGAGTTTAAGCATGAAGAGTGCAAGTCAATTGTGATCAGTTGTGGTCGTCCTCGTTCAGTTCATCATGATAATGTGGGTAGAGAATTTGTACTTCAGTTTCTTAAGTTGGTTTCTTATCTGTTGTCTGACCCGTGGTTCTCATGTCGAATTCGTCCTGATCATGTCGAGCGCGAACTGTATTTCTGTTTAGCATATCGGACGTACTTCTGTTACTGTTTGCCTGAATGCTTGAGTCAGCTACATGAAACCTAGAAGGCTCTGCGCCATTTCCATTTTCTGAAAAAAATATATAATGTCACTTAATGTTTTCCTTGTCTTGGAAAATGTGGTCAACTAGCAGGGCAAGAGTTTTTCGTCCACACAGTTGGAAAGTTATGTGGTTATAAGAAGCAGCTCTTGTTGTTCCTGTGGTTGTTGGGCGGTCGAGTTGACCTGGAAATCATGGGTTTTTTCTGTGTGTGTGTGCGTGTGTGTGTGTGTGGATTGCTCCCTCTTCATTCGTTTTGATAAACAGTGTGGTTCGGAATGCATTGAAATGGGCTCTGGGCTATACTGATACGCTGAGCACCAACACCACCATGGTGATTTGGTTAGTTCGCTAGGAAGTAGGAAGTCAGTCGTGTGTTGTTCTGTTTGGAGGACATAATAATGCTTGCTAATGGTCCGCTACATGCATAGTTGAGTGACATAATAATGCTTGCTAATGGTCCGCATGGGCCGCTGCTGCTGAATCTTCTTTGCCCATGTCCCGAGGCCGATCGGGGTGTTAAACAGAATATTGTTATAGATTAGGAGGCTGTAAATATTTGTAGTTATCTCCTTATCTCTTGTAACAATATTTGTAATCTCGGCTATGCCGTGCCCTAGAGGCTGCATATATAAACACTCCCCCGTCCGCCCTATGGGCTGTGCCGAATCCCAATCTCTTTCTTCTGTTTCACATGGTATTAGGCCATCACGCGTAATCGCACGATGGGTTCCCCGAGGGCTCCGCTTCCTCCTCCGCTGCTCTCACAACCCTATCCCTGCCCGCCGCCTTCAACAGGCCGCCGGCGTCCGCCGTCCCTCCGCCTTCTGCTAGCCTCATCGCCGCCAAGCTCACCACCTCCAACTTCCTCCTATGGCGAGCTCAGGTTTTTCCTCCTCTGCGCAGCGCCGGGGCTACGGGCTACGTCGACGGCACCCTCCCAGCCCCTGCCAAGCTCCTGGAACCCGATGACAAGGGTGAGCGCGCTCCAAACCCTGCATATGCAAACTGGTACCGTCAGGACTAGATTGTTCTCAGTTACCTCCTCGCCTCTCTCTCTGATGAAGTGTTGCAGCAGGTGCATCGCTTTGAAACCTCTCGCGCCATCTGGGCGCATGTCGAGGAGATGTACAAAATCCACTGCCGTGCCAGCATCGTCAAGATCAAGCTGGACATGGCGGTCTTCCGGAAGGGCAACCTCTCCATGGCGGACTACTTCGCCAAGATCCGCGCCAACGCCGACCAGCTTGCTGCTGTCGGCTGTGCCATGCGTGATGAGGACATCATCACCACCGTCATCACCGGTCTCGACAGCGACTACGAGCCTCTCATCACTGCTGCCACGACTCATCTTGATGGCATGTGTCTTGGGGAGTTTTACTCCCACGCCATCGCCTTTGAACGCCGTCGTGAGTACAACGCCGCTCGCCTTCATCCCAGCGGCTCCTCCGTCAACTACGTCGCTCGGGACTCCAACGGCAACACCAACAACAACCCTCCCAATCGGGGCAAGGGCAACTACCGTGGCAAGGGAGCGGCAACGGCGATGACCGCGGCGGCTACAACAACTCTCGCGGCGGTGACCGCGGGAACCGTGGCGGTGGTGGTGCGCGCCAGCAAGGCGACTTCGGCGACAATCGAGGCGGTAACCGCGGTGACTACGGCGATCGCGGTGAGAACCGCGTCCAGTGCCAGCTCTGCCGCGGCCCTGGGCACTATGCCTGGGAGTGCGGCCAGCGCTATAATCACGCCTTCCAACCACAACAATCCAAGATGGCTGGTCTCGCTGCTGCATCTCCTCCTTCCATCTTAGGAGATCCCGCCTGGTTCACGGACACCGGCGCCACCGACCACATCACCAGCGACCTCAATCGCCTCATGATCCGGGTGAAAGCACAAGTGCTCCCTGGGTGATTTTGGTAATTAATGTCAACATATCTCTTGTTGGACTAACACTTTTACCTAGTATGTTTCAGATAAGTTCAAAAATGAAGTGGCATGGACTAAAGGATGTGGAACCCCTTCAAGATGCTAACGACAAAGGATTGGCTCAAGCTTCAAGCACAAGACTCTACATTTTATATTTTAGTGATCCAAGATCACATTGAGTCTATAGGAAAAGCCAATACTATCAAGGAGGGATGAGGTGTTGCTTAATGACTTGCTTGCTTAAAGTGCTTAGTGATATGCTCCAAAACCCTCAACTACTTTCTCACATCCACATATGACCTAAACCAAAAGTCCAACTCGGCCCCATTGATTCTTTCTATCCGGCGCCACCGAGTTCAGATGTCATAGCCACTGCCACAAACCCTAGGCAAATCGGTCTCACCGATGGGGATCTCGGTCTCACCGAGATAGGATTGTAATATCTGTGTGTATGTCCATTACCAAAATCGGTCACACCGAGTTTGAGCAGTCGGTACTACTGAGATTACAATGCAAACTCTGTGGTTAGCTTATTACCAAAATCGGTCCCACCGAGTTTGTGTAATCGGTCTCACCGAGTTTGCCTGACCAAATCTCTGGTTAGCTTATTATCAAAATCGGTCCCACCGAGTTTGTATGTCAGTCTCACCGAGATTATGTTATGCCCTAACCCTAACCATATCGGTCCTACCGAGTTGCATGTCGGTCCCACCGAAAATCCTAACGGTCACTAGATTTGCTGAATTGGTCCAACCGAGTTTCTCAATTCGGTCCTACCGAGATTGGTAAGTTGTTTTTAACGGTTAGATTTTGTGTGGAGGCTATATATACCCCTCCACCCACTCTTCATTCATGGAGAGAGCCATCAGAACGAACCTACACTTCCAATACACATTTTCTGAGAGAGAACCACCTACCCTTGTGTTGAGGCCAAAATATTCCATTCCTACCATATGAATCTTGATCTCTAGCTTCCCCAAGTTGCTTTCCACTCAAATCTTCTTTCCACCAAATCCAAATCCTGTGAGAGAGAGTTGAGTGTTGGGGAGACTATCATTTGAAGCACAAGAGCAAAGAGTTCATCATCAACACACCATTTGTTACTTCTTGGAAAGTGGTGTCTCCTAGATTGGCTAGGTGTCACTTGGGAGCCTCCGACAAGATTGTGGAGTTGAACCAAGGAGTTTGTAAGGGCAAGGAGATCGCCTACTTCGTGAAGATCTACCGCTAATGAGGCAAGTCCTTCGTGGGCGATGGCCATGGTGGGATAGATAAGGTTGCTTCTTCTTGGACCCTTCGTGGGTGGAGCCCTCCGTGGACTCGCGCAACCGTTACCCTTCGTGGGTTGAAGTCTCCATCAACGTGGATGTATGATAGCACCACCTATCGGAACCACGACAAAAACATCCGTGTCTCCAATTGCGTTTGAATTCTCCAAACCCTTCCCTTTACATTCTTGCAAGTTGCATGCTTTACTTTCCGCTGCTCATATACTCTTTGCATGCTTGCTTGATATGTATTGTGGGTGTTAAACTTGTGCCTAAACTCCACTCCAACTTAAAGAAGTTAAAAACTGCAACTTTTGGTACTTAGTGTCTAATCATCCCCCACCCCTCTAGACACCTCTTCTCGATCCTTTCACCGGGAGAAGTATCCAGGAAGGGATCACATCCACACAGTCGACGGATCAGGTTTGCACATAGCTCATCGTGGTCATGCAATCCTTCCTACTCCCTCTGCCAATCTGAAACTTCGAAATATCTTGCATGTTCCTAGTGCTGACAAAAATCTTCTTTTCGTTAATCGCCTTGCCGCTGATAATCATGCTTATCTAAAGTATTACCCTACTCATTTCTTATGAAGGATTTGATCACCAAGAGGGTTCTACTTCAAGGCAGATGTGAGAATGGGCTCTATCCCATTCGGCCATCACCTCCTGGTGCTTTGTCTTCGGTTAGGTTATCTGTTGAAGATTGGCATGCAAGACTTGGCCATCCCTCCACGCAAGTTGTTCAGCAAGTTTTATCTTCGAATAAGCTGGCTTCATCTAGTCGGTCTTTGACCCATGTGTGTAATGCTTGTCAGCAAGGCAAAGCACACCAACTACCTTTCCCTAGATCATCGAGTGTTTCTTCCTTTCCCTTAGAACTTATTTTTTCGAATGTGTGGGGACCTGCCAAAACCTCTTCTGGCGGGTTCCAGTACTATGTCTCATTCATTGATGATTATAGTAAGTTTGTTTGGATTTACCTTCTCAAACGGAAATGTGATGTGTTTGATGTTTTTCTGATTTTCTTGCTCACGTTGAACGCCTCTTGTCTTGCAAAATTCTATGTGTCCAGTCCGACTGGGGTGGTGAGTACGAGAAACTCAGCAACACCTTTTTTCGTCAACTTGGTATTATGCATCACGTTTCCTGTCCACACACACATCAACGAGCAGTTACGCGAAAAGAAAACACCGTCACATTGTTGACATGGGGTTATCTCTGTTATCACATGCGTCCATGCCTCTTCGTTTTTGGGATGAGGCATATCTTTCAGCTTGCTACCTCATCAATCGACTCCCTAGTCGTGTCATTGGCAACACAAGTCCTATGGAAAAACTGTTTAACACCAAACCTGACTATACATCTCTCCGTACGTTTGGGTGTGCGTGTTGGCCCAACTTGCGCCCATACAACACACATAAACTAGCTTTTCGATCTCAACAGTGTGTCTTTGTTGGGTACAGCATTCGTCACAAGGGCTACAAGTGCTTACACTTGCCCACTGCCCGCGTGTACATCTCTCGCAATGTCACGTTTGACGAAACAGTTTTTCCATTCGCTAGTACTCTCCCCTCTCCCATACCACCCAGGGTAGCCGAACATGCCATATTATTATTTCCGCATGACCACATGAACTATTGTACACCTGGTTTGCGTGCTAACTTGGATGCAGGATCTCCCATGGCGCATAAAATCCCAAGCGAAACCACCACGGGATCCCAGGAGGATCCTGGTGATCGATCCGAGGCTGATCCGGTCTTGGACCCCGCGCTGTCAGCGGACAGCAATGCGTCTTCCCCCGCGCCTGGCAGCGGCGATGCAGCGGCCTCCCTAGTGGGCCACGTGGCTCCCATGGACGGGCCGACCTCACCTCCACCCGCACCCGCGCCAGTGGCAGGGTCCACACCTGGGCCGGCCTCCCTCCAGCCCGGCATGCCTCGGGCCAAGCCACACATGGCTTCCGGGCGGGCTGCCGCTGCAGTTCCTGCCGTCCCGCCAGCTTCCGGCTCGGGATCCCAGGCAGATCTCGGTCCCGCACGCTCTGCCGCTGGTACGGGATCCCAGGAGGATCTCCCGCCTGGATCTCCTGCTCCGCGCGGATCCGATGCTCCACCCGGCCACACCATGGTGACTCGCCTACGTGACAACACACGCAAGGCCATGCAACGCACCGATGGCACGGTCTTGTATGACTCGTCTCGACGTGCGTTTCTCGCCTCGCGAGAACCTACTGATCATCGTGAAGCTCTCCATTCTCCCGCGTGGCGTGCGGCCATGCAACTCGAGCTTGTGGCTCTTCATCACAATGGCACTTGGTCTTTGGTTCCACCACCATCTAATGTCAACGTAATTGACTGCAAATGGGTTTTCAAACTCAAGCACAAGGCGGATGGCACAGTTGATTGTCATAAGGCACGACTCGTTGCAAAGGGGTTCAAACAACGATATGGCTTGGACTATGATGATACGTTCAGTCCTGTCGTCAAACCGGTCACTGTTCACTTGGTTCTCTCCATTGCGGTCTCTCGTGGGTGGTGTTTGCGTCAGCTGGATGTCCAAAACGCCTTTCTTCATGGTGTGCTTCAAGAGGAGGTGTACATGCAACAACCACCTGGTTTTGTGGATCCCCGGGCACCACGACATCTATGCAAGCTCAGGAAGGCAATCTATGGGCTTAAACAAGCTCCTCGGGCGTGGTATTCCAGGCTCAGTGCTCGGCTTCTTCAACTTGGTTTTGTGGCATCTAAGGCGGACACCTCCTTGTTTGTCTTTCATCATGCTCGTGTCACCATGTTTATGCTTGTTTATGTGGATTATATCATTTTGGCCAGCTCGTCGCCTACTACTACCACCAAGTTGCTTGTTGATCTTCAGGCTTCCTTTGCTATCAAAGATCTCAGCCCTCTGCATTACTTCCTTGGAGTTGAGGTGAGATCGTCGCCAGGGGGGATTGTACTTTCTCAACAGAAGTATATTGGCGACATTCTTCATCGAGCAAATATGGATAATTGCAATATCTCCACCACACCCATGTCTTCGGCCGAGAAGCTCACCAAGGAAAGTGGGTCGCCATTGTCTCAAGATGATATCACCAAGTATCGTAGCCTGGTTGGTGCTCTTCAATATCTAACATTTACTAGGCCAGATATATCCTTTGCAGTAAACCGTGTTTGCCAGTTTCTTCATGCACCCACAACTATACATCTCTCAGCAGCCAAACAGATTTTGAGATACTTAAAGTATACTCGGAGCATGGGTCTCTCTATAAGGAAGTCTCCTTCAATGTTGTTGAGCTGTTTTTCTGATGCAGATTAGGCGGTGCGATGATGATCGGAGATCTCTTGGTGGTTTTTCTGTCTTTCTTGGTCCTAATCTTGTGTCACGGAGTTCGAGAAACAAGCCGTGGTTTCTCGCTCAAGCACAGAGTCTGAATATAAAGCACTTGCAAACGGAACAACTGAGATAATCTCGATCCAATCAGTCCTTGGTGAACTTGGGGTTTTCTTGGCAAGACCACATGTGTTGTGGTGTGATAACTTGGGAGCTACTTATCTATCTGCTAATCCAGTATTTCATGCCAGGACTAAGCACATAGAAGTAGACTTTCACTTCGTTCGAGAGAGAGTTGCAGCCAAGGCACTAGATGTTCGGTTCATCTCTTCTAAAGAGCAAGTTGCTGATATATTCACAAAGCCATTGGCTGAGACAATGTTTGTCTCAAATAGATACTATCTGAATCTTCTTGAGGGAAGTTTAGATTGAGGGGGGATGTTAAACAGAATATTGTTATAGATTAGGAGGCTGTTAATATTTGTAGTTATCTCCTTATCTCTTGTAACAATATTTGTAATCTCGGCTATGCCGTGCCCTAGAGGCTGCATATATAAACACTCCCCCGGACGCCCTATGGGTTGTGCCGAATCCCAATCTCTTTCTTCTGTTTCACACGGGGGAGGGCATACGCTTGGCTTCGCTTGGAATTCACCGTCGATGCAAAATCGAGCATGCAAATGAAAACCATCATCTACAAAAAAAATCAACCTTGCAAAAGGAAGAGTGTCCCAACTCACAGTGCGCTGCTTTGTTTGTTTGTCAATTCCAGAATGAAGGATAGACTGCCTTAATAATCGCTCCCAGAAACGATCCGGCGGCCGCGTGGTGCGGTGGCTAAGCTCGGTGTGGTCTGACAACCTCCCCCACCCCCCTGTCGGCGCCCCTGCACCACCAGTCTCCAGCGACCGTGCTGACATGGATGATCAAAGCACTGGTGGCTCGACCAGCTCACCACCAAGCCCAAGGCCCAAGAGGAACAGATGGCCCAACACGCGCTTCACTGGGCCGGCGTGGACGCGGTGACTCCAACCAGCGGCCACGACTACTTAAGGCAGCGGCACCAGCGAGCGACCTATCGGAAGGATCGGCGAGAAGCGGCGGCGGCTACCCACTCGCGATTCCCCATTCTTGTAACCCTAGATCGTCTACCTGAGATAATCCTGTCGATCCACTCTATAGCTACCTCGATCGAGAGCAATCCATATTCTGTACCTTACATCTGGTATCAGAGACCATCCCCACCCCCTTCCACAATGTTACTCTGGCTCAGTTCATCGAGACCCGATCCCTGCGCCAAGGTCGAGCTCACCTCATGGCCATGGATCCATTCATCCAGTCCTTCCTGGAGCGGCTGGAGACGACCCTCAAGGAGCACACAACAGCGATCCACGCATCCAACTCCAAGATCGACGACCTCGTGGCGTGGCGCCCCGATCTCGAGCGACGCGTCGCCGATCTATCTGATGCGGTGGCGGCCCTGCAGAACGCTCCGCTGCCATGACCGGAGGCCGCGACGAATCAGACGCTCCCTCCGAACACCATACCGCCTGGGACGACCGGGGCCCACACCGGGACCGCGTCTGGCGCGGCGTCTCTGCTTCAAGGGCCCGTTGGCCACGGCGTCTTCAACATCTCATGGGGGCTGCCCGCGGCGTCGGACTAGACGCCGCCGCCGCTCCGGGCAAGCAGTCGTCTGACGCCCCCGTCACCCCGCTCTCTCACCGTTAAGCCGCGGGTCAATTGCTCGTGATGCAGGTCAGCGCATCCGTCCATCCAGTTTCCGCGGTTCACGGGTGACAATCCCAAACTGTGGAAAACTCTTTGCGAGCAGTACTTTACCATGTTTGGAATCCTTCCCTCTTTCTGGGTACCCATGGCTGCGTTGAATTTTTCGGGTTCCGCATCCATCTGTCTGCAATCCATCCAGAAGTGGCTCGTAGAGTTTGATTGGGAGTCCTTCACCACTCTGTTGTGTACGCGTTTTGGTCGCGGTCGCCACCAAACACTGATCCGACAATTTTACACTGTGCGGCAGACCACAACAGTCGCAGATTACATTGAGCAATTTGAATCCATTATTAATCACCTTAGTTCGTATTCTGACACGATTCACCCGTTCTATTTTCTCACTCGTTTTGTCGAGGGACTCCGGAAGGACATCCGCACCGTGGTCTTGGTTCAGAGGCCGCCGGACCTGGACACGGCATGCGCATTGGCGCTCCTGCAAGAGGAAGTGGTCGATGGTGCGGCGTCCACCACACGCCGTTCGCACAATCCCCCTGTGCGCGCGGGAGTGCCGCTTCCGCTGCCGCCACCACCAACGCGGGCGGACGTGGCGTCCCCTTCCTCGACAGCAACCGATCGCCGCAGTACTGATGCCGCGCGCGCCGACAACAGCAAAGTCAAGGCGCTGCGTGACTACCGACGCTCCCGTGGACTGTGCTTCATGTGCGGTGAGCGCTGGGGCCACGACCATGTCTGCCCAACATCTGTCCAGTTACACGTCGTCGAGGAGATGCTCGAACTCTTCGTGTCGACTCTTCGCCACCACCAAGCGAGGGCGCAGGGCCGAGCGACACCGTGATGGCCATATCCCGGTCGACTCTCGATGGCACCGTCTCGTCAA
Source organism: Aegilops bicornis (assembly GCA_021605145.1). Lineage (NCBI taxonomy): Eukaryota > Viridiplantae > Streptophyta > Magnoliopsida > Poales > Poaceae > Aegilops > Aegilops bicornis. Next base: position 496,320,963 of record CM038669.1, on the reverse strand, counting down.
AGGCTTTCCAGCTGCTGGCAACCATTCAAGGCCGTGAAGTTCTGCTGCTGGTGGATAGCGGCAGTTCCACCTCATTCATCAACCAAGCGTTGGCGCAACAGCTGTCGGGAGTCGTACCTCTGCAGCAACACTGCCGTGTCCGCATAGCGGACGGCGGCGAACTCACATGTTCTGCAGTTCTGCCAGCCTGCAAGTGGGCATCTCAAGGTCAGGAATTCGTCACCGACATGAAGATCCTTCCACTGGGCACTTATGATGCTATCCTCGGTATGGATTGGCTAGAGATGCATTGTCCGATGACCGTTGATTGGAAGAACAAGGTCATCCAAATTCAAACTCCCCTGGGTTCAGCTCGTCTGTACGGCCACGAGGCGAACACCACAGATTGTCATATGATCAGCAGCCTACAGCTACAGGACATGTGTCGTCAAGGCTCTCTGCTGCATATGGTTCTTCTTTACCCAATTTCAGAAGACTGCCCCACTACACCCAGCACACCACCAGATTTGCAGTGCATATTGGATGAGTTCAAGGATGTATTTGGGGATCCTGAGGGGCTTCCACCGAGCCGTGCTTGTGATCATAAGATTCCACTAATGCCAGGTGCTCAGCCAGTGAACATACGACCGTACAGGCACAAACCAGAGCTCAAGTCAGAAATTGAAAGACAAGTCGAAGAGTTGTTGAATTCAGGAGTGATACAACGCAGCACAGCAGTTTCTCCTCTCCCGTCATTTTGGTCAAAAAGAAGGATGGCACATGGCGCCTATGCGTCGATTACAGGCATCTTAATGCGATGACGTGTGTCAGCAAATTCCCGGTGCCTATAATCGAAGAGTTATTGGATGAGCTGCATGGAGCAGCCTGGTTCTCCAAGCTCGACCTTAGAGCGGGGTATCATCAGATACGTCTTGCAGAGGGGGAAGAGTACAAGACAACCTTTCAGACGCACACGGGTCACTATGAGTTCAAGGTTCTGTCGTTCGGACTCGCAGGGGGGCCACCTACCTTCATAGGGGCCATGACAGACACGTTTCATCCCCTGCTGCGTCACTGTGTACTCCTGTTCTTTGACGACATTCTGGTTTTCAGCAAAACGTGGGAAGAACACTTGGATCATCTCAAGCAAGTACTGACACTGCTGTGACGCGATCAATGGAAAGTGAAGCTAGCTAAGTGTGAGTTCGGACAAAAGCAACTCGCCTATCTCGGGCACGTGAGCAGTGACAAGGGGGTATCCACGGACCCGAGCAAGATCCAAGCAGTGCAAGCGTGGCCCGTACCTCAGGATGCCAAGGAAGTGCGTCGTTTCCTGGGTCTCGCGGGGTATTACCGCAGATTTGTTCGTGGTTTCGGGATCATCGCCCGTCCCCTGTTCAATCTGTTGAAGAAGGGCAATCCATTTGTCTGGACTGACAACACAGAGCAAGCATTCACTTTGTTAAAGCAGCAACTCATTATGCGCCAGTTCTAGCCATTGTTGAGGAAATCGTTAACTGGTAGCTGCTCGGTTGGCTGGTAAGTAGGGGATTAATCGGCTAATCGGCAAGTTAATCGGCCATTTAATCAATTAATCAGATGATTTATCGGTTTATAGGCTACTCGGTGACCCTACGAGTAGGGATTAATCAGCAAGTTAACTGGTTAATCGGATGAATTCTTGAACAGGGGTTCTAGCCCTGCCAGACTTCAGCCGGCCATTTGTCATTGAAACAGATGCGTGCGAGCGAGGGATTGGGGCAGTGCTGCAGCAAGAGGGCCACCCTATTGCGTACATGAGCAAAAGCTTAAGCCCTCGCTACCAAGGGCTCTCCACCTATGAGAAGGAGTATCTGGCTATTGTCGTCGCGGTAGATCAATGGCGACCGTACTTGCAGCACAACGAATTCATCATCCACACAGACCAGAAGAGCCTAGTCCATCTCGAAGAGCAGCGTCTCACTACACCCTGGCAGCAGTGGCGTCTACCAAGCTACTCGGCCTTTGTTACATCATCAGATACAAGAAAAGGACTAAGAACACGGCGGTGGCGGCAGCGTCGCGTGCCAATTCACAAGCGACAACATTCACTTTGTCGCCCGTGCCGTCGATTGGCTCCAGGACGTCGTCAACAGCTACAATTGTAACCCGCAAGCCCAGAAGTTACTCGCGCAATTGGCCATACGCGAAGATCCAAAAGGTCGTTTCACACTCCAGAATGGCATTTTGAGATTCAGTGGACGCATTTGGTTGGGAGGTTCGACTTCTTTGCAGTAACAGATTCTGGCGGCTTTCCACGACAGCCCTATGGGTGGCCACTCCGGCTTCCCAGCTACATTTCGACGAGTTCGTCGTCTCTTCGCGTGGACAAATATGAAGATTCATGTTAAGCAATACGTGCGCTGCTATCCCACTTGTCAGCAGGCCAAGCCGGACCGCTCAGCATCGCCGGGCCTCCTGGAACCCTTGCCCATCCTGCAGCAGCCCTGGGAGATGATTTCTATGGACTTCGTCGTCGGTCTTCCTCAATCTGGCAAGTTCAACTGTCTCTGGGTAGTTGTTGATAAGCGCACTAAGTTTGCCCACTTCATTCCTATGGCACACCCATATACGGCGTCCAAGGTGGCCCTGCTTTATATGCACAACATCTACCGAGTGCATGGATTCCCAAGCGCGATTGTCTCTGACCGTGATCCAGTGTTCACTAGTCTGTTTTGGAGAGAGTTGCTCAAGTATGCAGGGACAGAGTTAAGGATGAGCACCGCTAATCACCCTAAGACGGATGGCCAGACAGAGCGCGTCAATTAGTGCGTGGAAACTTATCTTCGTTGCTTCATGCATGCATGCCCTCAACGCTGGGGCCACTGGATACCCCTAGCTCAATTCTGGTACAACTCATCCTTCCACTCCAGCATAGGTATGTCGCCCTTCAAGGCGATGTTTGGCCAGAACCACGTCAGTGGAGGATCACAGCAGCCAGTGAATGCACAGTTCCTGCTTTGCAAGCGTGGCTCGACGAGAGAGCAGTTATTCAAGATCTGCTCCAGCAACACCTTCACCGCGCGCAACAACTTATGAAGGCCCAGGCAGACAAAAAGTGATCCCCTCGGGCATTCTCAGTGGGGGACTCGGTGTACCTCAAGTTGCAACCATACATCCAGACTTCGGTGGCTCGCCGCGCCAACCACAAGTTATCATTCAAGTTCTTTGGGCCTTTCAAGATTACTGCTAAAATCAACGAGGTCGCTTACAAGCTGGACCTCCCGACGCACTCCAAAGTGCATCCTGTGTTCCACGTTTCACAACTGTGCCACTGCCTCACCCCGAGTACGACAACTTCTGTTACATTACCAACTCATTCTGATATACCGGTGGTTCCTGTTGCAGTCTTACAGCAGAGATGGCGACAGAAGAACGGATCGATGATTGAGCAAGTACTCATTCGTTGGTCCGATACATCAGCCCTACAAGACACCTGGGAGGACAAGCTGGCTCTCCAAGCCAGGTTCCCGGCTGCAGAGGGGGGATGTCAGCGCCCCTACACCACCAGTCTCCAGCGACCGTGCTGACATGGATGATCCAAGCACTGGTGGCTCGACCATCTCACCACCAAGCCCAAGGCCCAAGAGGAACATACGGCCCAACACGCGCTTCATTGGGCCGGCGTGGACGCGGTGACTCCAACCAGCGGCCATGACTACTTAAGGCAACAGCACCAGCGAGCGACCTATCCAGAGGATCAGGCAGAAACGGCGACGGCGGCTACCCACTCGCGATTCCCCATTCTTGTAACCCTAGATCGTGTACCTGAGATAATCCTGTCGATCCACTCTATAGCTACCTCGATCGAGAGCAATCCATATTCTGTACCTTACACCCCCCCCTCCCCCCTCCACCCAGTTTGTGGCCTGATGCTCCCGCGGGGTGCGTGGATCCGGCGCTATTGCGTCAGATCCAACAGGTTCACAACCCGGATTGGTCGTTGGTTGGGGGGATCTGGGCCGGTCCGTCTTGCTGGCCGGCATGGTGCCGGGCGTGTGAGGTGGGCACCGGCTGTATGCCGGGCTCTGTTGGTCGATGGTGTCCGCGAGTTGTGCTGCCTCTTTGCTCGGCCATCAGCTTGCAGCGGGGGTGCCGTTGGGGCTAGCTAGTACCGTGGTTTCGCAGATGGCGACCATGGTGGCGAAGCGCTCCCTACGTCTGGTGTGGCTGTTGTAGCTATGAGGGGGGCCGTTGTGGCTGGGTGTTGAGCCTCCTCTGTCTCGCCACCAGTGCAGAGGACGTTGTTTTTGTCTGTACTGGTGTGCCCCATGGTTTTGCAGATGGCGGCCATGGATGCGGTATTCTCTTTGATGCGAGGTGAACCGTGGCAGTGGGGGTGGTGGTTTCTCCTTGCCGGCTGCTAGGCTCATGCATTCGGATCCTAGTCGGAACTCTATGGCGTGTCTGGTGTTGGTGGTCTATGCGCGTGCTCTCGGCGACCTACCCTTGGTGCTCTCGAACCTGTGGGGTTGGGGTTGCCCTCGGTGGTGCCTTGCCTTTCGACTACGCCGGCGACCACCACGTGCGGCGAGGGTGGTCCATGCGACAGGGCTCTATGGTGTGTCTCTGCATTGTGATGCCCTTCGACTCCAGCAGTGGCACACAGGCGTCGTGGCGTCGTCTCGGCCGCGCGCAACCCTTCGACCACACCCACGACACAGGTGGTGTCGGCGCGTTGTGTTGTCTCGGATGTGCGTTGCCTTTCGATTACGTCGATGGTGCAGTGTCGAGACTGGGTCTCGGTTGACCAAGGCTGTTCGATTACTCCGGCGATGCTTCAAGCTGGGTTGTCCCTCCCGCTGTCATGCCCTGCGAGCTCTACCCTTGTGATCGTTGTGCTTGGGTCGTGATGAGCTTTCTCATCAATCAGCTGTCTCCGAGGGTTCTTGGGGTGACTCCCTTCTCTTCCTCTTATGTGTTGTTTGGTGTGTGTGTGTGTGTGTGTGTGTGTGTGTGTGTGTGTTCTTTTCCTTCTTCTCTCATGTAGCCCTGTTAATTCTGGTTCATTTGAACCCATCTTGTAGAGGTTGTAAGCCTCATAGGCAACTATGAATGAAAAAATTCTGGTGGGGATTCGTCGCCCCCCCTGAAGAAGAGAGATTGAAGACAGACAGACAACAAGCAAAAGGGCGGCGGGGAGACTTTCCATGATTTTCATGTTTGTTTATCGACTGAGGTACTAGAACTTACAAATTAGGAGCTAAAAAAATGAGGCACTAGACTGAATGTACTCAATCCCACGTAGGAAAAATATTATATGTGTGGAAATACTGAGAATAAGGCCGTCGCAATGCAAGCTCACAACTGAATAACAAGAAACTCAATATATAATGAAAAATTTGACTGTAGAATAAGACAGATATTAATAAACTCCCAATATTTATAGACTGAACAGTGATACAAGTTCACAGACTAAGAAGGAACAGAAGCCATGGAGAACTGTAAGCAACAACACATAGCTTAACCTTCTTGTGATCTCAGTACACACATCAAACATAAACATAAGACGCACAAGAAATGCACCTGAGCAAAGCACCAACACATCAGATCAGCTAACCAAATGTCTTAGAAACTAGTCACACTGCACTCCAATTCCACACACTGTTTGGCCAGCTGAGCTAAGGAGTCTAGTACTCTAGTCCTCACCGGAGTAGTCAGATTCGCTCGGCTCGGACGCATCTTCATCCTCGGACTCCTCGTCTTCGCTCCCAGAATCGGCGTAGACTATCGCCACCTTCCTCTCCCTTACTGTCCTCCTCGGTGCAACTGGCTCGGCAGAGCTGCCGGAGGGAGGAGCCTCAGCATCTTCTGCCCCCGTTGAAGCGCTCGCCGCTCTCTGCAGAAGCGAGCCGCTCTTCTTGTTGAAGGGGGAGGACCTGATCCTCCGCACCTTCTTCTCAGGAGAAGGAGCGCTGAGGTTGCTGTCATCAGTAGGCTTGAGTATTTCCTCCATCACTTTCTGCCTCATGCCTTTGCTCTGAGCCGGCGCCCTCTTCCTGATGGTGGTGGCCTTCGGCTTCTCGGCGGCAGGCTTTCTTCCCTTGGTCTTCTTCTCAACTTCCATGGAAGACCCCCCACCCTCGCTCTCATGGCGGGGCTCTGCCATGTCTTCGTCAGAGGACTCGGCTAAGGATGACATGGCCTTCTTCGCTGCGCCTCTCTTGCTTGGTCCGTTCCTCCCTTTCTTTGCCTTCTGCTGTTCTTCTGTTTCCATGGCTGCAAAAGTGGTTACGCCATCAGCTTAAACTTCTAAAATATGGATATCTTATGTTCACAAACGCAACATTATGGCAGTGGCCATTACCATTAGGTTCTGGAGAGGAGTCCTCAAGATTATAAGCAGCCAGACGGTCTTTGAGAACAGCCAATTCGTCGTCCTCTTCATCTTTCACCGGTGCACTTGCCTATGAAATTGTTACATTGACTTGTTATAAAGCAGCAAATAAACTATGCCACGCAGAGTGAGACAAGGCTTGGTCGAGGAACCAACCTTCTTGGGTGGTGGTTTCTTCTTTTGCGCTGCAGGTTTCAGATTAGGTGGTTCAAAATCTTCGTCGTCGCTCCCAACCAAATTTGCCTTGAAAATATTGATTGTTTTATATCAGTAAAGGGCAACAAGTACTGCAACTCAAGAAATGTATCACTTGTGTTACTCTGTACCTTCTGAGACTTGGCCGCGGCCTTCTTAGGCTGTCTCTTGGGTGCTGCGTTAGATTCCTTCGCGTTTTTGGCCCGCTTACGTGATCTGTCATTCTGTTCAGCTTCAAGTTTTGCATCAAGCACCTGTATCAAAGTCAATGAGTGAGAAGAGCAGTGAAACACATGACGTCGAGCAAAACCTGCTAAAGAGAAAAGAACACATAACAATAGAGAGAAACACTGCTTACATCCAGTTCCTTCTCAAGAGCATCAAGGTCTCTCAGCCAAAGAGTATTTGGCTCTGTATTACTCAGGATATTCAGATCTTCCTCTACCTTATCCTGCTGCGCGATGAGCTCCTTCACCTTCTCCATAGTCAAGGTACCAATCGACATTGCGAGAAGATACTCATAATCACTTGCTGCAGCTTCAGCAGGACTCTCATCATTTTCTTCTACTTCTGTAGATCCTACAGCTACTGGCTCGGCCGTGGGTTTTTTCTTTGGGAAAGGATCATATTTCTTCTGCTTCAGCTCCTGGAATAGCTCTGCCCTCTTCCTGTTATTGACTATGATGTCCCCAGAAATAACAGCGAGAATAAACCTAACTTTGTTCTTATACTTCAGCAACTCAATCCCCATGTTTTCCAACATTACTTTCTGCACAGCATATGTTAGTTAGTTAGTACAGTACTTTGTAAATGAACAACCAAAGGAAAAAGTCACTTTCTGCACAGCATATGTTAGTTAGTTATTACAGTAGTTTGTAAATGAACAACCAAAGGAAAAGGTCAACATGTACCTTTCGTCTGACATAGAAGTCGAGCCTCAAGTCAAAGAACTCTTTAAGTACTGCAAAGTTAACATGATTTCAGTGACAAAACCACACGAAAAAAGACTTGTAACTATAATACAGGTCCGTGTTAGATATACTCACCGTCCTCTGGGGTGTCATATTTTCGGATTTTACCATTTGAGTCAAACAAGTGCATGTTTGTTGTTCCTATTGTGGTAGTCAGCTTGAATTTCTTCTCAAGGCCTTCTTGCTTAGCTATATTCATGTTTTGCTCCGTAAGGATAAGCTCAAAATCAACATCCGCATGATCACACTGCGACCTTATTTCCTGTAAATTGATTCAGTTCAAGAAAGTCAAAACATCTGAAAGCCCAAGAGAATGAACTATTTGTACAATTAACTACCTCTAACAATGGTGGTTCCTTGCTCTTTTCCTTTTCCTTTTCCTTGTCCTTGTCCTTGTCCTTCTTCTTTTCCTTGTTCTTGTCCTTGCTCTTTTCCTTTTCCTTAATAGGAATAGGACACATGGATTCAAGAAACTCTTTGTAATCTGTAGTCCAGCGGCGGACGGGAAGCTCAGTAATTTTAAGCCTGGTGTCAGCAACTTCCTCTATAACACCAGTGATGGTATATGTCACACCAGTTGCCTTTGAACTTGTCTCCTTCAAAGAGCCCTGTCAGGTGATGAATAAAAATTTGCGTCAAAATCATTTGTTGCATTAGAGCAGTCAAACTGTCAATGTAACAGAAATATGTTAGTAAAAGCATTGCACCGACCTTGAACCCCCTGTACCAAGGAACCATTGGTACGATAGTCTCGTTATTTAGCAACCTTTTCAGATTAGCAATAATGTCTCTTGGATTGTAGTTTGGGACATAGGTGCTCCATCCAGTGCCAATGCCTTCACTTCCATTGACCAAAACCATGGGAATGATTGGCATATACCTGAACATAACATGGCATATTTTAGGTACACAAAAATAAATTGAATTGCAATCATAATTGGCAGGATGAATGTTAGAAAAGATAATATATATTACCAACTGGGTTCAATTGACTGCCCATCTTCATTCAAATAGTTCAGAAGAACATCATCATCCTTTGGAAAAATTAAGCGGGTGATAGGTTGCAATCTGGTGAAGATGTACCTAGCACTAGCAGCATCTTTGCCCCCCTGAAATGAATGTAAACAAGCAAAGAAGCATGAGAACCCGTTACAAACAGAGTCATATGGTACTTGGCTTTAACAAAAGCTAACCCACCGCATTTCTGGTACCAAACTGGCCACGGGCTCCAAAAGATTGATATTATTGCTGCCAACAAAATCCTGAGCCATTCCTATAATTGTGCTTGCTAGACTCTGCTCACCATGGTGGTATGCCGAGTGTTCTGACACATAACCAATAAACTGTGCCACCTGTAGCCAACAACGGTAACAAATTAAGGAACATGCATGATGATTCCAATACACAAATTCAAAAGCTCTTTGGCGGACCTTTGATTCTTTAACCAAATTCTTCTTGAACGAGCAAAACAAAATCTTCCTCTGTCCTGGTTTAAAGCCGTCGACCATTGAAGGTATTGACCGTTCAAGGTCTGCCATCGAGAAGAGTATCAGCTCTTTGTTAATAAAATCACTGTACTTGATGCGTTTCTCCCGTTGGTCAAGGCAAGTTCCAGGCTGCAATATGGTTTGTGTGTTACTATTTATACAGAATAAGGGACTTGTTTCAAACAGGGAAATGATGCAAATATTAAACCTGATAGTTGGTCAGCCAGTCCTTCCTCTCAGCAATCTTTTTCTTGCTGAATGCTAACTCAATAGCCTCACCATCTTCTTTGTCATCTGCCCAGACAAAATCCTTCTTATGATGGGTAATATCTTCAAAGTAATCCCGACCTTCTTGAGCTGTGCTGGTTCCCAGCCCCTGTACCAGTCAAAACTCTTATCAAAACCAAAAATAACTACAGCCATCTTTGTTATAGCTCCTTCCAGTAAAAATAAGGGGGGAAACACCAAATTTTGCGAAACCATGCAAGAACTGAATAAGGGGCAAAAGGCGCACCTTGTAGTACTTTATAGTCCACGAACTTGCACTTCCACCTAAGCTCTCTTTCCATGCTTCATAGTCTGGCATAGAGTAAAATGACTTGACAGCTTTGCCCTTGGTTGCCTGGACAAATTAACGAAAGCATTATTTTTTTACTGGAGTGACAATACCAATTTGATCGGCAGGGAGAAATATAAAAAAACTGAATGATAAATATTAGGATTTAATATGTATTAATGTGTATCTTAACACACACAAATACATTTGACAACGACCAGAAGAATTGCCTACCTTGATAATTGGAGTGATGAACTCAACCAAGAAAGAAGGAACTTTGAGGAGAGATGGCCACTCTTTGTGAATGAAATTGATCAGCAACCCTTTGATGTGGGAACCATCATGGTCCTGAAATTTCATCAGTTCAATCTAAGCCAAGAAACAACTTCACTTTGACTAATTGAGATAAATTGGAGACGTTGTCAGGCAAACCTGATCTGTCATTATCATTAGGTGGCCGTATCTCAAGCCCTTTGTACTATCATACTTCTTTTCATGCTGCAGACCTAAAATTTTCTTTATATTCTGGATCTCTGCATTCTCCATTAGCTGCTTATGGCTTGCTTCTCTCACATTTAATAATTTACCCCTGAGAGGAAACACGCCATAGTGGTCCCTTCCCACTACACCTATACCAGCCATCTGCAGAGAAAACAGGCTGAACTCTTCAGTATGACAGTGAAACTGTATGCTATGGCATTTAATAGGTTCGTGTTACTCACAGCTAGAGCCTTTGCTGAATCTCCTTCAGTAAGGATCAAGGTGCACTTGTCAGAGTTCTTCCCACCAGCGTCATTTGCATCCTCCAGCTTAGGGATGCCAACAATACTTGTCTTCTTGGTTCCATCAGTCTTCTTTAGTTCCTTGTTTAGTTTGAACTCGGCCCAAGAAAGGAGATTGCTAACAACACCCGAGCTAGAGACTGCAATTGTAAGAAGTGAACATTATCATTAGTGGTGCATCCACAATAGACAAATCAAGGATAGCAAAGTTAACTCATCACATACCCTTCTTAAGGAACTCTTCAGAGAGCTCGCATGTGGACCCAAAGCTTGCTTGACGAGTCGTCAAGGTCTCTTTGGTCTGTGAATCAAATGCAGGGTTGTCAATGAGCGCATTAACAAATACCCATAGGTAGCCCTTCACTGTATGCAACTTCATGTTAGCCTGCTTGTTCTTCTTGTTCACAACGCCCATCACATGGCTGGCAATTTGGTTTGCGACGTAGTCAACGTGAGTTCCACCTCTTATGGTCGCAATACCGTTTACAAAACTGACCTGCAATCCAAACAGAATGTCTGAGGTATAACTGTAACAACACACTACAGAGGAGCTTCACAGGAAACTAGCCCACACTTACCTGCTGGAACTGGCCTTCACTTAGACTCACACACACCTCCCAACGATCATTTACCTTTTGGTAAATTCTGAAAGGAAGGCAAATTTGAGCATCAGAAATAGTGCTTGTCAGAGATTTCCATGGAGATGCTCAAACTGGTAAGAAAAATACTTTCTCAAACCTTGGTAGCTCGATGCCTTCTTTGGAAGCAGAGTCAATATACAGTTGCACGTAATCTGAGAAACCTTTTACTGCCACCTTCTCGCCATTCAACTCGACCTTCACCGTTTTGCCAAGGGTGCCCGCCATATCAACTACTCGCTTCATCATGAGTGCCACAACATCAGCTTCGAGCTCGGTCATGTTGAACTTTGCAAGGTCAGGCTTGAAGGTAACTCTGGTCCAGTTCTCTGACTGCTTGCACTTCTTAATCTCGGGCTCCGACTTCTTCCCCATGTTATCAGAGAAAACCTGCACATGCATTCAAGGAGGAATGTCACGATGTATCATGCACTTGGTGATTAGGGTGGCTGTGCCTAAAGAACTTTCAGGAGACATTAGTTAATATACAGCTACTGGGTAGTTAATAGTGAGTGTACAGACTACAACCCTAGTAGTCAGTTTAAATTAGCTATGTGTCTTCGTAGCGGTTTTAAACAGATGTGCATATTCATGGTAAAACATACTGAGCAATGCTATAAACTATCAAAGGAAACAAGATTCGGATTAGTACAGTAATAATTAAGATCAATGGCATAAAACTTAGATGCGCAATACTTATGGCACATCTAGATGTGCTTTAGCAAAACTGTTAAGAAAAACTTATGCAAGCAGGTTCTACAGACGAGAAACTTTGAACCAACCCTGCAGAATTTCCAGCCGTTTGCCCAATTAAACAACACACATAAGAACAAAGGTCTCGCGCTCCAATACCAACAGATTCTCAACTCTAGTGTGGTCACAACCAGGCGCACCTCGTTAAGAGTCACATGGCACATCGATTCGCCAGATGCCTCCCAGATCTAACTAATCCAGCCCCAAACACCGACCCGGAAACCAGAATATCAGCCGTAAAACGGTCACGGGGTCCACGACTGTCTTACCTGCCTGTACCTCTTCTGCCGGCGGCCATCAGCGGTCTCGATGACGAACTCGGTGGAGAAGATGTTGGCGAGCTTGGCGCCGTAGCCGTTCCTCCCGCCGGTGGTCTTGCGCTCGTTGTCGTCGTAGTTGCTGCTGGTGAGGAGGTGGCCGAAGATGAGCTCGGGCACGTAGATGCGCTCCTCCTGGTGGATCTCGACGGGCACGCCGTCCCCGTTGTTGTAGACGGAGATGCAGCAGCCGCCGACGTCGATGTCCACCTTGAGGGAGTCCATGGAGGGGTCGCGCTGCTTGTTATCGGCGGCGTTGACGAGGATCTCGTCGAAGATCTTGTAGAGGCCGGGGACGTAGGCGACGGGCCGCTGCACCATGGCGCCGCCCTCGTAGACCCAGAGCGGCTGCGTGTGCTTCTGGACCGAGCCGACGTAGGTGTCCGGGCGCAGCAGGATGTGCTCCAGCTGCGTCTTCTTCTGGTACATCTCCTCGATGGTCTTCCCCCCGGCGGCCGCGGCGGCATCCCCCGCGGCGGAGTTGTGCGAGGAGCTGGACTTGAGCGGGGGCTTCTTCACGGCGGGCGCCATGGCGGCGGGCGCACGCTGAGGTGGCGTGCGCGTTAGCTAGCGGCTGGGGTTTGGTTTTGGGTGTGGGGGATTGCGGGGTTGGGGGTGGAATTGGTGGTCTGGCACTGGTTCTGGCCGGGGAGGGGGAGGGGGGTGGGGAAGGGAACGGTCGAGGCGTTTGAATTTTGGGAGCGGGGGTCGCGCGGGACACTGAGCGGTGGAAAGCGAATTCGAGAGGCTTCCCGCTGGTCTGGCCCGCCTGTAGGGAGAGGTGAAAATGTGGAGCGGAAGGGAGGGGAGTTTTTTCTTTTCTTTTTTTGTAAGGAGCGGAAGCGAAGGGAGTTCCCCCTTGTTTTTTTGGACGCCGCGCCCACTTTTTGTGGAAGGGAAAAGACCACGCCGGGCTGGGTCGAGCCCGGGCAGCGAGGGGGGAAATGTGGAGCGTTAAGGGAAAATAGTGGTTGTCTTTGAAAAAATAAATCATGAAGTAGTTAGAGCTTCTCTAGCAGATCCTGCAAACCGGGCCGTCCGCTATAATAACCACTGATTTGCGGTATGGATCTCGTAAACGCGTCTCAAATAGATTCTTTAAATACAGCCGTCCTGTAAAAATAATTGTGGGATCCCAAATCCGAGAGCCTAATTCCTCAATAGCAACGGGATTTCACCCGATTTTGTTGGATCCGCTTTCGGTTGGCGCAAACCCACTTCCGTCGGCTTCGGTTCCTGCCTCCTGCCGCCGCCAATCCGTCCTCCGACCTTGCTATCCGGCCTCGCGGCGCCAGAATTCAGCCGGATGGAGTACCCGCCGCCCCCGGGTGCGCCATACCATGCGTCGCCGCCACCTCCACCGCCTTCGCTCCTTCCGCCCGGGCCTCCCACGACCCCAACTCCCCCCCCCCCCCAATTCCTACCGTCGGCGCCATCAAGAGAAAGCGGCAAGGGAGCCATCTCGTTCAATGGCGGCCTTGTGGCAGACCACCGAAGTTTTACCTGCTCGATTCCGCGTCGAAGAGGAAGAAGACCGCCTCCACCGGCCCCGCCGATGCGCGGGCAAAGGCCCCGAGGAAGAAGGCGGTCACCAAGGGGTCGGGCTCCTCCTCCGCCTTCGGCCGACTCTGGCATCCACATTGACGGTGAAGCCGCCGGCCACGCCTACAACGTATTCGATGAAACGGACGGGAGGTATTGAATATTTCTTTTGCTTGGTTTGTTTCGGTCATTAAAAACACTTGCTTGAGCTTTGGCCGTTGATTTTTGTAGCCAAACTGTGCCCTACACATATACAGAGGTGTTGGCCGAGAGCACGGTGAATTTGAGTGCCCCCCTTGGCGATTTCGATGCATCATACTGAAAGTGCTAGGTATCGACTAGAGGGAGGGTGAATAGGCGATTTTTATGAAAGTCTTCAAAACACAGGGGCTTTGAAGACAAACGGTAGAAATGAACCTGTTAATATGCAGCGGAAGGTAGACTACACTAGACAAGCCATAGTCAAGTAAGCAATGAAGTGAAAGCACGAAGACTATCAGCAACTAGGTAGTACGGATCAGGATGGAAGATAGTATGAAGCCAAACAGTAAATGGTCTTCACACAGTGAAGACAATCAGATCATGCAAGCAAGCAATGACTTCACGTAGATCAACTGAAAGTAAAGAGAGGTAAGGGATAGAACAAGTTTCTTAGTGAGGACAAGGATTTGGTAGACCAGTTCCAGTTGTTGTGACAACTGTACGTCTGGTTAGGGAGGCTGAGATTCAATTCAGAAGACCGCGTCTTCACCTTATTCCCCTTGAGCTAAGAACGTTTAGTCCTCGCCCAATCAATATGGTAAGTCTTCAAGGTAGACTTCCAAACCTTCACAGACTTCGTTCACTGGCAATCCACAATGGCTCTTGGATGCTCAGAACGTGACGCCTAACAATTTGGAGGATTCACAGTCCTCAAGTGTAACAAATCTTCAGATCACGCGGATAGAAAGACTTCAGTGATGCCTAACACTCTTTGGCTCTAGGTGTTTTGGGCTTTGTCCTCGCAATGATCTCTCTCTCAAATGCTTCGGAGGTGGGTTGCTCTCAAACGACAAAAGCCGTGCACTAACTTTGAGCAGCCACCAATTTATTGTGTAGGGGGTGGGCTATTTATAGCCAGGAGGCAATCCGACCTGATTTGTCCGAAATGACCCTGGGTCACTAAGGAACTGACACGTGTCCAACAGTCAGATTTCAAACACACGCGGCAGCTTGACTTAGGCTACAAGTAAAGCTGACTCATCCAGCTCTGGATAAGATTTGCTCTCATTGTCTTCGCTCGAAGACATAGGTTTTGGTTGAGCATCACATCAGTCACTCTGACTTTGTTCACTTGGACCCCACTTTACAGTACGATGGTTCCTATGACTCAATAAAGAAGAAAGGAAACTACGAAACAACTATGTCTTCGCACTCCATAGTCTTCATGTGAATGTCTTCTCAAGTCATAATCTTTGCTGTGAATATCTTCACAGACCACCATTGTCTTCAATGTCTTCACACATTTTTAGGGGTCATCTCTGGTAGGTAAACCGAATCAATATGGGACTACTACCTGTGTTATCCTACAATTCTCACAGACACATTAGTCCCTCAACCAAGTTTGTCATCAATACTCCAAAACCAGCTGGGGTGGCACTAGATGCACTTACAATCTCCCCCTTTTGGTGATTGATGACAAACAGGTTGAAGTTTTCAACGGGGATAAAAGTATGTGAAAGTTAAGGATTAAGGGATTGTCTTTATAAGTAGCAAAAGGCTCCCCCTGAAGATGTGCATATAAGTAGTTTGCTTTTGAATGCAAATGCACATGACATGTTTTACTTGTGGAGATCCTCTTCAACTTATGAAGACAATTCATCATGCATATAAAGAGATAACGAAGATAATGACATGCATAATAAAAAATGGACGTCTGCGGAATGGCTTCATGCGGGATTTATCATCGCATCACAAAGTAGCAGAAGAAGTAGCAGACGACCATCGAGTTTAAGTGTTACAACTCAAAGAACCAAATGTATCAAAAGACGAGAGTTGTAAATACTTGGCAAAAATAATGCAACCACCCATAAGGACCCGCTTGAAGACTATCAACTCATATGCTTCTCCTCCTTTTGTCAGTAATGACCAAAAAGGTTTGAAGACATATAGTATCTACTCGTTCCCAGAGGGGGCAGGGTCGACATTGGAGTTTGGTGGTGCAGACGGGCCTGACGCAGTGTTGAGATGTAGTGCAGCCATGGTCGGTGAAGTGGCGCCGCCTTCTTCATCGACGACTCTCGCAACAACAGTTGCAGCCGAAGATGAACGCTCAGAATCTTCAACCGCGGGAGTGCGGCACCAGCTTGCATTTTGTGGAGGCCTGGAATCAAACTTGAAGTCCTTAGTGAAGCCATATGCGAAGATCGTCTTCAGGACATAGTAGTGTGAGACTCTTCCAAGACCGCCGACAGGCTTCATGGGCAACAAACGAGTTCTTGGTGGCCAAGTTTCGAATGCGATTGACATCCACCAAGATACTCTGCATCTAACGCTTGAGCCAGTCGTGATGCTTATCCTGCTTCTGATGCAAGGCCACAAGAAGCTCTCGGTCATTGAGTACACGAGAACGCTTTCGAGGCCTTTGGGCAACCGTACTTGCAGTGGCTTCGGTGTTGGCATGATGTGGCACTCTCATATTTCCAGCCAGAGGATAAGCGGGGGTTGCAGCACTGGGGACAAGAATTCCCTCCATTGGTTGCGAGAAGCTCTGGTGTTCAGCATTCTTAAAATGTAGAGGCTTCTCGGCAGGCTCGGGGTAGATGGCTTCAATGGACATATCAACCTCAGGCAGGAAAACAATGTGGTTGCGAGCTGAGGGCTGATAGTCAACGGTGGAATGGAGCTTGATTAGGTGCATCACCCATGGAGCATAGAACTTCAGGCCAAATAGATCAATCCCAGACGCAGCAAGTTGTCTAATGAAGAAATCACGGTGTTGAATCTGATGCCATTGATGATGTAGAATACCAAAGTCTTCATGGCTCCTTCAAGCTTAGCTTCAGAAGAATGTCCCTTAATTGGCCATAAAGTACGCCTCAGAATGTGGTATATTGTGCATGGCAAGTACTCAAGGTCTTGGACGAAGAATTCCTTTGGGTATTCATCATCTTGAGGCAATGGCTTCATCATACCGAGCATCTGACTCATATTGGGTTCGGGCCTCTGAAAGATACTCTGCAGTTCATCTCGATGTCGCTGACAACCAGGCTCGTATAACTCGCCTCGAGTGGGCAGGGAAGTAAACTCGATAATGTCTTGAGCTTTGGCTTCGTGATGTACATCACCTGACATCCACTCAAGGATCCATGTCTTCGGATCCCTGTTGTAGACGCGAATATGAAGTGTGGCATAGAACTGCATTAGAAGCTCTTCATTCCAGTGCTCTTTGTCTGTTACAAACGGCAGAATACCAACATCCCGAAAGCAGTCAAGCGCTTCTTCAAGACAGGGCAGCCCAACAATAGCTTCACTATCCAGACGCATATGAGGAAAGATTCACCCTTGATTATACATAATGCAAGAGTAGTAGCTTCGCTACTGATGGCTCCAAAAATGATTGGAAGAGATCTTTGGCTTCGTGTAGGAATTCTTGGCACTGTCAAAGAAGGTGTTATGTGCTGTGAAGCTGTGTACGCTGAAGGAACCCGGTGTAGTTGCAGCACCTAGAAGCCTTGGCAGCCATGGCTTGGGTTTCTGTACTTGAGGCCTCTGCTCCACATGATAGTCATATTGTGGTCCAGGAGCTGTGGGAGGAACCATAATGGGCCATCTCACCGTAACAAGCTGGCCATGATCATAGGAATATTCAATTGTGTGAGGCCTTGGAGGTGGAACAGTGGCTTCAGCATCCACATTAGCTTCAGGCTCCTCACGAGCTTCAGGTTCCTCCCGATCTTCAGGCTCCACATTGTCTTCAGCCATGACTGTGTCATTGGCTTCAGTGGCGTTGTTTGTGACAGCCTCAGTGTTTTCAACCTCCGTTTGTTCAATAATAGGAGGGTCGGGCACAATCACATTCTCCTCGAGAATGACTTGATCTGTAGCTGGGGGCGTGCCAACTCTTTCTACTTCTTGTTCTTCTTTATCTTCATCGGCTGATGCAGCCGGAATGTCTTCAGCAGCTTTGGCTTCAGAATCAGAGACATTCGCAGTAGGGGTGGCTTCAGGAAACACTTGGCGTGCGACTGAGCTTTGTTGCACTTCCCCTTCCGGAATGCTCGACATGGTGACCTGTGGCCTGGGGCCTTTGCGAAGCCTGCAAAATGCAGGCGACGCCTTTGGTGAGGGAGTGGTCTGCACCATGTAGTTGTCGTCATCAAGCACCAGAGTGAGGTGGTGGTGTTCTTGGTGTCTCATCATGCACTGGGGTGTCTTGCTGTGGGCACTCAGCCCATGAGTCATCCTGAGCAATTGGTGTCAATGGACGACCAATGCTGATAAGTTCACTGCTCGTTGGAGCAGGCGATGATACCGACTGGGGCTCGAGCTAAGGCAAGACTTCATCATCATTAACATTGTCATCATGACCAATGTCTTCAACTGTGATGGGGCCTGAAAGTGCGTTAAGTCGACTAGAGGGGGGTGAATAGGCGATTTTTATGAATTCTTCACTGAGGAATTTCAGGGTGAGAAAATTCCTTAGCGAAGAACTACTTGCAGCGGAATAAGTAATCAGATGCAGTCATAACATAACATAAGCATAGACATCATGATGAAATGAAAACAAACACAGAGTACAGAAAGCGTAAGCACGGGATAAACATGATGAAGACAAAACAGACTGAAGAAATTGAATTGAGGAAATTGAGAAAGTCTTCAGTCAAAGTCTTCAAACAGATATGAACAAGCACACAACACAGTAATGATGAAATGGAAGGGTTGAGGAAATGGAACCAGTAGGATTTGTGAAGACAGTGATTTGCTAGACTAGTTCCAACTGTTGTGACAGTTGTACGTCTAGTTGGAGCGGCTAGGTATTTAAAACTGAGGACACACAATCCCGGACACATAGTCCTCACCGTATTCTCCTTGAGCTAAGGTCACATAGACCTCACCCAATCACTCGTGGTAAGTCTTCAGGTGACTTCCAAACCTTCACAAACTTGGTCACTCGGCGATCCACAATTTCCTCTTGGATGCTCTAGACCATGACGCCTAACCGTCTGGAAGATGCACAATCTTCAAAGGTAACGAGCGTCGGATCCACACATGAACAATTTCTTCAGTGATGCTCAATCACTTTGGGTTTGTGGGTGTTTGGGTTTGGGTTTTCCTCACTTGATGATTTTCGCTCAAAGTCCTCAGAGGATGGGATGCTCTCAATGACAAGTGTCAGTTCTCGGAGCAGCCAACCATCTAGTGGTTGTAGGGGGCGGCTATTTATAGCCTAGGGAGCAACCCAACATGATAAGACATAAATGCCCTTCAATGATATGACCGTTAGGTGGGTAGATATTTTGGGACAATCATGATAGCACAAATGATTTAAAATTTGACTATCAAATTCCTCAGGGCTATCATGATCCTCACTTGTAGGTAATCCGCACTGGCAAATTCCTAACTCCTCAGTCAGAACAAATTCCTCAGAGACCAAAAGAACTTCGTCCCACTGAAGAAATTGACTGAACTGCATGAGATTTCTAATGGCTTCACTCGAAAGGATTGGTAAGTGTAGGATTTTGAGATGAGCATCACTTGGAAACTTTTCCTTAGTTTTTCCTCGACTCCCTTTAACAGTACGGTGTTTCCTATGACTCAATAAAGAGAAAGACGAAACTACGAAAACAAAGTCTTCACGCTTCATATTCCTTGCATGAATATAGAGTCTTCACGGTCACACCAATTTCTTCACTTTCAAAGTCTTCAGAAATCCAAAGTCTTTAGTTGAAGACATTAATTTTTAGGGGTCGACTTTCTCTGTAAATATCAAACTCCTCATAGACTTATAGACACATGTACACTCACAAACGCATTAGTCCCTTAACCTATAAGTCTTCAATACACCAAAATCACTAAGGGGCACTAGATGGACTTACAATCTCCCCCTTTTTGGTGACTGATGACAATATAGGTTAAGTTTTCAACGGGGATAAACATATGAAGTGTAAATACTGATATTGAGGAATTTGATTGCAAGATATGGAAGAACTCCCCCTGAAGATGTGCATAGTGAGGAATTTGCTTTTGAAGCAATGCGCATTTGAAGAGTAGAATCATGGAGATCTCCCCCTACATCTTGTAATTCATACACGCATTTAACATATGATATGAAGAATTTGAAATGCATGATGAAATATGGTGATTGATGTAATTCAGCATGCGTGCATTAACATATATGAGGAAATAGCATGCAGAAGAACATAGCAAAAGTATCAGACCACCATCAGGTTTAAGTTTACAACTTGATCCAATAAAGTCTTCAGAAGAACGAGAGTTGTAACTTAGAAAAAAACGCCCATATAGAGACCCGCTTGAAGACTAACTCAAATTTCTCCCCCTTTGTCATCGAATGACCAAAAGGGATGAAAAATGAGGACTAACACCCCTGAAGAATATCACGAAGATGATGGAGGAGCGCCAGTGTTGTTGGGGTCGGTTGTTGAAGTAGGGCCTGCTGCAGTGTCCTCCAAATCTTCATGATCATCAGTCTCGCGAGATGAAGAATATGAGCTGGCTACCAAAGAAGGAACTTTGACTTTCTTGAATTTCTTCGACGGTGGCTGAGACCAGTCAAAGTCCTGCTTGAAGCCCATCTGCTTCAGATCTTCTTCACCATAAAGATGAGACAGAACAGCCCAGGTACGATTGAATACTTCATGGAGGTAGTAGTGGTTCTTCTTCACTGAATTGTGCGTAGCAGTCATGTTGTGAAGAATCGAACCAAACTGACGCTTAACCCATTTGTGGTTGCGATCGACCTTCTGGTGAAGACCGAGGAGAAGCTCACGATCAGTCATCACCCTTGGAGCTGTGCCTTGAGGATTTTTCTTTGAGTCATGACTGGCAGAGTCATCATTGGTGGAGTAAGATGCAGCTTTGCGGAACTGACCATCCAATGGACGAATGCCTTCATCAATAACAGCATTAGCTTTGCCCTTTTCATCAGCCGAGGAAAATGTCCGCTTGAGGACTTCAATGTGGGGCAAGTAGTTGCCGTGGTTGAGTGTGCCAGCCTTGTAATTGATTGAAGACCTTGATCTGAGGAACCTCATAATCCAGGGAGCGTAAGGCTTCAATTCAAAAGGGTACAATGCAACATTTGCCAGAGTCCTCATGAAGAAATCATGGTAGTTGACAGGAATGCCATGAATGATGTTGAACAACAGATTCTTCATGATGCCAACGACCTCTTCTTCATTCGAGTCGTGGCCCTTGATTGGACTCAATGTCTTGGTCAGAATGCGATAGACAGTCCGTGGCACATATAGCAATTCCTTCACGAGGAATTTGGTCCTTGGGGCTTGACCAAGCTTCAGAGGTTTCATAAAAATCAGCAGCAGAATCCTCATTAAATTTCTTCACTGCCTATTTGGCCACTTTGGCCAATTTCGCTTGACGCTTGGCCCATTCAGCAGGAAATTCCTCACCTCTTCTGATGCTAGAGGGATTAGCTACTTGTCCTGGTGCCAATGGAGGTCTTGGGCATGGAGGGTGTACAGCGAATTTCTTCATGTACTTGGGAGTGACATAGCGATATTCCCTCCATTTTCTGGCCCATCTCCTCTCTATCCTCTGAATGCGCATTTTACACTCATTTTTTGTCTCATGAGGAGGAGTGCAGTACCCTGCATAGATGTCTTCAGGTATTTCAAAAGCATTGTTGAATCCAACTTCTTCCCTCCCTTCTGAGGTTTCTGAACAATTGAGTTCTCTGATGAGGTATGTAACTTTTCTTCGAGGAACGCTGCAAATGAGTTAAGTTGATGAGAACCTAGTGATTCAGCAGCGGACATGTGTACTTGTGAACAGAATATAGGTGCGAATAATTTGGAGAGGTCATATGCGTTCTTAGAAGTTTTTGCAAAAAGAACAAGTTTGAGGAATTTGACCAGATGTGTCTTGAGGAATTTCACTAAGCGTTCTTTGACTTAGGTTCCAGAGTTGTATAGATTGGAAATCCGCATAATTGAGGAATCTTGAAGAAAAATGTTGCTTAGGGAAACAGATCAAGAATAGGTGTTTGTGTAAGGTGTTTAGAATGTGAAGATTGAAGAATAAACACCTTTTGAAGATTTGTAGAAATCAAAGGAATCAACAAAGGGCAGTAAAAATGACTTTTATTTACCCTTGACGAAGAACATGACGAATTGTGAATAGTAGATTTGAAGCTCGTTAGTTCAAATCTTTCACGCCCTAACTTGGTGGAGGAAGATAGCTACGGCGGTGGCTGAGTGAAGAAATCTGTGGCCGGCGCGAGTACGACGGCGACGAGGTCGAGGCAGCGAAGCTCTTCCTCACCGACGATGATGGAAGTAGCGGCAGCGCTAGGTTTTGAGAGCTCGAGTGAGGGAGTGAGGTCGAGCAGAGTAAAAACAGTCTGAGGAGGGTGAGGGGTATTTATAGCCGAGGTGAAAAACCGCTCGCCCGAGGAAAATGGACGAACGTGCCCCTGACCCTTCTCATTCGTGCGACATGTGTCACCCACATACTGTGAGGTGGAGATCGTGTGAGATCGTGGGTGAATAGATAATCATATCGTGAAATGTGGAACAATTTGAGCGGCAAAAGCCGAAAATCTTATATTAGAAATTTTAATGTAACTTCCGCAAATTCTTCAGCTGACAACGACACAGTGAAGATTTTGGGTTTCAAATAGAACGCACATGAAGAATTTGTGAACAGACTAGGTTGAGTTTATCATAGAGGGGGAAGGGTCTGATCACATTCACTTTGCAGAAAAAGCAACTTGAAGAAATAGCAATAAGTGAATGTTGTAGAGGACATAAACTCATATATATATATAGCCAATAAGAAAAACGACGGAAACAGTGAAGACATTGCAAAGTTCAAGAAATTGAACAACTGAGGAATTTCAAAAACGAAGAAAAACTAAAATGGATGATTTTCAACTTTTTTTGGTGGCTTGACCCACCGTAGGGCTCTGAGAATCAAATTCTTCGTTGATTTCTTCACACTTAGATTGTTAATCTTCATTGGTTGAAGAGAAACGTTACTTCGTGTGTTGCACATCTAAGTCATCAATTTAGCATAAGTGTTAGGATGTGTGTCCTTTTCAAAGGACATTCGAAGATTCTAAGATATTTAGCTCACACCGCAACTTGCTAAATCTCTTCTCATCTAAGGGCTTTGTGAAGATATCAGCTAGCTGTTCTTCAGTCTTCACGTGCTCGATAGAGATGTCGCCCTTCAACACATGATCATGAAGAAAATGATGATGAATCTGAATGTGCTTTGTCTTCGAGTGTTGAACTGGGTTATGAGCAATCTTGATGGCACTCTCATTGTCACAGTAGAGTGGCACATTCTTCATGTTGATGTCGTAGTCCTTGAGGGTTTGCTTCATCCATAGCAATTGAGCACAACACGAACCAGCAACAATATACTCAGCTTCAGCAGTATATAGTGATACGTAGTTTTGTTTCTTCGAGGACCAACAGACGAAGGATCGTCCGAGGAAATGACATGTGCCTGATGTTGACTTGCAGTCCACACGATCACCAAAGCATAGTCGTAGTCACGAATATCCAATGAGATCAAAAGCCGAGCCCTTGGGATACCATAATCCAAGTGTTGGAGTGTGAGCTAGATATCGAAGAATATGCTTCACAACCTTATGGTGCGATTCCTTCGGTGTAGCTTGAAAGCGGGCACACATGCAAACACTAAGCATAATATCCGGCCTAGATGCACATAAATATAATAAAGAACTAATCATGGAGCGGTATACCTTTTGATCGAAGTCAATACCATTTTCATCAGTGCATAGATGGCCATTTGTGGGCATAGGGATTTTGACACCTTTGCAATCTTGCATGCCGAATTTCCTCAGTACATCTTTGAGGTATTTCTCCTGAGATATGAATATGCCATTCTTGTTGTTGTGAATTTGAAGACCTAAGAAGAATTTCAATTCTCCCATCATAGACATTTCATATTCCTCCCTCATCATATAACCAAATTCGTTAGTGTAACGTTGGTCAGTACAACCAAAGATGATATCATCAACATATATTTGGCACACAAACAATTCACCATCATAAGATTTAGTGAAAAGAGTTGGGTCAAGTGACCCAGGTTTGAAGCCTTTCTTCATGAGGAATTCCTTCAAAGTATCATACCACGCCCGAGAGGCCTTCTTGAGGCCATAGAGGGCCTTATTGAGTCTGTAGACTTGGTCAAGATGCTTTGGATCTTCAAAACCTTGGGGTTGAGCAACATATACTTCTTCCTCAAGCTTACCATTGAGGAATGCACTTTTCACATCCATTTGATATAATATGATGTCATGATGGTTAGCATAAGCAAGTAATATGCGAATAGCCTCAAGTCTAGCAACAGGTGCAAAAGTTTCATCAAAATCAATTCCGTCAACCTGTGTGTAGCCTTGAGCTACAAGCCGTGCCTTATTCCTCACCACAAGGCCATTTTCATCTTGCTTGTTGCGGTATATCCACTTTGTGCCGATGATATTGTGCTTGCGAGGGTCTGGTCGCTTGACAAGTTCCCAGACGTTGTTGAGCTCAAACTGATGTAATTCTTCTTGCATAGCTTGAATCCACTCAGGCTCCAGAAATGCTTCATCTACCTTAGTAGGCTGTGTGATAGAGACGAAAGCAAAGTGCCCACAAAAGTTAGAAAAATGTGAAGCTTTTGAGCGTGTGAGAGGACCTGGTGCATTGATGTCGCTGATGATTTTCTCGATCTGCACTTCATTTGCAACTTGAGGATGAGCGGGTTGGTGACGAGGAATTGGATCAGCATTTTCTTCAGATCCATTTTCCTCAAGTGCACCAGCATGATGTTCTTCATGGTCTGGAATGATTTCTTCAACAGATTCTTCGGTAGGAATGACATCCACAGTAGCCTTGAACTTGATGGTTTCCTCAGAAGACAGTTCATCTAGCACAAGAGGTAGGTGATCTCTTTGCGAGAGCCTTTATTTTCATCGAACCGCACATCTACAGTTTCAACAACCTTGTGGTGAACAGTGTTGAAGACTCTGTAGTTGTGCAAGTCCTTTCCGTAACCAAGCATAAAACCTTCATGTGCTTTCGGTGCAAATTTAGAATTGTGATGAGGATCTCTAATCCAACATTTAGCACCGAAGACTTTGAAATAACTCACATTGGGTTTCTTCTCAGTGAGGAGTTCATATGCAGTCTTCTTGAAGAATTTGTGAAGATATACCCTGTTGATGATGTGGCATGCAGTATCAATTGCCTCAATCCAGAAATAACGAGGCGTCTTATATTCATCAAGCATAGTGCGAGCCATCTCAACAAGAGTCCTGTTCTTGCGCTCCACGACGCCATTCTGCTGAGGAGTATAAGGAGCAGATAAATCATGAGTAATACCAAGTTCATCAAGATAGTCATCAAGACCAGTATTCTTGAACTCGGTTCCATTGTCACTTCTGATGTGCTTGATCTTCACACCAAATTTGGTTGAAGCCCTCGAGGAAAATCGTTTGAAGACTTCCTGCACTTCACGTTTGTAAGTGACGATATGCACCCATGTGTAATGAGAGTAATCATCAACAATAACAAAGCCATATAGAGATGCTTCATTGGTGAATGTAGAGTAATGGTTAGGACCAAAGAGATCCATGTGAAGCAATTCAAATGGTCGAGTGGTAGTCATGATAGTCTTTGCTGGATGCTTGGCCTTGGTCATCTTTCCAGCTTCACAGGCTCCGCATAAGTGATCCTTGAGGAATTTGACATTCTCAATGCCAATGACATGCTTCTTCTTCGCGAGCATGTGCAAGTTCCTCATGCCACAATGACCAAGTCGTCGATGCCATAGCCAGCCTTCTGAAGCTCTTGCAAGTAGACATATAGCTGGTTGTGGTCCTGTAGAGAAATCAACAATATACAGATCTCCTCTCCTAAAGCCTTCGAAGACTTTGGAATGGTCAGCTTCCATGATCACAACACAACGATACTTGCCAAAGATAACAACTATATCAAGATCACAAAGCATTGAGACTGGCATGAGATTGAATCCTAAGGACTCGACAAGCATGACTTTGTCCATGTGTCGATCCTTTGAGATCGCAACCTTACCTAGACCCAATACCTTGCTTTTTTTCCTTTGTCAGCGTAGGTGATATGCTTCAGATGCGATGGAGATAAGGGAGCATCCATCAATAGATTCTTGTCACCAGTCATGTGGTTTGTACATCACTATCGAGGACCCACTCAGTGGCTTTGGGTTGATCATCCTGCAGATGAATTAGTGCAGCTTACGAACTCATATACTTCATGAGTGAAGAATATGACATCAAATTCATGAGATCAATTTCATCAAGCAATTGAACAGATAGAACAATATGATGACATGAGAAATGAAAGTTCATTTCTTCATGATTATCTTGCGTCCTTTCAAGCATATTCAGGTCTCCAGCAAATTCTTCAGACGTTTAAGTACGTCTGGAGACCTGACCCTGCATAAGTGATTAGTTCTTTTTCTTCACCACCCATATCTGAAGGGGTAGCAAAGAGTTCATCATTCTGCGAGCTCCATAAGAGAAAGGTGGCATAGAAGCCAGTCCACTTTGTTTCACATAAGAGGCGTTAAGGTAAGCATATGAATAAGCAGATAAATTCCTCGAGGACTTATGAACATAGTGGTTAGAAGAATAATGCTCATATTCATAGCCCTTAGATCTTCCTTGTGAAACAAAAGTGTTAGCACGATGATGTTCATATGAGGATTTTGATCCTTTTGAGGAATTTGATCCACGTGAGGAATTTGGTCCGTATGAGAACTTGGATCCATATGAAGAATTTGGTCCATATGAAGAATTGGATCTGGGGTTCCTGTTCTTCACAGGTGGTGTCATGATGACATTCACCTGAAGACTTTCAAGACACTTTTTGGGAACCCAGATTTTCTTCATAGGGGAACCGTTCCTGCAGTTAGTGCCAACATATCTAGCAAATACTTCACCATTCTGATTTTGAACAGCTTATAGTTGGAGTCAAATGACTCATCAGAAGAATGAGGAGATTCACATGTAAAGCCAAATAGAGTAGATGGATCCACTGGAGGTCCCTTTGCAACCCATGAGGTTTTGGGGTACTGCTCAGGCTTCCATTAAGTTCCATCAGCATTGAGTTTCCTCTCAAAGGCAATACCCTCTTTCCTAGGGTTCCTGTTGAGGATCTGCTTTTTAAGCACATCACAAAGAGCCTGATGCCCTTTGAGGCTTTTGTACATGCCTGCCATATACAATTCCTTCAGCCATGCATTGTCAGTGATACTAGCAATATCCTCAGATGAGGAATTAGTGATATCAGAGACAGGTGAAGAATTTGTAGAAGTAGAAGCATTTGAACATTCAGGTGAAGAATTAGCAGATTCACGTTCAATGCACTTCAAACATGGAGGAATGAATTCTTCTCGAAAGGTGCTGATTTATTGAGCAAGTAATGAATCACGCTCCTTCTGAAGATCTTCATAGCTCACCCTTAGCTTCTCAAGATCTTGCTTTCTTTGAAGAAATTCATAAGAAAGCTTCTCATGATCAGATAAGAGAGTGTTATGATGACTTTGAAGATTGTCAAACTTGGACTGAAGTCTTTGAAGATTTTTAGTCAAAGTTTTAGTGCGATCCATTTCTTCACCCAACATATCATCACTCTTGTCTAGCATGTTTTGAACCTTTTCAAAAGCCTTTTGTTGTTTTACAGAAATCTTAGCAAGTTTAGAGTAGCTAGGCTTGAGGTTTTCATTAGATTCATCCTCACTTGATTTAGAGGAGGGATATTTGAGTACCTTGGCACCCTTTGCCATGAAGAAATAGGTGGGAGCGTAGTCATCATCGTCGTCATCAGCCTTGTTGTGGAGCCATTTTCTTCAATGTTGAAGATGGACTTGCTGACGAACGCAGTAGCGAGGGCTAGGCTCGCCACTCTAGATTCTGACTCCTCAGATGCCTCCTCTTCCTCATGTTCCTCAAACTCAGCCTCAGAGTCCATTTCCTTGCCAATGAATGCACGAGCCTTCTTGGAGCTGCTCTTCTTGTGAGATGAGGACTTCAAGGATTTTGATGATGAGGACTTTGAAGAATTCTTCTTCTTCTTTGAGTCATCAGAACTGTAATCCTTGTGTTTCTTCTTCTTTGATTCCTTTTCCCACTGAGGACAGTCTTGAATGTAATGATCGGGTTTCTTGCATTTGTGGCATGGTCTCTTTTTGTAGTCATGGGATGAGGAATCATCACTTCTTGAGGATTTTCCAAAGCGACCAGATCTTGAGAACTTCTGGAATTTCTTCACGAGCATTGCTAGCTCCTGGCTTAGTTCTTCAGGATCACCAAGGCTGCTACCAGAATCTTCACCTTCAAAGTTAGACACTTCCTTGGCCTTCAGAGCACGTGATCTGCCGTAGCTCGGTCCATACAGATCTCTCTTCTCAGCAAGCTGGAACTCATGAGTGTTTAGCCTCTCGAGGATATCAGCGGGATCAAGTGACTTATAGTCTCCACGTTCTTGTATCGTCAATGCCAGAGTATCAAATGAGGAAGCAAGCGATCTCAGCAATTTCTTCACCACCTCATGGTCGGTGATGTCAGTGGCACCAAGTGCTTGAAGCTCATTTGAGATGTCAGTGAGGCGATCAAAGGTTTGATGAACATTTTCATTGTCGAGTCTTTTGAAGCGGTTGAAGAGATTGCGAAGAACGTCAACTCGAGAGTCACGCTGTGTTGAGACTCCTTCATTGACCTTGGACAGCCTATCCCAGATAAGCTTAGCTGTCTCCAAAGCACTCACTCTGCCATACTGCCCTTTGCTCAGATGGCCACATATGATGTTCTTCGCTTGAGAGTCGAGTTGCTTGAATCTCTTCACGTCGGCAGCGTTGATGGTAGGAGTGACAGAGGGGACACCATTCTCCACAACACACCAGAGATTGTTATCAATTGCCTCAAGATGCATTCACATCTTATTCTTCCAGTAGGGGTAGTCCATCCCGTCGAAGGTAGGACACTAGCAGAGACCTTGATCATACCTGCGGTCGACATAACTAAAACTCCAGACGGTTAAACCAAAATCACACAGAACAAGGGAGTACCTTGCTCTGATACCAATTGAAAGTGCGTTAAGTCGACTAGAGGGGGGGGGTGAATAGGCAATTTTTATGAATTCTTCACTGAGTAATTTCAGGGTGAGGAAATTCCTTAGCAAAGAACTACTTGCAGCGGAATAAGTACTCAGATGCAGTCATAACATAACATAGGCATAGACATCATGATGAAATGAAAACAAACACAGAGTACAGAAAGCGTAAGCACATGATAAACAGGATGAAGACAAACAGACTGAAGAAATTGAACTGAGGAAATTGAGAAAGTCTTGACCAAAGTCTTCAAACAGATATGAACAAGCACACAACACAAGAATGAGGAAATGGAAGTGTTGAGGAAATGGAACCAAGAGGGCTTGGTGAAGACCGGTGATTTGGTAGGCCAGTTCAAGCTGTTGTGACGGTTATGCGTCTGGTTGGAGCGGCTAGGTATTTAAACCTGAGGGCACATAGTCCCGGACACACAGTCCTCACCGTATTCTCCTTCAGCTAAGGTCACACAGACCTCGCCCAATCACTTGTGCTAAGTCTTCAGGTGACTTCCAAACCTTCACAAACTCGGTCACTCGGCGATCCATAATTTCCTCTTGGATGCTCTAGACCATGACGCCTAACCGTCTGGAAGATGCACAGTCTTCAAAGGTAACAAGCGTCGGATCCACACAGGAACAATTTCTTCAGTGATGCTCAATCACTTTGGGTTTGTAGGTGTTTACGTTTGGGTTTTCCTCACTTGATGATTTTTGCTCAAAGTCCTCGGAGGATGGGATGCTCTCAATGACAAGTGTCAGTTTCTCTCGGAGCAGCCAACCAACTAGTGGTTGTAGGGGCGACTATTTATAGCCTAGGGAGCAGACCGACATGTTAAGACATAAATGCCCTTCAATGATATGACCGTTAGGTGGGTAGATATTTTGGGACAGCTGGCACATAGCACAGCAACGGTCAGAAATTTGACTATCAAATTCCTCAAGGCTATCATGATCCTCACTTGTAGGCAATCCACACTGGCGAATTCCTAACTTAGTCAGAACAAATTCCTTAGAGACCAGAAGAACTTTGTCTACATCCTTTGAAGAAATTGGTGAACTGCATGAGATTTCCAATGCCTTCACTCGAAAGGATTGGTAGGTGTAGGATTTTGAGATGAGCATCACTTGGAAACTTTTCCTTAGTTTTTCCTCGACCCCCTTTAGCAGTACGGTGTTTCCTATGACTCAATAAAGAGAAAGATGAAACTACGAAAACAAAGTCTTCACGCTTCATATTCCTCGCATGAATATAGAGTCTTCACGGTCACACCAATTTCTTCACTTTCAAAGTCTTCAGAAAGTCTTCAGAAATCCAAAGTCTTCAGTTGAAGACATTTATTTTTAGGGGTCGACTTTCTCTGTAAATATCAAACTCCTCATAGACTTATAGACATGTATACACTCACAAAAGCATTAGTCCCTCAACGTATAAGTCTTCAATACACCAAAATCACTAAGGGGCACTAGATGCACTTACAGGGTCAACAACTGGAACTTCTTCATCTTCTGGAGCCTCTGTGGAAGCAGGCTCATGGATCACAAGAGACGCTCTTGGTTGTTTGAGGCTGGAAGAGCAACATAAATGGGTTCAACAATGAGGGGCTCAGAGGCCGCAACACGCTCTTTCTTTGAAGACTTTGTCTTCAACTTTTTCTTGGATGGGGCATCCTCAGAAGCATCATTGTGCTTGCATTTCCTGCCTTCGGCTTCAGCTGCCCTTGTTTTCTTCAGTTATGAAGCTGCTGAGGTGACCTTTGGCTTCGAGCCAGTCATGCTGGCAGGGAAGACAATACGAGGTTCTTCCTGCCTTGGTTCTTCAGGTTGGGCCGCAGCAGACTTCTTCTTTTGCTTGGCAGCCATCCTGGGGTCGATGCTAGGACGCCCAAGAGTTTTGTGCTTCTCAGCTTCATTGTGGGCTTGAACATATTTCTCCGCGAAGTACTTCATGCGCTCTCGTGAGCCTTTGGCTTCATCAAGCTTCTTGTGGAACTCTTCTTTAAGGTCATGCATCATCTTCTTGAAGATCTGCACATCAGCCACACTGAGCTTGGCCATATTCTTCTTGAAATGAGCCTTCTCATAGTCAATCTTGTTTTTCAGCTCGACGATTTTCTGAGCCAAGGCCAATTCATTGGAAATGGCTCCGTGGAATGTGACGCTAATGTCCACAGGCAGCTGAAGATCATCAATACTAATGCTCTGGTCATCGAACCACTCATCGATGAAGTTGTTCAGAATGCCAACATCAAAGAGGGGTAGATCATTGAAGATCTCCGCCTCTTGCTTGCTCTTGATCAGCATCTCAAGTGCTTCATCACCAAGATCTTCATCACTTGAAAGATCAATGGTGTCTTCCTTGTTGCGCAGAATGGCAGCAGGGGTCAGATCATGTCGAGAAATCTTCTTGGGATTCTTGGTTTTCTTGGACTTCTCGGCCTTCTTGGAGACACGAGACAAGTCTTCAGACTGCACACTGAGTTCAGGAGGTGAAGTGGTCAAGGGCTTCACAGTCGAAGCTTTTGGTGCGGCAGAGGGCTTTGAAGCTTTTGATTTCTTCTTATTCTGCTTCGTTGGTGCGGGCGCATCTTCAGAATATGCGTCATCAGTAGATTGATCCACCGTGGCCCTCTGAGCAACAATGTGAGTGAGGAGGCCATCGAAGTTGTTGAAGGGACCAACGACATTGGGGTTGGTGTCACGTGTGTCGTCATCCCTTGGAGCAGACGGACCAGGGTTGAAGTCGAGTCTGAATGCCCTCTTGTTCGTAGCAGTTGACTCCGTTGCAAACTGAAAATTGCGCTTGAAGAGATTGTCTTTGCGACACCATAGCATAGATGACGGATCAACATTCTTAGGTTGTGGTCCTCGGACCATGTAAGGGTAGAAGCCTTGGGCAATGGATTTAGGCTTCGACTTGGGTTGTAGATTCTTGTACAAAATGTCGCATCACGGGCGCTTTATGGCATTCTTCTCTGCATATTCAGCAGTGACGAAGTTGTACTTGAACCACTATTTTGCCCAATATCTTTGAATCCATTGGATTCGGGTCTTGCGCTGGTCGTAGCTTTCCTCTGGATCTGACTTGTATAGTTCAAACAGATCAGGGAGGTAAATCCTTAGCAGTATTTCCATGGTGCTGCCTGCCACCTTTTCTTGCTGATTTCTTAGTTGCCATTATATTCAGACTAAATGGCTTCAGAACAGTGAATGGCTTCCTTCTACTGGTCAGACAAGAGCTGGCTTCAGGGGAGTGTATATGATGCTGTAAGAACTCTGCAAATGAATGCGACTATGAGAACCAAAGGGATTCTCCCACGGACATGTACTGTGACAAAGATTAGAGATGCGAGGGAAGGGGAAGAGGTCATATGCATTCTCAGAAGATTTTGAAGAAAAATCAGTTTGAAGACATTGACCTCATAGAGCGAAGACATTGACCTCATAGAGCGAAGAGAGTTGGTTCCAGATTTGTATGAATCCATGAATAAGTACAAGTGAGGAATCTAACTAGTTATGAAGAATAAGTGAATATTCTTAGCATGATATGAGTTGTAGATAAGGACGGATCCATACTTGGAAGTGAAGAAACCACTTTTGGTTAAAGTGGATGGATTTGATGGATCGAAAAGGCAGTAAAAAGTGAGATTTAGTTACCACAGATGAACTGCTAGACGAGGCAGAGTTAGAAGCCGAGTTGTTCAATCTCTCGCGCCCTAACTTAGCGGCGGAAGACACCTACGGTGGCAGCGGAGAGGACGAGGTCTGCGGCCGGCATGAGGAAGGCGTCGAAGAAGTCGCGGCAGCTAAGCGCTTCGTCTCCGGCGTCGACACGAGCTAGCGGCGGCACTAGGGTTTGAGCGAGGTGGCGAGGTGGAAGAAGAGATTTTGACCGCGAGGGGTGCGTATTATAAGGAAAGGGACGACACAATGTAATTACGCAGGTGCCCCTCGCGGTTCACATCTGAAGGACACGTGGCTTGCATGCAACTTATTGGAAGTTGATCCATGTTCCCACGCACGCCTTGATTGTCGGGTGGTCGTTCCGGCTTCTCCGGTATTCAGGCAATGAGGATATGGCATTAAAAACAGATTTAAATGTTTGTCTCTTTGTCTTCTGCTGACAAGGACTCAGAGAAGACAATTGACAGGTTTCAATAGAGTGCATATGACTTGGATAGATAGTATTTGGGGAAGAAGCACAGAGAGGGTTAGGGTCCGATCACATTCACTTAGATCAGAAAAAATTCAAGTATGAAGACATAGCTATAAGTGAATGCTGTAGAGGACAGAACACGCATATATATATATATATATATATATATATATATATATATATATATATATATATAGCGGCGGAAGACACCTACGGTGGCAGCGGAGAGGACGAGGTCTGCGGCCGGCATGAGGACGGCGTCGAAGAAGTCATGGCGACTAAGCGCTTCGTCTCGGCGTCGACCACGAGCTAGCGGCGGCACTAGGGTTTGAGCGAGGCGGCGAGGTGGAAGAAGAGATTTTGACCGCGAGGGTGCGTATTATAAGGAAAGGGACGACACAATGTAATTACGCAGGTGCCCCTAGCGGTTCACATCTGAAGGACACGTGGCTTGCATGCAACTTATTGGAAGTTGATCCATGTTCCCACGCACGCCTTGATTGTCGGGTGGTCGTTCCGGCTTCTCCGGTATTCAGGCAATGAGGATATGGCATTAAAAACAGATTTAAATGTTTGTCTCTTTGTCTTCTGCTGACAAGGACTCAGAGAAGACAATTGACAGGTTTCAATAGAGTGCATATGACTTGGATAGATAGTATTTGGGGAAGAAGCACAGAGAGGGTTAGGGTCCGATCACATTCACTTAGATCAGAAAAAATTCAAGTATGAAGACATAGCTATAAGTGAATGCTGTAGAGGACAGAACACACACACACACACACACACACACACACACACACACACACACACACACACACACACACACACACACACACATATATATATATATATATATATATATATATCAGACCAACTCAACATTGCGAAGATAAACCTCGAAGTCAAATTAATGTTGAAGACAAACCAAATGCGAAGACTATGCAATTATGACGCCAAATGAAACACTTCAAAAATATTTTGGTGGTGGCGTTACCCATCGTATAGGAAGTATTAGACCCAGACACGACGCACAATTATCATGGCACTCCAAAGTCAAATTCCGCGTTAATGTATTCACACTTAGAGTGTATGTCTTCATTGATTGAAGATATACGTTACTTCATGTGTTGCACATCTTAGTCATCAACATGCATAAGCGTTAGGATGTGTGTCCAATTACAGGACATTTGAGGATTCTAAGATATTTAGCTCACACCGCAACTTGCAAAACCTTTTCTCATCCAAGGGCTTTGTGAAGATATTTGCCAATTGCTCTTTAGTGTTGACGTGAATGATAATATCTTCCTTCATGACATGATCTCTGAGAAAGTGATGACGGATCTGAATGTGCTTTGTCTTCAAGTGCTGGACCGGGTTGTTTGCAATCTTAATGGCGCTTTCATTATTGCAGTAGAGTGGCACATGCTTCAGGTGGATGCCATAGTCCTTAAGAGTTTGCTTCATCCACAGAAGTTTGGCAAAGAAGATCCAAAGACAATGTATTCAGATTCAGCAGTGGAGAGGGATACACAGTTCTGCTTCTTCGAAGACCAACAGACAAGATATCGTCCAAGAAAGTGACATGTGACTGTTGTGGACTTGCGACCAACCTTGTCACCAGCATAATCAGCATCTGAGAATCCAACTAGATCAAACTCTGAGCCCTTTAGATGCCATAATCCTAGTGTTGGGGTGTAAGCCAAATATCAAAGAATTTGCTTCACAGCTAAGTGATGCGATTCCTTTGGTGCCACTTGGAATCGGGCACACATGCAAACACTCAGCATTATATCTAGCCTAGATGCACATAAATAGAGTAAAGAACCAATCATGGAGCGGTATACCTTTTGATCGAACTCTTTACCATTGTCGTCGTGGCCCAGATGACTTTTGGTTGGCATATGCGTCGTGTATCCTTTGCAATCTTGCATTCCGAACTTCCTCAGGCAATCTTTGAGGTATTTCTCTTGTGATATGAAGATGCCATTGCTCTGTTGACGGATTTGAAGACCGAGGAAGAATTTCAGCTCACCCATCATGGACATCTGA
Organism: Aegilops bicornis; assembly: GCA_021605145.1. Lineage (NCBI taxonomy): Eukaryota > Viridiplantae > Streptophyta > Magnoliopsida > Poales > Poaceae > Aegilops > Aegilops bicornis. The sequence goes on along the minus strand of CM038669.1, from coordinate 496,285,821 downwards.
TATTGCTCTTGCATCCTATGTCCAAACTCATCACTGTATTTCTTGTTAGTGTAGCCGAAGATAATGTCATCCACATAGATTTGGCACACAAACAGTTCTCCATCATATGTCTTCGTGAAGAGTGTGGGATCCGAGGAACCCGGGTTTGAAGCCTTTGCTCTTCAGGAAGTCTATGAGTGTGTCATACCAAGTGCGAGGGGCTTGTTTGAGGCCATACAGTGCCTTGTTGAGCTTGTATACCATGTCAGGATGTTTTGGGTCTTCAAAGCCAGGTGGTTGTGCAACATACACTTCTTCAATTTTTCCATTTAGAAAGGCACTCTTCACATCCATTTGATACAGAAGGATGTTGTGATGGTTGGCGTAAGCTAGCAGTATGTGAATGGCTTCAAGCCTAGCCACCGGAGCAAATGTTTCATCCAAGTCAATCCCTTCTACTTGAGTGTAACCTTGAGCAACTAGACGGGCCTTGTTTCTAATGACCTGGCCATGCTCATCTTGTTTGTTGCGTAGATCCATTTGGTGCCTATGATGTTGTGCTTGCGAGGATCAGGACGCTTTACTAGTTCCCAAACATTGTTCAGTTCAAACTGTTGAAGCTCTTCTTGCATAGCTTGAATCCATTCAGGTTCCATGAAGGCTTCAAAGAACTTTCTGAGTTCGAGATATGGAGACAAATGCAAAGTGCCCACAGAAATTTGCTAGCTGCGTCGCTCTTGAACGAGTGAGTGGACCAGGTGCATCGATGCTATCAATAATCTTCTCAATCTGTACTTCATTTGCAACACAAGGATGAACTGGACGAAGATTTTGCCCTTGCTGATCATTTTCTTCATCTTCGGCATTGACTTCAGGCTGAGCAGTGTCTTCGGGTTGACTAGGTGCAGAAATGATGATCTGTTCTTCAGCCTGTGCCTCTGAAGGTATGATTTCTCCAGTACCCATAAGCTTGATAGATTCACTCGGTGAGGCTTCATCTAGCACATTTGGCAGGTGCTCTCTTTGCGAGCCATTAGTCTCATCGAACCGCACATCCACAGTTTCAACCACTTTATAGTGAAAGAGGTTGAAGACTCTGTAGGAGTGTGAATCCTTTCCGTAGCCAAGCATAAAACTTTCATGTGCTTTCAGTGCAAATTTTGAAGTGTGATGAGGATCCTTGATCCAGCACCTAGCACCAAATACTCTGAAGTAGCTGACGTTTGGCTTATTACCAGTTAGTAGCTCATATGATGTCTTCTTTAGAAGCTTGTGAAGATAAACACGGTTGATGACGTGACATGCAGTGTCAATGGCTTCAGGCCAGAATTTTCTTGGAGTCTTGTACTCATTAAGCATCATCCGTGCCATCTCAATGAGGGTTCTGTTCTTGCGCTCCATGATGCCGTTCTGCTGAGGTGTGTATGGAGCTGAGAACTCATGAGTGATGCCCAATGTATCAAGATAAGTGTCGAGGCCAGTGTTCTTGAATTCTGTGTCGTTGTCACTTCTGATGTGCTTGATCTTGATGCCATAGTTCGTCATGGCACGATTGGCAAATCGTCTGAAGACATCCTGCACTTCATTCTTGTAGAGGATTATGTGCACCCATGTATATCTTGAGTAATCATCAACAATAATGAAGCCATAGAGGCAAGCAGTGGTAGTAAGGGTAGAGTAGTGAGTAGGGCCGAATAAGTCCATCTGAAGCAACTCGAAGGGACGAGATGTCGTCATGATTGTCTTCGAGGGATGCTTGGCCCTGGTCATCTTTCCAGCTTCGCAGGCACCACATAGATGATCCTTCTTTAACTTGACGCCCTCGATGCCTACGACATGCTTCTTCTTTGTGAGAGTGTACAAGTTCCTCAGGCCAGCATGCCCTAGCCTCCGATGCCAGAGCCAGCACTCTGAAGCTTTTGCTAGAAGACATATGGCCAACTGTGGTCCTGCTGAGAAGTCTACCATATACAGATCGTCTTTTCAATATCCTTCAAAGACTAGAGATTTGTTAGATTCCATAAGCACAAGGCAACGATATTTTCCAAATATCACAATCATGTTTAGATCACGAAGCATTGACACGGACATTAAGTTGAAACCAAGGGATTCAACAAGCATCACTTTATCCATGTGTTGATCCTTTGAGATTGCAACTCTACCTAGACCCAATACCTTGCTTTTACCAGTGTCAGCAAATGTGATGTGACTCTTGTCAGATGGACGTAGGGTTGAATCCATGAGAAGACTTCGATCACCAGTCATGTGGTTAGTGCATCCACTATCCATAATCCACTCAGAAGCCTTTGGTGTCGTACCCTTGGCACCACGTGCCATGAAGCAGTAGGTGGGAGCAGAGTCATCCTCATCAATAGCATCAACGTCGGTGACTGGGCCATTGTCTTTAGTGTTGAAGATGGACTTGGCGACATAGGCCGAAGCTAGAGCCAGGCTTGCCACGCCTGAATCATATTCCTCTTCAGACTCCACCTCTGCCTCCTCAGAAGCAGACTCCTCCTCTAAATCCATCTCCTTGCCGACAAATGCACGAGCCTTGCTTGATGAGCTCTTCTTGTATGATGAAGACTTCAACGAAGACTTGGAAGAGGACTTTGAGGATTTCTTCTTCTTCTTTTCATCAGAATCATATTCCTTGCTCTTCTTATTCTTCTTGGTCTCATTGTCCCACTGAGGACACTTAGAGATGTAGTGACCAGGTTTCTTGCATTTGTGGCATGTCCTCTTCTTGTGGTCAGGAGTAGAAGCTTCATCATTTCTTGAGCTGGATCTTGAAGAATTTCTGAAGCCTTTCTTCTTGGTGAACTTCTGGAACTTCTTCACAAGCATAGAAAGCTCTTTTCCAATGTCTTAAGGATCCCCATAACTGCAGTTAGATTCTTCTTCAGATGAGGAAACAACCTTTGCCTTCAAAGCGCGAGTTCGGCCATAGTTGGGACCACAAATATCTCTTTTCTCAGATAACTGGAACTCATGTGTGTTGAGCCTCTCGAGTATGCCAGACGGACCGAGAGTCTTGAAGTCAGGGCGTTCTTGAATCATCAGGGCCAGGGTGTCGAATGAGCTGTCAAGTGATCTCAAAAGCTTCTTGACGATTTCGTGCTTGGTGATCTCAGTGGCGCCGAGTGTGCGAAGCTCATTTCTGATATCAATGAGGCAATCAAACATGAGCTGGACATTCTCATTGTCGTTTCTCTTGAAGCGGTTGAAGAGGTTGCGAAGAACATCAATCCTTGAGTCTCTCTGGGTTGAGAAGCCTTCATTGACCTTGGAGAGCCAGTCCCAGACTAGCTTCGCAGTTTCCAGTGCACTCACACGGCAATACTATCCTTTGGTCAGATGACCACAGATGATGTTCTTGGCGGTCGAGTCCAGTTGAATGAACCTCTTGACATCAGCAGCGGTGACACCTTCACCGACCTTGGGAACACCATTCTTGACGACATACCAGAGGTCGACGTCAATGGCTTCAAGATGCATACACATCTTATTGTTCCAGTAGGGATAATCAGTGCCATCGAAGACAAGGCACGCAGCGGAGGCCTTGATTATCCCTGCAGTCGCCATAGCTAAAACTCCAGGTAGTTAAACGAATCACATAGAACAAGGGAGCACCTTGCTCTGATACCAATTGAAAGTGCTAGTTATCGACTAGAGGGGGGTGAATAGGCGATTTTTATGAAAGTCTTCAAAACACTGGGGCTTTGAAGACAACCGGTAGAAATGAACCTATTAATATGCAACGGAAGGTAGACTACACTAGACAAGCCATAGTCAAGTAAGCAATGAAGTGAAAGCACGAAGACTATCAGCAGCTAGGTAGTATGGATCAGGATGGAAGCTAGTATGAAGCCAAACAGTAAATAGTCTTCACACAGTGAAGACAATCAGATCATGCAAGCAAGCAATGACTTCACGAAGATCAACTGAAAGTAAAGAGAGGTAAGGGATAGAACCAGTTGCTTGGTGAGGACAAGGATTTGGTAGACCAGTTCCAGTTGCTATGACAACTGTACGTCTGGTTAGGGAGGCTGAGATTCAACTCAGAAGACCGCGTCTTCACCTTATTTCCCTTGAGCTAAGAACACTTAGTCCTCACCCAATCACTCTGGTAAGTCTTCAAGGTAGACTTCCAAACCTTCACAGACTTCGTTCACTGGCAATCCACAATGGCTCTTGGATGCTCAGAACGTGATGCCTAACTGACTGGAGGATTCATAGTCCTCAAGTGTAACAAGTCTTCAGATCACGCGGACAGAAAGACTTCAGTGATGCCTAACACTCTTTGGCTCTGGGTGTTTTGGGATTTGTCCTCGCAATGATCTCTCTCTCAAATGCTTCGGAGGTGGGTTGCTCTCAAACTACAAATCCGTGCACTAACTTTGAGCAGCCACCAATTTATGGTGTAGGGGGTGGGCTATTTATAGCCAGGAGGCAACCCAATCTGATTTGTCCGAAATGACCCTGGGTCACTAAGGATTTGACACGTGTCCAATGGTCAGATTTCAAACACATGCGACAACTTGACTTGGGCTACAAGTAAAGCTGACTCATCCAGCTCTGGATAAGATTTGCTCTCATTGTCTTCGCTCGAAGACATAGGTTTTGGTTGAGCATCATATCAGTCACTCTGACTTTGTTCACTTGGACCCCACTTAACAGTACGGTGGTGAAAGTGCAATATTGCACTAAATTGTTTTTGACATCTATGACAATATCATTTGTGTTTCTAACCACATGCTCTAAGTGTTAACAGCCCAGAGTAAGTCAAAGTGAAGCATGGATGGTTTTTTCCTCTCTTATTGGAAAAAGGAAAAGCGGTGTGCTCAAGGAAAGAAGAAGTTCCATTAAGTTTTCTTTTTACTTGAGTCCTTAGGGCATCCGCACTATTAAGAGGGGGTGCATCATAAAAACATCCAGGTAATGAACTTACCTTCTCACATTGATCTGAAAATCTTAGTGTTATGTTTCTGTTCAGGCCGGAACTTCCGGGACGACCGGAACTTCCGGGGACCGGAAGGTCAGGGAAGCTTCCGGGGTACCCAGAAAAACTGCACTTTTCGTGCAATCTCTCTGTGTAGACCAGAACCTCTCTGGAACTTCCGTCTCCCAGAACTTCTGGGGCGGCCGGAACTTCCGGGCACCGGAACTTCCGTCCTCTATTTCTGCAGCCTCCGGGGTACAACTGAGTGGTGCAAACTCTCTGTGTATCATGGAACCTGGCCGGAACTTGGCTGGAACTTCCGGGTGTCGGGACCCTGATTCTAAGTCACACCGATCTAGCATGTAACACCTCATATCACTTTGCGGCCTCACGCACGGTATTCCCACGGGTGTTGCCTTACCATGGCCCGGACCGTTTGCGCCTTTTGGCTCACGTATATGATAGTGTCGCTAGCATCCATATGACAGAGAACCCCGACCGACATGACTAGTCGTAAACCCAAAGTGGCACTAACTTACGGGGACAGACATACATGAAACAACGTCGAGCATGTCGGTCAGCAGCGTGTGAATCCGTCTTTGTAGCAACTGGCTAATGAGGATTAGGAACCCGGTCATGTGAGCTAGGCAGGACTCGGATATCACCGCGTGACATTTCCCGAAGGGACGGACATAAGGAACGAAGTGAATCACATGCCGACCAGTCTAAGTGTCCGGAGGCGGTAGTCTTTGGGCTAGCAGGACTCCGATAACCGGCATGTAGCGGACTACCATGGCTCGGTGGAAGCACTAGACTACATTTCCCCATAAGAGAGGCTACCAAGGATAGACAACTAGGTTGTCGGATCCCACACATAGAAATACACGTTACACGTACGCATAACATGCAAGTATGTGTTGTACAACATGGCATCACCACATAACGCAAACTCATATAGATAAAGGCCCAGAAGAGCCACATAGCATTATTACAAGCAGGGGTCACATGACCCAACATTCAGAGAAAACAAGCAACAAGCGGAAGCATTACATGTCTGGGTACAGACATCTACAAATGAAAAAGGCTGAAGAGCCTGGCTATCTACAACATCCTATCAAGACCGTAGCTGAGGTACAAGCTACTTGTCGAAGTCCACAAGAACACTAGTAAGACCGAAGTCTCCGCTGCAAAAACATAAATAAAGCAACATGAGTACAAAGGTACTCAGCAAGACTTACATCAGATCCTATCATACATGCATTTGTATCAAGAAGGTAATGTGGGGTTTAGTTTCAGCAAGCCAGCTTTGACTTTGTGGCTATCGTGTTCTACGACTACGAGAACTTCTTTGAGGTGAGATGGCGCACACGAGTCCACTAATCACCACCAATACACTACTATGGATTCATCCCCGTCTCCTACGAGAAGGCCATCCATAGCACTCACACTTGTCTTGAGCATTTTAGAGTATCCACTTCAAGTTGTCTAGGTACCACGTAAGCATCCAAGAAGTCCATAACTGAGGACACGGCTATTCGAATAGATCATGATAACCCTGCAGGGGTGTACTTCTTCACACACGCTCTCACCACTTATCACCATGTACACGTCATGTATCTCGGCAACCTTCAAGCGGAAGCCTGGCGAGGGTGTCGGCCATGACCTAACTAACCACACAAGACTCTAGTCCAGGTTTATCGCCTATTCGGGTTCCATCCGCAAGGAGATCCGGCCGGGGTGTCGCTCACGGCTCCAAACGATGTGAGCAGGGTTCCCAAGCCCACCATCCGGGTGCCACTTGGTACACCATGCCACCTGTGCCTAATATGTCCCAAGCCCACCCTACCGGGTGCCACTCAGTAGAAAAATAGCACTTCCTACAAACACCAGAAACTAGTTGCAACTCCTGGACAGAGACCAAGTTGGTTAATAAGTCGAGAGGGGCCGAGTTAACGGAACCCAATGTGTGGTAGTATCGAGTCATTGGACAACATACATAGAACTTCGGTGCTTGAGGGCGGTTCGGTGAGACAACCCACCATGTACTCCTACATGGCATCTCACCGCTACCTTTACCAAATCGTGTTCACACACTTCACTCTCAGCATCAGAAGCACTACACTCCAATTCATTCCCAATGAATCAGACCTGACACACTCTAAGCAATAGCAGGCATGGCATGGTAGGAACACAACAATGGCTTCAATCAACTCCTACACATGCTAGTGGGTTTCAACTATTTACTGTGGCAATGAGAGGTCATGCAGATGAATGGGTTCAACTACCGCAGCACAAAGTAGCAGATGAATCATTGTTGTCCTAATGCAATAAATGAGATCAGGAGCGAGAGAGTAGGATTGTATTGGAATGAACAAGGGGGTTTGCTTGCCTGGTAGATCAACAGAGGGTGCACTGCTCCTCAGACAGGTACTCTGGAACGGTCTCCGGAGCAGGACCTATCGAGAAGGAACAGTGTCGACAATCAAAACACAATCATATGCAACAACATGATGCATGAACATGGCATGAATATGTGATGTTGTTTGAGCTAATGCATCTAGCATTCATTTTGGTTGAAGTCCATTTGAATCAAGAATTCAAATGCAACTCCAAATTAACTCTTTATAAATGCCATTTACATATTTTCACTTATACAGTAGGTATAAGTTGGTTTGTCATGCATGAAGCTAGTACATATGGATAGATTTGATTTTTCTGATAATTTTTCATATATAAATTATCTCAATCTGAGCCACGGTTGAATTTCTATGATTTTTTGAAGTTTTGCTAATTTTCTGGAATTTTCCTGATTTAATTTAAATCCAGAAAATAAATAATTGCGTCAGCACTGCATCATGCTTGCGTCAGCAAGTCAGCAGCGCTGACTGGTCAAACCTGACGTGTGGGGTCCACACGTCAGTGACACGGGTTAAACAGGGGGGTTAGATTATTCTAATTATAGGATTAGTGGCGCTGGGGCCCACTGTCAGTGTCTCAAGGTTAGCTAAGTGGTGATTAGCTTAAGCTAATCACCTGGCAGGTCGGGCCCGCACGTCGGGCCGACAAGGTTAACACCGGCGACCTCACGGGCGCGGCGTCGCGTTACTGAGCCTGAGGCGGCGACTAAGGGCACCAGGCGTGGCAGGGCTCGCGCATCGGCGGGCGGGTAGGAGGAGGCTGGGGTGGCGGAGCTTGCCGGAGCGGAGCTCGTGGCGGCGGCCGAACCGCGACTCGGCGGGATGTGGCTGCAGGGCACGACAGGAGCTGCGGGCGGCGGCGTTGGCCTTCTGGGAGGCTGCTGAGCGCGGTGGCAGGTGCAAGTGCGGGCTGCGGTGCCTCTGGCCACGACGGGGAGGAGCTACGGCGGCGATGGCTTCGGCCATGGTGGAAACGACGGCTACGACGCGGGAACAAGGGGGAGAAGAGAGGGGAAACGGGGAGATGCTCACGACGATCACGCGGAGCAGCACAGCGGGCTCGGGGGAGACCTGGTGACGGCGAATCGGCGGCGGCGGACGGCGGAGCCCGAGGAGGAAGACGATGGCGATGGCGGCGTTCCAGGGCGTCCGGCGCCGTGCGTCTCGACGAGGAGGCGTAGCCCACAGTGGCGGGGCGCATGGGCACGGTGGCGAGGCGAGAGGGAGACTGTGGCCGCGTCGGCGTGCGGCGGCGCTTTTCGGTGTGTTCGGGCGTCGCGGGAGAGAGCGAGAGAGAGGAGGGAAGAGGCGTAGGAGAGTGGGAGAGAGGTCCGGGGCGGCGCGTGGCGATGTTCGGGACGGCCAGGGTGTCCGGGGGAGAGACCAGGCAGGCAGGTTGCGTGGCGCCCATGCGCTGGCGGCGGCGGCAAGATGCCTCTCGTCCTCTGGCGCCGGAAGGGCGACGGCCCCAGCTTGCCGGTCGGTGGGCGACTTTGTTGAGCCCTTGGGCGAGCAGTACCTGCAGTGTGGGCTGCACAGGGAGGTAAGTGCAGGTAAGCATTTTTTCCACCTTTGTTTTCTTTCTATTTTCTGACATTTGTTTCTGCTTTTAAAATAATACTAAACTAATTTGTTTCCTTATGCCAATTTTTTATAGGAGCTAATGGTATTATTCCAGAGCTCCTCAACAACTAGCATAATTTTTGGACATATATTATTTATATAACATATATATCCAAAGCAAATAATTATGCATTAATTCCAAATGGCCAAAATAAATATTTATGAGCTCCTGAAAATATTTGTTAGAAGTTTACCTCTGACCAATATTTTCAGAGAGCAACATGAACATTTTCTTGGACCTTTTTGGAGCACTTTTTATTTGGGTCATTTCCAGAGATGATTCTGAGGGTTTCACAAATCCTCATTTCAAAATTAAAAGAAATTTAAACATGATGCACACATGGCTAGCTAGCCTTGAGCATACCAGAACTAGGGATGTGACACCGGGGTCCGGAACTTCCGTCCGTCGCTGGAACTTCCGGGTTACGCAGAAATCTGCCTCCAACGGCCAGATTCCATCCCCACCTATAAATAGTCTTCTTCCTCACGAAGGAGGTGACGACTCCATTTCTCTCACCTCCATTTTCAGACCTCTATTTCTTGGAGATCTCCCTCCTTAGCCAACAAAAGCTCTTGATCTTTTGAGAAGTGAAGGAGAAGTGCTCGATCTACACATTCACCAAAGCGAAAGTTGATTCCCCTCTTGTTTTTGTGGTGCATCTTGTTACTCTTGGAGGTTGGAGACTCCTAGGCGGTAGGAGTGCTCCGGCGAGGAATCGACCATTGTGATTACCCCCGGAAAAGTTTGTGAGGGTTTGGAGACCACCCCAAGGTCTACCACTAGTGGTTGAGAAACGCCTTCGTGGTGTTGTCTCAAAGGGAGAATAGGGTGAGCCTTCGTGGCATTGGTGTGCCTTCGTGGTAACATCCACCTCTCTAACGGTGACTAGCTTCCCTCCAAGGAAGTGAACATCGGCATACATCCTCGTCTCCCGGAAGTTGCGGTTATTCCTAACCCTAACTTTCTACTTGTGGTTACTTGTCTCTTAGCACTTACTTATATCACATGGTGCTTGCTTGCCTACATGCTCGTGTTACTTGCTTAGTACTTTGTACTCACTTGCAATTGTTAGGCTCACCTTCATATTCCGCATTATTGCCTAAAATTGCTAAGCAAAACTTAAAATTTGTAATTGTACCTATTCACCCCCTCTAGGTCCATCTCGATCCTTTCAATTGGTATCAGAGCCTCGTGCTCTATTCTTGTGGCTTAACCTCCCTAGAGCGAGATGAACCCGGATGGGACTCCCCTGGTTGCAGATCCAAAGGATAAAGGCGAGGCTTCTTCTGAAGTCAAGTCCTTTACATCTGAGGATCTGGAACGGGCCCTTTCTAAGCAAAAAGAGGAGCATGATGCTTCTCTTGAGGCCTTGGTCCAAATGAGATTAGCCACGTTGTCCACGGTGCTTGCACCACTCTCGGGTGGTGCGGCTTCAAGGCCAACTGTGCCTGCTCCGTCACTTGGTCAACAACCTCCTAGCAATGAACACACCAGTGTTCCTTGGCTTTACTGTAAGACCTCAGGTTGAGAAACCAAGATATAATCCTCAAGGAAAACCTCCTTTACTTAGTGCCACTTCCGATTTTGCCTTGTGGAGAGTTGCTATGCAGGATCATCTTTGACATGGAAACGATGAGATGCTGGAGATTTTGGAGTATGGTTATCATGTGGTTGATCCAAAGAACCCTACACCAAGAGAAATTTATGACAAGAATCTCAATGACACTGCAATCATGTGTATAAGGAGAGGTATGGATGAAAAGCAAAGGAGACCGTTCATACACACCACATGTGCCAAGGAACTATGGGAAAGTATTATAAGATCCAAGACTGGCACCTCTGCCCTCCGGAGTGCTCAATATGAAATTGCCAAGGGGCAATTGCAAAACTTTTGTATGGAGAAAGGTGAAACCCCCAATCAAACTCTTGAGCGTCTCATGACCCTCACTGCTGACATTGAGTCGTGTGAGTGTGACAAGACACAAGATGGATTCAACATGACTAAGCGATTCCTTGTGGATAAGTTGCTTCATGCTCTTGCCCCATATCACCATCAAATGGTGTGGGACATAAGACAACACCATACCTTCAAGGAAATGACTACAGATGACATCATATCCACCTTCCAACTATTTGAAGAGTCAAAGGCTAATGCCACAAAACATCTTACCATGCATGGTACTCCATCATCAAAGATCAATCTTGCATTGAAGGCCAAGCATGTATGTGAAGATGAGGAAAGTGAAGAGGAAGAAGAAGATGATGACGATGAAAATGGTGATGAGATTGAATCCGATGAGGGCCCTTCATATGAAGACATGGCTCTCTTTGTCAAGAAGTTTAGCGCGGGAAAATTCAAGGGAAGATTTCAAAAGAAGAAAGTAAGAAAATGCTACAACTGTGAAGAAACCAACCACTTCTCAAACGAGTGCCCTTATGAGAAGAGAGAGGATAAACCAAGGTTTCCCAAGACCTTTCCCAAGAAAAAGTTGCCAAATCCTTTGAACTCCAAGCTCAATAAGAAAGATGGGAAAGCAATGGTTGCTCAAGAAGAATCCGATCCAGATGATGTTAGTGGCGTTGCCGGAGTTGCTCAAGACTCTCAAAACACTTTGAGGTTAGTAAACAAGAGTGGCGATGTGGTCACCTACAACTACATGAAAGACTACAAGGGCAACGCTCACAAGTGCCTAATGGCAAAGGCCGTGGTAGAAGATGGAGAGGACCAAAGCTGTCCTGACAAGGTCAAGGTAACTCCACAATCAAATCCTCCTCTTTTCACTCCTTCTACTCCTAGTGATGAGTATCTTGATGCGGAGGATAGTTATGAGGATGATGATATAAATGATCCTATGCTTGCTAAACTTAATAAGTTCATGTGCTCCCTCAAATGAAAGAAGCTCACTATGTTTCTTATGCTTATGGAGATGGTGAGTAAGCACACCATCACCATTAAGGAACTCGAAACCCTCGTCATCGAGGAAAAGGAAAAATGTGAAATCCTTGAGCGGAAAGTCCAATATGAGGAAGCACGAAATGATGAACTATGCTTAAAAATTGGTGCAAATATTGATGTTCATACTAAAGATCTTGCCTCCTTGAAAAAGGCTATTGGCTCTTGTGAAGAGTTGATGAATGATAAAAGTAAGCTTGCGAAGTCTCATGCTTCTCTCTCTAAGGATTGTGAGCTTCTATCCGTGTCCCTCAAGACTAAGGAAGAAGAGCTCACCCTTCTTACAAAGAGTTTTGAGACGCTCAAACTTACTTATCTTGAAATTCTAGCTAAGGCCTACTCGTCTCCTATTATCAATATTGATGCTTGTTCTACTAACTCTAGTAGTGATCTAGCATCTATTCTTGAGGAGAATCGTTTTCTCAAGGCTCAAATCGAGAAAGGGCTCATGACATGTGCTCAAGGGCAAAAGAACCTTAATGAGGTGTTGAGCCAACACAATGAAGTGTTCGCCAAAGAGGGACTCGGGTTTGACCCAAGCACAAGCAAGAAGAAGACGTCCTTTCAAAAGTGCACCACCCCTTTAAAAGAAGCTTTTGTACGAGAAGGACACAAGGAGAAAGGTAAGGTTGTTAGTGGGAAGGCCACAAGGGGCATGCCCACTCTCAACAAGCCAAAAGAGTTCATGCCTCCATCCTATGTACTTCGTAAGACTAAGTGTCGGTGTCAAAACCGGCGGATCTCAGGTAGGGGGTCCCGAACTGTGCGTCTAGGCGGATGGTAACAGGAGACAAGGGACACGATGTTTTTACCCAGGTTCGGGCCCTCTCGATGGAGGTAATACCCTACTCCTTCTTGATTAATATTGATGATATGGGTAGTACAAGAGTAGATCTACCACGAGATCAAGGAGGCTAAACCCTAGAAGCTAGCCTATGGTATGATTGTTGTTAGTCCCATTTAACTAAAACCCTCCGATTTATATAGACACGGATAGGGTTAGGGTTACCTGAGTCGGTTACAATGGTAGGAGATATACATATCCGCATCGCCAAGCTTGCCTTCCACACCAAGGAAAGTCCCATCCGGACACGGGACGAAGTCTTCAATCTTGTATCTTCATAGTCCAGGAGTCCGGCCAACGGTGATAGTTCGCTATCCGGACACCCCCTAATCCGGGACTCCCTCAGTAGCCCCCGAACCAGGCTTCAAATGACGATGAGTCCGGTGCGTAGATTGTCTTCGGCATTGCAAGGCGGGTTCTTCTCCAAATTCCATGTACTTGTCGAATAGTGTCCGGCTTCTGATAAATGATGCGCTCCTTGGCTTCTACGCCCAATAATGGCCATCTTCCACGTGTTTGAATGAATGCGAAAAGCCAGGGTATTTTTACACTTACCCCTAGCTGCGCAAATGAGCCGCCTATAAAAGGGACGAGGATCTAGATCTGAGTCACACCATCCCCTCTGCGAGCTTTCATCGGGCGCCTCGACAAAAACCCATTCCATCATGGGCCGATCAACGCGGCTCCTCCTCTCGCGCTCCCGGCCCTCGGCACAGAAATTGGGAGAGATGCTCGATCCCGCATAGCGAGCTAGTTATACTCCAAACCAAGGGATTTCTTCCCCCGACCTTCATGGTTCCGGTTCGAGCCGGACTCGCCACCTACAAGGGCGGAAAGCAAGCGGAGAGTGTACCCGATCCCTCTAAAGGAGAGCGGGTGCGCTTTCTCTCTTATCTAGTAAGAGGACTCATATTTCCAATCCATCCGTTTCTCCGGGGGCTCTTGGAGTTCTACGGCCTCCAGTTGCACCACCTTACGCCTCCCTCCATTTTGCACATCGCGGGCTTCGTGGCCTTGTGCGAACTCTTCTTGGGCATCGAGGCTCATTTTGCGCTGTGGAAGAGATTATTCTGCCTAGTACCCCGTTCTCATGAGGGGTCTATATATCAAGTGGGCGGAGCCGAACTATGGCGCATCGCTGGGACCGGATATCTATCCGGAACCCCGAAGAAGGCGTCCGAAGACTGGCCTTCGGAATGGTTTTACATGGAGGACGTCCCGCTGCCGGATCCTGTTCCGATCGGCCTTCCGGAGTTTAGCAATGCTCCTCTGAAGAAGCACCTAAGTTGGCGCCCGCGGAGCCCCCAGAGGGAAAATGACCGGGACGTCCTTTACTTGATGAGCCGAATAAGATTACTTGCTCATGCCGGATTGACCATGATTGGAGTTATGGCAATCTGCATTATGAGGGGAGTACAGCCGCTCCAATATAGGGGCCACCCCATGTGGGACTTCAACGGGGAGGACGATGCCACCCGTCATGGCCGCAAAGGGCCGGGATCGGTCACCGAACTGGTGAAGACCTTGTCTGCCATGTACAAAGGAGAAGAGGAGGATTTTCTCCGCGTCGACCCACTGAACGAGTTTTCTTCGAATAATCCTCGAAGTTGGGTAAGCAAATACCTTAGTGGCCTGTCCGATCCATGTTCCCATGGTTAAATATCTCATTTTATGGTTTCCACACAGGAACTGCGCCGGGCCGTGGAGAAGATACACAGCCCGCTTCACAACCCGAGGATCCGAAGCGGTCCCTCGATCCGACCTCCGAAGAGGATCCGGATATAAAGGTGGAGTTGATCGACGGGTGTTCCACCAACTTAGCATCGACAATGCTTTGGTTGCCATTACGGTGATTACCTCGAGAATACTTCCGACCTCACAGTAATCGAGACCGAGGTCCCAATACTCGACAATGACCCATCCGTGCTTATTTTTTGATCACCGTATACCAATGGTGTTTCGTAGGGGTGCCTTGAGGCGGGAGGCCGAGCTCAGCGGCTTAGCCAACAAGGGGCGTCTGACGCAGTTAAAAAGAAGTGCGGTCCGGATCGTCGCCGCAGCGGTATGGCGGCGTCACCATATTCGTGGATTGATTCACGGAAGGCGATTAACGCTGGTGCTCTTTTCGGAAAAAAGCTCGCCGGACTGAGTCCGGAGAGGTTGCCAATTGAACCTCCGCCGGCCCGGGCTCCAAAGCCGGGTCCGGAAGCGGAGGCGAAGCACGAGGCGTCGTCGGATGCTCCTCCCGACAAAGGATGCCGACAGATTGTCCGCCACCAACTCCGAGGTGGAGAGTGCCATGAATCACAGGCGCCGCCGGACAGTTCTTCGTGACGCATGTTTCTCCCAAGAGGCCTTGAATGCCTTCAATTCGGGAGACGCGCACCTCCGTGCCGCTCAAGATGGTCTAGCCAGAGCCACAGAGCAGTATGTAAAGGACATACGGGTGAGGAAATTTGACGATTATATATGCAGTAGCCCCGAGACTTAAAGTAGTTAGAATAACTGATTTAAGGATCATTTGTTATGCAGGATCTTACAAAAAAGAATACCCGATTGTCCCAGGAGCTTGAAGAATGCAAGGCCCAACTTGAGGCCGCACTAGCCGCTACAGGGGGAGCCACAGAGACCCCCTCTGGTAACATATGCTTCAAAAGATAAATAATTAATGAAGTGCGGCGTGTGTGTAAATCTAACAATAATATTGCAGATGGCGCTGAACTAGATCCGGACAAGCAACATCTCTTACGCCGGTTGAAGGCCGGCGAGAATGTGCTTACAAGGGTGCGGCAGGAGAAAAATAACCTCCAAGATGCCAACACCCAACTGGGTGAGGAACTAAAGGATGTTCGTGCCCAGTTGTCTGACTCCCTAAAGGAGAATCGACGGCCGTCAGCGGCATTTTCGATAAGTGCTTGAGCGAACTTTGAAAGAGTTCGGCGAGGAAGGCGACTAACATAAACATGTATGTAGGTTTGCTCACAGTGTCGTCCCGAGGAGGAGATGCCCGATTCTTGGGTGATCTTCTTCCCGAACCTCACGCTACCGCATTTAACGAGTTCGACGGTGATGAAAGGCGTCGGCCGTGCCTTGTGGCCATCTATCTCCCTGCCGAAGGCATTGGGGAGCTGGCAGAGCGGCTTCAAGGAGCACGGCAGCGCTTCCCGTGGAAGATATCGGCCTGCCATCAAGGCGCCAGGGAGGCTGGGCCATGGTAAAGACACGGTACACGGTTGACCCAAACCACATGGCCGAGGTCGGACTGTGGGGCTGATGGGAAGGAGATCCTCAGAAAGCTTAGTGTACGGCCAAGTAGAATTGGCCGCCAAGTATTCCCAGCAAGATTGTAAATTAGATAGCCTATTAGATGGCATTGAGGAGGAATACAATGAGTCGAGTTGACTATGTAATTAAATATGACATGAAACATGTCTTCTAGCCAGATTGTAGATCGTTTGTCATAGCGGACCTTTTCGCTTCGACCTCGGGACCCAATAGTGCAGGTGTGTCCGAATACCCTCGCGGTTATATAAGAACCAGGGCATGCATGGAGACAAAGGCGTAGGGGTCATTATTGTCAGACGGACAAGTGCCCAACTAGTTATGTTATATTACATGGATAGTAAGAAACATCTTCCAGGGAGAATAGTTCGTTAAGGGTTCCTTTATTTGGGATGCATGCCCTAAAGTGCATGTCAAAACTGCTAAGAAAGCAGAAAATCATCTGGGGCAGATGGATAAATAGTTAAAAAATCATCTTTCAGTTCACCGACCGAATATTCCCTTAAGAACGCTTAGCTTTTCGGCTTCACCCACCGAGGTACACATCCGGCTGACCCGGCAAGAATAATCGCAGAGGTGCTCCTTTACCACCTAGCCGGACAATCGGGAACGTAGGGGTAAGCACAGGAGCCAGGCAACCCAGCTTGGCCAAAACTTAAGTCATATCAATGCATATAATGGTGAATAAAAGGTACATGCGGAAGTTTGACACATGTGTTGGGCACGAAGCCCGTATAAATAAGCTTCTGTTAAAGTAGCCCCCAGGTATAATGAGCGCGGACAACGCGTCAAGTATGTGCGAACAAAGCATGAACGAGCCTCTAAAGGCTTCAAGAAGAAGGAGGAGGAAGGAGAGAAATAAAAGACAGCAAAAAATAAAAAATGTGGACGGAGGAAGGAGACGAACTTGGAGTCCGGTGCTTAGGCGTAGAATCTTCGTAGACAGGCTGCGTTCATGGGTTCGGCTCGAGTCGGTTATCCGATGCGTTTCGCAGACGGTATGCTCCGCCGGTCAGGACCTGGTCGATGATGAAGGGACCTTCCCATCTGGGCTTGAGTTTGTCCTTTTTCTTGTCCGACAGGCGTAGAACTAGTTCGCCAACGTTATAAGCTTTGGCCCGTACTTCCTTGCTTTGATATCTTCGAGCCTGCTGTTGATAGAATGCGGAACGAGCTTTTGCCACGTCGCGCTCCTCCTCCAATGCGTCCAAACTGTCCTGCCGATCGAGCTCGGCATCTCTTTCTTCATACAAGCGTACGCGAGGTGAGTCATGAATTATGTCGCAGGCAAGATCGCCCTGCACCGTACACCATAAAAAATGGTGTGAATCCGGTAGTAAGATTCGGCGTGGTCCGCAGCCCCCAGAGTACGGAGTCGAGCTCCTCAACCCAGTGCATGTTAGATTCCTTGAGGGACCGCACTAGTCTGGGTTTAATGCCGCTCATGATTAGACCGTTTGCTCGCTCGACTTGGCCGTTGGTTTGAGGGTGATAGATCGAGGCGTAATCGAGCTTGATGCCCATGTTTTGCACCATAATTTGACCTCATCGGCCGTGAAGTTGGTGCCGTTATCGGTGATGATACTATGGGGACACCGTAACGGTGCACTACCCACGATATGAAGTCTATCACTGGTCCGGATTCGGCCGTTTTAATAGGCTTGGCCTCTATCCATTTGGTGAATTTATCCACCATGACCAATAGGTATTTTTTCTTGTGGGTTCCTCCCTTAAGGGGTCCAACCATGTCAAGCCCCCAGACCGCGAACGGCCAGGTGATGGGTATAGTTTTGAGGCGGTGGGTGGCATGTGGCTTTGGTTAACAAAAAGCTGGCAACCGACGCATCGTTGGACTAAATCCTCAAGATCTGCCGGGCCGTCGGCCAATAAAATCTGTACGGAAGGCCTTGCCTACAAGGGCCCAGGCTGCGGCTTGGTGCCCACCGGTCTGGCATGAATTTCAGCCAGGAGGTTTCGCCTTCCTCTTCGGAGATACACCTTTGAAGGACTCTGTTGTGCTTTTCTTATAAAGCTCTCCCTCATGGACTTTATAGGCTTTAGATCGCCGTACTATGCAGCGAGCCTCATTTTGGTCTTCGGGAGTTCCTGCCTAGTTAGGTAGGCTAGGAATGGTTCCGCCCACGGGCGATAACCGCCATTATTTCGTGGGCGGAGGGTGTTATCTCGGCGGCGAGCCTCCGATTGTGTCGAGTGTTCGGTGTCGAGGCGGTGCAGTTGGGTCCGGATTGTTATTTCAGACTCCTTCCCATAGTAATGCGGATGGCTTGAACAGCCGTTCGGGAAGATGTTGGGCGGGGCGGCATCGCATATTGCACCGATGCGTGCCAATACGTCCGCCGCCGATTGTTATCCGGGCTATATGATGAAATTCGAGCCCTTGAACCGTCTTGACATTTTTAGGACCGCATTGCGTCGCTGCCATTTTCGGATCTTTGGCATCAAAATCTCCGTTTATTTGAGATATCGCGAGGTTCGAATCCCAGCACTGTAGAGGCGTTTAATGCCCATGGAGATCGCCATCCGGAGGCCGTGCGAGAAGGGCCTCAGATTCGCCGCATTGTTGGAGTCCGTATACATTATCCGAAGGACGTATTGGACTGTGGTCGCCGGTTGGGGACGTCAGACGACGCCAGCCCCCGTGCCGCCAACATTTTGGAGCCATCAAAGTGCATGATCCAATTGGAGTATGCGCCGTACTCTTTAGGGAGTTCGGCTTCGGTCCATTCGGCCACGAAGTCGGCCAAAACCTGTGACTTAATAGCTCGTCGTGGCTTATAGGTTATGTCGAATGGAAGGAGCACTATGGACCATTTAGCAATCCAGCCCGTCGCATTGCGGTTGTTTATAATGTCGTTGAGAGGTACTTCGGAGGCTACCGTTATCGAACACTCTTGAAAGTAGTGTCGCAGCTTCCGGGATGCCATAAACACCGCGCATGCTATCTTTTGATAATGTGGGTACCGGGACTTGCATGGAGTTAGGACAGTGGACACATAGTAAACCGGTTTTTGAAGAGGCAACCAGTGTCCGTCTGCTTCGCTCGACGACGAGCACCGCTACCGACAACTTGATGTGTTGCGGCGATATATAATAGCATTGGTTCACCCATGTTGGGCGCGGCCAGGACCGGATTTGTTGCCAATATGGCTTTTATTTCTTCGAGTCCGGCCGTGGCGGCATCCGTCCACTCGAAGTGTTCGGTGCGCCGGAGGAGGCGGTAAAGGGGTAACGCCTTTTCTCCCAAACGGGAAATAAAGCGGCTTAGAGCCGCTACGCATCCAGTCAATTTTTGTATTTGTTTGAGGTCTTTTGGAATATCCAATTGTGACAGAGCTCGGATCTTGGCTGGGTTTGCTTCAATTCCTCTCTAGGACACAATGAAGCGGGAGCTTTCCGGGAACGTCAAGACGCATTTTTCGGATTGAGCTTGATGTCATATTTTCAAAGGTTGTCGAATGTGAGCCTCAAGTCGTCTACTAGAGTTTCGACATGCTTGGATTTGACGACCACGTCATCTACATATGCTTCCTTTGTTTGCCGATATGGTTTGCGGACATATACGAATCATGCGCTAATATGTTGCGCCGGCGTTTTGAGCTCAAGGGCATTGTGTTGAAGCGAATGGGCGTATGGAGTGATGAATGCTGTTGCAGCTTGGTCTGGCTCCGCCATCTTGATTTGGTGGTAGCCGGAGTACGCGTCGAGGAAGCACAATGAGTCGTGTCCTGCTGTAGCATGGATAATTTGATCAATTCGAGGGAGGGGGAAGGGATCCTTTGGGTAAGCCTTATTAAGGTCTTTGAAATCAACACATAGGCGCCAGGATTTATCCTTTTTTCATACCATCAGCAGGTTTGCTAGCCAGTCCCGATGTTTTATATCTCTGATGAATCCGTCTTCCAAAAGTTTGGCTAGCTCCTCTCCCATGGCCTGTCTCTTGGGTTCGGAAAAGCGCCGAAGAGCCTGTTTGGTAGCTTGAATCCTTTTAGGATATTTAGGCTGTGCTCGGCCACCGACGTGGGATTCTGGCATGTCCGAAGGGTGCCAGCAAAATGTCGATTTTCTTGTAGAAATTCTCGTAGTGCAGGCGTCTACATCAGGGTTTAATTATGCCCCAATGGAGGCCGTCTTTGCGAGGTCCGTTGGTTGGACTTGGAATTTGACTATTTCGTCCGCTGGTTTAAAGAGGTGGACTTGGATCTTTTATCAAGCATCACATCGTCCCTGTTCACCGTGGAGCGCATCGCAGTGAGTTCCTCGGCCGCTAGGGCTTCGGATAGTGCCTCGAGGGCTAGTGAGGCTGTCTTGTTTTCGGTGCGGAGTGCTATGTTCGGATCACTAGCGAGAGTGATGATTCCGTTAGGTCCGGGCATTTTAAGCTTCATGTACCCATAATGGGGTATATCTTGAAAAATTGTGAATGCCTCTCGCCCTAATAAAGCATGATATCCGCTCTTTGAGCGGGGCCACTTGAAATGTGACCTCTTCGGACCTGTAATTGTCGGTGAGCGAACACTACGTCCGGTGTGATTTTTCTGTGCGACATGCTTCCGGCTAGGGATTATTCCTCTAAAGGTTGTGCTGCTTCGCTCAATGCGGTTCGATCTATTTCTATTTTTCGGAGGGTTTCCTCGTAGATGAGGTTTAGCTCACGCCGCCATCCATGAGTACCTTAGTAAGGCGAAAAGTCGTCCACTATTGGACTGAGGACCAATGCGGTGGTGCTCGGGCTGTTCGAATTTGGGTTAAATCAACGACATTAAAGGTAATAGCCGTGTCGCTCCATGGATGTATTGTTGCTACTTGGTAGACTTCGGCAAGGTTGCGGAGTGTTCGTTTCCGCATATTATTTGATGCGAAAGTCTCGAAGACTGTAAATACCGTACTGGTGTTCTTTGGGCTGGGATTACGAGGCTAGAAGCTCTTCGCCACTTTTGGCCACTGCCGTAGTATCCAACATGCTTTCGAAGGCTATGAGTTGGAGTGGCGCCCTGGTGCTATGAATTTTGCGAGGTCCGCTTTAGCCAACCCTCCAAAGACGGTTCCGTACCCTTTTAGGGGGTTTTGTTTTGATGTTTAATCCAGGTGCTTGGTGATGATGCACCCTTTTATTTTGGACTAGGGATGTATTCGGGGCCGGATTATCCCAAAATTTACTTTCGGTTTTCCAAGCACTCTCCATCGCGCAGTACTTTTGTACTATGGTCACCAAGTCATCAAAGCATGTAATTTCGCGACGACTTATGGCGTTTAGGATTCCTTTGTCCGTGCAGTTATTGCAGAAAAGTGAGATTGCATCCTCTTCTCGGCAGTCCTTTATCCTGTCCATAACCAGGAGGAATCGCCCGATAATGATGTCTTGTTTCATTGAGCTCTTGCCGAATTCGGGATAGATTGCTAATGTTTGGGTGGGCGGGTGGAACTAGATCCGGAACCCGTCCAATTTAGAACTCGAGGGCGAGAAGTTTACGAACTTCGAAAGTTTGGATCTTCGGATACTATCCAATGAATCCAACCCGCCGCCTGACTTTAAGTTCAGGGCTTGATCGACATCCGTCCCTCTGCGGGAATCCGGCATGGAGGGATCGGGAATCCAGACGTAGCTAGTCCTTAAGATAGAAGAAGAATCGCCGTATTGCTCCTCTATCACAGGAACATGATGGGTAGCCTGGGGAGAGTTGATCTCTCTCAGATCGGTTTTAGGCCCGATCTGGTCGTAGTCTGTGGCGACTCCCAGTGCGGCGATGCGATCCAAGAGCTCGTTTACGGAGGAGAGCTCGATCGGATCTAACTGTTCGGCAAGTTCCGAATTAAAGTGAAGATTGGTTTTGATGACTCGAGAAGTCATCATCGGCGCGGCGGCCGAACTGGCGGTCATAAGAAAACCACCTAGCCGAAGAGTCTGACCAGTGGCAAAGGCTCCTTTGGCGATAGTATCGTCTTTAAAGACGGGATGAGGCATCCTTCCTGACGGCAACGACACAGAGGAGCTCTCAATGAAAGCACCAATGTCGGTGTCAAAACCGGCGGATCTCGGGTAGGGGGTCCCGAACTGTGTGTCTAGGCGGATGGTAATAGGAGACACGGGACACGATGTTTTTACCTGTGTTCGGGCCCTCTCGATGGAGGTAATACCCTACTCCTTCTTGATTAATATTGATGATATGGGTAGTACAAGAGTAGATCTACCACGAGATCAAGGAGGCTAAACCCTAGAAGCTAGCCTATGGTATGATTGTTGTTCGTCCCCACGGACTAAAACCCTCCGGTTTATATAGACACCGGATAGGGTTAGGGTTACACGTAGTCGGTTACAATGGTAGGAGATCTACATATCCGCATCGCCAGGCTTGCCTTCCACGCCAAGGAAAGTCCCATCCGGACACGGGACGAAGTCTTCAATCTTGTATCTTCATAGTCCAGGAGTCCGGCCAACGGTGATAGTTCGGCTATCCGGACACCCCCTAATCCGGGACTCCCTCACTAAGGATGGAGAAGTTTATGCAAAGTTTGTTGGTCCTCGAAATGCATTTCGGTTTTATGCTATTTGGGTCCCTAAGACCCTTGTGACTAACTTGAGAGGTCCCATTGCAAAATGGGTGCCTCTAACCAAGTAATAATTGTGTGTAGGTTGCCTTCTCCGGTGGAGTAAAATGGGTGATTGATAGTGGATGTACCAATCATATGACCGGAGATAGCAAATTGCTCTACGATTTCATGGAAGCTATTCAACCATTTATGAACATTATGTTTGGTGGAGGATCAAAAGGACGGGTACTTGGGTTGGGGAAGGTGGCTATCACAAATGACATGTCTCTTGCAAATGTCATGCTTGTCCAATCCCTTCAATATCATTTGCTTTTTGTTCGTCAATTGGCTTATGTTGGTTATGATACACTATTTGGACTAACGGATGTGAAAGTCTTTAAGAGAGATACTCTCGAAGTGGCCTTTGTTGGAGAGTTGGATGGCAACCTTTACACAGTTGATTTCTCGAAAGAGAGCACATTCCATGCAACTTGTCTAATGGCCAAGGCCGACAAGGGGTGGCTATGGCATCGCCGGCTAGCCCATGTTTGCATGAGGAATCTTCAAGATCTCCTAAAGGGTAATCACATCCTTGGACTAACAAATGTCTCTTTTGAGAAAGATCGTGTGTGTAGTGCATGCATACCCGGGAAGCAACATCAATCAAAGCACCCACCCAAGAATATTGTGTCTACTTCAAGGCCTTTGGATCTCCTTCATGTGGATCTCTTTGGGCCTCCTTCATGGGATAGTCTTGGTGGGAAAAAGTATGGAATTGTCATTGTTGATGATTACTCAATATATACATGGGTGTTTTTCCTCAAGTCCAAGGACAAGACAAAGATCACCTTCATTGATTTTGCCAAGCAAGCACAACGCAAGTTTGACAAAGAAATCTTGGCAATAAGAAGTGACAATGGATCTGAGTTCAAAAACTATACCTTGGAAGAATTCCTTAGTGATGAAGGGATTGAGTATCAATATTCAGCTCCATACACTCCTCAGCAAAATGGTGTAGCCGAAAGGAAGAACTGTACCCTTGTGGAGATGGCAAGGTCCATGTTGGATGAATACAAGTCACCACATAGTTTTTGGGCCAAAGCTGTCAACACTGCATGCCATGCATCAAACCGGCTTTTCCTCCGCACTATACTGGAAAAGACTCCATATGAGCTCCTAACTGGGAACAAACCAAATGTCAAGTACTTTCGTGTATTTGGGTGCAAATGTTTCATCCTCAACAAAAGAGAACGGTTAGGAAAATTTCAATCAAAAACAATTGAGGGCATATTTGTTGGCTATGGATCAAACTCTCACGCCTATAGAGTCTACAACAAATCCAATGGATGTGTTGTAGAAACTTGTGACGTGGTGTTTGATGAATTTAATGGCTCCCATGGGGAGCAAGTTGATCTAAGTGATGTAGGTGAAGAAGATTCCTCTAAAGATATTTTAACCATGGGTGTTGGTGCACTTCTTCCAATGGAACAAGAAACTCATGATGATGAAGAAGAAGAGGAAGTCTCACACATCATCAAACTACTTCAACACCCATACCACCACAAACTCCTATTGTTCAACCGATGCCCTTAGTCCAAGTACAAGAAGATGATCAAGTTCCTCTTTATGAGAATCATCAAGAACAAGATCATCATCAAGGGCAAGAACAAGAAAGTCCAATCATTGATGATGAACCTCAACAAATGCAATATGTACAAGAAGATCTGCCACCATACATTAATGATCCGTATGTTGAGGACGTGGATGATGGACATGAAGTTGAACCTTGCGAAACCTTAACCTCCATCATGCCTCGAGTGGCCGATCGTGTTGATGTTGATAAAATCCTCACCGGCATATCGGAAGGTAGAGTCACTCGTAAACAATTGACTAACTTTTGTGATCACTTCTCGTTTGTGTCTAGTGTTGAACCTCTCAAGGTACAAGATGCATTGATGGACAACGATTGGCTCGTTGCTATGCAAGAAAGAGTTGAACAGTTTTGAACGCAACCAAGTGTGGTCATTAGTCAAGAGACCAACTACAGAACACAATGTCATTGGAACAAAATGGATTTTCAAGAACAAGCAAGATGAGAATGGTATAATCATGTGCAACAAGGCAAGGTTAGTGGCTCAAGGGTACTCACAAGTTGAAGGTTTGGACTTTGGTGAGACCTTTGCCCCGTTGCCCGTCTTGAATCCATTCGCATCTTACTTGCTTATGCTGCTTTCAATGGATTTACATTGCATCAAATGGATGTAAAGAGTGCTTTCCTTAACGGTCCTCTACAAGAAGAAGTATATGTGTTACAACCACCCGGGTTCGTTGATCCCGATCACAAAGACTATGTGTATAAACTTCATAAGGCTCTGTATGGCCTCAAACAAGCACCTCATGCTTGGTATGATCATCTTAAGAAGTTTTTACTCGATGATGGCTTTATGAGAGGGGTGATCGATCCCACTCTTTTTACTAAGAGGGACAAGGGTGATTTGCTCTTATGCCAAATCTATGTATATGATATAATTTTTGGTTCTCCTAACATTCATTCGTGCAAGAAGTTTGCGGACTCCATGACCAAGAATTTTGAAATGTCACTCAATACGGATTTGAAGTTCTTTCTTGGATTTCAAATTCAACAATTTCAAGAAGGAATTTTCTTGTCTCAAGCAAAATACCTCAAGGATATCCTAGAAAAGTTCGGCATGACTGATGCTAGTCCATGTAAGACACCCATGCCAACCAAAATTGTACTCACTGAAGACACCAACGGTATTCCTTTTGACCCATCTAAATACCGCTCTATGATTGGTTCTTTGCTTTATCTTTGTGCATATAGATCAGACATCATGTTTAGTGTATGCATGTGTGCTAGATTTCAAGCTTCCCCTAGGGAAAGTCATCATAAGGCGGTTAAGCATATTCTTAGATACCTTGTTCACACCCCAAAGTTGGGTCTATGGTACCCCAAGGATGCTAAGTTTGATCTCATTGGGTATACGGATGCGGATTGGGCTGGAGACAAAGTGGATCGTAAGTCCACCTCCGGTGCATGTCAATTTCTTGGTCGCTCCTTGGTAAGTTGGTCCTCAAAGAAACAAAATTGTATTGCCCTCTCTACCGCAGAAGCTGAATACATTGCAGCCGGTTGTGCAACTCAATTACTATGGATGAGACAAACCTTGAAGGATTATGGTATCACTTATAGACATGTGCCTCTCCTATGTGATAATGAAAGTGCCATCAATATTGCTGAGAACCCCAAGGATCATCTCCGAACCAAGCACATTGATATTAGGTATCACTTCTTGAGAGATCATGTGGAAAAGGGTGATATTCACATCGATCATGTTGGTACAGATTTACAACTTGTAGATATTTTCACCAAACCATTTGATGAAGCAAGGTTTTGTCGACTTAGGCGTGAACTTGGTATCTTGGAGCTTGACAACATTATGTGAAATCTAGTACCCATGCATGCATTTTCATAATGTTTTGTCTTGATGTAGGCATATATTTAGGGGGAGACATTCAATTCATGAATATGCTCAGCCTACACAATGCATAAAAAGAACAAACACTCTCAAAGTTATCATGGTTCTCGGACTATGGTGCTTTCCATGATGGAGTAGTGATTCTGGGCTCAAGGTTAAAATCTTCACAGTACCAAGTCACGTATACTCAAACATGGTGGACTCGTCCACCGCCCTCTCTTAGAGAGGCTGGACTTATTCTTAAATTTCGTTCTCTGTGTGTTTGTCCGGTGTTTTTTCTCTCTTTTGAGTGTTCTTGTTGTTGCTCTTGCGCTTTGCCCCTTGTATTCATCCAACATGCCCCTTGCTCAAGTTCCACTCAAGCCTCTCTCATCTTGAAACCATATGATATTTGTCTAGTGCACAAGCTTCAAATCATTACCATATAAATGTTGATGTGGTGTGTGGTGGTCTTGGGAGCTTTCGGACTCTCTCCCTCTAGTTCTCAGGATTCAGAGAGGCTGTAATCTCTCTGGATATCCCGGAACTTCCGGGGTGAGCCCGGAACTTCCGGCCGCCGGAACGTCCGGCCTTGCCCGGAACTTCCGGGCGTCAAGGGTCATGGGCACTTATTATGGGCAGGGGATAACGAAGGGGTCCTTTTTCCCCTTCTCCCTCGTTCCACTGCTCTCTTTCCCTGCGGCGCCCCTCACCCTTCGACAACTTCCGGGTGAGCTACCGGGCCCCAGAACCTCCGGCTCCTTCTTCCCTTTCATCGTGCTTGGAGGGGATCTGTCCTCTCCACCATCTCCATGGAGGAAGGTAACCTAAGCTTCTCTCTGCTCTCTCTAGATTCCTAGGGATTGTAGGCCACGCTTATGGTTCTAGAATAAACACAAGCTTCACATCTCGAGTCCTGCATCCACTTTAGATCTGTAGTACTCCATGACTTTCACTTCTCGTTGGTCGATCCATGTCTGTCCCCTGCCTAGATTCGGAAGGAGCCCTGCAACCATGCTGGTGCCCGGAACTTCCGGGCAGGATGGATCTTCTGGCCTCACTAGGGTTTCCATGTTCGGGATTGGCCGATACTCCGTCGGCCAGAACTTCCGGGTTCCCCGGACCTTCTGGCTCCCGAAACTTCTGGCCTCCCCGGAACTTCCAGCCTAAGCAGAGTTCTGCCAAATCTCCTCGACTAGTGAGATTCTCTGATTTTCTTTTTTATAGGCTTGTGTACTTATTATGTCCCTATGAAATTCTCTCTCTCTCTCTCTCTCTCTCTCTCTCTCTCTCTCTCTTTGTCAGCAGGAGGGTCTGGTTCGCGTGCTCACTCATCTAAGGTGTATGAACGGAAATCCAAGGCTAGGGTCAAGAAGACAACGGCGGTTGTTTTGGGGCGTGAGAACATGTTTGACTGCCATCCTGAGGAAGATGCTGAGGCTGAAGATAGTGCATCTCCTCCTGCTGCTCCCGTCCACTCCAAGAAGCGGAAGACTACTTCCAAGAAGGCCAAAGCACCAAATTTTCAACCTCCACCTCCTGAGCCAGTCACTATGAAGGAAATGCCCGCACCGGAGTGGATTGCTCTGCGCCGAGTCAATCCCTATCGTCAAGACCGTGATCATGTGGCCGATTCCATGTTTTGGACCCTTTTCCAGCAATGCAACTATGAAGAGATTTTTTCTCAATTCGTCAACAAGTATGTCCCCCAGAAGAGTATCAACATTGCTCATTTTGACAAGACTCCAACAAATTTTGCTTACTTTGAGGGGATCCAGAACATGTGTGTGAAGCTCAACCTCCTTCCACTCATGCGCTTTCAACATGATGTGTCTCCGCCCCTTGTGGCTCAGTTCTATGCCACGGTGCATTTTGGGACTGATATTCAGCGCACTCTTACCTGGATGAGTAGCAATGAGAAGTTCTCTGCTCTGTTCTCAGTGCTGGCCGGGCTTCTGGGCTATGAGTATACTGACACTATTGTTGACCGTGGCTGCAAGATTCACGACAAAGGGGTCTTCCAGGCTATTCACTTGGCTGATTTGTATCCTCCATCAGGAAAGGTTGGATCTGTTGGTGATCTTCTGCCTTTCAATGACATCATGCACCGAATCTTTCGAGAGATACTCGCGGTCAAGGTGGGTGACAAGACCAAGATTCGTGGTCACCTCATCAATCTTCTTCACTACACTTGTCACAAATCCGAGCAGGGCCCCATTGATGTGATGGACTTTATGTGGCATGAGATGTGCAGTGTGGTAACGAACCGAAAGGTTCCTATCTATGCTCCTTATATTACTGCCTTGATTGCTGAGATTGCTCCTGAAGCACTTGCAGGTCGGCGTCTGACTGGCCACTCTAGTGTTAACTTGCTTGTTAGGAAGGGCAAGGCAACTGCTCATGAGGGTGAGGATGAGGAGGAAGAGGAGCTACATGCTGGAGATTCTCACCGCTTTGAGTTTCGTTCCCGCTCTCACACTTTTCATCGTGGGGAGCCCAGTGACTCCGGGTCAAAGAAGAGCAACAAAATTTGGCGCCTTCTCAAGAACATGTTTTGTCTTCAACAAGATATGCATAAGAAGCAGTGGGAGGAGCACAAGTCTAGGAAGGAGAGCATGAAGGCTCTTAAGAATGGTCTGCATGCATCTGGTATGAACATTGCTCACGACTCTGAGTCTCATGTGACTTTTTTTGTGAAATACCAGTCCAAGTTTGCTCGGTTTGGTGTTGAAGCTGGCGATGAAGCCTCTTCTCACTGCCCTCATGGCTCCGAGTCTTCTGGAGAGTCGACCGATGACCCTTCTGCGTCCCTCTCCTAGGGGCTGTTTATGGATTCCTCCATCCTTCCTTTTTGCCATCTTGGTGACAACAGGGGGAGATGTTGTGGTGCTTGATAGGGTTTATGGCTTATCTTCGATTTATCTGCCTTAAACCTTTGCTTTTATCTTCCTTAATTTGGATCTTTGCTTGCTATTTGAACCTATTTATGTTCCGTTAAATATTCTATCTATGTGTGAGAAACTTATGGCAAGGTGGTTACATGGCATATTCTATTTGCTCATATTGTGGGTACAAAGGTTAGTAAAGCGTTCTATGTCGATATATCATTCTTGTCTGGGTACGCATAGTGATAGGGGCATAATCCCTTAACCATGTCATTTCATTCAAATGCAATCTTAAAATAAGGCATGGGTTGTGGGGAGTACCTTCCTGTCATTGAAATTGCTTAAATACTGTATGTACTTTATGAGGTTATCCTCTCAAGCATTGTTGTCATCCATGTCAAAAAGGGGGAGATTGAAAGTGCAATATTGCACTAAATTGTTTTTGACATCTATGACAACATCATTTGTGTTTCTAACCACATTCTCTAAGTGTTAACAGCCCGGAGTAAGTCAAAGTGAAGCATGGATGGTTTTTTCCTCTCTTATTGGAAAAAGGAAAAGCGGTGTGCTCAAGGAAAGAAGAAGTTCCATTAATTTTTCTTTTTACTTGAGTCCTTAGGGCAGCCGCACTATTAAGAGGGGGTGCATCATAAAAACATCCAGGGAATCAACTTACCTTCTCACATTGATCTGAAAATCTTAGTGTTATGTTTCTGTTCAGGCTGGAACTTCCGGGACGACCGAAACTTCTGGGGACCGGAAGGTTCGGGAAGCTTCCGGGGTACCCAGAAAAACTGCACTTTTCGTGCAATCTCTCTGTGTAGCCCGGAACCTCTCTGGAATTTCCGTCTCCCGGAACTTCCGGGGCGGCCGGAACTTCCGGGTGCCGGAACTTCCGTCCTCTGTTTCTGCAACTTCCGGGGTACAACTGAGTGGTGCAAACTCTCTGTGTATCCCGGAACCTGGCCGGAACTTCCGTCCGTCGCTGGAACTTCCAGGCTAGGCAGAAATCTGCCTCCAACGGCCACATTCCATCCCCACCTATAAATAGTCTTCTTCTTCCTCACGAAGGAGGTGACGACTCCATTTCTCTCACCTCCATTTTCAGACCTCTATTTCTTGGAGATCTCCCTCCTTAGCCAACAAAAGCTCTTGATCTTTTGAGAAGTGAAGGAGAAGTGCTCGATCTACACATTCGCCAAAGCGAAAGTTGATTCCCCTCTTGTTTTTGTGGTGCATCTTGTTACTCTTGGAGGTTGGAGACTCCTAGGCGGTAGGAGTGCTCGGCGAGGAATCGACCATTGTGATTACCCGGAAAAGTTTGTGAGGGTTTGGAGACCACCCCAAGGTCTACCACTAGTGTTTGAGAAGCGCCATGTGGTGTTGTCTCAAAGGGAGAATAGGGTGAGCCTTCGTGGCATTGGTGTGCCTTCGTGGTAACATCCACCTCTCTAACGGTGACTAGCTTCCCTCCAAGGAAGTGAACATCGGCATACATCCTCGTCTCCCGGAAGTTGCGGTTATTCCTAACCCTAACTTTCTACTTGTGGTTACTTGTCTCTTAGCACTTACTTATATCATATTGTGCTTGCTTACCTACGTGCTCGTGTTACTTGCTTAGTACTTTGTACTCACTTGCAATTGTTAGGCTCACCTTCATATTCCGCATTATTGCCTAAAATTGCTAAGTAAAACTTAAAATTTGTAATTGTACCTATTCACCCCCCTCTAGGTCCATCTCGATCCTTTCAGGTGGTTCTTTGACTCAACAAAGAAGAAAGGAAACTAAGGAACAACTATGTCTTCGCACTCCATAGTCTTCATGTGAATGTCTTCTCAAGTCATAATCTTCATTGTGAATGTCTTCACAGACCACCATTGTCTTCAATGTCTTCACACATTTTTAGGGGTCATCTTTGGTAGGTAAACCGAATCAATATGGTACTACTACCTGTGTTATCCTGCAATTCTCACAAACACATTAGTCCCTCAACCAAGTTTGTCGTCAATACTCCAAAACCAACTGGGGTGGCACTAGATGCACTTACACATACGTTGAGGTCGACGCGGAGGTGAATGATGAGAATGAAGATGATGGTGACGTGCAAGAGATCGAGGAGGCCGACTATGATGCTAGGGTGGGGAGGACCGGCAACTACACGGAGACGGAGGATGT
The DNA here is from genome assembly GCA_021605145.1 of Aegilops bicornis. NCBI lineage: Eukaryota > Viridiplantae > Streptophyta > Magnoliopsida > Poales > Poaceae > Aegilops > Aegilops bicornis. The sequence goes on along the minus strand of CM038669.1, from coordinate 496,254,694 downwards.
GTGCTTAACTAAAGCATGGGAAAGTATCTCTATTGACTGTCGGCAAGGATCAAACCTATGGAAACTATTGGCAAAGGATAGAGGAAAAATATCATCAAAATGATACCATTCCCATCCGATCGGAGCTTGGAGGGCCTTCAAGGCCGTTGGGACACCATCAAAAAAAGCATGCGGCTGTTGGAGTGGATGCTTGGAGCAAGTGGAGATGCACCACCAAGTAGCGTCAATATTGATGATTATGTGAGCATTTCTTCATCTTCATGTATCTAGCCGCGTTAATATGAAGATTATGAGCTCATACTTGTCTCAATGTTTGTGTGTAGGATCACATTGCCAATGAGTACTACAAACAAATCTCGAAAGGCCGGTCATTCAATCTTCATCATTGTTGGAAATGGCTCTGAGATAGTTAGAAGTGGAGGGTGAGGGACAAGGAATTTCATCCAAAGAGAGGCATCAAAGTGGAGGATGAGGATGATGATGATAGTGATGATGCACCAAGAGGAGGAAGAAATAATGGCAAACTAGATGAAAACAAGAAGGATAAAGCAAGAGTCTGGAGGACGGCCGAGGCAATCACTTTGAGGGATCAAATTGGTGAGATGGCGAAGATGAAGGAGGCTATGCTAGCCAAGCATTGGGATGCAAAAGTGGCCATGGCCGAGAAGAAAGAGAAGCACAAAAGAAGAAGTGGGTAAAGAGGTGTGCCTTCAAGGAGTGCAAGCTCATCCTAGATGATCAAAAGAGGAAGGACAAGAGGACCGCCGAGGAGGCCCGGTTCATGATGATGAATCCGGAGGGCATGGATGCAATGGCAAGGGATTTTTGGGAGATGAAAAGAGGGAGATCATGTATCGAAGGAAGATGGAGCTTCAAAATCTTATGACCGGTGGTGGAGGATTTGACATGGGTGGTGGTGTTGGGTTCGTCATTGGTGCCATGGGTGGTGGAGGGTTCGGTATGGGTGATGTCGGGGGATGACCCCCGGGTAGGCACCAAAACCCGGATCATTTTTCAAAACATCGAGTAGTGGCGCCCTCAATCTGGTTAACCTTCTGCCGGCTCCCAGTAGCGAGCCGGATGGGCGCGGTACCCCGACCTGGCCGACTGGCCTCAATTCGGCTGGCGACGGGTCAACGGCCGTCCCATCCAGCCGTACGACAACACAACCCTCCCACGACGGGAGAGTGTGGCTACAGTGCGGCCGTATCGGCTGACCCGAGCAACCGACGTTAGCATGGCTCACCACTGTAGCCCCACGATGCCAAACACTCCGTGACACAGGACGAGACAAGCAACAATGGCGTGCAGCCAGTGGGATCCGCAGCCGATGGGCCCCGTGACCTGGCAGACCCCACCGCCGGCTCCAGATGATGACACCAGGCCCCACGCCCATGTAAAGTTACCTTAGTACCCCAGGGGGGCTATAAGACCCCCCGGGAGCCCTCCATGCAGGGGAGAGCTCTCTGATCATTAGAACACACACACACCCGCACTCACACAGGAGAGGTAGAATGGAGACACTAAAAAAATACACTTCCGTGATGATACGTGTTTGTCACAGTAGGTCGCGTTTTTTGTCATGCATGTACATCCATGACAAATTTATGACAGAATCAAGATAGTCATACTGTCTTTGTCAGAGAAGTGTTCCATGACATTACCAAAATTATCATCACGGAAGTGTCCACTTCCATGACGATAATAGCATGTCACAGAAGTGCGTTCGTTAAGGGTGACCGACACGTGGCATCCACTGTAACGGAACACTGTTAAGCTATCGGGTCGGATTTTGGATCCGATAACCCGTTAACAGCCACGACCAATGCCGATTTTCCACGTGTAAAATTCTCATTGGGCGACGGATCCACGCGTCGACTCGCGTTGGCACATGTGTCACTCATCCAGCAGTCGAGATGGGCCTATGATATGTTGACACGTGGACGGGCCCAATAAAGGGCCCACAAAGTTTAAATGGGCCGGCCCAACCGAAGGCCCATAAGATTTAGCAGACCATAATGGGCCGGCCCAGCTAAAGGCCCACAAAATTTAGCGGACCATAATGGGCCGGCCCAGCTAAAGGCCGGCCCAGCTAAAGGCCCACAATGGGCCGACCCAGCTAAAGGCCCACAAGATTCTGCATACCATAATGGGTCGGCCCAGCTAAAGGCCCAACATTCTCTATCAAATCGGCCCATCAACAGCCTGTCCTAAACTTGTCATCAACGCGTCCCATGGTCACTTCTGGCCCATTAACAGTCCGCTATGTAATTGGGCCGAATCACGACCCGGTGTATTTCCGGCCTGTTAAAGGTCTGACTTCATTTGGGCCCATTTACAGGCCATCAAAACTTTTGGCCCATAAACGACCGTGAAGGATTTGGGTCATATTCGGCCATGTCTGACATCCGGCCTGTTAGAGGCCCACTATAGGTTTGGGCCACTTTCGGCCTATTGTCATTTTCGGCCTGTTAACGCCGGACGTAAACCATGGGCCATATGTGGCCCAACGTCATATCGGGCCCATTAACGGCCCATATGAAAATGACGATAATCTAGCCCGACCGAAGTTCCGGCCTGTTAAAGGCCCATGTATTAGGTCGGCGCATTTACGGCCCGTCCGAATTTCGGCCTGTCAAAGATCTGCGTCGTAAATGGGCCACCATTTCGGCCTGCTAAGTCCAGTGGGTTATTTGGCACAATCAGGGCCCAATCACTTTCGGTCTATTAAAGGCCCATGTTTTTTATGGGCTCGAGATATTTACACCTGTAAACAGCCTATTTCTACTGAGGGCCCAAATTATGTTTAGGCCTGTTAAAGGCCCACTATGGGCACAGGCCTACCAGAAAAATATGAAAGCTTATGCTGATTTAGGCCCAAATATTTTAGTGGGCTACATGCCAATTTCGGTTTGTAATCGTTTTTAGCCCAATTGGAATGGGCCCGACGAATGTTGGCATGTTGGGCTCCTACGAAGCTTTCGGCCGAATACATTACTAAGATAAACCTACACTATACAAAAATAGCATCATAATTATCGCAGCTGGGCAGCATCATAAATGTTGTATCACAACAAAATAAATTCCAACCATACAACAAAAGGCCTGTTGGCATAAAGTTTCTGATCCTTCGGATAAAAGCACCATCGGATGTATAGAAGCACATATCATTTGACACGAGTGCTAATGTTTCAGTCAGTAGAATCGATGGAGCAAAGACGATCTCCACCTTTTTTCCGCCATTGCTCTTGAACAACGGGTTTAATGTACGATAGTCTGGTTTCAAAACCATTCATATCTTGACGACATTTCTCAACCACTATTCTTGTTTCCGAAACAACGTCCATTAGGGATTGGACTTGTGTTTGGAGCATGTATATCACTGCATCTAGCAGGAAGATTTTTGTTCAAGAGGGCGATTTGGACGAGGTTACCTTGACAACCAACCCGAATTACGCAGGAAGGTGCTTTTTGCCTTTGTTAGTGGAGAGATCTTGGCCTTTTCTGACAAGAGGTGACATTGTGCCTGTAGTAGCCTCGTCACCTTCAGGTGGTTGTGGTTGTTCAATCATTTGTTCCATAGCTTCCTGAAAGTTTGAACTTGTAGATTAGTGTACCAGATAAGTTACTAATGAGACAAAACCAAACAGAGTAGGTTAAACGTTTATACATAACTTATTTTGGTGAACTACTGTAATACATTAGCATGTATTGTAGTGCCAACTACATAATAAAATCACTTTCGGAACATATGTCCATGTAGCATGCCTACTGTATTGTCTATTTCCTCACATTCGTTGACATCTAAGGATAAAGAGACATGGTTTAAAGTAGGATGTACATAGTACGACATCATTCATATCATGGGCAAACAGATGTAAAACAAACAACCTATTTTATCATTGTGTGCGCACGTGAACATAACAACTAGATTACAGATCAAGACCAAAAGAATATCCTTCATCTCTTTTAAACCATGTAAGGTGAAATGATACATTAAGACAAGCTGTATAAAAGTGAACAGAGTAATCGACATTGGCTGCAAACCAAGTAGTTAAATGAACACATCACGTACAATCAGTTCAAGGCGGAGGAGTAAGGACTTACAACAATGGCTTGAACTGGTGTGCTCATGCCCTTCATCTTCTTTGGTGTGGCAATCCTTGAAGATTTGCACTGCATTCGGTTCAGGTTCTTTTGGTCCAAGACGTGCTTTCCTCTATATTTGGAACAAGTCAATATAGATACGATAATATGGCACAAAAAAGAAGGAAGTAGCAACTATTTACAAGAGCCTCGCAGCGGTGCAATATAGCTACGAGATCCTGTTGTCTCGTTGGAATTTCACTTTAGAACGGTTGGTTTTGTTCTTCAAACAGTTAGCCTAGAAGAAGATACACTTGTAAGGCACATACATAAATACAAGTTCAATATGTGGTGCGATCAAATACATATAGCCTACGATACTTTGGATCGGACCCGGTGTTTAATGAGGGCTGTCGGTCTTCATCGTAATATATTCCTTTGGAGATGTTTGGGTGATTTCATTGTTAGCCTTGCCTTCAAAGTGAGATTTTCTAAGGTGGTACCGATACTGTCGCAGAGCAGACTAAAAAACATGAGTGCATGCTTGTTTAGTTGCATCATCTTTCAGATCCAGCTAGAAAGTATGGGACAGAGCAAGACAATATTACTAATTGCGATGAATAACATTACTTACGGATAAATGGTTAAGGAAGGTGTTAAACTGGGTATTGTCTTTCTCATTCTGTCTTTGGATCCACGTTGGGAGGATACGTGCATGACACCTAACGACAACGATCGCCTCGATACTAACTTGGCTGACTCAGCAGCATCACGTGGCCTTTTTAAACCTACCTCAAAATGGATCTCCATTCTTCCTCCTTTAGATTTTGTTAATCTGTCAAGCATTATCCACGATGTCTGCATTTCCGCTTGCTGTGGTGCTAGTTCAACAACGAATATGGAAAGTGTTAGTGTACATCAAGCTGTGAGAGTACATATAAAGGAGCATGCAATCGCAAATTGACTCGGTCAGTACCGTCTTGGTGTTGATGCTCATGAGGTTCATCTCGATCTTGCCAAGTCCTGTTGTGTCAAGTGCTTTTGGAAGTAGTGTTAGGTGTGAAGGCAGCTTGGGAACCGCCGCCCGAGCAAATGAACGAGTAATCGTTGAGATCTTTGATACAGTTGAAGCGGATGTTGCGGCTGGTGGAAGCGGTGATACTGTGTTTGTAGATTTAGCCGGTGGACTTGGACCTTCTACTACACTATAAGTACCAGCAGAATCTCGACGGCAGAACCTTTTCCGTTTAACTTTAGTAACAACACTCCCTACTATATTATTTTCCTTGCTCTTTTTGACTTTGCCATGTCAAGTTGTACCCACAACACAAAAGAATAAAATCACTCTTCGTAACTCATTGATGCATGATACGGACAAGCAATACTTTGATGTAAGACAACCGTATGAGGATGGAATATGTAAGAAAACAGAATGACATGACATTCACAGCCACGATGTGCAAAGTAAGCGTAAGGATTTTCAAGAAAATAGAAGTAATGCAAGCTAGACACCATATGAAAGATGCAACCAATATTACTACTGCCAAGTTAAAAGTGTCTTGTCATAAGGGGCAATTCGAAAAATTAGAAAGCAAAGACAACGTAGAAATCAATGCAAGATGCAACCACTATCAAACTGCCATGTTAAAAGCGTCCAATCATGAGTGACTGATGCGGGATACACAACAGTAGTACTTTGATGTAAGAACATGGTATGATAGATAGATGCAGTGTATTCTAGACACAGAAAGCCATGTCATATGCACATGTATAACGTATAAACTCAAAGAAAGTGCAATTTAGTCAAAATAGAAGAAATCTGAGGCTAGACAACATATGCAACATGAAACCAATTATCACACCGTCAACTTAGAGCAAGCACTGCGATGGTGGAGTACGGAAGATGAACTCATCATGTAGACTTGGGACTTCAACTTCATTAGCAAAGAGTGGGAAAATCTAGAGAGTCTCTGCTTGCGTCGGTGCGGAGGACCACCAATATCCCTAACTTACTCTTTTCCTTCCTATTTTACGATATTGCCTTATGAAGTCAAAACCACAAGAAGATGAATAAAATTAGCTCTGCATAACTGGTTGATGCATGATACAAAGTAACACTACTTTGATGTAAGGCAAGCGCAGGATAGGAGGACGGAATATATACAAAAAGATAACATTTCATATTCACACGATTTATAGGAGGATGGAATATGTATGAAAAAACAGTAAGCGGAAGGCATTTCAACAAATTTAGAAGAAATGAAAGCTAGGCACCATATGAACATGCAACCAATATCACTCTATCAGGTAAAAAGTGTCTCGTCGTAAGTGCCATTTTAAGAAATTAGAAGCAGTACAAGCTAGAAGACAATGCATGCAACCTACATCACAGTCCCAAGTTAAATGTGTCTTATGGGTAAGTGATCGTTGCAGGTATAAGTTGTAAGCTACGCAGATGCAATTCAACATAATCAGAAACAATACAAACTAGACATCATACGGAAAACGCAACCACGCATTATTGAGTTCCAAGTAAGAGCAAGCACCTGTGATGGTGGAGTAGGGGAGATGTGCTCATCATGTACACGTATGTTCTAGAAACAGGAACATGTGTCATATTCACAAGCATTATGTGTAAAGAAGCAGATGCAATTCAAGTTAGAAGCAATGCAAGCTAGACATATACGCAGCATGCAACCACATATAATGGTGTCAAGTTAGAGCAAGCACCTGTAATGGTGGAGTAGGGGAGATGTGCTCATCATCTACACAGCTACGTTGACTGTCCGGCCTTGTGTTGTCTTGCGAATCTTGTTGGGAGGATGGCGGAGTAGAATCTGTAGACACCCCCTGTTTGAGTTGCTCCGAAGGACCACCATCATCCACTGCCGGACTAATTTCCTTCAGCTGTAATGATTTTGCATTGTGAAGTCAAAACGATAAGAAAAAGGAATATAATTCGCTCTTCAGAACTCATTCATGCATGATCTTGTGAACACTACTCGGATGAAAGGCAAACACATGATGCAAGGATGGAATATGTATGAAAAACAGGATGGTGTGACATATTCACACCTATGATGTGGTAACTAAGCGAAGGCATTTCAACAAATTAGAAGCAATCGCAAGCTAGACACCATATGAAAGATGCAACCAATATCGCTTCCGCCAAGTTCAAACTGTATGGCGTTTCAAAAAATTAGAAGCAGTACATGCTAGAAATCATATGCAAGACACAACCAATATCATAGTGGCGACTTAAAGGTGCCTTATCATAAGTGACTGATGCGGGATATGCAAGAATGTAGTCTGATGTAGAAACAGGAACACATGTCATATTCCACGGGCATGATGTGTAAAGTAAGCGAGATGCAATTCAACAAAGTTAGAAGCAATACAAGCTAGACATCATACGCAACATGCAACCACATATAATAGTGCCAAGTTAGAGCAAGCACTGTGATGGTGGAGTAGGGAGATGTGCTCATCATCTACACAGCCTACGTTATTTATCTAGCCTTGCGTTGTCTTGCGAATCTCGTTGGGAGGATGGCGGAGTAGAATATGTAGAGAACCTCCGTTTTAGTTGCTCGGAAGGACCACCATCATCCAATGCCTTGCCAATTTCCTTCAGCTTTATTGATTTTGCATTGTGAGGTCATACCGATAAGAAAAAGGAATATCATTCGCTCTTCAGAACTCATTCATGCATGATCTTGTGAACACTACTCCGATGAAAGGCAAAGTCATGATACGAGGATGGAATATGTACGAAAAAATGGACGGCTTGACATATTCACACCTATGATGTGGTAACTAAGCAGAAGGCACTTCAACAAATTAGAAACACTGCAAGACACCGTATGGAAGGTGCAATCAATATCACTCTGCCAAGTTAAAACTGTCTTGTCATAGGTGGCGTTCATCAAACTAGAAGCAATACATGCTAGAAATCATATTCAAGACGCAAACCAATATCACACTGCCAACTTAAAGGTGTCCCATCATAAGTGACTGATGCAGGATACACAAGAAGAGTAGTTTCATGTAAGAACATGGTGTGATAAACCGGATATAGTATGTACCAAAAACAGGAAAGCGTGTCATATTCACATGTACCATGTGTAAGCTAAGCAGATGCAGATTTACACTAATTAGGAGCAATACGAGCTAGACACCATATGCAACATGCAACCAGATATCACACCGCCAAGTTAGAGCAAGCACCTTGGATGGTGGAGTAGGGGAGCGGAGACTTGGACCTTGTAATGCACTATCAGTACAAGGAGAATCGATACAGATGTTCGCTTTACATTGTCTAGAGGACCACCATCATCGCCTTCCTTACTATTTTCCTTCCTCTTTCTTGATTTTGCCTTGTCAAGTCAAACCCACAAGAAAAAGGAATAAAATTTGCTCTTCAGAACTCATTGATGCATGATACTGACAAACACTACTTTCATGTAAGGCAGCCGCATGATAGGAGGATGGAATATGTATGAAAAAATGTGACGGCATGACATATTGACATGTATGATGTATAAAGTGTAAACTAAGCACAAGGTGCTTGAACTTGTTAGAATCGATGCAAGCTAGAAACCATATGAAAGATGAAACCAATATCACTCTGCCAAATTAAAAGGGTGCCCTAACAAATGCATTTGACCAAATTTGAAGCAATACATGGCAACAGGCTAGAAATAATATGCAATATGCAATGAATAAAGGTGACTCATCGTAAGTGATTGATGCAGGATACAGAAGAGAGGTAGTTTCATGTAAGAACAAGGTTAACACATAGATGTAGTGTGTAACAAAAATAGGAAGGCATGCCATATTCATAGGTATAGTGTGTAAACTAAGCAGATACAATTTACCCTAATTAGAAGCATTACAAGCTAGACACCGTATGCAACATGCAACCACATAACACACTGCGAAGTTAGAGCAAGCACCTGTGATGGTGGTGTAGGGGAAGTGCGGTCTTCAGGTACGGAGCTACGTTCAATATCTTCATTTAGGATTGCTGTTTCTTGAGAATCATGTGGAGAGGATGAAATTGCATTCTTTATAAGAGTATTGCGTCTCATATTAACCCACGTGGATTTGTCTCATCATGTTTATAGACGCAGGATACACAAGAACGAAGAGTTTGATGTAAGAACATGGTGTGATAGGTAGATGTAGTATGTACCAAAAGCAGGAAGGCGTGTCATATTCACATGTATAATGTGTAAGCTAAGGAGATGCAATTTAACAAATTAGGAGCATTGATGAGGGATACACAAGAAAAGTAGTTTGATGTAAGAACTGTCGGATTTCGGGTTCCCGCAGACCCTCTAGGTTCGAACACTGGGGTGCGCGCGGAGATCTCGCCCTCTACCTACCTGCACCTCGCCGCCTCGCTAGGATCTAAGCTATGAAAAGAACAACACAAGAGACACGGGGTTTATACTAGTTCGGGCCACCATTGTGGTGTAATACCCTACTCTAGTTTGTGGTGTGGTGGATTGCCTCTTGGGGTGATGATGAACAACACAAGGATGAACAGCCTCGCGAGGGTCTATTCTTGGCTGGTGCGATGAACTGCTAGGGGAGTTCAATCGCTCTCTCTCTCTCTCTAGGCGATCTCCAAGATTTCTAGATGCGATCCCCCTACCCTGTGGGTGGCTAGTCCTATTTATAGGTAGGGGCCCTGGGCCTCTTCCCAAATATTGAGCGAGAAGGGCACCAACAATTGGCCATTTTGAAGGGGAACATCTAGTACACTTATCCTGACTAAAGTTGGTCCTCGCTTTGTCAAAGGCTTTGGTGGTGACGCTGGCTTGGGCTCTCACGATGACTTCCTTCCTGCCGCCACGGCGGTCTTGGTCTTGTTGCACGAAGCGGATGCCTTTGCTTCATACTCTTGCTCGCGCTTGCTCCCTTTGCACAAAAGAGGAAAGGAGGACCGCTGCTGGTCGGGCGCCCGGGCGCCCTTGGTCGTCATGGCTTGTGTCATGGGCACTGTGAGGTACCCCGCTTGATCTCTCCGCCTCCTCGTGAGCCAGACTGACGAGGCCGCTACCGAGGAAGCTTCCTGTCGTCCGCCCAGCGAGGCTTGGCCGCCGCGAGGGTCTTGAGCTTAGGCCGATGAAGGCGGGCCATCCGGGCCACCCCTTGAGCCATGCCGCAGCCGCAGTGAGCAAGTCTGGGTACCCTGCTCCCGAACAGCGACAAGAGCTCCCCCGGGCCCAAGGCGCGCCCGTGCCATTGGCCGAGCAGAGAAGCGAAGGGCAAGTGGAGCGCCAAGGGCCCTAATAGCTCGCGGCCTCGGCGCCAAGGTGGCGATTGATTGGACGTGGGCGGCCCTGCTTCTCACGACGCCTCGGCAATCGCTGCGAATTGACAAGTCCTCGCATGCAAAGCGGGTCATGATTACCTGTGATCGTGGAAGTCGGCGGTTGGCCTTCCCCGACTATAAGTACGGAACGGCGCGTGCCCTTCCAGTCCATCTCTTCTTGCTTCTCCTTCTTCTCCGTCCTTGCTCCACCTTGCCACAATGGCTCTGATCCGCCGGTTCTCCGCGGAAGAGAAGGGAAAGGCTCCCCGAGAGGGTCCCGACCCGCTTCCGCCGAAGAAACGGCTAGCCCTATGCTGTCGAGGTGAGGGCGCCTGGCAGGAGGTGTCGAGGCCTTGGTGCGAGCTGCCGCCGCCAGGGTTCCCGCTTCCCTTGTACGCCCACCTTGAGGGTCCTGCAGGAGTTGATGCCGAGCGCCATGGACGCCGCCGCCGTCGGCGTCGGCGAGTCACGGCGGTGCGCGTTGTCCCTCCTAGAGTCCATGCCGAGGGCTCCTCCCGAGAGTTTGTGCTCCACGCCGCCATGCCTCCTTAGTCTTGGATTCGCCTTCCTCCCTCCTTCGCCTTCATGATGCCGCAGGGGGATACATGGAGCTCTGGCTGCAGCACGCCGGCTGCAGCACCCTCGCGACCGAAGCGGAGGTCGCGGTCGTCGCCCCGGGCAAGGTCTTCATGACTCGAGGCTGGGGCGAGATCGCCTGGGTCTGCAGGACGAGGGTCGCCCTCGCGATCCACCTGGAGTACGATGACGCTTCCATGATGCTCTTCAAGGTCTTTGACACGGACGGACACCGACTGGAGTGCTGCCCTGAGAGAGGTGGTCGGGGCCCTGCCGCAGCGAGGACCAGGCTCGCCGATCGCTCCCTAGGCAGCTCCTCAGGCGGCGGAGGCGTCGGAGGATCCAGCGACTCCGCCGAGCTCTTCGCGACTCCGGACGGCGGCATTTACAGCCACGAGCCCCGAGCTCGCGCTCTCTCGGAGCAGACGGGCTCGTCGAGCCGCCGCCATCTCTCGGACCGATGAGGTTGGCGCCGGTGCTTGACGGCCCACTGTTGATGATGGCATCTCTCGCGGAGGCACGTGTAGTTAGCGTTCTCTAGGATCTGTTCCCTGCGAGGAATCAAAAAGCGCGCCGCGTGGGGGCTTGTAAGATGCCTGTGGTTCTGTTTGTTAATATAGTCCTTCCCATGAAGTAGTGCGAGATGCTCATTCTGTCTTAGCTTAGCCCTTCCTTTCGAACCTCACGAGGGCTTGGTGCTCTGCGCCGACAGGTCCCGGTCGCAAGGCAGGCTTCATCCGCCGCTGGTATGCCAGGTCGCGATGCCGTGGTCAAGGCCAGGAGGTGAGCGGCCCGGGGTCCAGTAAGAGCCCCTGAGTCGCGATGCTCAGAAGGTCCCCTTTAGCGCTCAAGCATCCATCGTTTGGTGAGAAAGGAGCGCGACATTGCTACCACGGGATTGCATTGGGTGCGGGGTCGGTGCTGCGATAGCTGGTGTTTCCGGAGGGTGACTTATCTCGAGAGTCAGGAACCACTTCCTGGTGCGATGCTAGGTCCGCGCGTCAGCAGGCGAGGGGTTGCCTGGCGAGGTCCCTGCGTGCCTCTTCCCTCTTGCCTTTGCTCCCCTTTCTGCTCTATGTCCTCGTGTCCCGGCCCTCGAGCGGGTCTCAGCCATCGCTGGTATGCCAGGTCGCGATGTCGTGGACAAGACCAGAGGGTGAGGGCTGGAGAGCCGGTAGGAGCCCTGAGTCGCGATGCTCAGGTACCCTCCCCTTTAACATGCAAGCGGTTCGCGAGGGCGAGAGTGAAGAAGACGCCGCGAGGGCCTCACCTGGCGCTGCGCCTTGAAGGGATCCTGCAGGCTCTCCATAAAAAGAACAAGTCCGCTATGACAAGCGACGGTCAGCCGTTGGTTGCTTTGGAGAGGTGACGAGGCACTGAAGGCCTGACGAGGTGGCGCTGTGCGGGGCTGCCGCGGTCAGAGCTCAGCCATTCAGGTTTGTCGGTGTTGCAGGGACGGAACCATGCGCAAGCGTCGTGCCGTTGGGGAGCAGCTCCATCAGTTGGTGTCAGTTGAGCAGGCAACTTGGTCAAGCACGTTAATCACGAAGAAGCAAGTTCATTTAGATAGATGCGAGGAAAGGCGGGGCGTCGGCTGGAGTGCAGCCCGGCGACACAGGGGATGATGCAGCCAGGGGCGCCCCCAACAAAGTCAGCTAGGAACATGATGTTACGGGGAGACACGCCGCAGGGACAGACCCTCGCGACTGGAATAATGCAGCCTGGGGCGCCCCACCGAAATGAAACTTGAAGGATGTCACCTGATAATGTTGAAGACGAAGAGATGTTGAAGTAGCGGACGTCGTGGGCTGCGGAAGCCGAGCTTCACGAGCCCCCAGGCCCAGGAGCCTCGGGAGGCTCCAGAGGCGCTGGTGGCTCCTCATGGACCATCTCCATCTCCGCCAGGACTGCGGAACGCCTGGCCTCTCGAGCCTCTAGGATGCTCCTCATGAGGCGCTGGTACGTGGCAGCCGCGTTCGGCACGCCGTAGGGCATGCGAACGTAGCTGTGGGGTGGACCTTCGCAGCGCCCCGCGCTTGAGGGCCAGAAGCGCTCCTGAGAGGCGGCTCGGTTGAGCCCTGGGATGTCGATGCAGACGCGCAGCCCACCATCCTTGTCTGGATGGGGAGCTGCGGCGGGTAAGCGGCGGCTGCCACTCTTGACTCTTGACTCCTGCAGCTCCTGAATGATTTGGCTGACGAACTCCTTAGGGTTTGGCCCTCCTTGCCTTGCTCCTTCCTGAGGGAAACGTGCTTTGAAGCACGCCTCCAAGTGGTGCCCAAGCACCTCCCTCGTGACCTTAGCAAGGTCGATGGCCCTCCGTGAGAGAGCCCCGAGCCTTGCTTGAGGAGGGCGCCGGCGCGCCTTCCTATGCGACAGAGAGGTGCCCCCGAGCAAAGCGCGGACCACGAGGGGCCTGCCTCCCGAGGGGTCGGGCTGGCGATGCCTTCTTCTTCTTGGGAGCGGTCTCAGGAGCCTCACGCCTCTGCGATCTGGGTCTTCAAGTGATGCGTTTGAAAAGCTTGCTCTGTGGAGCACACCGCCTCTCTTTCTTCACAAGGCACCGTGATGACTCCGCCGCTTCTGGCATCTTGAGGACGCGTAGCCGTGATGAGTCACGACCATGAACTTGGCGAGCTGGGTACCGAGGATGGCATTGTATGGCCGAATGTGGGCGACATCGAAGTCGATGAGCTTCGATGCGGTAGTTGTCGCGCCCCAAAGGTGACAGGAGGCGGACCTGCCCAATCGGAACCGTGGAGCCATCGGTGACTCCGGAGAAAGGCTTGGTTGGTGAAGCTGATTGTAAGGCACTTGGGAGATTGTTGAATGTCTCTGGACAGACGTTGAGCCCTGCTCACTTGTCGATGAGGGTCTGGTGACTTGCACGTTCTTGATGATCGGGGAACAAAGCATTGGGAGGACTCCGGCTGGCCAAGACTTGAGCCGATCCATTGAAATAACGTGATGGCGCATTAATCGACCACCGAGAGGGCGCATGGCTTCGAGCTTGGGGAGGACTGCATTCACTTTGCGGGCGAACTGCTTTAAGATGCGTTGAGAGGATGGGGCTTGACCTCCGCCAGGATGCAAGCGATCGCGCACGGCTCCTGGAAGCCCCTAGCCCCCTCATCCTGATGATGGTCCTCGTTTCTCCTTGGCTGCGGCGGTAGAGGAGGGAGGCCTGCGTTCCTTGCGGGCGATCCTCGCGAGGCTGGTCCCTCCAGTCTCCCTCGCGAGGCTGATCCTGCCAGCGATCCTCGCGAGGTCGGTCACGCCACCCTTGGCGAGGGCCACGGTCTTCCCATCGTCCTGCGTTCCTTCCTCCTCCTCGGCCGTAGCCTCGATCGCTATGGCCGGGCGTCGGCCGATCCTCTCCTTCTCGCCGCTCGGAGCTGTTGACATTCGTTGGTGTTGTGGGTGTGCAGGTCGTGGTACACACCTGACCGGCTGCCCTTGGAAGACTCGGGCTGATCTACGCCTTGCTTGGTGTGCAGTTCTCGCCATGAGCATGCCAGCCCCATTGCGCTTCACGTCCTTGGCCTTGGATTTCTTCTCTTCTGGGTCTGCGGCTGGCAGCTCAAGGAGGGAAAGGCACCCTCCCTCAACCCGTACTTGGTCGCCAAGTTGAACAGCTCCAAGGAAGTGCATAGATCTTCATGCATCGCCAGCTCCTCCTTCATCTTGACGTCGCGCACACCGTCGGAGAAGGCTGTGATGATGGCCTCCTCGGTCACCTTGGGAATCTTGAGGCGTCCGTTGTTGAAGCACTGGATGTACTTTTGTAGGGTCTCCCCTGGCTGCTGCTTGATGCGGCGCATGTCACTCACGACAGGAGGCTGGTCACGAGTACCTTGGAAATTGGCGATGAAGCGTGTGCGCATCTCGTCGAGAGGAGATCGTGCAGGATCCGTGTTCGTGGAGCAAAGGGTCTGGTCCTTGAGTGCCATGGGAAACTAGTTCGCCATGAACTTCTCGTCCCCGTTGGTGGCTTCGATTCCCAGCTCGTAGAGCTGGAGGAACTCCGCAGGGTCTGGCTTGAACTTGCCGGGCCACGCGACGCTGCGCAGGTCGGTGGTGAAGGCGCGGCAGCCTGCTGTGGCCACGGGAGGCCTTTGGTGACGAAGAGCCTGGTCTTGTGGGTCCCCTTGTGCTGCAGCTGGGAGCAGCGCGGGGTCTTGGCGTGCTGGAGCAGGAGCGTGGTCGTGACGAGCCGGTGCAGGGAGCACTCGGGCAGCTTCTTGGGGATGAGGGACCTCTTGGCAACTCTGCTCTTGCTGCGCTGGCGCCGGACGGAGTGGGTTCCGCCCAGGGGCCACGCGCCTTGGGGCTAGGGCGCCTTCTTGAGGGGGAGGTGGCTGAGGCGCCCCCGGAGCTTCATCGCCCGCGTAGGGCGGGGCACGGTGCAGCGAGAAGGACGGCGCTGGGAGCCCCTGGCGCGAACGAAGCTTCAGCTGACGCGGTTGAGCCACTCTTCGTGACGCGTCGTCGGCAAGCGGTAGCACAGGAGCTCGTTTGCCGCGATGAGCGCAGCTCGAGACTCCATGGGCGCGCGGAGCGCGCGCGATGAAGAACCAGTTGGGGCGAGTGAAGGAGTGGCGGTGCGGCCGTATCGCCTCACGGACGGATGCTGGGACGATGCTTGCTGCTCGTTCCCCGCCGGGCCGGTGGCGGCGTTGAGGGCAGGCGACGGGGAACGACGGGGGCGGCCACCGATGGGGGCCGTCTGGGCGACGCGGGAAGAGAGAGCGGCTCGGCGCTCGGCGCGGGCCGGACGAGCGTCTGACATGGATGCGGTGGTCGGCGAAGAACAGGGCGGCGAAGATTTAATTCCGGCGCGCCCTACCGGGCGCGCCAAATGTCGGATTTCGGGTTCCGCAGACCCTCTAGGTTCAAAGCTCTGGGGTGCACGCGGAGATCTCGCCTCTACCTACTGCGCGCCTCGCCGCCTCGCTAGGATCTAAGCTATGAAAAAGAACAACACAAGAGACACAGGGTTTATACTAGTTCGGGCCACCATTGTGGTGTAATACCCTACTCTAGTTTGTGGTGTGGTGGATTGCCTCTTGGGCTGATGATGAACAACACAAGGATGAACAACCTCGCGAGGGTCTGTTCTTGGCTGGTGCGATGAACTGCTAGGGGAGTTCAATCGCTCTCTCTCTCTCTCTAGGCGATCTCCAAGATTTCTAGATGCGATCCCCCTACCCTGTGGGTGGCTAGTCCTATTTATAGGCAGGGGCCCTGGGCCTCTTCCTAAATATTGAGCGGGAAGGGCGCCAACAATTGGCCATTTTGAAGGGGAACATCTAGTACACTTATCCTGACCAAAGTTGGTCCTCGCCTGTCAAAGGCTCTGGTGACGCCCGGCTTGGGCTCCATGATGACTTCCTTCTGCCGTTGCGACAGTCTTGGTCTTGTTGCAATCAAATGGATGCCTTTGCTTCATACTCTTGCTCGCGCTTGCTCCTTTGCACCAAAGAGGAAAGGAGGATAAAGGCGCTGGCCGGGCGCCCGCCCGGGCGCCCTTGGTCGCCATGGCTGCGCCATGGGCACCGTGAGGTACCCCGCCTTGATCTCTCCGCCTCCTCGCGAGCCAGCTGACGACAGGCCGCTACCGAGGAAGCTTCGCCGTCCGCCCGTGAGGCTTGGCCCCTCGCGAGGGTCTTGAGCTTAGGCCTTGATGAAGACGGGCCGTCTTTGGGCTACCCTTGAGCCACGCCCAGTCAGAGGCGTGCAAGTCTGGGTACCCTCGTTCCCAGAACGCCGACAAGAACATGGTTAATAGAAAGACGTAGTATGTACCAAAAACAGGAAGGCATGTCATATTCACAGGTATAATGTGTTAACTAAGCAGATGCAATTTACCCTAATTAGAAGCATTACAAGGTAGACACCATATGCAACATGCAACCACATATCCTGCTTTGCCGCTAAGTAAGAGCAAGCACCTGCGATGGTGGTGTGGGAATTATGGTGATCAATTAGAGAGCTACGTTGACTATCTTCATTTAGCCTTGCTGCATTTCTTGAGAATCATGTGGGAGGATGACCTTTGCACTCTTTAAACGAGTAGAGGCCTCACAAGAACTCCACTCGGTGACCTGTCTCATCATAAGTGATTGACGAGGGATACAAAAGAGCGTTAGTTTGATGTACTAACATGGTTAATAGACATATGTAGTATGTATCAAAAACAGGAAGGCATGTCATTATCAAAGGTATAATGTGTAAAGTAAGGATGCAATTTAACCAAATTGGAAGCAATACAAGCTAGACACCATATGCAACATGCAACCACATTTGACATCAAGTTAAAGCAAGCACACAGGATGGCCGTGTGTGGCAATTGAGATCATCAATCGCAGAGCTACGCCATCGTCTCCAATCACGACATCGCACCCATTAGAGCGTCAAACGCTTAGTGCTTATCTTCAATTACACTAGGTGACTTCGCCTTTTCTTTTTCTCGTGATTCATCAACACTGCCAGTAGTCCTAAATACCCATGCATAAAAAAGCGATAGTGTGAGTATGGGTGAAGTGTGTGCACAATTAGTGCATGTAAAGGTAGCAGATAACAGTCGGGTGAGAAATAAATGACGGAGACATATGATAGCTCTACAACATGCATGGCACACTAAATTACTACAAGATTCTATGAAAATAACAATGAACCGAAAGCAAATAGGTCACCCATTTTTTTCTGCACCGCTCGATGTACAAAGAACGGGCATATCGCCTTCATCTACCTCCAGCCTAGTCGGTGTTGGCGATCTTCTAAACGCCAGCCGACCATCGGCCAAAGATTCCTCCCCCCGCGCCTCCCTCGACCTCACCGCACCACCGTGCTTGGCACCGCCCTCTACCATCCATTCAAGCCCCGCCGACCTCCAGATCGGGCGCAAGCAGCTCCTCGCGCCCATACACCCTATGATAGACACCGATGCGCCGCTTCCCGGGAACAAAGCGGACTAGGTGTTCGCTACTAAGCGGTGCCGCTTCTTTTAATTGCGGTTCGACCGACCTGAATTGAAATCCAAAGGGCCATCGACCTCTAGCAAAGGTGAAATAGTAAAAGGGAGGAAACCTTGTGCATTTAGTATCACGAAGAAGATGCGTGAAGAAGCGCCAACTAGTTTCTTTCATGGGATGAATCACGGTGTGAGCAAGAGACGTAAGATTTGCACGAATAAGGGAAGAGGAGTACCTCTTTCTGCCGGGCAATGTTGTGTCCTCTGCTTTTTCCGACGATCTTCTTGTTGTTCGCTGGAAACCAGAAGTTGTGGAGGACGGTGCAGCCTTGGACGAATCCATGGCCAAGTTGTTGAGTGTGGTGCGGTGGCCGTCTATCGGCAGCGGGGAAGCAGATCCGAGGCGGTGAACGACAACAGAAGCGAACAGCTCGATGCGGTGGGCGGTTTGCGGCATGCTGGAGCCACAAGAAGGAGGCGCAGGATGTTGTGGTCGGAGTGGTTTCGGTACGGCGACGTCAAGGCGTCGGTGTTGTGGAGGCAGCTCACCGGCTTCAGCTGCTAAGTCCTTGAGGGCATTGCGGTTGCGGTTGCGTTGGACGATGACATCGGGGTACCGGCTCCGACGTGATGGAGGAGGGCTGCGGTGGATTGGCCGCTATGGGGTGGAGGACAGACCGACGGAGGAGGCTAGGGTTTCGCGACTGGTGGAGAGGGCGTTTTCGCGCCCACGGAGTATGAATGGGGAAACGGAGGGAGGCGGGGAACTAAGGGGGAACAATGTTTCGGCTTGAGACGCGCTTGTTTGAAATTTAGGGAAAGTTACAAACTTTGCCCCCATCTAAAATTTCAGACATATTGCGGGTTGGGGGTGGGACAGTCATGTCAGGTGTCCCTAATGTGGTCGGGATAGATTTCGGCCGAGCGCATGGGTGTTTAGGCACCCACGACATATGAATGCTTCTCGGAGGCGGTTGAGACTGGCGTCTTGGTGAAGTTACAAACCTACCCCGACCGGTTTAGACCTTTGGACATCGGGCCGATAGGCTACACGGGCCAGAGTCAGGACAGTAATTTCCTACCACCAAAACATTAGTCTCGCGCGGTTTCGGGTGACTGAGGTCTATTTGGTAACCGTTCAATATTTGGGAGCGTACATTAACGTTTTCGGTTCTCTTGAATTGAACTTTCAGGATTTGTCAAACTTCATAAATCATTACTCTTGAAAATCCTAAAGCTACGATTATTTTGGAATGGAGGGGGTACATTTGAATATACATTGTACACGAGTATATATTAAAAAATATGCAACTTACCTCAGTTCATGCATGGTTCCGTATATAATCTCCTTGGTTGCAAAAAAGTTAGATATGCGTATGAATATATATAGCATGTTCAAACTCACAACAAAGATTGATGCCCCCTTTACATCTGATTTATAAATGCCATTATCTCGGTTCAAATAGATGAATGCACTTCCTATGAATTTGAATCTTCAAACCCCTTTATGTTGAATTTACATGTATTCTATTTCGTAGCTAGCAACTTGGAATGTATCCATGCAAGTGACAAATGTATAAAGTGATTCACACTAACAACATGGAGTGCACTAATTAATGTTTATATATGAATTGCAAAAGCATCCATTGCTCAGTATTTCAAACTGCTCTCACTCTATGGATCAATAATATGAAATAAACACATGCACATGCTAGAATTCAATAGAGTATGGGTGTCTGATAGACCGATTTTCGTTCTGCATACAATTTGCAAAATTCATGATCTCATCCAAAAATAATAATGCCATTTATATTTTAATTTAATGCATAGAACCGCTTTTTACACATAGATGCACTATGCCTCGCTCACGTTCTCACAGGCCAGCGCTGCTATATCTCTCTATCTAACGATAAGTGCACACACTTTATATGCATCGGTATTTCTCTTTCACACATGCTCACAATCTCTCTCGGGGTGTCGGGGTGTCTCACGCACATGCTCTCTCTCGCTTTCTCTCTCTCTTTGACTACTATGTACCACTCTTTTCACTAATCTCAGCTTGAAAACACTATTTCTCTCACATGCATTTATCCCCATGCACGGTCTCCCCTAGCCCTCTTTAAGCACATATATGTGCCTACGGTGCTCCCGCACGCTCTTTCTGTTTAGGCCTCTCTCGCACACATTGCCTCCCCCCCCCCCCCGACACACCACTCTCTTAGTAGTTGGCAGATATGATTTCATCATATCATTGCAGGATATCCCTGGTTGTTAGGCTGGATGGTAATACGAGGCAAAGTTTTACCCTAGTTCGGATCGCACCCTTGCAGTTGAAGAAAGAGCCTACTCCTGCATCGTATATTAGTGATAGGGGTGTGTACAAAGTACACATGAATACTGTGCATTGTGCGTGTGTGTATACTATCGATTTAACTAGCCCCCAAGCTTGTATAACATACTAAGGGCCTAGGGTTACAAATCATATATAGTCGGCTTATCACCAGTGGAGATAGAGTACTCCGCGACTCTGGTAGCTTCGTGTTGTACACCGAGTCTTCCACATGGGTCTTCGTATAACACGTCTCGGTCGAACCTATATGTGGCGCAGGACGGAACCAACCCATGAGTCTTCATGTTGACCCACCAGAACAAGAAATGATGTGCCCACCACACCGCACACGCAATCGGCCACTAAGAAAATAATCATATACAATAGTACAATGGTGTCTAGCTCACGATACGTGTCCATATTTTGTTGATGACACTGACGGACTTTGCATTTGATGCGTGCTCTGTATTTTGTTGACGACACTTACGGTCATTGTATTTGAAGCGAAAGCACGATATGGTCACTGGACTTCAGAATAAGCTCATCATGGTCACCACATACATTTTGTCACGCTAACCAACATGTGGTTGGATGGTTAGAGGACAATGGTTTCTCGAGCCCACCAAGGTTAAAGTCCTGGTGCTCGCATTTATCTTTTGTTAATTTCAGTATTTTCCGGCGATGTACGTTCAGTGGGAGGAGACGTTCCACTCGAGTACGAGACACCTATGGTGACTTCATAAAATCTCAAGATCATATACGCTGGCCCACTCTCTCGAAGGTGCTCATAGGGGTAGGGTTCGCGTGTGTGCGCTTATAGCGGTGAGTGCTTGCGCGTATATATGAGCCCCGCGTGCATCTAGTGTTAAATGATACATCATGATTATATGGTCACCGGCTCACCCGCATAACTCCGTGATTTTGTTGATGACACAATCAATTGACGACCAAGCGTTCCACGCTGCACAACTAGTGTTGCACCATCGGGCTGCGTAACCATGGGGCCCACCTGTCAGCCCATATATGAAAGAAAGAAATGGTAGTTTGAGTCTCAGACCGTGTTAATAAAATAGGAGTACATTTTAGGGTGATCATACGGTCACATCGGCTCACCATACAACTCCGTAATTTGTTGATAACACGATCAGTTGACCAGTCAAACGGTCCACATTCAGCAACGCACATTACCATAGGGCCCACCCGTCAGTGCGTATATGAAAGACAGAAATGGTAATAAATTAGTGGTCGGTGGGTATTCGAAGTCGTGAGACCTACGGTTGGCGAACCGGCGGTTGGGGGCGTTCATTGAGTGGCGGGTGGGGATACCCGGAGAAAAGCTCCATGGGGCGGGGGGCTAGAGGGATGGCGGTGGCGGCGACCGGGCGGTGGGGAGGGTTTTGGGAGGGCGGGCCGCCGCGGGCGGCGAGGGTCGGGCGGTTCGCCAGTGGTATCGGGCGGCTCAGGGGGGTGGAGTTTGATGATAAACTGGAGGCCCTTGATTTCATATCCAACGGCTGGTAAATCTAATGACCAGAGATGAAGAAGTTAGTCGATTGATGTGTAGCCTCACCCCGCACATACACATGCACACACGCATGTAGGCGTGCAACACTGACACATACACATAACGTACACATGCACGCATGCTGGCGTGCAACACTGACACGTACACATGCACTAAAGAACGCACACACGTACGCACCCATGCATGCAACACTGAAACGCACTTTGCACACACGCAACACTGCAGACGCTGCGCATGCACACAACACACGCACGCAAGACACACGCTCAACCTATACGTGCATGCACCCTTTGTTAAGGACATGGATTGTTACGGTATTAATCAATCTTATCTCGTGATAAGAAGAACATTGATGTTTGCAGCGGTCTTCATGAATCACAACGTATCAAACGGGCTATCAACATAGTAGGCTTATCTACATGAAAAGATGACGCCACACTCAATGAACAATCATCGGTTTATGAAATGCCCGCTTCGACCACCCCGCCCACCAAAGGTTCCTCTGGCGCCAGCGCTTGCTCGCGCGGTCACTGACATGCAGTCCATGCACCCAAAGAGCCCACACGATAGTGGAAGAACGGTGCGGTGTCCTTGGTCAGAGTTGAGGGCGCCACTCGCGGCACGCCCAGCTGAACATGCCTCCGTGCCGCATTCAAACGCCTCCATGAAACCCGCCCGTGTGGAAGTCGAGAAACCCACTCTGGACACACGTCCGTTCATGACCGGGCCGGCGTTAAACGCAACGCCGGCCGAGCTCCTCCCATCCGCCGTCTATTTAATCTCCTATTTAACCGAGGCCAAACGCCGCCAAGAATCGCACACCTCCGCCGGCTTCTCCTATCTCCTCCACCATTTTGTCCACTCTTACAATGGCTTACGAAGAGTTGTTATTCCGCATCCAAGCCGACTGGGTAGCCCATCGGACACGAGCTATGCAGCTTGTCGATCCACCTCCTCCCTCGCCTCTCGGGACGGAGCCGGGCTTGCCGCCTAAGCCGGCCAAGGCTGTTCAAGAATCGCCGCTTCAAAGCGCTCGGACGAGGAGCGCAAGACGGGCGTCCGTTGCCGCTGGCCCACGCCGCCGCCTGCACTGCGATCTCCCGCTTTCTATGGTCGAAGCCCCATGTCGGGTACCGCCACTTGGCGTAAAGCAAGCGACATAAGCCGGTGCGTAGAGCAATGAGAGTCAAGGGCCGGGCCGCCTCCACGCCCACCGCCATCATCGAGGAGAAGTAGAATGACGGGAGGCCGCCGCCGCTTGGGTCCTATGAAGGCCACCGCGAGGCGACAAATGACGCATACAATGTGTCTTGCCGGATCCTTTTGTTGTGAGGACCTTCGCCGACCCGCATGGGCTCCACTAAGAGGGAAGGTTAGATGAACTCGAGCGGTGGCCGCCATGGCGAAGTAGTGGCCGGTGATTAACTCGAACCGGTGCAGCCGCCACCATCATCTTCGCACCACCAATGATATCAGTTGGGCAAGGGGAAGCGATCCGGCCCTTTCTATACCAAGCATATACCGGGGCTCCCTAAGGCAGTCCGATGATCGTGTCACGGACATGAGGAACACAAATCGATCGGCAGGCGACCATTTAGGCCGTGTATTATATACATGTCTTTGTCGAACTAGCACCGCGTAGTTCATTTGAATGTAATGAACCATGTCATGTTTGTATAAAAATCCGGTATTTTATATGATTTCCGATGTTGTTTATAAGGAATTATCGTTTGTTCACGTGTTTGCATGAATTTCGTCCGGTTGGTTGAGTTGTCAGTCATAATGTGTGGCTACGGGTTGGATGGCGTGAATTTATGCGGTCGCCGGTGGGTCTCAAGTGCTGCCTCAAGGCGTGTTGTGGGACAAAACATAGCTCGTGCAAGCTCGTCTCCACGCGCTGCGGCCGGAGGATGCATGACAACATGAGCACCCGAGCCATTCCTCGCTCATCGGTGGCAAAGGCACCGGTGGACAAAAGGGTCGCCAATATTTTGGCTACCCCGCAAGATCCAAACAGCCCCTCTCCCAATGATTCAAATCCCTCATTAGTCGTGGAATTTTGCCATGTGTTGTTTTCATGGACTAGCAAGATGCCCGTGCATTGCACAGAACATCAAGATGCATTTTTTACAAACCCCGCATGCATGCAAGGGATAATTAATGTCCTCCTTGCTAGTACCACGAGGAAAACACCATTAATATTGCATCGATTAGTGTTAGTGGCCTTGTATATCCGCAAATTGTAATTTTTATAGTGGCCCCTTTATATAAAAATGGAGGGACAAAGATGAGAGATAAGGTGAGGAGGAGGTGGGCGTGGTGGTGGATCTGGTGGCTCTGGACTCATGGAGGCATGGGGATGGACGGCACATTAGGTCCTCCACTATGTGACCGGTGCCTGGTGCATTAAAATATGGTAGATTGGGCATCGATGCCCTCAGGAAATAATTTGGCACCGCCCTCACACCGTTGGGTTGCAGAGAAAAGCTGGGACCCGCATGTACATAAAGAAATCGAGCAAGCCAACCTACCCCTTAATCCTTCAATACTGGAAGTGGGCATCGGTACGCTTTAATGTATTTTATTGTCGTGGTTGGAAGTGGGCACTGCCGCAAGACTTGTCTCCGTTCCCACAATATTTTTTATAGCACCGCATGGGCTATGGAGGGCACCGTGCCAAATTGTGCGTAAGTAGATTTGGCACCTCTTTTGGCCTACATAGTGGAAGGCCTTATGTCTAGGTTTGTATCTCTCTCACACACACCACGTGGGTGGGGGGACGTGCATGAAGAGAAGAGGTGCACGACGCAGACGCATTCTCGCTCTCTTTCCCAACCACACCTTGGCTGGTACACGATGGAGCTCATTTCTGTACGAAAAAGGCAGCCCACGTGGTAATTTGGCACGTGTACCGGTTGTCCACTTGGTGGAGGGAGGATTGTCTACCACGGGTGAACAAACAAATTGCAACTTGACGCTTTATGTTAAATTAAAAAATGAGGCAAACCACGTGGTGCCCTCTCGCTGTTTTGATGCTACTTTCGTTGTCTTGTTTCAAACAAGTTTGAGTTTGCTCAATCTGGAGCTCATTTGGCAGAAGTTATGGCGATTCCGGGTTTTCCTTTGAGCTGCCCCTCTCTCTCGCTCGTCTCCGTCACGGTGTAGTACCACGACCTACAGCGGTAGTACTTGGCCAAGCCCCAAGCGGTAGTACCGCTCCACGCAGAGCAGTAGTACCGCCTCAGCGGTAGTACTGGCCATGGGCTTCGACTATACTACCTCGAGTACTGGCGCCTACTACCGCCTCGATTCGAGACGATGTTTCCTCGTGTCGGGTTTTGCAAGACTAGTTATGCGGCGAGCGATGTAGTAATGCCGCTTCACTCCCGCGGTAGTACCGCCTGCGGGCCAAGTGGCCTGCCTCTCTCTTTAGTGCGTGTAGTACCGCTTAGGGTAGGGAGCGTAGTCATCCCAGCCGGTAGTGCACCGCCCTCGGCCGGTAGTACTGCCTTCCTTAGCTTGATAGTACCGCCTCAGGCGGGGATGTTCGATTGGGGTAACGGTTGGATTTTCCCTCCTATAAAAGGGGGTCTTCTTCCCCATTGAACCTTATCCTTTGAGCTCGTGTTCTTCCCCATTGTTGACCTTTCTTCGAAGCTTATAACTCTCAATCCCTCCAATGATTCTTGCTAGTTCTTGAGGGAAAAGAGAGAGGAGATCTAGATCCACGCTTCCACCAATCACTTTCTCCTCTAAGTGAGGGGAACCCCTTGGATCTAGATCTTGGAGTTCTTGGTGTTCTCTCTTCTTGTTCTTCCTCTCATTTTCTTCCCCTAGCATTAGTTGCTTTGGTGGGATTTGAGAGAGAAAGGACTTGGGCACTCCGTGTGCCCTTGCCATTGCATTTTGTGCATCGGTTTGGAGTCCTCCACGGTGATACGTGGAAGTTACAAGTTGAGAAGCTTATTACTCTTGGGTGCTTGGTGCCCTTGAGCTTGTTCCTCTTGGGTGCTTGGCGCCTCTAGACGGTTGGTGGTGTTCGGAGCTCAATCATTGTGGTGTAAAGCTCGCAGACAGCGCCTGGGTCTCCAATTAGGTTGTGGAGATCGGCCCAGCATCTTGACGGTTACGCTGGCCGCCTCAAGGGGTTGCCAAAGTGCACGGGTTCTAAGTGACCGCTCTCAAGGGTTGCCATTTGTACGGGTTGGTGACCGCCCTCAAGGGTCCCTTTTTAGTGGAATCACGAGCATCTTGCATTGTGCGAGGGCATGAGGAGATTACGGTGGCCCTAGTGGCTTCTTAGGGGGAGCATTGTGCCTCCGCACCGCTCCAAACGGAGATTAGCATCCGCAAGGGTGTGAACTTCGGGATACATCGTTGCTCTCGCTGCCTTGCTATCTCTACCCGAGCCCCTTTACTTTATGTACTTTACTTTGTGATAGCTATATTGTTCTTTGTCATATATCTTGCTATCACATAGTTTCTTATCTTGCTTAGCATAAGTTGTTGGTGCACATAGGTGAGCCCTAGTTGTTGTAGGTTTTGTGCTTGACAAATTAACCGCTAGGTTTATTCCGCATTTGTTCAAGCCTAAACCATAATTATTTTAAAGCGCCTATTCACCCCCCCTCTAGGCGACATCCTCGATCTTTCAGTAGTACTATCGATGGATTGCGCCATGGAGCAAAAATTAAAATTTAAAAAAGGTGGTACATATAGAGAGCGCTCGCCGCCAAATTATGCATATAGTACTATTAAAGTTAGATTCTCCGTCTGCAGAAAATACTTGTTTGGAGAAATGGATCAAAATGGATGTACCTAAAATCAAAATATGTCTAGATACATCCATTTCTCCGACAAGTATTTTTGGACCTGAGGAGTACGTATTAATTGGGGTGCTAAATTCTATTAAAGAAACACTAGTAGTATGTACACATCTTGAAGAGTTAAAGTAACGAGAAGAAACATAACATAGTTACTACTGGGGATCAAAGCACAAGACACCCCTCAAATTAAACTAAGCACACGAAATTAAACTATGCAACTAATCCAAAGAGACACCCAGCATTAGAAGTTTAGAACCACCATGAGCAACGACACACGCTTAATCTTTACCCTGGAGTCCTCGTCCATGTCCTCGACTTCGCCCTTGTCCCTCTTCCTCTGGCCGATGCTTCTTGCTTGAACCGCACACTTGGCTGTTGCTCTTCATCCAACCCTTGTAGATATTGAAATAAAGGTAGCCATCCATTGCAACAGTAGTGGATGTGGTCTATATCTAGTACATTCCGGCTTCCATGCATGGCGTATGAAACGTGTAATGAGGTTTCTCCGGTTTACAGATGAAGGATGAACCATGGTTTCGCCAGGTCGCGATTGAAAGTGACGAGAGAGGCACCACGATTCTTCCGAGGTCAAGGTCGCTACAACGAGGCTTCATATCGACCCACGACTTCTTTTGTCGTTCTTAAAGTCTATAGTAACGAATTTCACCGCTTTTGTCCTTGAGGAAGTTCTTAAAACTCGGCACTCAACGTCGACATGGCATATGTGGTAGACCAAGCAAACGTTATGTACGCGAAACCCGGATCACGGCGGGCTTCTTCCTCTCTTCGTCGCCCTTTAGATCCTTCTTCTCGTCCAGGACTGTGGTGTACTCAACATCTAGCCCAAATGACCCACTCATCATATGAGTTTTCAACATGCGATCAAGGCGAAAGGCATCCTTTCACCGTCGGCGGAAGAATGGGTGTAGATGACGCCGAACTCATCGCCAAAGTGATGGTTCTAACCTTGTACTCACCGCCGATCGTGGAGATTTGGGACACCATGGATTTGGGAGGAGGGTTAGGATTAGTGGAATCGCCAGTAATGTGAATGGACGAGGCGACTAGGAGAGCGAACACGCCCGTAGTATTGAAGGGACGTGTTGCAGTAGGAGCGAATCGCCAGCACCGGTGCGAGCAACGGGGTAGTGGCTTTCCATTCTCCCATGATACGGGCTTCTCGAGAGCCCTTGGATCTCGAGATCGAGCGTTGTATGGCGTGATTCTAGACCTATGGGTGAATATCCTATCCTCGAGGGTTATTCTACAAATTTTCAAAGAACTTAGCTCATGCGTAATCGCTTGATCTCGAGATCCAAGGGCTGCCAGCAGTCCGTATCATGGTCGCACCTACCACGACCGTCGTCACAGCCAACATGTCGCGCATCCTTTGAGATTTAACCTGCAGTGCGTTAGGCTATCTGATGTTGGCATGCCATACATAGTCATCACTTAGTCACTCATACTACAACAAGGTTGGCTATAAGGTTGGCTATAAGCGTATTTTTTACTTCTCTCTATCTCTTTCTTCGTACTCCCTCCGTCCCATAATATAAGAATGTTTTTGACACCGGTGTAGTGCCAAAAGCGTTCTTATATTATGGGACACTTGGGTACTTAGTATTTATTGCATTTGCCAAGGAGTTACCTCTTCCAATGAAATGGTGTTGCTAAGTTTGCTTCATTTAATTAGCTATAGACTCAAAATTGTCTTTTCACCTAGGTACACGCGCTTAGCACCATTTCTTCCTTTGGTCACCAAACTAGTCTCTCTCTTCTTGATTAATTTGCCACATCAGACTTCATGCCTATGCGGCAAGCTTAAGCACCTGTAGGAGCAAGTAAAAGTAAGTACAATAGTGCACTTTACATGTCATTTTTGCATATGTGAAGGAAAGAGAGGCAAGGAAAAAGTGGAGAAGTGGGCTCTCATGCAAGAGCCAGCCTCTACTACATGGTGGAGCATTGGGAGAGGCACACATATGGAGGTGGTCAGGAATCGGGAGACTCACGCCCGGTCGAGCGCCTCAAGATTAAAATGATAATGGCAAGTCAAATCACGGGCCTCACATGTCCAAATTGTAACTCATTTGTCAGATCATACAACCCTACGTTTGCAGCAGCCTACTCCCTCGTCTTCTCGCGTCTCTGTCGAACCGACTAGGGAGAAACTGCCCCGCCGCCTACCGCGCAGGAAAAGCCCCGCCCTCTACTTTTAAATACAACTACATTCGCTTAAGAATCCAATGATATACTTTTTGTGACTTAGTAACTCATATTTAGTTAGTCAAATGGATGACCTAGAACTACGTGCAGGCCCTATAAACCGAGACGCCTAAAAATAAAAAAAACCGAGAGCAGAGAGGGTAGTTCAAAGACGTATCTTTTTAGATCAATATAGTCGGGATTCACCAAGGAGCAAAACCAAGTGGTAGGCTGCTCGTGTTGGCGTAACAACTCAAGCAGGTCGATCCGCACATGAAATGGAGACACACTTAATAGGAACCCTTGGCCGACATGTGGCTCATCCAATCGTCTTGTTCCACATGCGATGCACCAAATTATAGTTCGAGCAATGGTTGGAATTGGAGGCACCCGGTCAGAAGCGCTACCGCTAAAGAGTAGAAAAATGAGCGATGAGGGTCAAATCACAAGCCCCGCCTTTCGCATTAAGTGCTGGAGACGGATGAAGCAACCATCATTTTTCACTCTAGGGCGCAAGAGCATAAAGAAAAGAGAAAACAATGATGCGCGCAGTGACTACCTAGGGCACCCTAGGTAGGGGTCTCCACTCTGCATCCTTTTTTTGAAAGCGCCTCCAATACAAATCTGCTTCTCCTCATCCTCTTGAAGAAAACCAATGATGAGTGCGGTGGTAGGGTTTGTTAGGAGTACTACGGCGTCAAGGGCCACGCCGTAGTAAACGGAGTTTGAGTCGACGCCTTTAAATATGTGTGGGCCACTTGGTTTACGTGAACGAGGCAGCATTTTGGGTTAGGGACCGTGGAGATATAATGCATTACACAAAATTGTGGACGTGAAGCTCGACCGAAAGGCAATGATGCATGGGCCCTGCATTTTGATATACCCGGGGCGCATGAAATTTGCTACTCTACTCCAAAACTAGTAAAGGTACACATGTATTGAGCATGAGATTTGAAACCAAATTATGAATAAATACACACTATAGCATGTAAAGCTTTGAGTCATATATGCATGATGTAGATGTTCGCTTACGTTCTTATAGTTCATCTCATTCAAAATCAATTAGTTTTATAAAATGTTAAGATTCATGGGGTTGTGCATTGTAAATAATAAAGTAAAAACAAATAATGTGGCAATTCATTTAGAAAAATAATAATCAATTATGATACCGTAAGATTCTAGAACAAAGGAGAAGTGCTTGTGTTTTGAGGCTTGTGCATTTATGTTTAAGTTCAACCATGGAGTCTTCTAAATTGTACCATGTGGCATGGATCTGGTGGAATGTTGATGATATCCAACGACGATATGCTTTCGTATTTGCCTATCCTACTGCCTTTGTCGGGTTAAGCTTCATCGGTGACCATCTTTCAAAGTTATTGGCACACTATATAGTTCTTGTGCCATAGTTGCATGTTTTTGGAAAAAACTACTAGTGGGTTGTACTATCTATTTAGGAATAGAAAGATGTATACATGGAAGTTGTAGGGGAAAGAGATGACATGGAGCATCTCAATTCCTATAGTGAGATTAGAAAAGAGATGTCATTTTGGTTTCACATCATAGGAACTTTCTATTGAATCTAGAGATGACATGTATCTCAATTCCTATGAGGAGGGATTTGAAATTAAGGGAGTATAAGGAATCCATTCATGTGAAACCAAGTGGCTCTAAAGGCTATAGAAATGATAGCATGTTTATTTCCTTTGAAATGTGGAGTATATGAATCTATTCCTCATGAACCAATTGGCTCTAAAGGAAAAAATCCTGTAGAAAATCATATCATATAGAGTTCCTATGATATTCCTCGACACTAAAGGATGCTTGAAATTGCTTCAAGGGAATTGATACGTATGGTCTTTCTTTGTAGAATCCTCACCCATCTTTATAGTTACCTCTCAAGATGAATAAATGATATATCTGGTGGTATTCTACATGTGCAATTTGGTACAGCTTCGTTAAAAAGTTTGCGAGGTTGAATTTTCAATAAAGCTATATGCACTTTGCATTTCGAACGGAGGGAGCATACGGCAATGGTTGCTAACACTCACGTGGGAAGATTTGTGTGTAGGAGGTAAGGTTGTTACATTAAATGACATGGCAAAGCCCGGGACAACATGGGATGCCCGATCTAACGGTTCTTACGGCGTTACGTCGAGGGAAAAGGCTTGTGGCTAGCGTTTGTCGGATAATGATTTACGGACACATGCATTGCATTGATCGTGCCCCTCCTCTCTCACGCGACATGCACCCTCCACGAAGTCTACGTAATCTGGTCTCGAGTCCCTCTCTACGCAGACTCCCCGTCACACTCCACCGTCTCCATCTGGCAGGGTGAGCGTCGAGGGCATATGTGCTCTTCACACCCTACCCTCGTAACTTCTAAAAAACAAAAGGCAGGGCGTGCACATTTATTTTGGTTCACCGTCACACACTTATACTATTACTCTTCGGCGGTGAACGTTCTTTGGGCATAGTATATTGTACTCTCATTAAAGAGAAGCGGTGCACGACGCATCTAGTTCTCTCCACCCACTCATGGGTACATGTAGGAGCGCATTTTTTTTGAAGCTGGTACAACAAAATCACTCCACTATATATAAGCAGTGAGCCTATAAGCGCTTGCTTTACCTAGGGTTCCTCTCGTTCACTCTCTCTCATGCTCTCCAGATCTAAGCAAGACATAGGTGGCCACACTCTCTCTCTCAGCTCACCACGGCTGCTCACAAATCGGCGGACAACCTCGGCGGGGCGGGGGGTGTAGGTGCATCGTTCACGCTATGTCGTTAAGCGGCGGGCGAGGGAGGAGAAAACGGTATTCGCGTGCGTCTCCGATCGTGACCGTCTTTGTTCTCTCCGAGAGGCACGGCTTCGGGAGGAGCCTCCGACCCTTCTTCCTCCCTGCGATATTGTGGCCAAGATGCGGCCTCCCGACGCGTCGTCTTGCTCAAGCACATGCCGACTGTTTCCTCCGTTATATATTCCTTGAAACACCTTTGCTCTATCGCCCAGCTCGCCTTGATGTGGATCGCCTTTTTCTACTTCCGTCCAGCTGTTCCAGAAGCCACCTAGACTTCTACTATTATTAGAAGTAAATCCTAGTTCATACAAATCGGAAGCTCAAAGCGTTGGTTCAAACATGGAAGAAAGTGGAAAGGCAGTAGCATGAATCTAGGACTTGGTTCTAAGAGGAAACAGGGGAAAGTAGTAATATTCGTCATCCTTGTTTAAATAACCAGATTTCATTATTTGCGCAAAACAGGGATACTTTGTCTCATATCGTTTGGGATGTCTGTCTCATCAGTATCATTTCTATCCAGCGCAATCAAAAGCACACAACTCAATTTTAGTACAATCAATAAAATGAGATGGCTATCCTCATTCTTTGTCAGCCGTCGTCAACCTCCCGTCTTTCAAGGTATCCCTACATTGGTAGTAACTAAGGTAGAATGACCAATGTAATCTAAAAGAAGTTGATTCAGATGCGTTTTACTTCCACGATTGCGATGCGAGGACGAGCGAAAACAACTGCATCTAGTCCGGAATGCACTTTCTACAGTTTCATCCATGGTACCGAGGACTAGTTGGCATGGCTGCATCGGCGGTTTTTTAGACAGTGCTGTGAAGAGGCATTGTGGTCTCGCTTTATTTCTGCAAATAGCAAAGGTACTTAAATTTAGTGGAATGCACAAATTTGCTGATCGTTACCTTTGCGTAAAGATTCGACTGCGTTCAGTTCATTGACATTCCAACCGAGACCACAACGTTATAGCGGTTATTCTGGAATGAGAGAACCTAACCTACAGATGGTGGCAACAAGAAAAAGCCAGAGTGAACTCCGAGAAATTTAAGTTCGGGCGCAAGGCCCTTTTGCTTTCGAGAGAAGCCTTTTGCTTGTTTTTTTTCCTCGATTGTAAGCGTTCTCACAACTTTGTCTTTTGCTATGAACTAGTGTGTATGTTTGTTTATGTTCTATGAATCATTGAGATGTATAAAATTGCTTGACTTATGCTTTTTCAAGTTTTCCATGAAGGCATTTGAAGTTTAATGTGGTGAGTGTTCCCCTTGAAGCTACTGGACTAGGCGTGATGTGAATGTTTGGAATTTGTTACATTGTGGCCTCAATTAAACTGCGTGGAACTAATTTGTAACAAGATACACATAGTTGCTTATATGTCGATGTACGATGCATTGTTGATTGTTAGCTGATGTCGATAGCCCTAGTGTTGAAGCGAGTACGAGCCAATGTGCACGTGTTTACTGCACAACCGCTTACAAAGTGGGGGGTAGCACCAACAGTGTTTACAAGTACTTTATGTATATCAGTCGGCATGTACGGTTCTCGAACGAAAGTGCTCTATTTCATCAAAACACACACCGCTTTGCTTTCATTATGATGGCAACCGTGACAAACTTATGTCTTACCATGCCATATTCATGGAAAAAAAATAGTGAGGGCAGCATCTGTTTTGTGGCAACAATGGCGATGGTTCTCCACGTGATTCTGACGAACACAAAAAGTTAGCAGCATTCCCATACTGGTGGCGGATTCAAATAGAGTGTACAAGCCTCAGAGGGAGTGCGATAATGAGCCAAGGTTAGGATAATTATACACAATCCAAACTACTATTAGAACACTTAAGCTGGGGCAACTATCTTCATGCCTCTCGATCTAATTTGGGCTTTTGGGCGAGGAAGGCCAGCGGACCTTGCCATGAAACATCATCGAGGACGCCTCCGCGTAGCAGCTCAATCTCGCGGAGACCTTCATTAAAGACAACCTTGTGGCCTTTGCCATTGTGATAAACTTGTTTGTGGAGGCACATGCCACGTCATCTTCTTCCGCGTAAACTTGACAAAAGAAAAGTATGCCTCACAAAGCAGAAGGAGTAGCTTTGAACTTCTTCAGTGCTTCAATTTTGACAACCTGGACAACACGCACGACAAATAAAGTTGAGGATGGAATACAATTCTTCATTGGTATAACCGCAAATGGCTTCCGTGGATCCAACGAGCCTAAGAACTACTGTTTCGATTCCCAAAGTGTATATATTCAGGTCGTCAGCCTCATAGCGTAGTGACATGTACAACCCACACAATCCTTGTCTACATCAAGGCTCTAATTGAAATCGAGAAACAAATTCTAAATTACTTTTTCAAAGTATAAGAAACACAAGTTATTTAAACCACTATGTATAGCATGGCATCAGACACCTAATAAAATTTGCATTATTAATCACCACATACTTCCTCTTTTCTAAAAAAATCACCACATACTTACATACCACAATCGAGATAGGCAAAGAAGGAAATCACCTTGGGCAAATTTCGGCTTCAGTGAGGCACATCCTCGAGCGGGGAAAACTGCTCTGCAGTGCTACGGGCTTTGTAACCTCAAACAGGGGCGTTGACCATCTCAAGAGTGGCCGTGAGCGTGCTCTGGGGTCGACTCACGTGGTTGCCTCCATCTTCTTGGAGCCTTCGTCATCCTGATGGGGATCAGGCCTCCAGCGTCGCCTCCAATATCGGCAGATATCTTGCTTCGGTTCTCTCTTGGTCCATTGTATAGAAACCGACGTAGTACTAGGAGACTCACAAAGAGGAGAAAAACACAATCGCAATGACAATGAAACAAAAAAGAGTGAGGATCGGTTACTACTTTGCAAAAGTTCTTTTTTTCTACGAGGAACAAAAATATACCGACTATCACGGATCCGCTTACCTTTTCCTTTTGTTAGGAGAGAAGAACAGCGGCAGATGGCGGTCACAGTGTTGCCTTTCTTGAAGATTTCCTCTGTGAGTGAGAAGAGGGGATTCAACGAAGAGTGAAATGATGGTTGCTTCGTCCACAAACTTAGAGCTGCGGGAGGTGCGGTTTTGTGATACGACGGCTTCTGCATATCTTGCTGCTGCCACTGAATCGGGAACGACTTCGCCTGCATACTGCCTTTCTCTCTCTAATTTGGTGTGGATGGCATTTTGGAGCCCGCATGTGTTGCATGGGCACGCATGTGGGTGAACAACAAGAGAATATAACAACATTCAGTAGAGGGAGACGTTTAATGACCTCCAGGAGGAGCTGTAAGCGGTAGAGTGTGTCTCCTTGTACTAGTAGTAATTGTTTTTACAGGTAGCTATAGAGAAATTGTCTCCACTGTACTTCAGTACTAATTGTTTCCTTCCGGGCCCAAGACAAAAACAGCCGCATCCGCACTAGTAAATAGTAAAATAAATTCAAAAGCCCATATATTACCGAATGAGAGGCGCCACTCCATACCCAAAGACACCACCCTCCAAAAAACATGGGTGCTCTTTTTTCCTCCTCGCTTCCCACCCACCTCACGCCACCACTCCACTTCCACTCTAAAAATTCCTCACCCTTACCCTACAGTAAAACCCCACCTCCCCTTCTTCCTCACTCCTACAGTAAAACCCCAGCTCCCCTTCTTCTTCGTCAAGACTACAACTAGGTTTGCCATCTGCTACTCGCTTAAATCAGTGGAGGCTTAACGCGACTTACTCGAGGAAAATGGAGTCGGTCAATCTCAGCCAAGAAGATGAGGGTTCTGGCCAGCACCGTTGCTAGATCCTGCGACCCAAATATGGGAGAAGCGGGCGACCCCGCCCCCACCGGATCCCGTGAACCCAGTGAATCTCGGTGGACTACATCAAATGATCTCCCGTATTAATCGTTCTTGGGGAAGATCATCTGCCTCTAATTATGGATTGTCAGCCAAGCACCGAAGTCCTTCTCAATTCGTGGCATGCCTCTATGGCGCCGCCATGTTCCTTAATCTCGATCGCCGCCGTCACCATCTCTCTTCAATGATTTTGAAATCCTCAGAGCTATCATCTCTCCTCCCACCAGGGTCTGCTTCAAAGCCTCTCAGATCCCTGGCCATGCTACTCGGAAGTAAGCATACCATGCCCTCGTAAGGTGGACGTCAATGAATCCCCCTGAATTCATTAACTACAGTCAGCTTGAGTTCTACTTATTCCCTCGAAATCATATACCACATACCGAATAATTATGAACTTGTGCCCTCAACACCGATGTCCATCTCACGGTTTTCCCTCCCTCTCTCCACACCACTAATTACCTTTATCAGGCTTGCATACCCAATACTGCATAACTGGGTACTAAACCTTCAATTCCCCATTTCGAAGAAACTTTCACTTAAAGGGTTCAGAGTATCTGGAGGCCCTCCTATTTCACAACATCATCCACTCCTAGCTGTTCTGCTGCTGGGAGTGCTTGGTGCTTGTTTAGCCATAAAGAATCGGTTATCTCCAAATAAAGTCGCCTTAACCTTGCATTTATCTGGAATTTCTTTTCGACTAAGGCAGCCCATCATCCAAGATGCCACTTCACTTCCAAAGGTTGATCCTTGATTCTATTTATTCACCGCTGTAAATAACCGGGCCTTCTCGCTACTTAAACCGGAGACCTTGGGTGTACACATGATCACATAATTTCCATATGGTGTTTGGCTCCACAGCTTCTTCGTGTAATTTTATATTATCATCTACACTTGTAAACTATAAGTCGTATTTTAAATTTCAAGTATAATTTATATATCATCTTGGAGTACACATTTTGTACTATTATTGTGTTCTAGGTTTCATGAAGAGTTTCTCCATGGATGAATCTATCAATGGTACCGGATTCTATCAAGATCTTATATATCCAAATGAATAGTTTTGATCTCGAATAAGATTATTGGCTTGTTGCAAATGCTTTCCATGTCCTCGAGAAGTTAAATATAAAGGTGATAATTTCACACACATTGGCTCAGTATATAGTGTACTAGAATTAACTGCTCAGTTTGCTGTTTCAACACTCTTTTCTTTTTAGACCTTAAACGCTTTTCAAATCTTTCATGTCTATTTAGGCAACAGGACGGGGTAAGAAAGTTATAAATTCAATTTGATGGATTTGTAAGCATCGTGATTTTCTCTACTTCTCATGAGATTCGATTGAAGACAATAACGCTTAGAACGATATGTAGCCAACCGCAAACACATGTATTTGTCACATTCTTCCGCTTTAATGCGTAGGTTACTTATCAGTCTATCGTGCTTAAGTTTATCAGCATGGTTTTCGACGGATGGGTATGTCAAGAGCAAAAAAAGGAGTTTCGTGTGGGCAAAAGAGCTCGAACATGCAAGCTGGCTTCTATTTATAAATATATTGTGGTCATAATCCAAAGAAATTTTATTTAATTCGTGGATGTTCATTTTATGGACCCTAATTTATCCATTCGACTCGGATCATTTTAAAATGCGGCCGGAGTTAGATGTTACGCCCTTTTCAATTCTGGGTTTTTTGTAAATCCGATTATCAATTAACCTCGTGGCTTTTGTACAGCTTTGTAAGTCTGAGTTAGATGATCTCGCCTTTTCAAATCGGGTCAGGACCACAGTATTTTCTTTGAAACAAGGCAAAATGGTTTGTCATTCACAGACTTAGAGTGAAATATTGTAACAAATCCCAACCAAGGAAAATAATATCACTCTCCGCTATCATTGAGTTTCATCAGTAATTATGTAAGTCAAGTGATTAGCCCCTCACTAAAGCACCCACAAACTTATTTCTAACTAGTACATCAAATGGGCTGTAAATTTTCATAGGAAAGGTCGCATGACCATGATGCATTTGGACTCTCGACATTTGGGACCCGCGAGGAAATAGCTTGTCAACGTGTGGCGCCGACCTACCAGCCACCAACAAACGATTTCGCTTACCAAATTGGATTGACATCCAACATCCGGTCAGGTATCTTCTATCTTCTGCCTCTTTCTTCCTCCAAATTACCAAACCAAACCATCCTGCTGGACTCAGCTTCGCCTCCCGCCTCCCATGTGGTCAAGGCCTCCGCCGCTTCTGCAATTGTATGTACCTCCAACCACTTGGCTACCCCTCCTCTATTCTATCGCCCCGTTATTCTCCGCTGACGTCAGCCTTAACACGTTACATTCGCTACCAACGCCAGTCAACCTCATACTCCTCTCCGCCTCATGTGGATTCCGGCGATGTTCAATGACTCATAAATTCGCTCCGGCCCGAGGCCTCGCTGTCATCCTCCGCTTCTTGCGCTCTTGGTTCGCTGCTGTGAGGGCGGCGGCGCCATTCGCTTATGCTTGTCAACGCTTGTCAACAACCGAGAGGAACAAGTGGAGATGATCGTGACGTGGAGAGGATGATAAGAGGGACCCACTGTCAGCCATGGCAAGACGTAAAGCAAGTGCCCCTATAGTACAAGCTTAAAAATATGGTTCCTCCTAATGGTTGGACATCTGGGGCTCTGGCCATTATCAACATAGTCAATAAACGAGAGAATTATACTCACGAAAAGTCGACACTGTGGACCCAAAAGAAGTCGCGCAGTAGTTTTTTTGAGAAATAAGTAAATAGTTATTTATACTAGTTTTAGCGTCGGATCAGGGTAACAACGGGTCGGTGGGTCTATCTAGCTGTGGTTTTATTTTATGTTTACTAAGCACTATGAGCCTGGGGCTTGTGTTTTTTTCTTGCTGAAAATGGCTAGCCCATTCTGTTTTTCTAAAGAAATACCCAAACAAGGCCTACTTGCTTTATCGTTCACCGGGGTCGCGAAATCTTTCAAGATGAGGAGATTATCTGCTCATTCGGTTTGCCCGTAAATGGGTTGCAGTACATTTTTAAAAAACACATCAAACCGGGAATTAGTTTCAATTTTTTTTCATTACAAGATCTGTGAAATCTATTGATTTTTATGTGTGGACAATTATTTGGATTTTATATTTATATAAATTATTTTTCAAAATAGTTTGAATGTGAATCGATACTGATTAAAAGTAGTCGTCAGACCGGAATATGCAAAATTTTGTATACTTTTAACTGTGGGCCACAATAAGGGGTGTAATGCTAACAAAACAAGATGGGCTCCAAAAAATTCTTAAGAATTAGCAATGGGCTGTGTTATTAGAAATAATGGCAGATGGGTCAAGGTTACCTTCCATGATTCGGAGGGTCGACTTTGTGCGCTTCTTACTACAGTCGACGCCAGATGCTGTGACAAGCTATAAAAAGGTTGATTACACGCAACGCCTGGCTAACTTAGTGAACACACGAGAGCAAGTGACCGGCGGATGTCCATCCAACGACCGGCCGTGTTTCATCAATCTCGCCTCATGTTTCATCAATGATCAAGCGCCGGCGGACTACCCGCTTCCTCCTCCCGCCGGCGGCTATGTTGCCATTAGTCTTCACGGGCCCCATCAGATCTCTATCGCTGGGCCCAGCCATCCCCCTACTCACCCACACATGTCGCTATTCTCCCATGACCAGCAGACGATGAACCAAGAAACCCTCAGACTCTCCAGGTGGGAAACAACCGTCGAGTATTCCCTGGCTCCGTGTCGCTCCCTTCTAGGCCTCGCCACGCTCCAATCACAATAAGCGCCGGGCACTACCGTCAACGTGGTCAATGAACCACATCCATCGAAGTGGATCAGACGTGAG